>JALAZF010000064.1:16602500-17802500 GCA_022829125.1 Lathyrus tuberosus
AATCCTCGGCGGGTCCCCGAACTCCAGCATACCTCTGCTCGTCAGAGCCCGGATGGCGAACTTCGACGTTCGCAGAATACTTGTCGACCAGGGCAGCTCGGCCGACACCATATACTCCCAGCTGTTCTCAACACTTCAGCTGGACGAATCTCACCTCACTCCATACATGGGATCCGACTTGCAGGGATTCAACGGGTCCGTAACAAAGTCGTGGGGTTACGTCGAGCTGACTGTGACCTTCGGATCAGCAGAAACGGCCAGATCCATCAAGGTGCAGTTTGTGGTAATCGACTGCCCGTCGCTTTACCAGTGCATTTTCGAAAGGCCAACTCTGGCCGAGTTAGTAGCAGTGCCCTCAAACGTCCACCTGAAGATGAAGTATTACACTTCTAAAGGGAAGGTCACCACCCTCCACGGCGATACAGAAGCTGCCCGACGGTGTTTCGAAGCAGCCACAAAGGGACTCAACACCATTGCACCCAAGCCAAAGGTGTCGAGCAAGCCAACACTGCCAAGCAGCTCCGAGGAGGCCAAGCCTCTGCCCCAGGTCGACTCTATTGACCTCGACAGTCGCTTCCCCGAGGACCAACAAGAGGAACGAGCAGCGTCAGCCGACCCATCCGCGTCATCCAGCAGCAGCTCCTACCCGATGCGCCCAATCCCGGACGGCAACTTCGAGGTCGTTCTATTCGGTGAAGACTCCCCAACGGGGAGTGAAGATCCGAGCAGACCTACCCGACATCGCGAAGAAGTAGCTCAAAGCGTGCCTCCTAGAGAATGCCGACCTCTTCGCGTGGAGCGCCACCGAAATGCCCAGCTTAGATCCGACCGTCGCCTGTCATCAACTGACCATTGACTAGCCATAAGGTCGTAGCACAACGTAGGAGAAAGCAGTCTCCGGAGAAAACGGAGGCTGCTGAAAAAGCTGTAAAGGACCTCCTCGAGGCCAAATTCATTTCGGAGGCCAAGTACACCACTTGGCTGTCCAACGTTGTATTGGTTAAAAAATCTAATGGAAAATGGCGCATGTGCATTGATTATACCGATCTCAATAAGGCATGCCCGAAGGATGCCTACCCCCTCCCCAATATCGATAAACTTGTTGATAATTCCACTGGTTTTAAACTTTTATTGTTCATGGACGCCTACTCGGGCTACAATCAAATCTCAATGGCAATGTCTGACAAAAAATATACGGCCTTCATAACCGAATCAGGGAATTATTACTACAACGTAATGCCCTTTCGGCCTGAAGAACGCCGGAGCAACATACCAACGAATGATGAATAAAGTATTTCGGGGAGAAATAGGCGACATGCTCGAAGTATACATGGACGACATGATCGTAAAGTCCCACGAGGAAACCGATCATACCGCCCACTTGCGAAAGGTCTTCGAACAGGCCAGGAAATACAAGATGCGTTTTAATCCAGAGAAGTGCACGTTCGGTGTTCGGGCAGGCAAATTCCTCGGCTTCTACTTAACGGAACGAGGAATCGAAGCCAATCCCGACAAATGTCGGGCATTCTCTGAGTTTCCTACGCCCAAGTCCAAAAAATACATCCAGTCCCTCAACGGGATGCTCGCATCACTATCTCGTTTTTTGGCCAAATCCGCCCAGCACGCCCTACCATTCTTCAAGCTCCTCCGCAAAGAGGCCGCGTTCGAATGGACCGAGGAGTGCGACAAGGCCCTTCTCCATCTGAAACGAGCACGCTCAGAGCCACCGGTTCTCTCTCGCCCCGACAATGGAAAAACGTTATACCTATACATGGCCGTAGCAGCCGAAGCAGTGAGCGCCGCTCTCATCCGTGAGACACCTGACGGGCAGAAGCCCATATATTTCACGAGCAAGGCGCTACAAGGACCAGAGTTACGATACCAGCAGATAGAAAAGGTGGCATTGGCCCTCATCAACGCTGGCAGGAGATTAAGGTACTACTTCCTGGCCCACACGATCGTGGTTCGAACAGATCATCCCATAAAGCAGCTGCTTGGACGACCAAATATGGCCGGACGAATGCTTAAATGGTCGCTAGAACTGTCCAAATTTGACATCCGGTACGAAGGCAGAAAAGCCCTTAAGGCCCAAGCTCTGGCCGATTTCATTGCGGAGATGACGTTTGCGGACTCCCCCACGAGCGAGACATGTAAGTGGACCATCTTCGTCGACGGTGCCTCAAGCTCGGCAGGTAGCGGCGCGGGCATTATACTGAAGAGCAACGAAGGGACTATCGTCGAGGTATCACTCACATTGTATTTCCCAACTTCCAATAACTAGGCTGAATACGAAGCCTTCCTCGCTGGGCTACGCCTTGCCGAGGACCTAGGTGCAGAAGAAATCGTGATTTACACGGATTCACAACTCGTGGCCCTCCAGGTCTGGGGAGAATACCAAGCCAAAAACGACAATCTGACCGAATACTTGGCCCTGGTAAAGAAGGAAATGGCAAAATTCGCAGCAGTGGAAGTGAAACACGTCCCCCGCAAACATAACGTACGAGCCGGCGTGCTGTCTAAACTGGCCAGCACGAAGAAGAAAGGCGGAAACAAGTCCGTCATACAGGAGGTACTTCCTAGACCCAGTATCGAGAAGGCCTCACCGACTCTCGACGTACAGATGATCGGCGACCACAACTGCTGGATGACCCCGGTCTACAAATACCTCGACAAGGACGAACTCCTGTCCGACCCAAAGGAAACCAGCAAAATCAGGCGAAGAGCCTGCTCGTACGTATTGGTCGAAGGTAAACTCTACAGACGGGGATTCTCCATCCCGCTGCTCAAATGTGTCAAGGAGGAAATGGTCGCACACATCCTGCGCAAAATCCACGAAGGAATCAACGCCCAACATCTCGGAGGGAGGTCCCTCGCTCGAAAAGCTCTCCGAGCAGGATACTACTGGCCGACTATGCAAACCGAAGTGAAAGAACACGTAAAGAAATGCGACAAATGCTAACAGCACGGGGACATACACCTGGCTCCGCCTAACGAGCTCAAGTCTATGTCCTCCCCGTGGCCATTCGCCTGGTGGGGCCTGGACATCCTAGAAACCTTCGTAGTAGGATCAAGTCAGAACAAATACCTCATTGTCGGCGTGGATTATTTCACAAAATGGATAGAGGCAGAAGCTCTAGCCAAAATAATTTCCCTCAACATCCTGCATTTTTACAAGCGAAACATCCTGGCACGTTTCGGTGTTCCCCAAGCCATAGTAACGGACAACGAGACACAGTTCACGGACAGGAAGTTTCAGGACTTCGTCGCCCAACTGGGTACGAAGCAACACTTCGCATCCGTCGAGCACCCCCAAACAAACGGGCAGGATGAGGCAGCTAACCTGGTCATCCTTCGTGGCCTCAAGCGAAGGCTAGACGAAACGAATAAGGCATGGGTTGAGGAGCTACACAGCGTACTCTGGGCATACCGCAAAACTCCCCATTCAACGACAGGGGAAACACCTTTCTGTCTAGCTTACGGAACCGAGGCTGTAATTCCCGTCGAAGTCCACGTGCCCTCTAGGCGGACAAAGTCACCCCTAGACGAGGAAATGAACGACGAATCTTTGAGAGAAGAGCTCGACCTTGTCGAGGAAATCAGAACCGGGGCAGCTCTCCGCGAAGCCTCACTGAAACAGAAAATCACCATCAGGCACAACGCCAAAGTGATACGATGAGAGTTCGAAGTAGGAAGCCTTGTCCTAAGAAGGAACCATAAAGACTCTCGCGAAGGCAAACTAGCAGCTAATTGGGAAGGACCCTATCGCGTTCGGGCAAAAACAGAAAATGGGGCCTACTACCTAGAACATCTCACTGGGGAAGAACTCGCTCGACCATGGAACGCCGAAAAGCTAAAACAATACTACAGCTAAATCCTCGGTTAGACTCGTCGCAACTACGAACGTCAACTACCTGCCACTATGCACGTCTAGGTACAAGCGTCGCATACGATTAAAGCATAACCCCGCTCAGTAACGAGCTTGGTAGTTGCTCGACAGCGGTCCTTAATCAAGCATCGCCGTCGTCAAATTACCATGATTGGCAGAACCCCAGCTCGCGATGGGACGTTCACGCCGCGAACTCATGCCTCAAACGCGACCCGAGCTCCGCTCCCCAGTCAGGATATTCCCCGACCGTTTGACCAGTTCCCCACACTGTCGAACACATCTACAACGAGCAATCCCCCATAAATATTCGCACAAGTCGAAAGCTCCCAAGCACGGGCAGACATACATTCACAGCAAGCATGCATACAACACTTAGCAAAAATAAACACAAGTAAAATCATGCACGCGAAGAAGCCAGAAATATAATTAACATAACAGGTGTCCACAAGGGCCACGATTGTGCGTTATTACATAAAACGGGGCCATGCCCCCCAAAAATAAAATTACAAATAATTCAACGGCACGCAGGCCGGACAAGATACAACAACATCAAAATAACAAAACTCCTCATTCATCCGCATGCTCGGTTGACGCTGGGTCAGGTCTCTAGTCCTCCTCGGGTTGGTCCTCAGGCTGATCCTCGGGGGTATCTAGAACAAGGCCTTCGGGCAAGACAATGCGACCATCCTCAACACGCGCAAGATAGTGAGTACCCTCGGCAGAGATCTCAAGCCCAGGGTTCACCACCCACAATTGAGCTATGGCGCTTTGAAAAGACTCCTCTGCCATGGCGATACCGTCATCTTCGGCCAGCAGGATGCGGGCAACCAGCTCAGACCTAGTCTTCAACTCTTTTATATCATCCGGTTCGTCGGCACCCGAGGCGCTGGCCGCCATCAACTCTTTGTGCAGCTCCTCGGCAGCCTTTTTCTCCGTCGCCAGCTTGGAGACATCCTCTTTCAGCCTGGCCGTCTCCCATTCGACCTTCCCCCGAGCCTTGCGGGCACTCTTAACTTCCTCCTTGAGGGCCTCCTCGGAAGCCTGGGCAGCTTTAAGTTCGGACTCAAGTGCAGAATCCCCTTCTGCGTAGACAGCAGCCATCTCCAGCATCCTGACCAGGGCAGAAGCATCTTGAGCCACCAGCGCCCTCTTGCTCGGGCGATCCATGCCTTCCAAGCAAAGGGATTCCGCCCGGGGGACGACCAAGGAGTCACCTTCAAAGAACCTCCTATCAAGGATGCACGGAGGGAGCTCAAACTTCCCTTTCTCCGACACACGGGTAAGGTCCACAGCGCCTGATATCCTTGGCCGCTTCGACCGCCCGGTCAAGGGCAGAGGAGATCCCCGTGGAGCAGGAGCGGGAAAAGAAGAGGCCCCCGCGACAGTTTAAACAGGAGGAGGAGCACGGGCACCAGCGGGCCGAGATTTAGGAGGAGCCGCTCTAGCTTTATTCCTCGCCATAGCATTCCTCACCACGTGATCGCGAGCCTGAGGCATCTCACCTGCACAAATAAAGGAAAAATGAGCGCGTTAGCTACGTGGAAAAGAGATAACGCAAACAAAATCTAAATAACTAAGACTACCGAGCAGCTTCTCAGCATCCGCGGGGGTCTTGCACTCCAGCAGTACCTTAACACTGACGAATCTACGCTCAACTCTCTGGCTCCCATCCTCCTCGAAGATAGGGCTGCCCTTGCTCGTCCAGCAGCTTGCAAGACTGAAGGAGTTGACCCAGTTCACCAGCCTCTTGTACGCTACGGCGTCCTGCCCGCGCAAATCGCTCGGCTGAAAGACATAATTGCTGGGCTTCTTGGAGAAATGGTCGGGTACCCAGCGGATGGGGAACCTATAGAGCCTCTGCCCAATATATTTCCCCTCCTCGTTAAGAAGCTCATTTACATCCTCGTCAACCTCGATTTCCCAGACGTATGTGCTGTCCTGGGCCACCTCAGACACGGGTTCAACGACGAAGTACCTCTCCTTGAAAGTCCGGATTGACTCCGAGAACGGCTTAAATAGCTTTCTGGGCTGCTTCAAAGAAACCCATCCGTACTTCTTCCCCGTCAGCTTCCTTTGAAGATGGAAAACAGCGAAGAACAGAGGGAGAGTAGTCCCCAGAGAGAGATGCTCGCACACCAATTCAAAAGCCCGGATAAAGGCCAGCGAATTAGGGTGAAGTTGAGAGGGGCCCAGCTTCAGATGCTCGAACACCGATCGCTGGAAATCAGTGAAAGGCAGCCTCAGTCTCATCTCTTTGAAGGCATACTCGTACATCGTAAAGCGGTCCCTGAAATTCGAGCAGACCTGCTCGTTCAAAGTAAGGAAGTGCACCTTCCACTCCCCTTTTGGTCCTACCTCCGTAAAGACGTCCACCAAAGACTTTGCGAACGTAGAAATATGCTCGGAAGGTTCGGCCACCTCCCACTCCTCCGCGGAGAACCCTTCGATGTCATCCTCCTCCGTATCATCACGCACCTTTTCTTGCTCCCCGGCATTGCTGGACGACTTGAGGCCACCGAGCTCGAAGCCGCAGAGCTCGAAGCCGTCGAGCTACTATTTTCCTCGGAGCCAGTTTTCTCCTCGAACGTGTCTAGAATAACTTCTCTGTCTGGCCCCGTCGCCATTACAATCACTTGAAAAGCAGAGAAAGATAGTGAATTCGACAGGAAATCAAATCCACCCTTCCACTGCCAAGTCAAGTGAAAGGGCGCGCAAAAGGCTGAGGACAACGTCCCCGGCCTAAGCCCTAACATCGAATGAAAAACCTCCCCGCGAGGAGATGCCCGAGACATACCATCCTCCTGCGAGGAACCTCCCTGCACTCATGCCCAGATTCCGTTTGAAGCTCCACCGGAAACTGCAAAGCTTCACTGGAATCTGGAAACGTTATACCCGAAAACTCGCCGCCCTATCAGAAGATGAACAAACACGGTGGTCATGCATGCACAACTACCGCAACCACACCGTGGACCACCCTCCTCGCTAAACGTACTACATACTCCGGCGAAGTGCTGAAGGTGAAAAAATGGCACAACCACCATCCACCACCAACACTCGCCAGAAATCCACCTATTTTATCACCTAAAGCTAACCCTAACCGCATACAATCTACCACTAACAACAAAAGGAAGTAAAACAAGCTACAGATCAGAAAACTTACTTGATTTTGGAAGAGGGTAGAAGCTGCTCGAAGCTGGTGATGGTGGTCGGAAAGCCTGAAGACGGTGACGGGCAAGAACTGGAAGAGACGGGGAGAAATCAGAAAAGAAAAGTTTCAAATGAAACGGTTTCCCCCCTTTTTATACAAAGGGGCACGTGCAACCACGCGCTCGTAGGCCATAATGACTACTCGCTAGCCATCATTGCCTATTAACTGCTACACGGAGCTCTATGTACACGTGACCTTCGGATCAGCAGAAACGGCCAGATCCATCAAGGTGCAGTTTATGGTAATCGACTGCCCGTCGCTTTACCAGTGCATTTTCGAAAGGCCAACTCTGGCCGAGTTAGTAGCAGTGCCCTCAAACGTCCACCTGAAGATGAAGTATTACACTTCTAAAGGGAAGGTCACCACCCTCCACGGCGATACAGAAGCTGCCCGACGGTGTTTCGAAGCAGCCACAAAGGGACTCAACACCATTGCACCCAAGCCAAAGGTGTCGAGCAAGCCAACACTGCCAAGCAGCTCCGAGGAGGCCAAGCCTCTGCCCCAGGTCGACTCTATTGACCTCGACAGTCGCTTCCCCGAGGACCAACAAGAGGAACGAGCAGCGTCAGCCGACCCATCCGCGTCATCCAGCAGCAGCTCCTACCCGATGCGCCCAATCCCGGACGGCAACTTCGAGGTCGTTCTATTCGGTGAAGACTGCCCAACGGGGAGTGAAGATCCGAGCAGACCTACCCGACATCGCGAGGAAGTAGCTCAAAGCGTGCCTCCTAGAGAATGCCGACCTCTTCGCGTGGAGCGCCGCCGAAATGCCCAGCTTAGATCCGACCGTCGCCTGTCATCAACTGACCATTGACTAGCCATAAGGTCGTAGCACAACGTAGGAGAAAGCAGTCTCCGGAGAAAACGGAGGCTGCTGAAAAAGCTGTAAAGGACCTCCTCGAGGCCAAATTCATTTCGGAGGCCAAGTACACCACTTGGCTGTCCAACGTTGTATTGGTTAAAAAATCTAATGGAAAATGGCGCATGTGCATTGATTATACCGATCTCAATAAGGCATGCCCGAAGGATGCCTACCCCCTCCCCAATATCGATAAACTTGTTGATAATTCCGCTGGTTTTAAACTTTTATTGTTCATGGACGCCTACTCGGGCTACAATCAAATCTCAATGGCAATGTCTGACAAAAAATATACGACCTTCATAACCGAATCAGGGAATTATTACTACAACGTAATGCCCTTTCGGCCTGAAGAACGCCGGAGCAACATACCAACGAATGATGAATAAAGTATTTCAGGGAGAAATAGGCGACATGCTCGAAGTATACATGGACGACATGATCGTAAAGTCCCACGAGGAAACCGATCATACCGCCCACTTGCGAAAGGTCTTCGAACAGGCCAGGAAATACAAGATGCGTTTTAATCCAGAGAAGTGCACGTTCGGTGTTCGGGCAGGCAAATTCCTCGGCTTCTACTTAACGGAACGAGGAATCGAAGCCAATCCCGACAAATGCCGGGCATTCTATGAGTTTCCTACGCCCAAGTCCAAAAAATACATCCAGTCCCTCAACGGGATGCTCGCATCACTATCTCGTTTCGTGGCCAAATCCGCCCAGCACGCCCTACCATTCTTCAAGCTCCTCCGCAAAGAGGCCGCGTTCGAATGGACCGAGGAGTGCGACAAGGCCCTTCTCCATCTTAAACGAGCATGCTCAGAGCCATCGGTTCTCTCTCGCCCCGACAATGGCAAAACGTTATACCTATACATGGCCGTAGCAGCCAAAGCAGTGAGCGCCGCTCTCATCCGTGAGACACCTGACGGGCAGAAGCCCATATATTTCACGAGCAAGGCGCTACAAGGACCAGAGTTACGATACCAGCAGATAGAAAAGGTGGCATTGGCCCTCATCAACGCTGGCAGGAGATTAAGGTACTACTTCCTGGCCCACACGATCGTGGTTCGAACAGATCATCCCATAAAGCAGCTGCTTGGACGACCAGATATGGCCGGACGAATGCTTAAATGGTCACTAGAACTGTCCAAATTTGACATCCGGTACGAAGGCAGAAAAGCCCTTAAGGCCCAAGCTCTGGCCGATTTCATTGCGGAGATGACGTTTGCGGACTCCCCCACGAGCGAGACATGTAAGTGGACCATCTTCGTCGACGGTGCCTCAAGCTCGGCAGGTAGCGGCGCGGGCATTATACTGAAGAGCAACGAAGGGACTATCGTCGAGGTATCACTCACATTGTATTTCCCAACTTCCAATAACCAGGCTGAATACGAAGCCTTCCTCGCTGGGCTACGCCTTGCCGAGGACCTAGGTGCAGAAGAAATCGTGATTTACACGGATTCACAACTCGTGGCCCTCCAGGTCTGGGGAGAATACCAAGCCAAAAACGACACTCTGACCGAATACTTGGCCCTGGTAAAGAAGGAAATGGCAAAATTCGCAGCAGTGGAAGTGAAACACGTCCCCCGCAAACATAACGTACGAGCCGGCGTGCTGTCTAAACTGGCCAGCACGAAGAAGAAAGGCGGAAACAAGTCCGTCATACAGGAGGTACTTCCTAGACCCAGTATCGAGAAGGCCTCACCGACTCTCGACGTACAGATGATCGGCGACCACAACTGCTGGATGACCCCGGTCTACAAATACCTCGACAAGGACGAACTCCTGTCCGACCCAAAGGAAACCAGCAAAATCAGGCGAAGAGCCTGCTCGTACGTATTGGTCGAAGGTAAACTCTACAGACGGGGATTCTCCATCCCGCTGCTCAAATGTGTCAAGGAGGAAATGGTCGCACACATCCTGCGCAAAATCCACGAAGGAATCAACGCCCAACATCTCGGCGGGAGGTCCCTCGCTCGAAAAGCTCTCCGAGCAGGATACTACTGGCCGACTATGCAAACCGACGTGAAAGAACACGTAAAGAAATGCGACAAATGCTAACAGCACGGGGACATACACCTGGCTCCGCCTAACGAGCTCAAGTCTATGTCCTCCCCGTGGCCATTCGCCTGGTGGGGCCTGGACATCCTAGAAACCTTCGTAGTAGGATCAAGTCAGAACAAATACCTCATTGTCGGCGTGGATTATTTCACAAAATGGATAGAGGCAGAAGCTCTAGCCAAAATAATTTCCCTCAACATCCTGCATTTTTACAAGCGAAACATCCTGGCACGTTTCGGTGTTCCCCAAGCCATAGAACGGACAACGAGACACAGTTCACGGACAGGAAGTTTCAGGACTTCGTCGCCCAACTGGGTACGAAGCAACACTTCGCATCCGTCGAGCACCCCCAAACAAACGGGCAGGATGAGGCAGCTAACCTGGTCATCCTTCGTGGCCTCAAGCGAAGGCTAGACGAAACGAATAAGGCATGGGTTGAGGAGCTACACAGCGTACTCTGGGCATACCGCAAAACTCCCCATTCAACGACAGGGGAAACACCTTTCTGTCTAGCTTACGGAACCGAGGCTGTAATTCCCGTCGAAGTCCACGTGCCCTCTAGGCGGACAAAGTCACCCCTAGACGAGGAAATGAACGACGAATCTTTGAGAGAAGAGCTCGACCTTGTCGAGGAAATCAGAACCGGGGCAGCTCTCCGCGAAGCCTCACTGAAACAGAAAATCACCATCAGGCACAACGCCAAAGTGATACGATGAGAGTTCGAAGTAGGAAGCCTTGTCCTAAGAAGGAACCATAAAGACTCTCGCGAAGGCAAACTAGCAGCTAATTGGGAAGGACCCTATCGCGTTCGGGCAAAAACAGAAAATGGGGCCTACTACCTAGAACATCTCACTGGGGAAGAACTCGCTCGACCATGGAACGCCGAAAAGCTAAAACAATACTACAGCTAAATCCTCGGTTAGACTCGTCGCAACTACGAACGTCAACTACCTGCCACTATGCACGTCTAGGTACAAGCGTCGCATACGATTAAAGCATAACCCCGCTCAGTAACGAGCTTGGTAGTTGCTCGACAGCGGTCCTTAATCAAGCATCGCCGTCGTCAAATTACCATGATTGGCAGAACCCCAGCTCGCGATGGGACGTTCACGCCGCGAACTCATGCCTCAAACGCGACCCGAGCTCCGCTCCCCAGTCAGGATATTCCCCGACCGTTTGACCAGTTCCCCACACTGTCGAACACATCTACAACGAGCAATCCCCCATAAATATTCGCACAAGTCGAAAGCTCCCAAGCACGGGCAGACATACATTCACAGCAAGCATGCATACAACACTTAGCAAAAATAAACACAAGTAAAATCATGCACGCGAAGAAGCCAGAAATATAATTAACATAACAGGTGTCCACAAGGGCCACGATTGTGCGTTATTACATAAAACGGGGCCATGCCCCCCAAAAATAAAATTACAAATAATTCAACGGCACGCAGGCCGGACAAGATACAACAACATCAAAATAACAAAACTCCTCATTCATCCGCATGCTCGGTTGACGCTGGGTCAGGTCTCTAGTCCTCCTCGGGTTGGTCCTCAGGCTGATCCTCGGGGGTATCTAGAACAAGGCCTTCGGGCAAGACAATGCGACCATCCTCAACACGCGCAAGATAGTGAGTACCCTCGGCAGAGATCTCAAGCCCAGGGTTCACCACCCACAATTGAGCTATGGCGCTTTGAAAAGACTCCTCTGCCATGGCGATACCGTCATCTTCGGCCAGCAGGATGCGGGCAACCAGCTCAGACCTAGTCTTCAACTCTTTTATATCATCCGGTTCGTCGGCACCCGAGGCGCTGGCCGCCATCAACTCTTTGTGCAGCTCCTCGGCAGCCTTTTTCTCCGTCGCCAGCTTGGAGACATCCTCTTTCAGCCTGGCCGTCTCCCATTCGACCTTCCCCCGAGCCTTGCGGGCACTCTTAACTTCCTCCTTGAGGGCCTCCTCGGAAGCCTGGGCAGCTTTAAGTTCGGACTCAAGTGCAGAATCCCCTTCTGCGTAGACAGCAGCCATCTCCAGCATCCTGACCAGGGCAGAAGCATCTTGAGCCACCAGCGCCCTCTTGCTCGGGCGATCCATGCCTTCCAAGCAAAGGGATTCCGCCCGGGGGACGACCAAGGAGTCACCTTCAAAGAACCTCCTATCAAGGATGCACGGAGGGAGCTCAAACTTCCCTTTCTCCGACACACGGGTAAGGTCCACAGCGCCTGATATCCTTGGCCGCTTCGACCGCCCGGTCAAGGGCAGAGGAGATCCCCGTGGAGCAGGAGCGGGAAAAGAAGAGGCCCCCGCGACAGTTTAAACAGGAGGAGGAGCACGGGCACCAGCGGGCCGAGATTTAGGAGGAGCCGCTCTAGCTTTATTCCTCGCCATAGCATTCCTCACCACGTGATCGCGAGCCTGAGGCATCTCACCTGCACAAATAAAGGAAAAATGAGCGCGTTAGCTACGTGGAAAAGAGATAACGCAAACAAAATCTAAATAACTAAGACTACCGAGCAGCTTCTCAGCATCCGCGGGGGTCTTGCACTCCAGCAGTACCTTAACACTGACGAATCTACGCTCAACTCTCTGGCTCCCATCCTCCTCGAAGATAGGGCTGCCCTTGCTCGTCCAGCAGCTTGCAAGACTGAAGGAGTTGACCCAGTTCACCAGCCTCTTGTACGCCACGGCGTCCTGCCCGCGTAAATCGCTCGGCTGAAAGACATAATTGCTGAGCTTCTTGGAGAAATGGTCGGGTACCCAGCGGATGGGGAACCTATAGAGCCTCTGCCCAATATATTTCCCCTCCTCGTTAAGAAGCTCATTTACATCCTCGTCAACCTCGATTTCCCAGACGTATGTGCTGTCCTGGGCCACCTCAGACACGGGTTCAACGACGAAGTACCGCTCCTTGAAAGTCCGGATTGACTCCGAGAACGGCTTAAATAGCTTTCTGGGCTGCTTCAAAGAAACCCATCCGTACTTCTTCCCCGTCAGCTGCCTTTGAAGATGGAAAACAGCGAAGAACAGAGGGAGAGTAGTCCCCAGAGAGAGATGCTCGCACACCAATTCAAAAGCCCGGATAAAGGCCAGCGAATTAGGGTGAAGTTGAGAGGGGCCCAGCTTCAGATGCTCAAACACCGATCGCTGGAAATCAGTGAAAGGCAGCCTCAGTCTCATCTCTTTGAAGGCATACTCGTACATCGTAAAGCGGTCCCTGAAATTCGAGCAGACCTGCTCGTTCAAAGTAAGGAAGTGCACCTTCCACTCCCCTTTTGGTCCTACCTCCGTAAAGACGTCCACCAAAGACTTTGCGAACGTAGAAATATGCTCGGAAGGTTCGGCCACCTCCCACTCCTCCGCGGAGAACCCTTCGATGTCATCCTCCTTCGTATCATCACGCACCTTTTCTTGCTCCCCGACATTGCTGGACGACTTGAGGCCACCGAGCTCGAAGCCGCAGAGCTCGAAGCCGTCGAGCTACTATTTTCCTCGGAGCTAGTTTCCTCCTCGAACGTGTCTAGAATAACTTCTCTGTCTGGCCCCGTCGCCATTACAATCACTTGAAAAGCAGAGAAAGATAGTGAATTCGACAGGAAATCAAATCCACCCTTCCACTGCCAAGTCAAGTGAAAGGGCGCGCAAAAGGCTGAGGACAACGTCCCCGGCCTAAGCCCTAACATCGAATGAAAAACCTCCCCGCGAGGAGATGCCCGAGACATACCATCCTCCTGCGAGGAACCTCCCTGCACTCATGCCCAGATTCCGTTTGAAGCTCCACCGGAAACTGCAAAGCTTCACTAGAATCTGGAAACGTTCTACCCGAAAACTCGCCGCCCTATCAGAAGATGAACAAACACGGTGGTCACGCATGCACAACTACCGCAACCACACCGTGGACCACCCTCCTCGCTAAACGTACTACATACTCTGGCGAAGTGCTGAAGGTGAAAAAATGGCACAACCACCATCCACCACCAACACTCACCAGAAATCCACCTATTTTATCACCTAAAGCTAACCCTAACCGCATACAATCTACCACTAACAACAAAAGGAAGTAAAACAAGCTACAGATCAGAAAACTTACTTGATTTTGGAAGAGGGTAGAAGCTGCTCGAAGCTGGTGATGGTGGTCGGAAAGCCTGAAGACGGTGACGGGCAAGAACTGGAAGAGACGGGGAGAAATCAGAAAAGAAAAGTTTCAAATGAAACGGTTTCCCCCCTTTTTATACAAAGGGGCACGTGCAACCACGCGCTCGTAGGCCATAATGACTACTCGCTAGCCATCATTGCCTATTAACTGCTACACGGAGCTCTATGTACACTTGGCGCCCCAACGTTTCAAATTCTGTCTGACCATTAGTCTCCCCGTACACCGGGCAACATGGTCACGACTACGAATCTCACGAACACCTGGGGCCACGGGCACTTTGAGACAACCTTCCTCGCCTACAAACGAAGATTCTATGCTAGCTCCCCGGAGCAACGAGCAGTCCTTAAGTCATCACTCCCATGCTCGGGAGCAACGACTTGGGGGGCTCCTGTTCTGGACTGGACCAATGGCTAGAATTAACCCAATCTGCCTCTGCTCCAGAGTGGCCCAAATTGCCTAAGTCCAATCCACAGAGGGGCAAAAGTGACCTTTCTGCCCCACCAACCAGGCAAGGAATGCAAAGTTCCTCCCCGAAATTACTGCCCGTTATGCACGGCTTCCTCACTGCCCGAACAACAAAGGACAGGTGCCCGGAACTGCATTTATGCCCGACATAACGGCTAGTTTCGAGCACCCTGCCTGGCCTAACGGCTAGTTTGGGCAGTTACCTATTCTTTGGGGAAAACAGTTATTTCGCCCCGAAAATAGGACCGTTGGCCACGCGCTGGGGGCTCTATATAAACCCTCTCGCTTGAGAGGGTCAGGGATCCAATATTCACCCTACGAACTAACACTTTGTACTTACCCCTTTTCTCTGACCATTTCTTACTTGAGCGTCGGAGTGTCTTGCAGGTACACCCCCCTCCTCTCCATACGACCAGCATCCCTGACGCACTTGGCGGCCTGATTCTACAGGATCTGATCCAGCCTTCACGATCATATATATATATATATATATATATATATATATATATATATATATATGAAAAATAACGTATGCTAAAATAATTATATTTAGATCTATTTGATTTTTTTTTAAAATGGAATAGAAGAAGATTTAGTTTTAAAACGACACGATTAAAGGTCAATCATCCATGTGTCCATTAGAAATAGTTTTTAATTCTTTAATACAATTATTGTTAATAAATGTTATTGTTTTAAGAAAATTTAATTATATATATATATATATATATATATATATATATATATATATATATATATATATATATATATTTGTGAATTATGAGTTTATTAAAAGTGGCATCCCACCTTATAAGTTGGTTTCTTAAGGATGAGTTAGGCCTAATATAAAATATAATATAGTATCAGAGTCTATTGATCAAACCACCCATCATTTATTTCTATGCAAAAAGTCCAATAGGATTGAGCGTGAGGGTCTGTAAAAGGAAAAAAAATCCAAATTCCGCATTAAATACTAATAAGGTATAAAATTAGTTTATAAAGAGTGGTCTCACTCACCTTACAAACCGATTTCATAAGGATGAGATAGGCCCAACATAAAACTGATAATACATACATCAATTGATGTACCATAGTCTATTAGTTAGAAGCAAGAGTTATGTGAAAATCGTTTATTTATAAACTAAACATATCATATAAAATATATGTTTATATCATATTGTTTTTCTATTCATTTTCTATTCAAGAATTACAAAAAATTGGTAATGGGTAAAAACAAATATGAAAGGAACACCGTATACCAGGTGCAGTTAGTTTCGTCAATTCATTCTGTAAGCAGAGCTGGAATACGTCGCCACTTGTGGCAATCATCACAACTCACCCATGCATTATGCGGTGACTGAGGTTGTTCTCCCAGACCCAAACCAGGTATGATGTATGCATTAAATGATACTCTGTCGTCACTAGGATTAATTTTTATAACGTTGCCAACTTATGATTTCCATCTACATCTGCTGACATGACATGAAAAAAATTTATTTGCAAACAACATGTGAGATTGAGAAATAACAACACTAGAAAGAAAAAATTAGACGGTCAAGAAGGAAACAAAAAAACAGCATCGATCATTTAAAAAAAAAGGAACATCAAATATGATTTCAAATGCAAGAATAATATCAGATTATGGTGCAGGCTATCTGAATTATAAAATTACCTAGATGAGGGAAATCTTCCACTTCACGTGTAACTTTGAGACAGGGAGAGGGAGAGACAGAGAGAGAGAGAGAGAGGCCATTTCCCTTTACTTCACTTTTGTTTACTATCTCTTTCTATTTCTCCTTGCGTCTAGTAGTAGTCTTTTTCTTGCATGTCAAGTCAGAAGCGTTGGTTTTGACCTTGCTAAATTTACTAGTGGGTTCAAGACTTTTAGGTAGTTTATGACCCAAAGGTCTTGTAGAAGATGGCATGACTGCAACACCCTTCTTCTACCCCACAATTATCACAGCGGAATAAACATAAAATCATAGTAAAATCAGATTCACCTCAAAGGGTGCACATTTCTCATAAAATTCAAACCAACAAAATTGCTCCGTAAACAACGGGTTTTCCTCAAAATAACTCAAAATCGCTTCAAGTGGCAGCAGAACCACCATAACCACAAAAATCCCACACAAGGGTTTTTAAAACAAAACCATAGTCATCAAATGACAACAAAATAATAGCCAAAAGAAAACCACTAATGGTTCGACTCAACGACCCAACCCGCTGTTACACTATCAGAGCAAGACTCTCTACATCGACCAAAAGTAAATAATATTTCAAAAGTTCCTGAAGCATCCACAGCTAATCCTGATCACCTGCACGTTACCCACGTGGAGGCAACATTGAAACAGACAGGGTGAGTAATATAATTCATTATAATTAATATAAAATAAGATATGCATAAAAATGGCGTCATCATCATATACAACATCATCGGAGTCATCACAAGGCAAACATCAAAACACGTCATCATAAATCACAACAAATGCCACATAAATGCAATGCATAACAGGACTCATGCATGTGGTACCAATCGTCACAATCGATGGACACTTATGCCATCACCCTCCAAAGATAACCGTCAAATAGGATCGATTCTACACAAGAACCGGAGCATGTCGTAATCCACTTCACATCCACACAATGGGATGGAAGCCACAAATAGACCGAAGTCTAACATCATCATCACTGGACCGAAGTTCTAACATTGTCACAGAAATGCTATGAATGCATGATACACAAGGTCATAATCATCATTGTCAATAAAATCATTATGTGCATCATCATTCATCACAATCTCATATTCATCATATCGTCATTTATTCATCAAAACATCAATGCATCATCATCTTATAATCGTCAATATAGCTCTTGATAATTCACATCAGTATTTAATCATCAAACATCAGGTATAACAGCTCATAATCATCAATACACTCGTGGTAATTCATATCATCACTTAATCATCACTCATCATATATAAACAGCTCATAATCATCAATATACATCACGGTAATTCATATCATCAAATATTTCATCAAGACATCACGAAATCATCATCACATAATCATCAATAACATCATGGTAAATCATCAGAAAATCACAGCATCAAAACATCAAGACCGAACTACATCATAAAACAAATTTCACGAACAACAGCAGCTCGCTGCAGAGTTTGCCGTGCAAATACATTCGCTGAGATGTTCACTTTGCGAACCTCCAGCGAATCCCAGAATCCTAGCAATCCCCTATTCTGCCTCTCAGTATCATCACACAACCATCGTGCATTCACTGCGCTGCTTGCTTTGCGAGTATGGGCGAACATTCGCCTTGCGAATGATTTGTTCGCTTTGCGAACTAGCGATTCCTGCAATCGCTGCTACGCATCAGTAGCACTTCAGTCCACCAATCCCTTACGGGTTCAACCTCAATTCACCCCAAAACACTCCCAAAATAGTCTTGGTACATCAAGGCAATCAAAGGCATGAAACCCACGACTATTAGGTCGGTTAACTTCACTATTCTAACTCGAAACAACTAAACCTTCACAAATTCTCAAGATTCCCATAAACCCCATAAATCCCTTTCTCATACACGATCCCACATATCATCAAAGAAGGTTTTGCCTCGAAGGCTTATTTTCACCCGAATCAATTCAACCCTTAATAATCCATCATCAATCCTCATAAACACCTCTAAATCATCAATAACTCATAAACCCTTCAAAAACCCCCAAAATCCCCAAAATCCACTTTAAACACATCACTTCCTATATTGAAAACAATGAAAGGCAATACTCCACATACCTTAGATTGTCGATTCAGAGCTTTCTCTACTGATTCTTCAGAAACCTTCTCGAATCCTCCCCTTTCCCTTCTTTCCTCAGAGCTCTGCACTTTTCCCTTCTTTTCACGTTCCAACCAAAATGAATCCTATTCCCTTCCAATTCCTTTTTGTTAAACCCTTGGACTTCCAAAATGGGCTTTCCCCAATTTACCCTCACTAATCCTCCTCAAAAGTCCATCTTACCCTTAATTCCCTTAATATTATTTTAAATTTATAATAATACTAATATATTCATATTATATACTATTATTTAATTAAAATAACCAAAACTCCACCAAAATACCGACATCGACACAAACTGCCAAAATTCACCGAAAATTCACAAATATTATATTTAAATAAATTAAATAAATATTCTAATAAATTTGGGGTGTTACAACTCTCCCCCACTTAAAGAATTTTTGCCCTCGAAAATTACCTCAAAGAAATAGAATCGGATACGACTCCCTCATCTGATCTTCGCGTTCCCAAGTCCAACTTTCACCAGCTGGTCCGCCCCACAACACCTTCACCAAAGTTACGCCTTTACCCCGCAGTTGCTTCATCTCTCGTCCATCAATCCGCACAGGTACAAATTCCACTGTCAAGTCATCCCTCACTTGTACATCATCCATCTGAATCACATGCAATGGTTCCTGAATGTACTTCCTCAACTGAGACACATGGAACACGTCATGCAAATTCGCAAGTGACGGCGGTAAAGAAATTCGATAGGCTACCTCTCTTATCCTCTACGAGATTTGGTATGGACCAACAAAATGTGGAGTGAGCTTCCTAGACTTCAAAGCTCGTCCCACACCAGTCACTGGCGTCACCCTAAAAAACAAGTGATCTCCCTCTTGGAATTCAAGTGTTTTCCTCCTCTTATCATGGTAGCTCTTCTGACGACTCTGCGAAGCTTTCATCATTTCTTAGATCATCTTAATCTTCTCAGTCGTCTCTTGCACAATCTCAGGTCCGAGTACAATACTCTCGCCTGACTCATACCAACATAAAGGAGTCATACACCTCCTCCCATACAAAGCTTCATAGGGCGCCATCCCAATACTAGCATGAAAACTATTATTGTACGTGAACTCGATCAACGACAAATGGCTATCCCAAGATCCTCCATGATCCAACATACAAACTCTTAGCAAATCCTCTAAAGATTGGATAGTCCTTTATGTCTGACCGTCCGTCTGCGGAAGGTAGGTAGAACTCATCCTCAACTTAGTACCCAACGCATCTTGCAAACTCTTCCAGAACCTCGATGTAAATCTCATATCTCTATCCGACATAATACTCGAAGGTATCCCATGCAACTTCACAATCTCCTCAATGTACATCTCGACTAACTTCTGCATAGAATGATTAATCTTCATCGGCAAGAAATGAGTCGATTTAGTTAATCTATCCACAATCACCCAAATGGAATCATTTCCCTTAGCAGTCTTCGGCAATCCTGTAACGCCCGGTTATTTAATTAATTGTTTAATTAAATATCTTCGTATTATTTGTTGATTTGTGTTGGTTGTCAAAAATGTTGTGTTGAGTTGCTATGTCGGTGTTACTTGAATTAATTCAATTGATTTAAGTTGTGTTGGCTTTAGTTGGATTAATTTAATTAAGATGATTTAAGTCGTAGAAATAATATAGTGTTAATATATTAGAATTATAAGAGGATATTGGGCCTATTTAGATGGTGAGTGTAGTAGTAATAATGGGGGTAGAAAATTGGCCCAAATGAAAGTTAATAGAATAATAGTGTTATTATATTAGGTAATTAGAATTAAGAGAAAGAGAGAGGTAGCAGTAATAACGTGGAAGTTACAGAGAAGAGGAACAAGGGTTTGAAGGAGGATACAAAGAGGCTGGGAGAAACGAGAATCCAATCGGAGAGTAGAGCGACCTTCAATCCAAGGTAAGGTGGGTTCTGACTTTATAATAGGGTAGTTGATGAATCGTATGTGGGAATCGGGTTTGTATAGAATGATCACTGTGTGTAAATTGTGTCGAGAAATATACCGAATCCCTATTATTTTCGTATCTGGTTGTTATCTCTGTTTAATGTTGCTAAAAATGGTGTGTTGTTGGGTCTGTGTCCGAAATTATTTTGGATTGGTTGTTTTTATAAAAAAAAATAAAAATAAAAAATAAAAATAAAATGAAAGGGGGGTGGTGCAAGCCACCTCTGTGTGTGTATAATGGGTGGCGCAAGCCACCTTGTGTGAGTGTGTGGGGTGGCGCAAGCCACCAGGGCCTCCAGATGGAGATTTTCCTCTGGGCGTGAGCCAATGCTTCAAAGCATAACCAAAGATACTCCATCGAATCTCATGAACCCAATCATCAAGTCAATTTAACCTCAGGGGATGCATTCACCAAAAATCAGGAATTAGGGTTTCTTGACCTAATTCACCCCTAAGTTGACTTTTGGGACAAAACATGAGCCAAGACCTCGAGAGAGGATTTGAGGATCTCTAATACACCACATTGATCCATTTGTAACAATGGATTGATCCCAGGAAGCTTGAGCAACAAGTCTCAATTTCATCAGTACACAATTAGGGTTTTGCGAGAAAAGTCAATTGTACCTTTGACTTTTGACTAGGACATGCTCCCAAACCCTAGGACATGATTCAATACACCCTATAACACCTATGGAATCAATCCATCAAGTTTGATTTAGGTCAAGGACTTGATTTCACAGAGGATCGCACAGTTTGGAATTCATAGGATAAAAAGTCAACTGTGCACAAAAGTCAACTTTGACTTTTTGATATTTTTCACAAAAATGGATTTTTAACCCTAAAATGATGTTAATGTATGATTTGAATCATCATTCATCAAGAAAAATCAAAGAAAGTGGGATAACTTGTAAAAGGGGTAACCATAAAAACTTAGAAAATTTTCTAAGTTATGAACAAAGTGGCAAGGGTACCAACTTTGGAGGATCATAACTCCTAAACCATAAAGCCAATTTTCCCCATCCAAAGCTTGATTTGTAGATCTCATGGCCCTCTACAAAAGCTAAAAATTGATCTCCTTCCAAATTCCTCATGGATTTTGAGTTATGGAATGATCAAAATCACAAAAAAGTGAAAATGTCACTTTTTTCCAACACTTAGTGAAATTTTCACCAAGTTAGAATCTGCCTTCACTTTTTTCCGAATGTTGGGGGATTTTTCACTTGGATCCAAAAGGTATCAAAACCAAATATGATCAAACAGTTGTTGTATCATATAAGGGCTTTCCAAAATGACCAAGAACATCACCAACTTCAACTTGAGCCATAAGATATGACAAGGGCAATATGCCTTGCTGAAAACTGCTAAGGCTAGGCAGAATTTTGTATTTTTGCTCGATTTGGCAAAATCAGCTAATTCCAAGCCTTGTCATCACTTTGGACACCTCCGATGATCAAATCTAAAGGGGACAATCATTGAGCCAAGCCTCCAAAGTCCTTGGAACAAGAAGTAGCATGCCAAACCTAGAAATCCCTAAAAAGAGGGACAAGACTCCAATTTTGGAAGAAAGGGCCAGTTTGTGTTTTTGTAGGTACCAGCTGATTCCACTCATCCTAAAAGCTTTTAAGGGATCATTTGAGTGTGTCCAAAACATCAAATCATTTCGGGAACAAGTGGTTTGACAGATTGCATAAAAACTCCAAAAAACTCAAAAGAGAGGTAAGCATCATGACTTGAATCCTCCAAAATATACATTGCTTTGAAGTCCACTGATCATGCACACCTCATACATGTTATATATGTTGTGTTTGAACCAGTTGATCATGTAATTCATGTCTGTATCAAAGTGTAGCATAGAAAATGCAATTATAGGCCTTTTTCAAAACCCCTATCGAATTTTGAGGAGGGAGTATGATGTGAAAAAAATACCACCACTATTGGATTCCTTGTGAAATTCTAGGCCAGATGCATATAAATTTTGTCTCAAACCATAGAGAAATGAGAAAGTTATGACCTTCACGTTTTTGACCCAAAACTTGCCTTGCCTTGTCTTGACCAAGCCTAGTAAACAAGGCAAGCCTTGTATATTTGTGATTTCACTTCAAACAATGGATGTATCACCACCCCAGTGGTAAGGTGCGCGCCCTATAACCTTGAGGTCGTGGGTTCAAACCACACCCATGCCATTTTGTGTTTTTCCACATTTTTGCTATTTTTCCAATATTTTTATGTTTTATTAATTAATTGGAAAATTAATAACTCCCTCAATTTTAATTATTTTTTATTGGTTCTTTTTGCAAAAAATAACAAAAATATTGAAATATTTTATTCCACAAAAAAATTAGACTTATATTATTTATTTAATATAATTAGTATTTTTGTGAATAAATTCCTTTTTAATTGTTTTTAAACATTTTAAAAATGAATATTTACTTTGAAAATCAAAACCAAATGAGTTTTAATATATCTTGTGATTAAACCTCATTTTTCAAACCTTAAACAAAAATCACAAGTGGTTTATTCAAATTTATTTGGTATTTTTATCATTTTTATTTGATTTTCTTTAAATATTTACTTTTAAAGGGAAACAAATTAGGGTTTCTTTGATTTTCACCCTCACAAATCATTTTCAAACACTCATGGGCCTCTAATAGAGTGTAAGACCCAATCCTTTGTAAATAAAAACTTTCCGGGCCTCACTTATTGTATAAGTCCCGTTGTATTTCAAAAAGTTCGGCGCGATGATCGCTCGATTCAAAAACAAACCATCTGGGCCTCTCCTCGAGCTATAAGACCCATTCAAGACTTTTGGGCCTCTATTAGAGTGTAAGACCCAACCCCTTTGAAAACCAAATCATTTTTGGGCCTCAATCATTGTATAAGACCCATTGCGTTTTCAAAATCTCGGCGCGATCGCCATTTCAAATGAAAAATCATCTGGGCCTACCCTCGTGTTATAAGCCCCACTCTTTTCCTTTAAGCCTTTTGGGCCTCTTAAGAGAGTGTAAGACCCATCCCTTTGTACAGAAAATATTTCTTGGACCTCAGTCACTTGTATAAATCCCTATACAAACGACAGTGCGATCACTGATAAAACCCTGGGCCTCTCCTTGAGTTGTAAGCCCCAATTTTCCCTTTCAAAGCACTTTCTCCTTTGATTATGTAGTATATTGTTGTTTTCAATTTTTCTTTGTTGAACAACTAACAAAACAGCATGGAAGCTCTACAACCGAGTAAGTGTTTACCCGCTTTCATTTACCGCTTTCATATGCATATAACTGTATTGTGGGGCTACTTCACTGTAAGTCTTCTTTCATAAACTCATATCAACTGTGTAATAATAGTATAGATATTTAGAGTTTCCCCGACAAATACATCTAGAACTAGACAGAACCTCACATCAACTCTAGATAACTAGATCTAAGAAATCTCCCCCCTTTGAATAGTTCATATACAGAAGGCCATTTTTCCATGTGAAACCCATTCTGGAACTGTTCATCAGCCTCCTCTTGGGCTTAGTGCAAGGACCCGCAGGCTTCCTAAAAGCATCCCCGCCTCCTCTTGGGCGTTGTACAAGGACCCGTCGGCTTCTTAGAAGTATTCACAGCCTCCTCTTAGGCTTTGTATAATGATTCTTCCTCCGGGAATGATAGCCTCCTCTTGGGCTTCGTACAAATTGTCCCTCGGCTTCTTAAAAGTTTCCAGCCTCCTCTTGGGCTTCGTACAAATTGTCCCGGCGACCTCCTAGAGGTATAGGAACAGAAATTAGTTATCTTAATAGAACAGACTTTCAAAGAGTCTAGATCTCATTGCTACTGTTTCTTACGCATAGTACAAAAGATAAAACCCGTAGACTCTGACAGTCTAAAGCTCCTTTGGACTCCCCGTTTCCTTAAAGAATAGGAAATAATCCCGATCCTCTGATCAAACCCATGAGTACAACATTACTCATATAAGAACTGATTTTCTCTTTGAACCTACATACTGGTCGCTCAACTGAAACAGTAACCTTTTTTAGCCTCCATCTCGAGCTTCGTACGAGATACAAAGACTCTCTTGTTGAGTCAAATATCTTTAGCCTCCATCGCGGGCTTTGTACGAGATACCAAATAACTCTCTTGTTGAGTATAAAAGACTCTCTTGTTGAGTCACACCTTTTAGCCTCCATCTCGGGCTTCGTGCGAGATACAAAAACACTCTCTTGTTGAGTATAAAAGGCTCTCTTGTTGAGTCACTTCCCTTTTAGCCTCTATCTCGGGCTTCGTACGAGACACACAAAAACACCTTTTTATTGGGCCAACAGCCTCCTCTTAGGCTTTGTATAAGAAAACCTCGGTTGAGCCAATCAACCTTTTAGCATTAAAGCTGTGCCTCGTTCACAGTATACAAACATCAACAACTCCTTCATCTAACTGCTGTAAGTGGCAAGCCTCTGGATTATGTACATCCATGCCACTGTCCCTCTTTTAGCATGAGAAATTCCTAAGGAAAGATGGCATTACTCTACACTGAGTTAAAGTCTTCTCCTTCAAGTTAAAATCCCCTATAAAGGAAATTATGGCATTGCTGGATTCACATATCCCAGTTAAAGTAATCCTCCCTTTATAACTAGTCACCCCAACAGTTGTGACAAACATACCCCTTTAGAGATGACAAATTCTCTCTAAAGTCAACCCAATTCAGCTTCATATCTTGGGCTTTGAACAAGATACCAACCAACTTTAGCTTCACATCTTGGGCTTTAAACAAGATACAAATAGACCCTTCAGCTTCATATCTTGGGCTTTGAACAAGATACAAATCACCTTTAGCTTCACGTCTTGGGCTTTGAACAAGACACCAAAACACCATTTCCTCCCATAGAAAAGGAGTAACTACGATCGCTCTGATTGCCCTTTCAGTAAACGGGAATACGTAGGCTTAAGATTGAAAGAAAAATCTTAGCGAGCACACTAATCAAAAACCCACAATCCCTTACCTTCATACATCAATCGAAAAGCATCAGTCCTAACATCCTACCAATAACACAGTCCCAGTATTTTAGCCTTAACAAAGTAAGAAGAAAGAGGCCCCACTTCCATATCGCATCCGTAACTTAACAGACCGCTGTTTAAACTCAGTATGCATGAAGGGTTAATTGGAGACATCTATTTCCCTTCCTTCATCAGCTTCAATAGGATAAAAAATGAATCGACCTGTAGTAACCCCAAAAGAGCGACAATGCTTAAGAACCACGTCCAAAATCGCTCGCTACAGAAAAGTGGCGCCCACCATGGGGTCGTGTTTTCTTTCTTCCTTACAAACTAGGGTAAAAGCCCTTGGACAAGTTATTTTTATGACGGTTTCATCGGGGGATGTCATTATTACTAGGATCGGCCTTCACTAAGATCTTAGGTCAAAACCTTTAAATTGGGAAGGAACCACAGAGTGGCGCCTCCGCCGGGGAGCCAGTTTCTGTCAGGAACATAGGATTCATAGCTCTTAAAAAGTCTAGGACATTAGGACAAATATATATACTGCTTTTCCTAATTGATATGTGTTTATTTTTCTGCTAATGGGAATGCGTGTGATGCCGCATGTGGAAAGATTGAGTATACACCTAGGAAAAACCCATTTTAGTGGTGCGGAAGCTATCGGAAATAGTTGTCACGTGATACCACCCTCTTCTGATGATTCTTCAAAAAACACCACCTAGCATGGTTCCCGGCCCACTGGTGTTTTCTCGACAAGAGTTGATGATGTTGAGAGACAGGTACAAAAATCACTAGTATAAACCTTTGGGACGGGTAGAGCCTTGACTCCATGACACCGACCCTTTGACCCCATGTTTTTTCTATGTTTTTGTGTGCTGCATTCATGCATTCATTTAAAAAACATTAAAACAAAGAAAAATTTTCTCTTCTAGTCTCTCTTTTTCAAATTAAACTAAGACAATGATTGCAAATGTCAGAGAAAAGGATTGCGCTCATGGATTTCGGTAGGAGAAAAACTCACAAGTATACCTTCAAGGTTCAAAAACTAGAGGATTTGAGAGGTTTGACGAGAATGGTCACTAACCCTGAAGCTTTCAGAGCCAAGTACGGAGGTCTACTATCTCTATTAAGGGTCCATGTGATTGAGGGAATCCTGGAGGCACTCATTCAGTTTGAAGATCCGGTTTATCACTGTTTTACATTCCTGGATTATCAGCTCGCACCAACGCTGGAGGAATATTCTCATCTGATTGATTTACACATCACTGATCGAGCTCCATTTTCTGGACTGGAAGAAATTCCAAAGGATCAGACAATTGCAAGAGCAATTTATTTGGACGAGTCAGAGGTCAGGGCTCACATGACCACTAAGGGTGGCATACAAGGTTTGCCAGCCCAGTTCTTGACAAAGAAGGCCCTGTATTTCGCTAGTATAGGGAACATGACTGCTTTTGAAAGCATCTTTGTTTTACTCACCTACGGGTTATTTCTGTTGCCCAACATTAATAACTTCGTCGATATCAACTCCATTAAGGTTTTTCTCATTGGAAACCCTGTGCCGACTTTACTCGCAGACGCGTATCATTCTATACACTTAGGGAATTTGTACAGCGGAGGGAAGATCACATGTTGTGTACCTCTGTTATACAAATGGTTTATCTCCCATTTGCCTAAGTCTGCTGCTTTTTGGGATCACAAGAGTGCCTTACGTTGGTCGCAGAAAATCATGTCTCTTACCAACTCTGACATAGATTGGTGCAATAGGATTTATGAGGGAATCAGGATCATTGACCGTTGTGGAAACTTCCCCAACATACCCCTCATAGGAACTAAAGGAGGAATCAATTACCATCCAGTTCTTGTTCGTCGTTAATTTGGATACCCGATGAGGCATGCCCCGCATAATGCTCATCTGGAAGGTCTTTTCTTCAAGGAATGAGAAAATGACAGAGCACTAAAGATGGAAATAGTGCACGCTTGGAAACATGTTCATAAGAAAAGACGAGAGTCTCTAGGAAAATCGGATTGTGTCTCGGTGGAGCCTTATCTCCACTGGGTACAAACTAGAGCTCTCAAGCTAAAGATGCCTTATCCTCGTCACGGAGTTCTTCCGCTAAGGGAGTCTGTCATGTGCTTCATGACCGAAACGGAAAAACTCCAGGTTACTCTCAACAATGTTCAACAGGAGAGGAGGTCTTAGAAGAACAAGTACCGCATTCTCAATGTGGATTGAATCAAAATACAACAATTACTGAACGATAAGGATGCTCTGATTGAGACTTTGGAGCAACATGCTGTAGAGACCAGGATGACCAAAGGAATTTGCTCACTCCTTTCACCTGGCAAAGGAATGGCAACCCGACAACGGCCCAAGAGCCTCGGTCCAAGAAAAGAAAAGTACCAGAATCAGCACCCGAGTTCTCTTCAGAGAGGACTCAGGACCCATTAGCTTAGGTTTCTGTTTCCGCAATCCTTTTAATTCAATAAAATGGGGTTTCCCCACTGTTTGATATTTGTAATCTAATTGTCGATGTTTATTTTAATTAAACCAAAAAACAATTAATATAATCATTGCATTCATCATTCTCCCATAACGCATTCTTCTTACCTACGAATCTCACGTTTGTGTCTCAGTTCTAGAGTCAAACTGTCTCATTCGTACAATACTCGGGCCAATCGTCAGAAAAAGATGGATGATCTCGAGGAAGAGAACAGAGAGTTGAAGGAAGAGATCGACGCTCTGAGAGAGGATATGAGAAAGCTTCGTAACGACATGCAAGCCATGGCTGAAGCTCAGCTACAAAGGACTGTGATCTCAGAGATAACCTCAACGCCCATAGTGGAAAAGTTTGATTCTAGGTATCAAATGACCGAAAGATCGTCCCTGGGGCATGCCTGTTAACTATATCCCAGAAGGATATGTTCCGCCGATCACTGAAGATTAGGGAATCATAGCAGAATCCGTTGGGCCTGAAGGTTACAAACTTCGGGAAAGCGAGGATGCCAGAGGCATACTGAGGACTCCTGAAGGTTACAAACTTCAGGAAATGCCAAGATTTGTTGCCGTAGTAACGGTACCACCCCCTGTGGTGCACACTGTCCTGGAAGGACAAATTCCACAGATACCTTCTGGTAGAAAGGAAACTATGTTTGACATAATGGACGAGTTTCAGGAACAGTTCCTGGAAATGCAGAAGGAACTGCAAGCTATTCGCGGTCAGGATTTATTTGGAAAGGACGTTGCAGACCTTTGTCTGGTCCCCAATGTGAAAGTCCCGCACAAATTCCAAGTGCTCGACTTTGAAAAATACAAGGGTAACTCTTGCCCTCAGAGCCACCTGGTGATGTATGCTCGGCGAATGTCAGCTCAGACAGAGAATCAGGACTTACTGATTCACTACTTTCAGGATAGTTTAACCAGTACCGCATTAAAATGGTACATGGGTTTAAACCGCGCTACGATCAGCACATCCAGAGATCTTGGCACTGCCTTCGTCCAACAATACAAATACAATTTGGACATGGCACCAGACAGAGATCAGCTCAGATCGATGTTACAAAAGGACAAGGAAACCTTTAAGGAGTACGCTCAGAGATGGTGTGAGATCGCCGCCCAAATTTGTCCACATCTTGAGGAAAAAGAGATGACAAAAATCTTCTTAAAGACCTTAAGCTCATTTTACTATGACATAATGATTGCCAGTGCGCCCAGTGATTTTACCAAAATGGTCGGTATGGGAGTTTGTCTTGAGGAAACCGTCCGAGAAGGACGTTTGGTAAAAGACGCTGGATCATCAAGTAGTACAAAAAGATACGGTAGTGCTCCCCCTAAGAAGAAAGAGCAAGATATTGGGAATATCTCTCTTAGAAAGAAAAGGCGGCGTTATATACCAGTAGCAGTTGTGACTCCTGCTATCAACCCTGCACCTATTCTTACGTATCAGCCTCAGGTTGCGCAAAGCCAACCTAATCAGCTAAGGACACAACAGTCTCTTCAGCAGGCATGTCCTCAATACAAAAACAACCGTACAACGTGGCCACAAGGATTTGATCCTATACCTGTATCGTACGCAAAACTATTTCCGTTACTACTAGCCAAGGGGAACATCCAGACTAAGTCCCCTCTTACCGTACCGGAAAATCCGCCTTTTTGGTTTAAGGTGGACCAGACATGCCCTTATCATCAAGGAGGACCAGGGCATAACATAGAGAATTGTCTTAATTTCAAATCCGACGTGCAAAAGCTTGTTAGGAGCGGGGTCTTATCTTTCAAAGATACGAATCCGAATGTTCTCACGAACCCGCTGCCTCAACACGAGAAAGCTGCAGTCAACCTGATAGAAGGAGAGTCTAACAATGTCTATCAAATTCACGATGTACTCTTGTTAAGGACCAATCTGATCAAGATGCATTGTAGACAAAGTGAATATGGCCATGTGCCACCTCATAATTATCATCAATGTGATGTCTGCTCTAAAAGTAATCGAGGATGTTTTGTGGTGCAATCAGCTCTACAGGAACAAATGGATCTCGGATGGATCCAAGAGCACCGAGTTCGTGGAGTTAACATGGTCTATATGAATTCCAACGTCATTCAAAACCACGACATCCGTGCGATGAGTGTCAACTTGGTGGCAATGCACTCAAGGCAAAGCCAGTATCATAATCTTCCATGGCACGATTACAGTTCTTGTCTAACTTGCTCGGTAAATAAACAGGGATGCTCTTTCATACAGGAGGCCCTCCAGCATCAGATGGATCTTGGATGGATCCAAGATTACCATGATAGGAACCACTATCAGATCAACATGGTTCAGATCTTCGATATTTTCCTAATGAATACCAACCTGGTAGAGTTACATGCTGAGCAGGTCCGACTCGGGTTCCAGATATCACATGACTATCAAAGCTGTAAAGCGGGTTGCGAAAACGATCAACGTTGTGCCCTTGTCTAGGAAGCACTTCAGCACTTGTTAAATCACTGGTGGATGCCAATCTATATGGATGAAGATACTCAGTAAATTAGTATCAATAACAGGAACCCTACTCGGCATCAAAGTCAGGATGTCTGATCTGTGGAAGCTAACCTAGTGAGGTTACATTGTATTCAAAGCGGGCATGGCCAGGTGCCGCCACACAACTATGAACATTGCAGAGTCTGTTCGGAAAGTAACCAAGGATGCTACCTTGTGCGAGCAGCTCTTCAGGGTCAGGTGGATCGGGGAGAGATTCGCCCATATCCGGGCTCTGGACCCATCAACTGGATACTGAACTACCTTGCTGATCAAATTGAGGATGTTGTCGTAATCTCTGATCATCAGAGGACTAGGGATGTTTTTTCCATCATCCCTCTACTTGACGAATCAAGAGTTCCTCACCAGGAATGGATCGAGATTACTTACGATGGTCAGAAAAATCAGAAGGTTCCCATAGTCATCTATCTGTCGGGACCACTACCGTATGAATCAACTAAGGCAATCCCTTACAAATACGGTGCAACGATAATTGAAAATGGAAAGGAAATTCCATTACCCTCCGTCGTAAATATTGCAGACATCAGTCGTGTAACACAGAGTGGTAGAATCTTCAACAGAGGAGTTGGAGAGTCCAACAAAGAAAAGGTACTTCAGACGGAACTTCCCGATCCACCAGTCGGTCAATCCAATATTCCCGACCTTTCGAAAAATGATGATGAGATGCTGAAACTCATCCAAAGGAGTGAATACAACATTGTCGATCAACTGTTACAAACTCCTTCAAAGATCTCGGTATTATCACTGTTACTAAGTTCAGAAGCGCACATGGAGAGTCTACAGAAAGTCTTGGAGCAGGCCTTTGTGGAACAGGATGTAACAATCAGACAGTTCGATAGCATTGTCTCTAACATCACTTCTTGTAATAATTTGGGATTTAGTGATGAGGAATTACCTGAAGAAGGTCGCCGTCATAACATTGCGCTCAATATTACAGTCAACTGCCAGGACGATGCTTTAGCCAGCGTACTGGTAGACACAGGGTCAGTCCTGAATGTTATGTCGAAGTCCACCTTGATACAATTATCATTCAAAGGCCCTCGGATGAGAACCAGCAAGGTCGTCGTCAAAGCGTTCGACGGATCCAGAAAAACGGTTATCGGCGAAGTCGAACTTCCCATAACCATCGGTCCTCACACTTTCCAAGTCACTTTCCAGGTCATGGACATCCGGGCAACGTACAGTTGTTTATTAGGAAGACCTTGGATACATCAGGCTGGGCCGGTCACCTCGACCCTCCACCAAAAGTTAAAGTTCATCCAGAACGGTCAACTCGTCACAGTCTGTGGGGAACAGGCTTTGCTCGTGAGCAATTTATCGTCATCCACTTATGTGGAACCAGAAGGCATAATCGGAACCCAGTTCCAAACGCTTTCATTACACAGTGGCGACCAATCAGAAGGAGGAACTTCGATTTCCTCATACAAAGATGCTATTAAAACAGTCGGGAGTGCCAATACAACAGAATGGGGATAACTTGTCATTCCTACTGACAATAAAACAAAGAAGGGTCTTGGTTTTTCTACAACCTGCACCCAGACAGCTGCCAATGATGAAAGTCTTCATCCCATTCAGAACTTCTTCCATAGCGGAGGCTTCCTTCAACCAGTGGCTCAAGAAGTACACACTATCAACGAGGGAGATTCCTACGATACGGAGTAAGAATGGAAGTCCTATCTCAACGAGGACAGTTATATGTCTCAGGAAGAGGTACCTACGCCATTTTGCTATCCCGCACAGAGTCCGAGATTTATACCAAGGTCAGACGTCGAAATGATATATGGAGATTGTGATCCGGAAGGATGCCGTGCTCCGCCAAACTCATTAGAGGGGGACACTCCGATGAAGGACAACTTTGACCGCAGCTATTATGTCCCGATGGATGGTCTGCCAATGTGGCGGCCTTATCCAGGAGACTTAGGGCAAGAAAATCAGTCGAACAATGAAAATCAGCTGAGCATCATTGAACAGAATACCTGTGTCCCCACCATGTCATGGGATCCACACCCAGGTTATCCTGAAAATATCCAGCACGATGATGAATTCGCAACATTTGCAGGACTAGAATTCATTAGCTATGCTTTTCCTGAGGTCAACGTCATCGAAAGGGATGACTCCTCCAGTTCCAAAGAAGTGTGGGACACCTTGGGACAACCAAGTGAAAAATACGACTACATGGTCAAGTACACCGCTCCTGAAAGCTCTCGTATCAGGCTCGAAGACATCCAGCCAACTGGATGGGAAGATACAGCTGAGAGTACAAATACTATGCAAAATACAACAGAGGAATCCTCCTATGACAACTCTGCCTGGGAGACAGATTCCAATGATCCTGCTCTGCCAGAAATCAGCGTTATTTCTAAAGACAAATCAAGGAAGGTACCAGACTTTGTGATTCACCGAGGATTTCACCGCCAATGGGTTGCTGTCGATGTTCCAAAGATTGTTCATAAGTCAAAGTAATTGTCATCTTTAACCTTTCACCCTGCCCAGGTGAAACGGATGTTTTGATAGGGCTCGCTTTTTGTAATTATCCCTCTTCGTTTTGTCCAAAGCGATAGAGTTTTGTTTTATAGGGCTGTAGATTCAAGAATCGACTTGTTCATTAATAAAATAATGTCGTTATGTAATTTCCGCATTAATTGCTGTTTTCTCTTTTCGTTTTTCAGAAAATGGTAATCCTAAAAAACAATTCAAATAATAAAAACAAGCAATAATAAAATATACACTGCACATACTTGCATTTTCTCTATCTCTTCTAAACACGAATCATCACGTCATGCAGATTGCTTATTTTAAACCCCGTTGAAACATACGATCCGATGCCTTCTCCCAACTTTACGTTCCCGGTATTTGGGGCTGAAGAAGAAGTCGACAATGATATTCTAGAGGAGATCTCCCGACTACTCAGACAGGAGGAAATGTACATTGAACCTCACAAAGAGCCATTGGAAATGATCAATGTGGGTTCAGAAAAAGAGAGAAAAGAAATAAGGATTGAGGCACTGCTCAGTCCAACTGCTAAAGAGAGTCTAACAAAGCTTCTCAAAGAATTTCCCGATGTGTTTGCTTGGTCTTATCAAGACATGCCAGGGTTGGATACCAGCATCGTGGAACATCATTTACCGTTAAGATTGGAATGTTCGCCAGTTAAACAAAGGTTGAGAAGGACTCACCTGGAAATGGCCATCAAAATCAAAGAGGAGGTACAGAAACAGATTGACGCGGGCTTCCTCGCCACGTCAGAATATCCTCAATGGTTAGCCAACATTGTACATGTTCCAAAAAAGGACGGAAAGGTCAGAATGTGTGTCGATTACAGAGATCTAAACAAGGCTAGTCCAAAGGACGACTTTTCTTTACCACACATTGACATGCTGGTAGACAGTACAACAAATTTTAAAGTTTTCTCCTTCATGGATGGATTCTCGGGCTATAACCAGATTAAAATGGCGCCGAACGACATGGAGAAAACTTCATTTATTACCCCATGGGGTACCTTTTGTTACAAGGTAATGCCGTTCGGTTTCAAGAATGTCGGGGAAACCTATCAAAGGGCCATGACTACTCTTTCTCATGACATGATACACAAGGAAATCGAGGTATATGTCGATGATATGATTGCAAAATCTAAGACAGAAGAGGAGCATGTGACCCACCTGTCGAAACTATTCGAGCGTTTGAGAAAGTACAAACTCCGCTTGAATCCCAACAAGTGCACCTTCGGTGTCCGTTCAGGGAAACTCTTAGGGTTCATAATCAGCCAGAAAGGAATTGAGGTTGATCCTGACAAGGTCAAGGCCATTCAAGAAATGCCTTCTCCAAAGACCAAAAAACAAGTCAGAGGATTCTTGGGACGTTTGAACTACATCTCCAGATTTATATTCCTTATGACCGCGACATGTGCGCCGATCTTCAAATTACTCAAAAAGAATCAGGACTGCGTTTGGACAGAAGACTGTCAAACCGCCTTCAACAGTATCAAGGAATACCTGTTGAACCCACTGATTCTATCACCTCCAGTGGAAGGAAGGCCACTGATCATCTACTTCACTGTCTTGGAAGACTCCATGAGATGTGTACTTGGCCAACAAGATGAAACCAAAAGGAAGGAGTCTGTCATCTACTATCTGAGCAAGAAATTTACCGAATGCGAGACTCGGTACACGATGCTCGAGAAAACTTGTTGTGCTTTGGCTTGGGCAGCCAAACGTCTTCTCCAATACATGATTAGTCACACTACTTGGTTGGTCTCCGAGATGGATCCAATCAAGTATGTCTTTAAAAAACCTACTCTCACGGGAAGAATCGCCTGTTGGCAGATGTTGCTATCAGAATATGACATAGAGTACCACGCTCAGAAAGCTGTTAAAGGAAGTGTTTTAGCCTATCATTTGGATCATCAATCGATTGACGACCAAGAATCAATCGGGTTTGACTTCCCAGATGAAGATGTTATGTATCTAAAAGTGAAAGGCTGCGATGAACCGCTACTCAGTGAAGGGCCAGAACCAGGTTCCCAATGGGGACTTATCTTTGAAGGAGCAGTCAATCATTATGGAAATGGAATTGGGGCAATTATTGTTACCCCTCAGGATACCCACATTCCTTTCGCCGCCCGACTGACATTCAAGTGTACAAACAACGAGGCCAAATACGAAGCTTGTATCATTAGTCTCGAAGAAACGATTGATTTAAGGATCAAGAAGTTGGATGTATATGGCGATTTAGCCCTAGTTATCAATCAGATCAAAGGAGATTGAAACACATACCAGTCTGGATTGATTCCTTACAAAGACTATGCGAGAAGGTTGTTACCTTTCTTCAACAGAATCGAGTTTCATCATATCTCTCGTGAGGAGAATCACATGGCTGATGCCTTAGCCACTCTCTCTTCCATGATTAGTGTAGGTCAATGGAATGACATACCTAAGATCGACATAATGCGCCTTAAACGGCCTGCTTACATCTTCACGATTGAAGCAGTCATAGACGACAAACCTTAGTATTACGATATCAAATGCTTCCTTCAGAAACAAGAGTACCCAGCTGGGGCACCCATAAAAGATAGAAAGACCCTCAGAAGACTGGCTTGCAGCTTCTTCCTGAGCGGTGATACACTCTATAAGATAAATTTTGACATGGTCTTGCTTCGATGCGTAGACAGACCAGAAGCAGACATGCTGATAAAAGAAATTCACGAAGGATCCTTTGGCACTCATGCCAACGGACCCACAATGGCGAGAAAAATTTTAAGAGCAGGGTACTACTGGTTGACCATGGAATCCGACAGCTACAAGTACATGAGGAGGTGTCATAAGTTTCAGATATACTTCGACAAAATCCATGTACCGCCTGCACATCTCAAAGGTCTCTCTTCCCCATGGCCTTTTTCCATATGGGGAATCGACATGATTGGGAAGATCGAACCCGAAGCTTCAAATGGACATCGGTTCATCCTGGTAGCCATTGATTACTTCACCAAGTGGGTCGAAGCAGCATCATACGCCAATGTAACCCAACAAGTGGTGGTCCGATTTATCAAAAACAATATCATATGCCGTTATGGTGTTCCGAGCCAGATCATTACTGATAATGGATCTAACTTGAACAATAAGATGATGAAAGAGTTGTGCGCTGAGTTCAAGATCGAACACCATAACTCATCTCCCTACCGACCCAAGATGAACGGAGCGGTAGAAACGGCTAACAAGAACATCAAGAAGATTGTTCAGAAGATGGTCGTAACCTACAAAGATTGGCATGAGATGCTACCCTTTGCTCTTCACGGTTATCGCACATCTATCCGTACTTCAATAGGGGTTACCCCTTTCTCTCTAGTATATGGCATGGAAGCAGTGCTCCCCATCGAAATAGAGATCCCATCAATTCGGATATTGATGGAAGCTAAGCTTACAGAAGCTGAATGGTGTCAAAGTCGACACAACAAACTGAATCTAATCGAAGAAAAATGAATAACGGCTTTGTGCCACGGTCAGTTGTATCAATAAAGAATAAAGAAGGCGTTTGACAAAAAGGTCCGACCTCGTGTCTTTAGAAAAGGAGACCTTGTGCTAAAAAAGATACAATCATTTCTCACGGATTCTCGGGGCAAGTGGACTCCGAATTATGATGGCCCCTATGTGGTCAAGAATGCTTTCTCAGGCGGCTCCTTGAGACTTGCAACCATGGATGGAGAAGAATTTGCCTACCCCACAAATGTTGATGTAGTCAAGAAATACTTCGCCTAAACTAAAAAATAAACGTCTCGGTGGATTGAAAACTCGAAAAGGCGGTCTAGTAAAAAATTATAGACATAATCAAAAATCATCCTGGTGGATTAGAAACATTATAGTACAATCCAGACAAAAATTAGGGATAATGGCAAGTAACTACGTCCAGCAAAGGGGCAAATCCCTCAGCAACAGCTACGTCGTCCATCAGAAAAATGCCAGTCAAGGTCATCTTCGACGGAAGCTTAGGATGCCCATGATTCAAAGTCGGTATAAGGATAGTGGTCGCTATGTTTCAACGTAGCCCTTTTCCCTTAAATTACCATTTTCTAACTTTGTATATACTCTTTGGAATCACGCGTTTGGCTGATCTCCATCCTATCAATAAGATTTGAGCCCTTGTGCTTTTGTTTGCAATTTTTATTTGTTTTAGCTTTACAGAACGACATTTTGATATGATTAACTATTATTGAAATAAAACAAAAAGAATTTACTTGTCAAACTTTTTCTGCTTTAGAAATGAAGATGGCAATTTCTTTTTACTGTTGAGCATCGAAAGAACATCGATCGCTTCTCCAGAAGTAAACGAACCTTAAAGTGCAGAATCAAAGTACTCCTTCTAAAATCAGTACGCCTGAATGAAGGATCAACTGTGTCAGAGACCATGTTTCATCTGATACCCTCGGCCGAGTTCTTTTCTCCTAAGCCCGACTAACGGTATTCCCCGCAGGGACTATCTCTCCTAAGCAAGGTAGAATTGCTACTTTTGGACCGACAGGCACGTCTTCGCCCCGCGATGGCCGAGTATCTCATCATGTTCATCCATTAGTCTGCATGTCGCATCAGTTTTGTCAGCTTATACGTACATACATCATGCATTTTATTTGCATTCGCATTTATATTGCATCACTATCACTCTAGTCGGTCTTGTCCCCTAGTGATAACTGTCTTTTCAATCGAGTTTTCGGTTCTTTCCTCATCAGGAAGTGTTACGTTTGAACAATCTCTCCTCCAGTTTATTGCTGGATTGAAGTTGGATCCCTTGACTACTTTGATAACTTGAACCTCTGAAAGAACAGAGAACTTTCGACGAACATCACTCTTCGCCATTGAAAATGATATCCTTGCTTTCCCGGATTAAGGAAAATCCCCAGAGAAAGCCTCTTAATCAAGAGATTTGGCGGTACGGCAGTTTTTCTTCGAAAAACCACTGATGAAAAGGCCATCGACACCTCAAAATTGGATCCCATCATATGGCATTTCTCCGGGAAGATCCCGAGAAAAGTATGATGTAAGACCCCAAGCGGAAGCAGTCTCTCATGAAACTCGCTTTCCCCAGTAGAAACAAATGGCGTCTCCAATAGAGAAGTTTGTGCAACTCTACAACTCAGACGATTGGGTTCCCCAGCAAGTCTGACATCAAAACTTTTTTTGTCAGATGGCATCTCCCCAGGAAAATTCGGCGAGAAGTTTGAGAAAAAACCGCTATGAATAGCGTCCCTTGTCAATAAAGTTTATTGACAAAAGAAACTAAGACCAGTTCCTTGGTAGGAAACCAGGATCGAGGGGAAGTTTATTTCAGATACTAAGACCAGTTCCATGGTAGGAAACCAGGATCGAGGGGAAGTTTATTTCAGAAACTAAGACCAGTTCCTTGGTAGGAAACCAGGATCGAGGGGAAGTTTATTTCAGAAACTAAGGCCAGTTCCTTGGTAGGAAACCAGGATCGAGGGGAAGTTTATTTCAGAAACTAAGACCAGTTCCTTGGTAGGAAACCAGGATCGAGGGGAAGTTTACCTTTTCTAAGCATCATTGCTTAGCAAAAGAAGAAGGACGTGTGAACCACCATTCTTAATACCAGCAAAATTTTGGATATTCCGATATTTAATCCTCTTGCACTCCGAATGCCCGAATACCTTCGCCATTCACACCTTCAGGTCCAAGAAGATTAAATAGGGGCATCTGTCATACCCCAAATTTTGACCACCTAGATTCCCATCATTGTGCAAATCATCATCACAATATGGTTGAACCATCAGTCTCTCCAAAGATGGGTGAGCATCCACTACAATTAAAAATTAGGGTTTCAGGCCCTCTCAGAGTTCTTAGACAAAGGATCAATCAAGGAATGACATGATATTCATCTTGTCTAACCTCTCAAACATCCACAAAGGATTAAGAGGACTCCCACATTAAGGATTAAGCACAAGGCTTTTCCCTTCTAGGTGGATCATGCCTCAAGATCGCCAGTGTCACCAAATTAGGGTTTTGGTCGACCAGGGCCTCCAGATGGAGATTTTCCTCTGGGCATGAGCCAATGCTTCAAAGCATAACCCAAGATACTCCATGGAATATCATGAACCCAATCATCAAGTCAATTTAACCTCAGGGGATGCATTCACCAAAAATTAGGAATTAGGGTTTCTTTACCTAATTCACCCCTAAGTTGACTTTTGGGACAAAACATGAGCCCAGACCTCAAGAGAGGATTTGAGGGGCTCTAATACACCACATTGATCCATTTGTAACAATGGATTGATCCCAGGAAGCTTGAGCAACAAGTCTCAAATTCATCAGTACACAAATAGGGTTTCGCGAGAAAAGTCAACTGTACCTTTGACTTTTGACCAGGACATGCTCCCAAACCCTAGGACATGATTCAATACACCCTATAACATCTATGGAATCAATCCATAAAGTTTGATTTAGGTCAAGGACTTGATTTCATAGAGGATCGCACAGTTAGGAATTCATCGGATAAAAAGTCAACTGTGCACAAAAGTCAACTTTGACTTTTTGAGATTTTTCACAAAAATGGATTTTAAACCCTAAAATAATGTTAATGTATGATTTGAATCATCATACATCAAGAAAAATCAAAGAAAGTGGGATAACTTGTAAAAGGGGTAACCATAAAAACTTAGAAAAATTTTTAAGTTATGAACAAAGTGGCAAGGGTACCAACTTTGGAGGATCATAACTCCTAAACCACAAAGCCATTTTCCCCATCCAAATCTTGATTTGTAGATCTCATGGCCCTCTACCAAAGCTAAAAACTGATCTCCTTTCAAATTCCTCAAGGATTTTGAGTTATGGAATGATCAAAATCACAAAAAAAGTGAGAATGTCACTTTTTTCCAACACTTAGTGAAATTTTCACTAAGTCAGAATCTGCCTTCACTTTTTTCCAAATGTAGGGGGATTTTTCACTTGGATCCAAAAGGTATCAAAACCAAATATGATCAAACAGTTGTTGTATCATATAAGGGCTTTCCAAAATGACCAAGAACATCACCAAATTCAACTTGAGCCATGAGATATGACAAGGGCAATATGCCTTGCGGAAAGTTGCCAAGGCTAGGCAGAATTTTGCATTTTTGCTCGATTTGGCAAAATCAGCTAATTCCAAGCCTTGTCATCACTTTGGACACCTCTGAGAATCAAGTCTAATGGGGACCATCACTACGCCAAGCCTCCAAAGTCCTTGGAACAAGAAGTAGCATGTCAAACCTTGAAATCCCTAAAAAGAGGGACAAGACTCCAATTTTGGATTGGAGCATTTAATAGATGCTTCAAGGTGGCATGGACTGACACATTTGCAACTGAATTCAGTCAAGAATGATCCAACAACTAGGGAACCAAAGCTTTGTGCTCTAACCTCTAGTCAATGGCTAGAGGAGACTTGGATTTCTATTTGCCAACATTGGCCAAACCTCTGCTGTGGTTGCCATTCACTATTGATCCCAAAACAAACTTGCTCTACTATAAATAGAGCTCATTTGTGCTCAGTTTGAGTACACCAAAGCCATCAAACAGATGCTTTCCTCAAAACCCCTTTCTCTTGGCAAAAATGCCATCTTTAGCAAGGTAACTCTGAGTTTTTGAGTTTGAGAGCAATTCTAATCAAACCAATCACACACACACACCTCATAAACATCATATGTAGGTGATCCAAACTCTCACAAGTGACCTGTAACACCAAAATCACAAAGTCACCTCTCAAAACCTCAAAATAGGCCTTTTGTGCATTTTTCAAGCCATGTCTTGAATCAGTCACTTTCCAAACCATATAAAACCTCAAACATACTCCAAATAACATACTTGAACTGTCCCAAATGGTTCCCCCCATCTGGAACACCATTTGAGAGAGTTGTTATTTTGGTCATTCTTAACCCCTTTTGCAAGAAAGGGCCAGTTTGTGTTTTTGCAGGTACCAGCTGATTCCACTCATCCTAAAAGCTTCTAAGGGATCATTTGAGTGTGTCCAAAGCATCAAATCATTTCTGGAACAAGTGGTTTGACAGATTACATAAAAACTCCAAAAAACTCAAAAAAGAGGTAGGCATCATGACTTGAATCCTCCAAAATATGCATTGCTTTGAAGTTCACTGATCATGCACACCTCATACATGTTATATATGTTGTGTTTGAACCAATTGATCATGTAATTCATGCCTGTATCAAAGTGTAGCATAGAAAATGTAATTATAGGCCTTTTTCAAAACCCCTATCGGATTTTGAGGAGGGAGTATGATCTGAAAAAAATACCACCACCATTGGATTTCTTGTGAAATTCTAGGCCAGATGCATATAAATTTTGTCTCAAACCATGGAGAAATGAGAAAGTTATGACCTTCACGTTTTTGACCCAAAATTTGCCTTGCCTTGCCTTGACCAAGCCTAGAAAACAAGGCAAGCCTTGTATATTTGTGATTTCACTTCAAACAATGAATGTATCACCACCTCAGTGGTAAGGCACGCGCCCTATAACCTTGAGGTCGTGGGTTCAAACCCCACCCATGCCATTTTGTGTTTTTCCATATTTTTGCTATTTTTTCAATATTTTTATGTTTTATTAATTAATTGGAAAATTAATAACTCCCTCAATTTTAATTATTTTTAATTGGTTCTTTTTGCAAAAAATCACAAAAATATTGAAATATAGTATTCCACAAAAAAATAGACTTGTATTATTTATTTCATATAATTAGTATTTTTGTGAATAAATTCCTTTTTAATTGTTTTTAAACATTTTAAAAATGAATATTTACTTTGAAAATCAAAACCAAATGAGTTTTAATATCTCTTGTGATTAAACCTCATTTTTCAAACCTTAAACAAAAATCAAAAGTGGTTTATTCAAACTTATTTGGTATTTTTATCATTTTTATTTGATTTTCTTTAAATATTTACTTTTAAAGGGAAACAAATTAGGGTTTCTAGGATTTTCAACCTCACAAATCATTTTCAAACACTCATGGGCATCTAATAGAGTGTAAGACTCAATCCTTTGTAAATACAAACTTTTCGGGCCTCACTTATTGTATAAGTCCCGTTGTATTTCAAAAAGTTCGGCGCGATGATTTCCCGATTAAAAAACAAACCATATGGGCCTCTCCTTGAGCTATAAGACCCATTCAAGACTTTTGGGCCTCTATTAGAGTGTAAGACCCAACCCCTTTGAAAACTAAATCATTTTTGGGCCTCAATCATTATATAAGACCCATTGCGTTTTCAAAATCTCGGCGCGATCGCCATTTTAAATGAAAAATCATCTGGGCCTACCCTCGTGTTATAAGCCCCACTCTTTTCCTTTAAACCTTTTGGGCCTCTTAAGAGAGTGTAAGACGAATCCCTTTGTACAGAAAACATTTCTTGGACCTCAGTCACTTGTATAAATCCCTATACAAACGACAGTGTGATCACTGATAAAACCCTGGGCCTCTCCTTGAGCTGTAAGCCCCAATTTTCCCTTTCAAAGCACTTTCTCGTTTGATTATGTAGTATATTGTTGTTTTCAATTTTTCTTTGTTGAACAACTAACAAAAAATCATGGAAGCTCTACAACCGAGTAAGTGTTTACCCGCTTTCATTTACCGCTTTCATATGCATATAACTGTATTGTGGGGCTGTTTCACTGTAAGTCTTCTTTCATAAACTCATATCAACTGTGTAATAATAGTATAGATATTTAGAGTTTCCTCGGCAAATACGTCTAGAACTAGACAGAACCTCACATCAACTCTAGATAACTAGATCTAAGAAATTTCCCCCCTTTGAACAGTTCATATACAGAAGGCCATTGTTCCATGTGAAACCCCTTTTGGAACTGTTCATCAGCCTCCTCTTGGGCTTAGTGCAAGGACCCACAGGCATCTTAAAAGCATCCCGCCCCCTCTTGGGTGTTGTACAAGGACCCGTCGGCATCTTAGAAGTATTCACAGCCTCCTCTTAGGCTTCGTATAATGATTCTTCCTCCGGGAATGATAGCCTCCTCTTGGGCTTCGTATAAATTGTCCCTCGGCTTCTTAAAAGTTTCCAGCCTCCTATTGGGCTTCGTACAAATTGTCCCGAAGACATCCTAGAGGTATAGGAACAGAAATTAGTCATCTTAATAGAACAGTCTTTCAAAGAGTCTAGATCTCACTGCTACTGTTTCTTACGCATAGTACAAAAGATAAAACCCGTAGACTCGGACAGTCTAAAGCTCCTTTGGACTCCCTGTTTCCTTAAAGAACAGGAAATAATCCCGATCCTCTCATCAAACCCATGAGTACAACATTACTCATATAAGAACTGATTTTCTCTTTGAACCAACATACTGGTCACTCAACTGAAACAGTAACCTTTTTTAGCCTCCATCTCGGGCTTCGTACGAGATACAAAGACTCTCTTGTTAAGTCAAATATCTTTAGCCTCCATCTCGGGCTTCGTACGAGATACTAAATAACTCTCTTGTTGAGTATAAAAGACTCTCTTGTTGAGTCACACCTTTTAGCCTCCATCTCGGGCTTCGTACGAGATGCTAAATAACTCTCTTGTTGAGTATAAAAGACTCTCTTGTTGAGTCACACCTTTTAGCCTCCATCTCGGGCTTCGTGCGAGATACAAAAACACTCTCTTGTTGAGTATAAAAGACTCTCTTGTTAAGTCACTTCCTTTTTAGCCTCTATCTCGGGCTTCGTACGAGACACACAAAAACACCCTTTTGTTGGGCCAACAGCCTCCTCTTAGGCTTTGTATAAGAAAACCTCGGTTGAGCCAATCAACCTTTTAGCATCAAAGTTGTGCCTCGTTCACAGTATACAAACATCAACAACTCCTTCATCTAACTGCTGTAAGCGGCAAGCCTCTGGATTATGTACATCCATGCCACTGTCCCTCTTTTAGCATGAGAAATTCCTAAGGAAAGATGGCATTACTCTACACTGAGTTAAAGTCTTCTCCTTCAGGTTAAAATCCCCTATAAAGGAAATTATGGCAGTGCTGGATTCACATATCCCAGTTAAAGTAATCCTCCATTTATAACTAGTCACCCCAACAGTTGTGACAAACAGACCCCTTTAGAGATGACAAATTCTCTCTAAAGTCAACCCAATTCAGCTTCATATCTTGGGCTTTGAACAAGATACCAACCAACTTTAGCTTCACATCTTGGGCTTTAAACAAGATATAAATAGACCCTTCAGCTTCATATCTTGGGCTTTGAACAAGATATAAATCACCTTTAGCTTCACGTCTTGGGCTTTGAACAAGACACCAAAACACCATTTCCTCCCATAGAATAAGAGGAACTACTATCGCTCTGATTTCCCTTTCGGTAAACGGGAATACGTAGGCATAAGATTGAAAGAAAAATCTTAGCGAGCACACTAATCAAAAACCCACAATCCCATACCTTCATACATCAATCGAAAAGCATCAGTCCTAACATCCTAGCAATAGCACAGTCCCAGTATTTCAGTCTTAACAAAGTAAGAAGAAAGAGGCCCCACTTCTATATCACATCCGTAACTTAACAGACCGCTGTTTAAACTCAGTATGCAAGCAGGGTTAATTGGAGACATCTATTTCCCTTCCTTCATCAGCTTCAATAGGATAAAAAATGAATCGACCTGTAGTAACCCCAAAAGAGCGACAGTGCTTAAGAACCACGTCCCAAATCGCTCGCTACACTAGTGTGTGTGAGTGTTTATTTGTTTGAAATACTAGTATTATGTTAGTAACAGTAGTAGGAAAAATAATATTTGTTTGAAATACTAGTATTATGTTAGTAACAGTAGCAGGAAAAGTAATATTTGTTTGAAATATTAATAGTATGTTGGTAACAGTCAGCAGAAAAATAATGTAGCACTATTATTAGCTTCAGTTAATAGAAAAATGACAGCAAAGGCATGAACTAGCAGGTAGTATTTTCAGTAGCTGTAACAATGATAAATTAGTGGAAGAATAATCTAACAGGTGTGAATTTTGTTGCATTGCCTCTAATTATTGGCAAGAATTAAGTTGTAGGCTTAATGCCAAAGTTGAATTGTGGTTGTGATTGTTGTTGTAGTTGCTGGTGTGTTCATACTGTTGTTGCATACATAGCATATCAAGTTAGAGCTGATGCTTGGTAAGTTGGCCTGGATTAGCAAATTTAAGTTGAAGGCTTATGCCTTGTTGACGCCTCTATTAATTGGCAGATTGTTAAGTTGGGAGTTCTGCTCCAATGGTACCACATGCATGTGCATTTTCTGAGTCGCATTCCATGTTGCATAAATTGTTGTTGTGTGGTTGATTAATGTTGATGGTAATGTTGTGAAGTGGTGACTTTATATAATCTGATTTAATATATTGGTTATCATATACCCGATTATATTGTTTGATATCTCACCCCTTATGTGGTTGTTGATGGTTTATACGCCATCTTGCAGGTAATCCAGAGTGAAGGCTATCTACCTTCATTAGTTCGAGTCGGTGTCGTCGCTCTGATACGTAACACTCGGGGGGATGAACGCATGTTTCCTTTATTGTTGATTTTAGTATTGTTGCTGAATTTTTAAGTTGTTTTCATTAAAGACTTTTTATTTTGAAGTTGTTTTATGTGGACAAAGATGGTATGTTATTAAAGTTGAATTTTTGTGAATGCACTACGTAGTAATGACAGTTGTTTTATTTTAAAGACTGAGCAGGTTGTTATCAGTTCATCCGAAATTATGTGTTATGTATCTGTTTTCCAAATGATTAATTGTCGTTGTTTTATGTAGAAAATGTAACATTCCATATGTACGTTGAAACTTTGTAACTCTGATTTTATATTATTCGATGGGTAGAAATGGGGTGTTACAAATCCCACCAAAAAATCCATGGAAATACTATCCCACTTCCATTCTGGAATTCTCAACGGCTGCATCATACCTAAAGGCTTTTGATGCTCAATCTTCGACTTCTGACAAGTCAAACACGCATAAACAAACTCCGCAACATCCTTCTTCATACCTGGCCACCAAAACAACTTTTTCCAATCCTGGTACATCTTCGTAGCACCGGGATGAATACTCAACCTACTTCGATGTCCTTCTTCAAGAATGCTCTTCTTAATATCTGGGACATCTGGAACACACACCCTGTCTCTGAACATCATCACACCATTCTCGTCAATCCGGAATTCTCCTTCGTTACCTTGGTTGATCAATGTCAACTTGTCCACTAACTTCAAGTCAGATTGTTGTCCCACTCTGATTTCTTCCAGAGTGCCACTAGTCAACTTCAACATTCCCAACTTCACACTATCAGGAGTCTCTTCACATACAAAACTCAAATCTCTGAATTACTCAATTAATTCCTATTCTTTCACCATAAGCATCGACATATGCAACGACTTCCTGCTCAATACATCGGCCACTACATTTGCTTTGCCCGGATGATAACTCAAATCAAAATCAAAATCCTTCAACAGCTCTAACCACCTTCTCTGCCTCATATTCAATTCTTTCTGATCAAATAAGTACTTCAGACTTTTATGATCACTGAACACTTCAAACTTAGATCCAAACAGACAATGTCTCCAAATTTTCAACACAAACACCACGACAGCCAATTCCGAGTCATGGGTAGGATAATTCCTCTCATGAACTCGCAATTGTCTCGAAGCATAGGCAACCACTTATCCATTATGCATCAATACTCCACCAAGACCCATCTTCGACGCATCACAATACACCACAAAAGATTCACTCGGATTAGGCAAAATCAACACTGGAGCGGTCATCAATTTCTTCTTCAATTCCACTAAACTCTCTTCGCAAGCTACATCCCACACAAAAGTTTGACCCTTTCAAGTCAACTGAGTTAAAGGTAAAGCCAACTTAGAAAAGTCCTCGATAAACTTGCGGTAATAACCCGCCAATCCCAGAAAACTTCGTATCTCAGTAGCAGACTTCAGAGTCTCCCACTATAACACAACATCAATCTTGGAAGGATCTACAACAACTCCACTACTTGAAATCACGTGGCCAAGGAAATTCACTTCCTTCAACTAAAACTCACACTTCGACAGTTTCGCATACACATTCTTTTCTTTCAACACTTGTAACCCAGTACTCAAATGCTCAGCATGCTCTTCTTCAGGTTTAGAGTATATCAGAATATCGTCAACAAAACCACCACAACTTATCCAAATACTCATGAAAAATTCAATTCATTTACTCCACGAACACCAGGTGCAATAGATACGCCAACCGACCTCACAGCATACTCATAGTCATCATACCTCATCCTGAAAGTTGTCTTCGAAATATCATCAGGCCTAACACGAATCTGACGATAACCAGACCTCAAATCAATCTTGCTAAACACACAGGAACCCACCAATTAATCCATCAAATCATCAATCCTCGGAAGTGGATACTCATTCTTGATCATCACTGTATTCAACCGTCTATAATCGACACACAATCTCATAGTACCATCTTTCTCCTCCACCGACAACACGGGAGCACCCACAGAGAAACACTCGGTCGAACAAACTTCACCCCAAGCAACTCTTCCAATTATTTATTCAATTCTCCTAACTCAGATGCAGACATCCGGTAAGGAGCCATTGACATCGGACTCATCACTGGTATCAAATCCACCACAACCTCTACCTCACGCTCTAGAGGCCAATCACTTACGTCATCAAGAAACACTTCCGAAATTTCACAAACAAAAGGAAAAACACTAACTTCTCCACCTTCACTAATACTCAAAACTACCCTCAACATAAACATCTCAGCACCATCCTGCATCGACTTATCAAAACAATCTCTAAGCACTTGGCTTAACTCCAAACAATTCACTGCGCACACCGCTTAAGCTCGTAAGACACGTCTATCCCATCCAACATGATCCCGTCTATTATCAACAAGAGATTAAGGGTGATCAGTTCCTCAATTTGTCAATAACAACCGACTATCATATTGCGGTACAAACTATCTTTACAAAACTATCGTAGCGTCCAACACCACACTTAGCCATTGCTCTACACTTGAAGCATCTTGGAGAAGCACCATCTTCTCCCCCACTTGTTTCATTCCCAACCTGTAAATGGAAAACAAAACAAGCATCGACAGTGTTTTTCACACACATGTCGCACACTAGGGAATATACAACATTAGACAACCTGGTCGGACGAACCGACCTGCTCTGATACCACTAATGTAACACCCTTCTTCTACCCCACAATTATCACAGCGGAATAAACATAAAATCATAGTAAAATCAGATTCACCTCAAAGGGTGCACATTTCTTATAAAATTCAAATCAACAAAATTGCCCTGTAAACAACGGGTTCTCCTCAAAATAACTCAAAATGCCTTCAAAGGGCAGCAGAACCACCATAACCACAAAAATCCCACACAAGGGTTTTTAAAACAAAACCATAGTCATCAAATGACAACAAAGTAACAGCCAAAAGAAAACCACTAATGGTTTGACACAACGACCCAACCCGTTGTTTACGGAGCAATTTTGTTGATTTGAATTTTATGAGAAATGTGCACCCTTTGAGGTGAATCTGATTTTACTATGATTTTATGTTTATTTCCGCTATAATAATTTTGGGGTAGAAAAGGGTGTGTTACATTAGTGTCATAATGTCAATATACATCACGGTAATTCATATCATCAAATATTTCATCAAGACATCATGAAATCATCATCACATAATCATCAATAACATCATGGTAAATCATCAGAAAAATCACAGCATTAAAACATCAAGACCGCACAACATCATAAAACAAATTTCGCGAACAGCAGCAGTTCGCTGCAGAGTTCGCCGTGCGAACACATTCGCTGAGATGTTCGCTTTGCGAACCTCCAGCGAATCCCATAATCCCAACAATCCCCGATTCTGCCTCTCCTAGCCAATTCATTCGCTTTGCGAAGCCCTTTGCTGGGACATTCGCTTTGCAAGCCCCAAAAGCCACTTCCCAGGATTCATCTCAGTATCATCACACAACCATCGCGTATTCGCTGCGCTGCTCGCTTTGCGAGTATGGGCGAACATTCGCCTTGCGAATATTTGTTTGCTTTGCGAACTAGCGATTTCTGCAATCGCTGCTACGCATCAGTAGCACTTCAGTCCACCAATCCCTTACGGGTTCAACCTCAATTCACCCCAAAACACTCCCAAAACAATCCTGGAACATCAAGGCAATCAAAGGCATGAAACCCACGACTATTAGGTCGGTTAATTTCACTATTCTAACTCGAAACATCTAAACCTTCACAAATTCTCAAGATTCCCATAAATCCCTTTCTCATACACGATCCCACATATCATCAAAGAAGGTTTTGCCTCGAAGGCTTATTTTCACCCGAATCAATTCAACCCTTAATAATCCATCATCGATCCTCATAAACACCTCTAAATCATCAATAACTCATAAACCCTTCAAAAACCCCAAAATCCCCAAAATCCACTTTAAACACATCACTTCGTATATTGAAAACAATGAAAGGCAATACTCCCCATACCTTAGATTGTCGATTCAGAGCTATCTCTACTGATTCTTCGAAAACCTTCTCGAATCCTCGCTTTTCCCTTCTTTCCTCAGAGCTCTGCATTTTTCCCTTCTTTTCACGTTCCAACCACAATGAATCCTATTCCCTTCCAATTCCTTTTTGTTAAACCCTTGGGCTTCCAAAATGGGCTTTCCCCAATTTACCCTCACTAATCCTCCTCAAAAGTCCATCTTACCCTTAATTCCCTTAATATTATTTTATATTAATAATAATACTAATATATTCATATTATATACTATTATTTAATTAAAATAACCAAAACTCCACCAAAATACCGACATCGACACAAACCGCTAAAATTCACCGAAAATTCACAAATATTATATTTAAATAAATTAAATAAATATTCTAATAAATTTGGAGTGTTACAATGACCACCAGATGTTAGCTCAGTGGAAGTAGACAATTCTAGAGAGCTAGCCACGTCACTACAATTTTTATGTCTATGGTTCTTTGAATGCATAACTCCATTATTACCTAGTTGACCACGTGATTCATTCTCTGTGATACAATTGTCTAAACCAATAAGTTTGGCTTTCTTCTTCCCCCTCTTCTAGAAAGTAGCATCTAGATTAATATTTAACTCATAAGAAGAACCTAACACATTAAGATGTACATCTTTATGTCTTTCTCTAACCTGGACTTTAGGAATTGAATCAATGACTTTTGAATCAGGTGATGTTCTGGGATCTGTGGCTAAATTATTAATTGCCTTAACTAATGCTTCAAGCACTTTCTCTGAAGGAACTGCATGACATGGTTCCTCGGCATCCCTTTCTGACTTCTCTGTTATTTTTTAATTTTTTAATTGGCTACAAATCATACACAAGCACATTCTAATTTCCAAACATGATTGTCAAAATCGAAATTGTACCAAGGATGAAGGGGGTGAAAAATCCTTAATTAGATCCATAAAACACTACCTATAATTTAAAATATGTCTACATAAACGAATACATATGGTTACATTCAACTATTTCACTTTCTTAGATTATTACCGTGTCAGATGTCAACGTGTCGGTGTTTGTGTAATAGCTTCACTCATAATCAAACATGACCAAATAAACTAAACAAGTACATTATCCTCCCTGTACATTTTGAACCAAAACTCATGCAGCTTTCATCTTCAAACAATATACTTATTGAATAAACTTAACTACTAGATAGGATAAGTTTTAAAATGATATAAGACCTTAACTAAACTTTATTACTTAAATAATCTTTTGGTTAATTAAAAGTTATTACTGTTTTCTTTTGCAAATATTCACATTTTACAGTAATTGACAAACAAAAGAAAAGAAAATAACTATGTAACAATCATGACAAAGAAAAAGCTAAAGTTTCAAATATTGCTTCAAGTCTAAGCCAAAATCAACAAAAACTGACATAGTTCCTAATGAAGAATAGAAAGTAAAGTGAAGATTTTAATGATAAAAAAACATCTAAAAAACACCTCCAAAATTCAATTCTTGAAATTTTTTACAAATAGTCAAATTTCACTCACATATACTAACTAGTTACAAAAATATCATAAACAAACTCACACATCTTTGAACCTTATGGATACAAAACAAATATCTGAAAAAGAAACCTAACTATATAGACCAATCAAAAGCCCTTAATCTCAATTATGGTACAAATGATATCAGATTAATGAAAGAAGAAAGAAAATAACAAAAATTGTGAAATTGAAAAATTAATTAGGAAAACAGGAGAATACTTACAAAATAGAGAGAATGTGGTGAAATTGAATTGATGACTTGCCCGCATATCGCATCTGATAGAGCACCTTAAAATATGAGTAAGAGAAATAGGGTTAGGACATTAATAGTAGAAATAGAACTAGAGAGTAAAAAACAATGAGAAATCTAATCGAGATATAGAAGAGAATAGGAAAATATCCAATTTTTGTTAGCGCAACAATCGGGGGGGGGGGGGGGGGGGGTCGAGCGAGGAGCATTATAAATGATGGGACATCCTTCTTCTTAGAGCAACACACATTTGTGAGAGACACACCACATATTCACCCAAAAGCATAAGGTGATAGGTGAGTGGGTTCTCTCACTTATAAATGTTCAAGTCACCACATTATTATCCAATGTGGGACTATTATCCACACTACTCACACTTGTAATTCTTTTTCAACACTCCCCCTCAAATGTGAGTCTACCACAATGCTCCCCCTCAAAGTAAGTCGGTCATTTTCTCAAACCAAAGACTCATGATACCATTTGTTAGCGCAACAATCGGGGGGGCCGAGTGAGGAACATTCTAAATGGTGGGACATCCTTCTTAGAGTAACACACATTTGTGAGAGACACACTACATATTCACTCAAAACTTTAAGGTGATAGGTAGGTGAGTTCTCTCACTTATAAATGCTCAAATCACCAGATTTCTATCCAATGTGGGACTATTATCCATACTACTCACACTTGTAATTCTTTTTCAACAATTTTAACAATAAAAAACGTTGGTAGTAGAAAGTATAGTATGTAGTGGTGGTTGATTAGAGAAGAAGAGTTAGGAGACAATTTTCATCTTTTCAATTTCTTTTTTTCAAAGATAACTAAGAGATTGATTTTTTAATGGAAAAAATATTTTCTAAAGTAATTAAAAATATGGTAGAAATGTAATTATAAAAAAATGTATGGGTACAACTTAAAAATTAATTACTAATAAATGTGAGACATGTGAGTGGGTAAAGTTGCCTAACATTTTTAATATTTTTAGTAGGGTAATGAAGTAGTAACTTTTTTTTACCTATCGAAACCAATGGTAGAGTATTTGATTATTAGGTAGCATATCACATTCCCATGCGTTGTTGAACAAAGCTTACGTGTTTGGTGATTACGTTAATGATAATATTATTCGGTGTTTTGCATTATCATGCTCCGTTCATATTATGTTTTTAACTTTTAAATATGATGATTTGTATTTTCTTTTAGGTGCTTGCACATCGATTGTAAAGTGTATATTACAAGAGGATGTGTGAATAAGTCATTGATGTATAAGATACAGAGTGATTAGCATGATGTGATCATATTTAAAAAGTTATATTATTTTGCCAATTAGAATTGTTTAGTTCAAAAGTGTTTTTTAGAGGATCTGATTATCCTGAATTTTTTTTATTAATATAACTTATTTTTTCAAAAAAAAAAACTAAAAAAATAAGTTTTTTAAAAAAAATTTCAAAATTGTATGGTTTGGTAGGGATTCATAAGGGTGGCGCCATATGGGATGACGTCTTAGTTAGAGGCCAGGAGTCATCTCATATGGCGCTTCAGGTGTAAAAAAATTTGGAAAAAAATCAACTGAGAGTCGTCATCTCAGATGGCGCCTCAGTTCAAAGTTTTTTTTTTTCTTTTTTTTTTTTTAAATTTTAAAACGTTTACTATTTTTTTTTTAATTTTAAAATGTTTACTATTCATTCACATGCCTCTAGACTGATGAATTTGCAGCCCTATAGTCTGCATCTACTATTCATTCACATGCCTCTAGACTGATGAATTTGCAGCCCTATACACTGCATATACTATTCATCCGCATGCCTCTGCTCCATTATTTTTGTTTCAGGCCACTGTTGACATGACTACACATGCATGCCTACACATGACAGACTGCAAAAGCTAAGAAGCATGCAAAAGAACACATGCCTACTCATGTGACTCCCCCTTTACACCATTATAAAAACCCTCTCAGCATTTACAATTTTCATCTCATCCCAAACTACTCTCTCTTCTTCTTCTCTTATTTTTTGTTCAAACATTTGCATCTCACAACCAGTTACGAAAATGGCTTTACTCACGATGAGAAGCAACCACCGAGGAACGTCAAGCAACATTGAAGACTTCGTAAGTTTTCCTGTATTATTTTGTTTTACAATATTAAACCTTGATGTCTTTTATTCTCTTAGTAATTTTGCTTGTTTTTTTTGTTCAGGAAGTTTCAAGGTTCCGTTGTCGTGGGCACGCATACTTCCCTCACGACCCTATCACTGAACCATATCTAACAAGATGTGGATTTGGAGATGTGATTAAAATTCCATCATACCATGTAGAACTAAAGTTCACTCTGGCCTTGCTAGAAAGATGGAGGCCGGAGACCCAAACCTTTCACCTTCCTTTTGGTGAATGCACGGTCACCCTACAAGACGTGTATATGTTACTGGGCCTCCGCATAGATGGCATGGCCGTCAACGGCCCCGTAGATATAAATAGCCAATTATGCTTCGATTTGTTGGGCACCCCCTAGAGATTGCAGAAGCTGAGCCTTCACCCGACGGTAGGTGTAGGGGGCAAGGTATTAATTTAAAACGCCTTAGGGAATACCATGACTCCATCGTATTAGACGAAGATTCCCTCCCCTTAAACATAATACAAAAAACTAGATGTTATTTGTTGCTATTGTTCAGTCGTTTTTTGTTTCCAGAGAGCACTGGAAACACTGTAAATATTATGTATCTCCCGTTGTTGTTTAACATTAACAGTGTGCACGACTATAGTTGGGGTTCAGCTGTCCTGGCACATCTGTATAGTGCACTTTGCAAAAATGCCAAAAAAAATGCGTGTACATTTTATGGTTGCGCCTATCTCCTTCCGGCGTGGGGTTGGTCGAGAATGCCAACACTAGCTCCAATAAACCGGAACCCCTTCACATTCCCATACGCATTAAGGTAAGACTATACACATCCATGCACCTATACTGATATGTTCAAATGTAACTAATTCATTTTATAACTACAATTTCAGGTGGGCAGTTTCGAAAATGAGCTACGATAGAAACCCCTGAAACGCCATAACAGTCTACCGCAACCTGCTAGACCACATTGGCCCTGACGACGTATATTTTCCTACAACTTTTGTAACATTTCATCCATAGATATTTCTAACATTTTGTATACTTACTCATTAAACAATTTTTTATTGTAGTTTGTCTGGAGGCCTTACGACGATCTCGATCACCAGTCCAACGCAAATGATGCTGCTGTGTGGACTTCGAAAACACCAATAATTCGGTTCACAACTGTTGAGATGCACCAAAGCGACCGAGTGAAACTACAATTCGGTATGCATCAGGACATTCCGGTGGATCCTACCAACTTGGAAAAGTGGCACCTGCGCAGAGTCGACATGCAGTGGAAGGATGGTGTGTGGACCAACTTTGCAGCAGCGTTGTGTCACCAGTGGGAGATGCGACACCAGCTCGTCTTAACAGACCCCGTTGTACAACCTGCTCGGCCAACGGAACTATATATGAGCTGGTTTAGGTCTGTTACCACACCACAACCTTTCCTCTCTCAGCCGACGTATCTAGTTGACCCCCGCCAACGTGCGTCTTCCTCCCAGCAATATGCCCAACATCATTCACCAACCTCTCCACCACAACAACAAAACCCTTACTATAGCCCTGACGAGTCATTCAAACCTACCAAAGCACACCAAAGCCCCCAACAAATGAGCCCCCCACAAATGAACCCCCCCACAAATGATGACCCCATCCTCCTACCACTCAGAACCACAATCATCATTCACCCAACAAACCCCCCTCTTTTCAACTATCAAACCCCACATCAACCACTGCATCAATACCAACACCCATCAATGCATCATTTTGGTCAACCATACCGTATGGATCCAACCCAACCCCCTCATACAAATTACATGAACATGGGCATGCAGCTGGATTATGAAAGTGTTGTCGGCGGCAACCCCCCCCCCCCCCGGCTATAGGGGACAGATGCTGCAGAATTTGTCTCATGCTCCAGGGCCATCGTCTGATGCGCCGGGGCCATCTGAACAAACACAGAGACCAGCCACGCCTCAACAACCTCGTGGTGCTAGACAGAGACGCTAAACAAGAGCCCCTGATTGTGGGACCGGTGGTCGATTAAATAGGCACAATCATTAATTTTCTTTTTGTATCCAACTATTGTACTATTGTACTAAATATTAAAAAAAAATTAATGTTGTTTTTTTATTTATTTTCCATTCTTAAAATAAAATAAATTAAAAAAAATAAAAGGGAAGCATAACTAGATGGCGCCACCCTTAAAAAAATTTTGAAAAAATTTAGGGCATTTTGAATGGCCTGAGGCTTCATATGAGATGGCTCCTGGCCTCTAACTGAGGCGTCATCCCATATGGCGCCACCTTTATGGGTCTCTACCAAACCATGCCATTTTGAATTTTTTTTTGAAAAACTGGTTTTTTTAGTTTTTTTTTTTAAAAAACAAGTTATATTAAAAAAAATTCGATTATCCTGGTATATTTAAGGGCCAGTTTTTTTCAATTTTAAAAAAATAGATTTTTTCTTTGTATTTTTGAAAATGGATTTTATAAAAATGTTCTTCAAAATATTACAAGTTTTTTGAAATTTGTTTTTTATAAATTAAAAGACTAATTTTGACATTATATAACATTAATATACATTATTGAAAACCAAAACATAGTTAAAATCACAATTTTTTTAAAAAGTTGTATTTCAAAAATGATTTTCATGAAAAGCAATTTGAAATAGCTTCAAAATTAAGTGATTTTTTGAAATTTTGATATCCAAATTTTTTTTTGATAAAATGATGAAATACCTAAAATAATATTTTAAGAATAATTATTCAAACCAAATTTTCATTTGAAGCTTTTATGAAAAGTTTTTTTGTAAATTTTTTTTCTACAAAATTATATTACACTATAAAAATCATTTTTAAAAAAAGCCAAAACAAACGGGCTCTATCTTTTGTCTTCCCTTTATCCCAAATTATAAGTCACTTTAACAAAAGAATTTGTCTCAAATTATAAATCACTTTATAGTGGTATATTTATGTTTTGTCCTCCCTTTGTCCATAATTATGAGTCACTTTAATAAAAGAATTTGTCTCAAATTATAAATCACTTTATATTTTCAATGCAATATTAATGACATTTTATCTAATATATTTTTACATATTTATTATTATTTATTCATTCAGCTCTTTTAATTTTTCTCTCTTGTATAATTATGAGGGACATTACTCTAAAATCGTACTTAATTTATCTTTTTTTATAAAGTAATAATTAACTTTCTTAAAAGGGTTAGAGTTTAAAAAGTTTTGAGATAGAGAGGGTTAGCGTAGTAGAACAGCAAATTAGTTCTAATAAAAATAATAGAGCTATCAAAGAGAAATGGAGAAAAATGTGAATAGCTACTCGTGACTTGAGATATTTTGTTTCAAATTATGAAATAATATTTTTAAAATTATATTTTCAAGATTACTATTTGTAAAAGATAATATTTCTATCCATGTAAAAAAATATTTTCTCAAAATATTTTTAAATTTTATTTAATTTAAAAACTATATAAATATAAATATAAATGTAAGTACTAATAAAAAATTGTAAGTTGCAATTAGTTAAACTTATATTAAATCCTCACTCTTTAAGCTTGAAAATAAATATGAGAAATTCGATGTATAACAACATTCTTGGCAATAAAAAGCACTTGAAAACAATTTAAAAATATTAAAATGGCACATTCTCAAAACTATATTTTCAATCTTTAAAATAAACACATCCTATAAAAAAAAAAAAAAAAGAGTATTTGGCTCGTAAATATTAGTCTAGTTAGTTATTTTTTTATATCAAGAAAGGCTAGTTTAAAATTTTTCAATGATCAATTTGATGATTTTCGTTTCAAGAATCAAATAAACCCCATTTTTTTTAATTGACTTGTTAGGGTCTTTATATAAAATATTACAAATTTTATAGTTTTTTCTATAGAAATACACTTTTAATAGACAAGATGAAAATAGTCTAAAATATTTTGTTTAAAAATAGTAAATGAGGTAAAAGAAAATGAAGGTGGGAGGTGAATTCAAGGAAATAAATATTTAGAGAGAAATTGAGGGCAATGTAAATTATGTTGTGAGGACAAAAGAAATAATATTATTACTAATTACACAAATATATATATATATGGCAGTGTAATGAAATTCAATTTGTAACCTTTGATGAAATGGCATGTGCTTCTTGCATCAAATATATTTCTCATTAAAAACTGGTAATTCCAACTTACTACTTACACTAATGCAGTGTTATCTATGGCACAGTGTTGTCTATGGCACTAATGCATCACTGACCATAATCATATATAGGACCAGTTTGTTTTGGTTTTTTTTTTTTAAATAATTTTTATAATATAACATAATTTTGTAAAAAAAATTTTTACAAAGAAACTTTTTATAAAAGCTTCAAATAAAAATTTAGTTTAAATAGTTATTTTTAAAATGTTATTTTAAGTATTTTATCATTTTATCAAAAAATTTTTTGGATATCAAATTTTAAAAAAAAAACACTTAATTTTGAAGCTATTTCAAATAGCTTTTCATGAAAATCATTTTTAAAATACAACTTTTTAAAAAAATTGTAATTTTAAGTATGTTTTAGTCTTCAATAATGTATATTAATGTTATAGAATGTCAAAATTAATCTTTTAATTTATAAAAAACAAATTTACAAAAACTTGTAACATTTTGAAAAACATTTTTATAGAATCCATTTATAAAAATACAAAGAAAATAAAACTGAAACAAATTGATTATGAAGCAGAATGGGTTATTTTATCCCAATAAGCTTATCAAATGACAATGCAACTTGAGGGAATCAAAATTTCCATTCAAGTTCTTCTGGAATGAAAAATCCAACAAAGGAGACTTTTAAAGCACTATAGATGACCGATGGATTTAGACTTTCAGAACAGTCAAGATCAAAGTGTTTATCAGGAAACAAGTTTAGATAGTCCCTGTTCTCCCATAATTTCTACATTCTGACAAACTGTCTCTAATCATGCTATCGAATTCGCAATTGATCAGTATCTTAACTCAGGTCACTTTCAACCAATCAAAATAAGAAAAACTGCACATGCACTCTCTTCTGCATTTAACCTAAATATTCAACCTAAAATCAAGATTCAACATGTAACAGTCAACAAGAATAAATTAATATTCAAATATAACAAATCAATCTAAACAATATTTCAAGAGCCGTAAAAACAAATAAACATTCAACAAGAAAACTTCAACCTAACAAATGAACATTCAACAAGAAAATTTCAACCAAACAAAACAACATAACAATAGGAATAAAATATTAAAATAACAAACAACCTTAAGTTACCTAACAGAGGAGAGAGATGCCAGATGCGCTGCACGAGAAAAAAAGTGCAGGGCAGCCGGAGTTGATCAAGAGAGAAAGGAGGTCATAGGGGGTCTCAAGAGAGAAGATTGTTTGTTTGTTTTGTAAATTCTAATCATAACTATGGGTAGTTCTGTAATTTCACCTATAAAAAAATATATGGGAGGACTGCAGCTGTTCTGATCTGCTAAAACCTCCGGCAATGAAATCTATTTCATTCAATTTTACTATTTACTTCAATTTTACTATTTACTTCAATTTTTCCATTCATCCAGATGTGAGGTTATGAAATGGAGCTACTAACTAATTTCATTTTAGAATTATTAAAACACTAATTTCATTTTAGAAATAACAAAACACTATCAAAGGTATATAGTGACTCCTAAGTATAACTAATCATATTGAAGTATAACTCTGTCTGCACTCTTAAGCCAAAAGAAAATATGCAGGCACATAAGTTACGATGAATGAATAATGTTAAAATCGGTATGACCAAATTACCGTAAAGAAATCTACAAAGTCATGGAATCCTAATCATTCAATACGTGCCATGCCATCAACCGAAAGATATTTAACTGACTGGATTGTTGTATCATAGCCAACCTTGCCACCTGTCATTTAACAGTATACATGAAACTTCCGATCTTGAAACTCAGTGATAGAATCACAACTGAGAAACCCATCAGGAAAATCCAACCATGTGATAATATAAATGCAGTTTTGCTACAGACCAAGCCAGAAGTAGGCACCAGAGTTGCAGAGTTAACATCAGTTTGGGAAAACTCCGAAGACATAATGGTGTGAAAACCTCCATTCTTGCCCACCATCCAATCCATCGCATTGCCTCCAAAAGTAATGTCAGTAATGCTGATCATACTCATACCTGCTGTTATATGAGTTGAATTGGAAGACCCAGTTGCAGGATGTATCCCAATAGCAAACTCCGTAGTAGGAAACTCTGAAGCAAATGCAGGTGGAGCAGGAATGCGGGCCAACAAATTATTGGCTTGCTTTACAAAAGCATTTGCATCTCCAGAGACCCAATTTGACGCCTTCAGATCCTCCTTTGGTAAAAATATTTCATTACTAGACTGTGCATCAAAAACATGTTTGTTTGCCAATGTACTACCATTGGCTTCGCCCTCCACATTCTGCTCAATGAAAGACTGTCCATGGTTGGCAATGGGACTTTCACTCTCTGCATTCAAAGGAGAATCAAAGCAAATATATTTGGAAATATCATCATCAGGGCATGTAAGGTACTCATCTAAGAGTGCAGCAACAGAAGGATCTATCTCGGTGGGAATAACCTCGTCAAGATTCTTCACATCATTGGTATCCACATATTCTTCATTCAAACCCGTAAGATAATTGGAGGCATCAAAATATAGATCTGGATCCTCAGATTCAAAATTGAAATTCAGAGGATTCTCGTTATTGTTTGTCTCACCATTGTATCCATCTTGCACTGAATTGATATACATACCATACAGATCAGCCATATTATTAGGCAGGTCAATCTGACTGTCATAAATACCAAGAGCAACTTCAAATTGTTTAGAATCATTAATAAATGCTTGGGAATGGCTACTACACTCCCCATAACAGAAGTTTGATGGAAAGTCAGCACTTCCAAATGTAACACTAGTATCAAGCTCTTGGTCAAGGTCATTGGTTTCAACATAATCATCATCAGTAGGAGCAGGCACTTTTTCTTTTAAATGCTCGTTATCAACAGCTGTCAAGAGATGCACCCGCTCATCGAATTCAGGAGCAGGATCAAACACTTGTAGTTTCAAAAGCCCATTATCAACAGGAAGCAAGGGATCCACTTGTCGTCCATCAATAATATTCTCCCATTCTGCCTCAACAAAGGGAGCCCCATACTTCTCCCCATTCTTCGGCCCCGGACCACTCTTCTCGAATATCCTACACAGCACATAAGCATCCTTCTCCACCAAACCAAACCAAAGACAATATCATCTCAAGTAAGAATCAAATCAAAACCCAATTCAATAAATTCAACACATAAATAACAATTAGGAAAAAAAAAAGAAAAAAAAAAACTCATTCTAAATCATGGATACTCTAAAGTTAAACTCGTACTCGGTGGGTACTTGTAACGCACTCATTAGTAAGGGTAAGTACCAAATACTTACCTAAATTAATTTCTAAAATAGAAAATTTGGTACCTCATTTGGGTACTTTTTCAACACACCTAGAGTCTAATAAACAAGTATAGACTTGTCTTTTACTATAAAACAATTATAAAATTAGGTTTTCTATTTCTATTTTTGATGATGTTCATACTTTTCCTATTATAATGCATATTATTTACCAATATTTACAATACCATCTATCTCACTCCTATAATGTGAATATCATCTTTAAATATTAATTTCTTATATTTATCTCTTAATTTTGTTTTGATTTGTGTTATAGTAAAACTTAGCCTTACCAAACAACAACAACCAAGCCCCAAGGTAGGTTGCTTACATGGATCAACTTCCGTCATAATGTTCTATAGAGGTCCATACTTCTATCCCAATTGTTAATTTGAGAGTTTTCTTAATAACTTCTATTATAGTTTTTCTAGGTTTTCCTCTATCACTCGCTTTTTTACTCTTCTCCATTGATATACTCTCCTTCCCACGGAATCTCCATGTTTTCCCTGTACATGCCCAAACCACTAAACCACTAAGTCTATTTTTCACATCTTATCTATAAGTTAAGTATACTTAACCCATACCATGTCCCTTATCTATATTCATGCAACTTAGAATATTCACTATCTATCACTATAATAAATTTATAATACCTGCACTCCAGCTTTGGCCAATTCTTCATCAATCATCCTATACTCATGCATGACCCAATTGGTTCGGTCACCATGTGGGGCCCGCCCTAAGTGATAAACAAGGGTCTTCTTCATTCCAACAGTGTCCTGCCCGTTCTTGATAACGCGATCCTTTCCAGTAGTCTTCCAGTACCCTCTATCAGTAGCACGATTCGTCCTCAAACTATTACCGTACTTCTTGTCCAGCACAGTGAAGAAGTACCATTCCAAATCCTTGTTCTTCAGCTTCGACAAACTGGGAAGGTCCCATGGTTCGAACTTGTAGATGTCAACCACCGCAAGATGGTCGAAGCGGAATGGTAAATTTCCGGTGAGCTTCCGCTTCAGGTAGAAACAAACGATCTCTTCATCGGTAGGGTGGAATCGGAATCCAGGAGCCTGGTAGAGAGACATTGATTGGATAGAGAGTCAAAGAAAAAAGAGAGACAGCGAAATTGATGAGAAAATTGGAAATTAGGGTTTTTCAATCGGAGACATTTGGGCTTTTTAGGAGTGACAAGGAAACTTTGTTTTGGTATTGAATGGTAGTATTTTTAAAACCTAAGCAAATATTTATTTTATTTTATTTCATTTTGAGAAAAATCAAGGTTTTTTTTTTAGAAGAAGAAATATTCACCGTATAAAATATTTTTATATTGTTAATATGTATTTTTTCAAATTCTTTGTTTAATTTTTAAAAAGGGATATGATTTGATAAATTTAAAGATTTGATTGAATGTTTGTAATATTGTTTTACACTGACAGCGTATTATCTTTAAACTCTAATTATTTTAATTCAATATAATCAATGAGGTTAATCAAGATAATGATGAGATTAGACATTATATATGTTTGACAAGCAAACTATATATAAGATATTATTGGAGCGGTAAAGTGGCAAGCAAAAATTTTATTTTCGAAAGAATTTTTTTCGAGATTTATGTCGTCTCCACGGGGATCGGTTCGAGTGAAAGAATGTTGTTCGACAATCTCTACGTCTCTAAGCTTGTGTTTAAATGGTTTGGGATAAAAGTGCAAAAGGAAAAACATAAAACAAGAAAATAAATACATTCTTAAGACATGAGAAAACTCGTCAGAAGTTATATTTCGTTTTATCCATCAAGTACTAAAAAATCTATGGATTAAATGCACACAATCTAAATCACTCGTCAAAACCCCCACGTATCGCTCACAAAGAGGTTATGTCTAACGCAAACATTGAGAGATCAGCCGCATTCTCTCGGAGGTGATTTCTAACGCAACTAAACAACACGGAGCATTAAGATTCGACACACGTGTGAATATTAGACCGCTTCTCACGACCAATAGACATTCATCTTAGGTTGAATTCGAAAAATATATGTCTATAGCTATCCAAACCCATTAAGATAGATAGTAAAGTAAAGATGACATCGATTAAGAGTTGTAAAAGAGATTGTATACAAAAATAAATTAATATGCATACAATCAAAATAAACTTACATACAAAACCCCAACAAATAGAGAGTAAAAAGAGAAGAGAGAAGAAGAACACAAAGCTCACGGTTTGTCAACTCCGATTGAAGTGGATTCGACTCCGGATCGTCAAGATGCACGCTCTAATGTTGTTTCCAAGCAACTTTACTCACAAAATGTTTTTGCTGAATTTGGGGTTAAAAGTTTCCAACAATATAACCTAAAAAAATACTGAAAAGTTACTTAAATAAGGGTTGGAATAATGCGAACCGCGCTAAGCGCGCTATGAGTGTAACACCCCAATTTCCATCGCGGATAAATAATACATAATTAAATCAGAGTGAATGAATAATTAAAAAAAAAAGTTTTTTGACAGAAATAAGGATGCCACATTTGAGAAAAACATAATCCACCTGCTCATAACTTTGATACATGACACAAAGTGGAATAAATAATAACAAGACACTTTTTCCAACATAAGGAAAGTTCAATTATGGAATAAAGCGGAATAATCCATAACTGACTCGGTTTACAAAATAAGTTGTTTCATAACATCAAAATATACATACAAGTTATCAAAATATATACGTTCACATATATAAACATAAATAATAAAAGCGTCCCCCCGACTCCCGTGTTACGTATCAGAGCGGACACCAAAGATCTAAACAAAATGAAGATCTAACTCTTCCACTTGCCTCCACAGCAGCTAATCTGCATTATGCCATAAAAAGCATATTCCAGCAGAAAGGTGAGAAACACAATTATAATATAATTGCATACAAGTATGTAATAACATGAAATACGCATGCAAAAACATTCTCACCACAACGTATACCATAATTCAAGTACAAAACAAAACAATTCATAATTCATGCATCCATCACAAAGGCATATCAATCATGCTCAATACATTTATCACCAATGTATATCAACTCATCAATCCCATTCACAATTTCCCACACATAATCAATCCATTCACAATTTCCCACACATAATCAATCCATTCACAATTTCCCACACATAATCAATCCATTCATGATTTATGCAAATGCACAGAGACCGACACAACGACTCTATGCAATGCGGTACCATTCCATCCATCATTCTCATCATCATTAATTCACTCAAGAATTATTGGAATCATCGCTTGTTACTTAGTGTAACTCCCCTTCGGGCAAACGATGTTCCCCGTCGCTTTAGGTCCTCTTTGTATAAGACACACGACATTTATGGATCGCTTTAGGTCCTCTTTGTATAAGGCACACGATCCGATCGCTTTAGGTCCTCTTTGTATAAGGCACACGATCGTCTATAACGTCGCTTTAGGTCCTCATTGTATAAGGCACACGACCGTTACAGCAGATTCCCTTTGGAATCGTTTCGTTGCTCACACCCCACAAGGGCATACGACATCACAAGAATGCATATCATGATTTATGACTTATGACAATCAAATGCATACACATATACAACCATGTGAACCATCTTAACATCAATAATCATGCATTGCAATCAAACCCAAAACAATGCATTTATTTGCTGTAAGGCCACAAACCATCATCACAGCATTTCATCACATGCATTCACATCATATAACATCACACAAGCTATACGATATATATCAAAAGCATATCGCATGATAACACATCAATCGCACACAATTACGACGGTAAAAGTCGACAAACCGACACGTTTCCAAATTCCCGATACAATTAAATCGGCCACTAGTCTCAAAACCATTTTTATAAGAAAGAACATCACATTAGCTTTCCAATGGTACTAAGAATACCTCGATCCGAGTTACGGATCAAAAGTTATGAATTTTCAAAGAAAACAGAACTATTGAAATTCCCCAGGAGCGCCCCGCGGTCAAGGTTTCGCCCGGCGGTGCCCCCTTCGCCCGGCGGAGCAGCGGCGTCAAACCCCTATCCTAAAACTCAAGAGTTACAGAAACGTGATATGCTGCGCCCCTTGGCTTTCGCCCCGCGCAAGCCCGCATCGCCCGACGCTCAAAGCGCCGCCCCGCGCTCTGCACTTGAAGCAGAATTTTCTGCTGCTTTTTTGGGGTTCCATACACCCAAAAATTCATCTTTTCCAACCCGAACATTTCCAATCAATCACAACAAGTATCAACAATGTTCATACATATAATACGATCATACTACGTGATTCATATTGATTTCCAACCGCGAAAACATCAATCTCTATTCATTTTTCTCATTTCAACCTAGAATTGAAAAACTAGGAAAAAAAGTAAACATTCCAACACACACATACATATTCATACACAAGCATATAATAACCGAGTTTCACACCCTTACCCGATTAATCGATTATCCAAGCTTAGTTTTGATGATTTTCTCTTCTCCTCTCTTTCTCTTCTTTTCTCTTTCTCTTCTTTTCTCTTTCTCTTCTCTATTTCTCATAAACTCTCGCTTTTTTCTCTATGTTTCTATTTAAAGAAAAACAATAATATCTAACCAAGCAAAATGACCAAAATACCTCTACACTCAATTCTCTCGCAAACGCTCCCAAAACGCGATAAAACATAAACAGCGATGCAAAATATATCAGGAATTAAAAATTAATAAGAAAATATTATCAATTGCAATTATATTACCTATCAGAGAAATTAACCAATTAATTCAATTAGCAGGTAAAACTCATTTAATTTACACAATTCACCAAATTCACATAAATGAAATAAATAAATACGATTAACCAAATCGGGGCGTTACAACTCTCCCCCACTTAGACATTTTCGTCCTCGAAAATATACTTGGTGCAAACAACTCCGGATATGACTCTCGTATCCGACTAACCCACTCTCATGCCATTAAAGGCAACACCACGAATAACACAACTAACAAACCACCTTGCTAACAGCAACTACTACAACGACACGACAACGGTAATAACAACAACGACAAGATGCAATGCCCATACAATGCACTTGACGACCAACCCACGACTCAAAGAATACCCAAGTTACGAACACACAGGTTCACTCTTGAACCGAAACACAACAAGATCGTTACCCTCACCAAGGTAACACTCCCCTAATTCCCCACAAGGAATTAGCTACTCGCACTCGAACCATCACGATGGAAACGAGGCAACAACACAAACAAGAACATAAAGTTCCACGACCCAACATCGTTTCAACAACCTTTACATAACCACAATACCAACATCTTGGTCAAAATTTGGGGTATGACAGATGCCCCTATTTAATCTTCTTGGACTCGAAGGTGTGAATGGCGAAGGTATTTAGGCATTCGGGGTGCAAGAGGATTAAATATCGGAATACCCAAAATTTTGATGGTGGTTATGAATGGCAACTTGCGCATCCATCTTCTTTTGCTAAGCAATAATTCTTAGAAAAGGTAAAAACTTCCCCTCGATCCTGGTTTCCTACCAAGGAACTGGTCACAGTTTCTGAAATAAACTTCCCCTCGATCCTGGTTTCCTACCAAGGAACTGGTCTCAGTTTCTGAAATAAACTTCCCCTCGATCCAGGTTTCCTACCAAGGAACTGGTCTTAGTTTCTTTTGTCAATAAACTTTCTTGACAAGGGATGCTATTCGTAGCGGTTTTTCCTTAAACTTCTCGCCGAATTTTCTTGGGGAGATGCCATTTGATGGGAAAAAGTTTTGATGCCATTTGATGGGAAAAAGTTTTGATGTCATACTTGCTGGGGAACCCATTCGTCCGAGTTGTAGAGATGTACAAACTTCTCTATTGGAGACGCCATTTGTCAACTCTATTGGGGAAAACGAGTCTCTTGAGAGACTGCTGTTGCTTGGGGATACTACATCATACTTTTCTTGAGATCTTCTCGGAGAAATGCCATGTGATGTAATCTAATTTTGAGGTGCTGATGACCTTTTCGTCAGCGGATTTTTTTGGAGAAAAACTGCTGTATTGTCGAATCTCCGATTAAGAAGCTTTCTCTAGGGATTTTTCTTAATCCGGGAAAGCGAAAATATCATCTTCAATGGCGAAGAGTGACGTTTGTCGAGGGTTCTCTGGTTCTTCAGAGGTTCAAGTTATCAAAGTGGTCGAGGTCGGCCTCAATCTAGAAATACACTGGAGAGAGATTGCTTAGACGATTCTCTTCCTGACGAGGAAAGATCGGACAACTCAATTGAGAGGACTTTACCACTAGGGAATAAGACCGACTAGAGTAATAGTGATGCAATATGAATATAAATCAATAATGCATGATATATATATGTATATGCTGACAAAACTGACACGACATACAGACTAACAGATGAACATGACTGGATACTCGGCCACTGCAGGGGACGAAGAGGTATCGCTGGTCCAAGAGTAGCAATTCCGCCTTGCTTAGGAGACATAGTCCCTGTTGGGAGCTATGTTGGTCGGGCTTAGGAGATGAGAACTCTGCCGAGGATGTCAGATGGGACATTTGCATCAGATACAGTTGATCCTTCATTCATGTGCACTAGTTTAGAATGAGTACTTTGATTCTGTAGTTTGAAGCTCGACTACTTCTGGAGAAGCGGTCGATGTTTTTTCGATGTTCAACAGACAAAAGAATTGCCATCTTTATTTTAAAAGTAGAAAAATTTTGACAAGTAAATTCATTTTTGTTTTATTTTAAGAATCAGTAATCATGTTAAAATGTCATTATGTAAAGCTAAAACAAATAAGAATTATAAACAAAAGCACAAGAGCTCAAATTTTATTAATCGGATGGAAATCAGCCAAGCGCGTGATTCCATAGAGTATTTACAAAGTTTAGAAAATGGTAATTTAAGGGAAAAGGGCTTCATTAAAACATAACGACCGCTATCCTTTTACTAACTTTGAATTCTTGACATCCGGAGCTTCCGTCGAAGATGACCTTGACTGGAGTTTTCTTGACGAATGGTGTAACTACTGCTGAGGGACTTACCCATGTCAGACGTAGTTACTTGCCATGAATCCCTAACTTTTGCCTGGATTGTTCTTTGAGAATTTCAATCCACAGGGATGATTTTTGCTTATGTCTCTAATTTTTACCTGGACCGCCCTTTCGGGTTTTCAATCCACCGAGACGTTTTTTTTTAGTTTAAGCGAAGTATTTCTTGACTACGTCAACATTCGTGGGATAGGCAAATTCCTCTCCATCCATGGTTGCGAGTTTCAAGGCACCACCTGTGAAAGCTTTCTTGACCACATAGGGGCCGTCATAATTCGGAGTCCATTTGCCCTGGGAATCAGTGAGAAATGATTGTATCTTCTTGAGCATGAGGTCTCCTTTCCTGAAGACGCGAGGTCGAACCTTTTTGTCAAACGCCTTCTTCATCCTTTGCTGATACAACTGACCATGGCATAGAGCCGTCACTCGCTTCTCTTTGATCAGATTTAGCTCATCGTGTCGACTTTGACACCATTCATCCTCTGTTAGCTTAGCTTCCACCAATATCCGGATTGATGGGATCTCTACTTCTATGGGGAGCACAGCGTCCATGCCATATACTAGAGAGAAAGGGGTTGCCCCTGTTGAAGTGCAGACAGATGTGCGATAACCGTGGAGAGCAAAGGGTAGCATCTCGTGCCAATCTTTGTAGGTTAGAACCAACTTTTGAACAATCTTCTTGATGTTCTTGTTAGCCGCTTCTACGGCTCCATTCATCTTAGGTCGGCAGGGAGATGAGTTATGGTGTTCGATCTTGAACTCAGCGCACAACTCTTTCATCATCTTATTGTTCAAGTTAGATCCATTATCAGTAATGGTCTAGCTTGGAACACCATAACGACAGATAATATTGTTTTTGATAAATCGAACTACCACTTGTCGGGTTACATTGGCGTATGAAGCTGCTTCGACCCACTTGGTGAAGTAGTCAATGGCTACTAGGATGAACCGATGTCCGTTCGAAGCCTTGGGTTCGATCATGCCAATCATGCTGATTCCCCATATGGGAAAAGGCCATGGGGAAGAGAGAACTTTGAGATGCGTTGGCGGTACATGGATTTTGTCTGAATATATCTGACACTTGTGACACTTCCTCATGTACTTGTAGCAGTCGAATTCCATGGTCAACCAATAGTACCCTGCTCTTAGAATTTTGCTCGCCATTGTGTGTCCATTGGCATGAGTGCCAAAGGATCCTTCATGAATTTCTTTTATCAGCATGTTTGCTTCTGGTCTGTCTACACATCGGAGCGAGACCATGTCAAAGTTTCTCTTATAGAGTGTATCGCCGCTCAGGAAGAAGTTGCCTGCCAGTCTTCCGAGGGTCTTTCGATCCTTTCTGGACGCCCCAGGTGGGTACTCTTGTTTCTGAAGGAAACATTTGATATCATGATACCAAGGTTTGTCATCTATGTCTGCTTCAATCACGAAGATGTAAACAGGCCGTTCAAGGCGCATTATGTCAATCTTAGGTAAGTCGTTCCATTGACCTACACTAATCATGGAAGAGAGAGTGGCTAAGGCATCAACCATGTGATTCTCTTCACGAGGGATGTGATGAAACTCGATTTTGTTGAAGAATGGTAACAACCTTCTCTCGTAGTCTTTGTAAGGAATCAATCCTTATTGGTATGTGTTCCAATCTCCTTTGATCTGATTGATAACCAAGGCTGAATCGCCATATACATCCAAGTTCTTGATCCTTAAGTCGATCGCTTCTTCGAGACCCATGATACAAGCTTCGTATTCGGCTTCGTTGTTTGTACACTTGAATGTCAGTCAGGAGGTGAAAGGAATTTGGGTACCCTGAGGTGTTATGATGATTGCCCCAATTTCATTTCCATAATGATTGACAGCTCCGTCAAAGATTAGTCCCCATTGGGAACCTGGTTCTGGCCCTTCACTGGGTAGCAGTTCATCGCAATCTTTCATTTTTAGATACATGACATCTTCGTCTGGGAAGTCAAACCCGACTGATTCTTGATCGTCAATTGGTTGATGAGCCAAATGACCGGCTAAAACACTTCCCTTAACGGCTTTCTGAGCATGGTACTCAATGTCGTATTCCGATAACAACATCTGCCAACGGGCAATCCTTCTGTGAGAGTAGGTTTTTCAAAGATATACTTGATTGGATCCATTTCAGAGATTAACCAAGTAGTGTCACAAATCATATACTGGTGAAGACGTTTGGCTACCCAAGCCAGAGCACAACAAGTTTTCTCAAGCATAGTATACCGAGTTTCACAGTCGGTGAATTTCTTTCTCAAATAGTAAATGACAAACTCTTTCCTTTTTGTTTCGTCTTGTTGGCCAAGTACACAATCCATTGAGTCCTCCAAGACTGTTAAGTAAATGATCAGTGGTCTTCCTTCCACTGGAGGTGATAGAATCAGTGGGTTCAACAAGTATTCCTTGATACTATCGAAGGCGGTTTGGCAATCTTCTGTCCAAACGCAGTCCTGATTCTTTTTAAGTAATTTGAAAATCGGCGCGCATGTCGCGGTCATGAGGAATATGAATCTGGAAATATAATTCAAACGTCCCAGGAATCCCCTGACTTGTTTTTCAGTCCGCGGAGAAGGCATTTCTTGAATGGCCTTGACCTTGTCAAGATCAACTTCAATTCCTTTCTGGCTGACGATGAACCCTAAAAGTTTCCCTGAACGGACACCGAATGTGCACTTGTTGGGATTCAAGCGGAGTTTGTACTTTCTCAACCGCTCAAATAGTTTTGATAGGTGGGTCACATGCTCTCCCTCTGTTCTAGATTTGGCAATCATGTCATCGACATATACCTCGATTTCCTTATGTATCATGTCATGAAACAGAGTAGTCATGGCCCATTGATAGGTTACCCCGGCGTTCTTTAAACCGAACGACATTACCTTGTAACAAAAAGTCCCCCATGGGGTGATGAAGGAAGTTTTCTCCATGTCTTTCGGTGCCATTTTGATTTGATTATAGCCCGAGAATCCATCCATGAAGGAGAAGACTTTGAACTTTGTTGTACTGTCAACTAGCATGTCAATGTGTGGTAAAGGAAAGTCGTCCTTTGGACTAGCCTTGTTTAGATCTCTGTAATCTACACACATTCTGACCTTTCCATCCTTTTTCGGAACTGGTACTATGTTGGCTAACCATTGAGGATATTCCGATGTGGCGAGAAAATCTGCGTCAATCTGTTTCTGGACTTCCTCTTTGATTTTGATGGCCATGTCCGAGTGAGTCCTTCTCAACCTCTATTTTACTAGCGGACATTCTGATTTTAACGGTAGATGATGTTCCACGATGCTGGTATCTAACACTGGCATATCCTGATAGGACCAAGTGAATACATCGGTAAACTCCTTGAGAAGCTTTGTTAAACTTTCTTTGACAGTCGGACTGAGCAAGGCTCCAATCTTGACTTCCTTTCTCTCTTCCTCTGAGCCCAAGTTGAGCGTTTCCAAAAGGCTCTTTGTGAGGCTTAATGGACCTTTCCTCTTGTCTGAGTAATTGGGAGATCTCTTCTGGAATTTTGTCGTCATCTTTTTCTTCAGCCTCAAATACCGGGAGTTCAAAGTTGGGAGAAGGCATCGGATCGTACGTTTCAATGGGGTTTAATACAAGCAATCTGCATGACGTAATGCTTTATGTTTAGAAGAGATAGAGAAAATACAAGAGTGTGGGCAGTGTATTTTTTGATAACTGCTTATTTTTATTATTTGAATTGTTTTTTAGGATTACCATTTTCTGAAAAACGAAAAGAGAAAACAACAATAACTGTGGAAATTACAGAACGACGTTTATTTATTTATGATTTAGTCGATTCTTGAAACTACAACCCTATAAACAAAATTCTGTCTCTTTGGGCGAAGCGAAGAGGGATATTTACAGAAAAGTGAGCCCTATCAAAACATCCGTTTCACCTAGGCAGGGTGAAAGGTTAAGATAAAGATGGCAATTACTTTGACTTATGAACGATCTTCGGAACATCGACTGCAACCCATTGGCGGCGAACTCCTTGGTGAATCACAAAGTCTGGTACCTTCCTTGATTTATCTTCAGAAATAACGCCGATTTCTAGTGGAGCAGGATCATTGAAATCTGTCTCCCAGGTAGAGTTGTCGTAGGAGGATTCCTCAGTTGTATTTTGCAGAGTATCTGTGCTCTCAGGTATATCTCCCCATCCAGTTGATGGATGTCTTTGAGCCTGATGCGAGAGCTTTCAGGAGCGGTGTACTTGACCATGAAATCGTATTTTCCACTCGGTTGTCCCAGGGTGTCCCACACCTTTTTGGAACTGGAGGAGTCATCCCTTTCGATGACGTTGACCTCGGGAAAAGCATAGTTAATGAATTCTAGTCCTGCAAACTTTGCAAATTCATCGTCGTGCTGGAGGTTTTCTAAATGCCCTGAGTGTTGATCCCATGATTCGGTGGGGACGCAGGTATTTGTCTCAATGATGCTCAGCTGATTTTCATTGTTCAGCTGATTTTCTTGCCCCAAGTCTCCTGGGTACGGCTTCCAGATAGGCAGACCATCCATCGGGCCATAATAGTCGTGGTCAAAATTGTAATTCATCGGAGTGTCCTCCTCCAATGAATTTGGTGGAGCACGACATCCTTCCGGATCACAATCTCCGTATATCATTTCGACATCTGACCGTGGTATAAATCTCGGACTTTGTGCCGGAAAGCAAAATGGCGTAGGCACTTCTTCCTGAGACATATAACCGTCTTTGTTAAGATAGGACTCCCATTCCTCATCTGTATCGGAGGGATCTCCCTCGTTGATAATGTGGACTTCTTGGGACATCGGGTGAAGGAAACCTCCACTATGGAAGAAGTTCTGAATGGAATGAAGACTTTCATTGTTAAAAGCAGTCTGGGCACAGGTTGCAGAAAAACCAAGACCCTTCTTTGTTTTATTATCAGTAGGAATGACAAGCTGTCCCCATCCTTTTGCGTTGTTAATCTCGATCACTTTGAGAGCATCTTTATGTGAGGATATTAATGTTCCTTTCTCTAGTTGATCCTTATTGCTCATCGAAAGCGCTTGGAACAGAGTTCCAACAACCTCCTCGGGTTCTACACAAGTGGATAATGAAAGGTTACTCACGATCAAGGCTTGCTCTCCACAAACCGTGATGAGTTGGTCATTCTTGATGAACTTCAGCTTCTGGTGAAGTGTCGAAGTTACTGCCCCAACCTGGTGTATCCAAGGTCTTCCTAATAAGCAACTGTATGTTTCCCAGATGTCCATGACCTGAAAAGTGACTAGGAAAGTGTGAGGACCGATAGTTATGGGAAGGTCGACTTCGCCAATAACTGTTTTTCTGGACCCGTCAAATGCTTTGACGATGACCTCACTGCCTCTCATCGGAGATCCTTTGAATGATAGGTGCATCAGAGTGGACTTGGGCATGACGTTGAGAGTCGATCCGGTGTCCACCAGTACGCTGGCTAAAGCATCGTCCTGGCAGTTAACGGTGATATTGAGCGCCATGTTGTGACTTTTGCCTTCATTTGGCAATTCCTCATCACTAAACCCCAAGTTGTTGCAGGAAGTAATGTTAGAGACGATGCTATCGAACTGTCATATTGACACATCCTGTTCCATAAAGGCCTGCTCTAAGACTTTCCATAGAGCCTCTCTGTGGGCTTCGGAACTGAGTAAAAGTGATAGCACTGAGATTTTTGAAGGAGTTTGTAATAGCTGAACAACAATGTTGTATTCACTCCTTTGGATGAGCTTCAGCATCTCATCATTGTTCTTTGAAAGGCCGGGATTACTGGATTGACCAACTGGTGGATCGAGAACTTCTGTTTGAGGTTCCTTTTCTCTGTTGGGTTCTCCAACTCCTCTGTTGAAGATTCGACTGCTCCGTGTTACTCGACTGATGTCTGCAATATTCACGATGGAGGGTAATGGAATTTCATTTCCATTCTCAATTGTTGTTGCACCGTATTTTTAAGGGATAACCTTAGTTGATTCATACGGTAGCGGTTTTGGCAGATAGATAACTACAGGAGCCTTCTGATTTTTTTGACTGTCGTAAGTAACTTCAATAAGTTATTGGTTAAGAACCTTCGATTCGTCAAGTAAGGGGATGATGGTACAAACATCTTTGGTCCATTCATGATTAGAGATCACGACAACATCCTTAATCTGATCAGCGAAATAGTCTGGCGTCCAGTTGATAGACCCCGAAACTGAATGTTGTTGGATTTCTTTGCGTTCCAACTGACTCTGAAGGGCTGCTCGCATGAGGTAACATCCTTGATTATTCTCCGAGCAAACTCTACAACGCTCATAATTATGTGGTAGCAACTGGACACGTCCGCTTTGAATGCATTGTAACCTCACTAGATCTGTTTCCGCAGATCGGACATCCTGACTTGGATGCCGAGTAGGGTTCCCGTCAATCACACGATTTGTTGTGTGTCTTCGTCCATATAGATCGGAAGCCATTAGTGGTTCAACAAGTGTTGCAAATTTCTTTGAACGAGAGCGCACCCTTGGTTACTCTCACAACATACTTTACAGCTCAGATAATCATGCGAAGTGAGAACACCGAGTTGGACTTGCTTGGCGTGTAACTCCACCAAGCTGGTATTCATCAAACGAATATCGAAGATTTGAATCATGTTGATCTGATAGGGATTTCTATCATGGTAGTCCTGGATCCATCCAAGATCCATCTGACGCTGGAGGGCCTCTTGTACAAAAGAGCATCCCTGTTTGTTTACCGAGCAAGTCAGACAGGAATTGTAATCGTGCCGCGGAAGATTATGATACTGGCTTTGCCTTGAGTGCATTACCACTAAATTGACATTCATTGCACGGATGTCGTGGTTCTGAATGATTTTGGAACTCGTATAAGTCATGTTAACCCCACGAACTCGGTGCTCCTGGATCCATCCGAGATCCAATTGTTCCTGTAGAGCTGCTTGCACCACAGAACATCCCTGATTGTTTTTAGAGCAGATATTACACCGGTGATAATTGTGAGGTGGCACATGGTTGTATCCGCTCTGTCTACAATGCATCTTGACCAAATTGCCCCTCAATAAGAGTACATCATGAATTTGATAGCTGTTGTTAGACTCTCCCTCTATCAAATTTACTGCAGCTTTCTCGTGTTGAGGCAGCGGGTTCGTGAGAACATTCGGATTCGTATCTTTGAAAGATAAGACCCTGCTCCTAACAAGCTTTTGCACATCTGATTTGAAACTAAGACAATTTTCTATGTTATGCCCTGGTCCTCCTTGATGATAAGGGCAAGTCTGATCCGCTTTGAACCAAAAAGGCAGATTTTCTGGTACTGTAAGAGGAGACCTGGTTTGGACGTGCCCCTTGACCAGTAATAACAGAAACAGTTCTGCGTACAACACCGGTATAGGGTCGAACCCTGGTGGTCGCGTTGAACGGTTGTTGTTATATGAAGGACGAGCCTGCTGAAGAGGCTATTGTGTCCTTTGCTGATATTGCTGTTGATTAGATTGGCTCTGAGCAACCTGAGGTTGATACATAGGAACAGGCGCAGGGTTGATAGCAGGAGTTACAACTGCTACTGTTTGGTACCGTCGCCTTTGCTTTCTGAGAGAGATATTCCCAATATCCTGCTCTTTTTTCTTAGGGAGAGCACTACCGTATCGTTTTGTATTACTTGATGATCCAGCTTCTTTAACTAAACGTCCCTCTCGGACTGCTTCCTTAAGACAAACTCCCATGCCCACCATCTCGGTGAAGTCACTGGGCGCACTGGCAACCATTCTGCCGTAGTAAAATGAGCTTAAGGTTTTTAAGAAGATCTTTGTCATCTCTTTTTCTTCAAGAGGTGGACAAATCTGAGCGGCAATTTCACGCCATCTCTGAGCATACTCCTTAAAGGTTTCCTTATCCTTTTGTTACATCGATCTGAGTTGATCTCTGTCTGGTGCCATGTCCAAGTTATACTTGTATTGTTGAACGAAGGCAGTGCCAAGATCCCTGAAAGTGGAGATCTTGGTGCGGCTTAAACCCATGTACCATTTTAATGCGGCACCGGTTAAGCTATCCTAAAAATAGTGGATCAGCAGCTCTTGGTTCTTTGTCTTAGCTGACATTCGTTGAGCGTACATCACCAGATGGCTTTGAGGGAAAGAGTTACCCTTGTACTTTTCAAAATCGGACACCTAGAACTTGTGCGGAACTTTCACATTGGGGACCAAACAAAGGTCTGCGGCGTCCTTTCCAAATAAATCCTGACCGCGAAGGGCTTGCAGTTCTTTCTGCATTTCTAGGAATTGCTCCTGGAATTCCTTCATTCTGTCATCCACACTTGTGTTTTCAACAGAAGGTATATGTGGAATCTGTCCTTCTGGGACAGCGTGCACCACGGGTGGGGGTACCGTTACTACGACAATGAATCTTGGCATTTCTTGAAGTTTGTAACCTTCAGGACTTATTGTCATGCCCCTGGCATCTTCGCTTTCCCAAAGTTTGTAACCTTCAGGCCCAGCAGTTTCTGCTGCAGTTCCCAGATCTTCAGTGATCAACGAAATGTATCCTTCAGGGATAAAGTTAACAGGCATGCCCCAAGGACGATCTTTCGGCATTCTGTACCTAGGATCATACTTCTCCACTATGGGCGTTGATGCGATCTCTGAGATCACAGTCCTTTGTTGTTGCATCTGAGCTTCTGCTAGAGCTTTCATGTCATTATGAAGCTTTCTCAGATCCTCTTTTAGAGTGTCAATCTCTTCTCTCAACTCTCTGTTCCCTTCCTCAAGATCATCCATCTTTTTCTGACGATTGGCCCGAGTATTATACGAATGAGACAGTTTGACTCTAGAATCGAGACACAAATGTAAGATTCGCAGGGAAGAAGAGTGCGTTACGTGAGAATGATGAATGCAATGATTATTGTATATTTTTGTTTCATCAAAGTAAACTTCGACAATTAGATTGCAAATATCAAACAATGGGGAAACCCCATTTTATTGAATTCAAAGATTGCGGAAATGGAAATACAGTAATTTACATAGTGCTGTGAAAGGAAATCTAAGCTTATGGATCCTAAGTCCTCTCTGAGGAGGGCTCAGGTGCTGGTTTTGGTACTTTCCTTTTCTTTGACCGGGGCTCTTGAGCCGTTGTCGGGTTGTCATCCTTTTGCCAAGTGAAAGGGGCGAGTAAATTCCTTTGGTCATCCTGATTTTCTACAGCATGTTGCTCTAAAATCTCAATCAGAGCATCATTTTCTCTTAATAGTTGCTGTATTTTCTTGCACTCCACATTGAGAATACGGTACTTGTTCCTCCAAGACCTCTTCTTCTGTTGAACTTTGCTGAGAGTAACCTGAATTTTTTCCATCTTAGACATAAAATAAAGGGCAGAGTCCCTTAATGGAAGAACTTCCTGATGAGGGTAAGGCATCCTCAGCTTGAGAGCTCTAGTTTGTACCCAGTGGAGGTAAGGCTCCACCGAGACATAGTCTGGTTTTCCTAGAGACTCTATTCCTTTCCTATGAATGTGTTTCCAGGCATGCACTATTTCCGTCTCTAGTGCCCTGTCATTTTCTCCTTCCTTGAAGAAAAGACCTTCCAGATGAGCATTACGCGGGATATGCCTCATCGGGTATCCAAATTGATGACGAACTAAAACTGGATGATAATTGATTCCTCCCTTAGTTCCTATAAGGGGTACATTTGGGAAATTTCCACAACGGTCGATGATTCTGATCCCGTCATAGATTCGATTGTACCAATCAATGTCAGAGTTGGTAAGAGACATGATTCTCTGCGACCAACGTAAAGTATTCTTTTGATCCCAAAATGTAGCAAACTTGGGCAAATGGGAAGTGAACCATTTGTACAGCAGGGGTACACAGCACGTGATCATTCCTCCACTATACAAATTCCTTAAGTGTACCGAATGATAAGCATCTGCGAGCAAAGTCGGTACAGGGTTTCCAATCAGAAAAATCTTAATGGCATTGATATCTACAAAGTTATCAATGTTGAGAAACAGAAATAACCCGTAGGTGAGCAAAACAAAGATGCTCTCGAAAGCGGCCACGTACCCTATACTAGCAAAGTATAGAGTTTTCTTTGTCAAGAACTGGGCTGGAAAACCCTGGATTCCACCCTTAGTGGTCATGTGAGTCCTGACTTCTGACTCGTCCAAATAAATTGCCCTTGCAATGGTTTGATCCTTTGGAATTTCTTTCAGTCCAGAAAATGGAGCTTAATCAGTAATGTGAAGATCAGTCAGGTGAGAGTACTCCTCCAGTGTTGGTGCTAGCTGGTAATCCGGGAATGTGAAACAGTGATAGACCGAATCGTAAAACTGGATTAGCGTGGACATGATTCCTTCAATTACGTGGACCCTTAACAAGGACAGTAGTCCTCCATACTTGGCTCTGAAAGCCTCAGGGTTGGTTATCATCCTAGCCAGACCTCTTAAGTCCTCTAGTTTTGGAACCTTGAAGGTGTACTTATGAGTTTTCCTTCTACCGAAATCCATTAGCGCAATCTCCTTTCTCTGATATTTGCAATCATTGTCTTAGTTTAATTTGAAAAAGAGAGACTAGAAGAGAATATTTTTCTTTGTTTTAATGTTTTTTAAATGAACGTATGAATGCAGCACATAAAAACATAGAAAAAACATGGGGTCAAAGGGTCGGTGTCATGAAGTCAAGGCTCTACCCCCTAAAGGTTTATATTGGTATTTTTGTACCTGTCCGCAAAATCATTGACCCCTCTTGGGATAACAACAGCAAGCGGATCGCCAGCGAGCTGATGTATCCTAGAGTGATCTCAAATGAGGGTAGTATCGCGTGACAACTATTTCCGATAGCTTCCGCACTACAAAATGGTTTTAGCCTACTAAAAACCTCAACTTCTTAGATAACACAGTCGACCACACTACTTTCAACAACCGAAGTCGTATAGGTAATGTATCTGCAAAGGGAGTCTCCACTGAGTTTGATGGTCGATCGGGGGCTCTTAACTGGGTTTCACTCCCCACAAGATTACCCGCATTGCCATCACCTATCTTAGGTGTATACTCAATCTTTCCACATGCGGCATCACACGCATTGCCATTAGCAGAAATATAAACACAGATATCAATTAGGAAAAGCGGTATATATATTTGTCTTAATCATCCTAGACCTCTAGTCTTATGATCCTATACAGACAATGACTCCCCGGTAAGATTCGAATATCTGGATCATTTGCGAGGTTGTGGGTAAGATGTTAGGATTTAGTGCTTTTGGGGTTGATATATGGTTTTTTTGATTAGTATGCTCGCTAAGATTTTTGCAATCTTATGCCTACGTATTCCTGTTTAACGAAACAGGGAAATCAGAGCGATCGTAGTTCCTCCTATTCTATGGGAGGAAAGAGGTTGTTTTGGTGTATTGTTCAAAGCCCAAGACGTGAAGCTAAAGGTGATTTGTATTTTGTTCGAAGCCCAAGATGTGAAGCTGAATGGTTAGAGAGAATTTGTCATCTCTAAAGAGGAGTTGTTGATGTTTGTATGCTGTGAGCGAGACACAACTTTGATGCTAAAAGGTTGATTGACTCAACCGGGGTTTTCTTTATACAAAGCCTAAGAGGAGGCTATTGACCCAACAAGAGGGTGTTTATTATTTTTCTCGTACGAAGCCCGAGATAGAGGCTAAAAGGGTTGACTCAACAAGAGAGTACTAACAAGTGATTGACTCAACAAGAGAGTGCCTTTATCTGTCCTGTATAAAGCCCAAGACTGAGGCTAAAAAGGTTGACTCAACAAGAGAGTCTGAAGGTGATTGACTCTACAAGAGAGCCTTTCATACTCAACAAGAGAGTGTTTTGCAGTCTCGTACGAAGCCCGAGATAGAGGCTAAAAGGGGATTGACTCACTTAAGTGAGTCTTTTATACTCAACAAGAGAGTGATTTATAGGTGTCTTGTATGAAGCCCAAGACGGAGGCTAAAAGTTTGATGACTCAACAAGAGAGTCTTTTATACTCAATAAAAGAGTGTTTTTATATGTCTTGTAAAAGCCCAAGACGGAGGCTAAAGGAGAGACTGAATCAACAAGAGAGTCTTTTATACTCAACAAGAGAGTGATTTATATGTGTCTTGTATGAAGCCCAAGACGGAGGCGAAAAGTTTGACTCAACGAGAGAGTCTGTTATACTCAACAAGAGAGTGTTTTATATCTCGTATGAAGCCCGAGATGGAGGCTAAAAGTTTGACTAAACAAAAGAGTCTTTTATACTCAACAAGAGAGTGTTTTATATCTCGTACGAAGTCTGAGATGGAGGCTAAAAGTTTGACTCAACAAGAGAGTCTGAAAAGGTTAGCTCCATTGGGGAGAATCATTTGTACAAAGCCCAAGAGGAGGCTGACTGTGCTGGTGACTATTTCAGTTGAGTGACAGGTCCAGTGTGTTGGATAAAAGAGAAAATCAGTTCTTATAAAGAGAAAGATTATATGTTTGATATGGATCAGAGGATCAGGGTTATTTCCTGTTATTTAAAGAAATGGGAAATCCCACGGGTATTGAGACTGTCCAAGTCTACTGGTGTTTTGAGAAATCGATTCTCAGATGGTGAATGCTCTTTGTATGATGCCTAAGAGAAGGATGGTATGTTAAGGGATGAAAGTCAACCCATTAACTGGTCGGACACTTGACTCAGAAAGACAGCTCTAGCAAATTGATGACTAGGTTATGTTTCTATACCTGTAGAGGTCTCTGGGTCCTTGTACTAAGCCCAAGAGAAGGCATGAGAGCTTATAAGAAGCTGAAGGGTCGTTGTACGACGCCCAAGAGGAGGCGGGGATGCTTTTAGGAAGCTTGTGGGTCCCCAAACCCTGAGAAGTTCAAGACATGCTATTCACCGAGAATAGATCAAGCCAGGAAAGTTCGAGAATTTGGAAGAAACTCAAGAGATGCCATTCACGGAGAAAAGATCACCTACGGGGAGTTAGAGTTTCTTTAATAATTTCTAAGGGTGACAGTCTGAGAAAGGGTTCACCGAGAATGCTGCCTTTCACGTCTCCATATTATTTAACCCCAAGAAGAGGGAAGACTGTATCTGGAAATCCTACGGGGATCTAGTTTTGTTTGTATTTAAGAGTGACCAACAGGGCTTTACCTAGTGCTAGACGTAGTTTTCGGGGAAAACGCTAAATAACTATACTAGTATTACACAGTGGATATGTGACGAGTATATAAAGAATGTGAAAGAAGACTTACAGTGAAGCAGCCCCACAATACAGTTATATACATATGGAAGCGGATAACGAAAGCGGATAAATACTTACTCGGTTGTAGAGCTTCCATATTGTTTGTTAGTTGTTCAACAAAGAAAGCTTTGATAACAATATTACATTCTAAATCAAAGGAGAAAGTACTTTGAAAAGATTGTTGGGGCTTACAGCTTAAGGAGAGGCCCAAGGTTTTATCAGTGATTGCACTGTTGTTTTGAATTTGTACAGGGACTTATACAAGTGACTGAGGCCTAAAAAGATTTTTTGTACAAAGGGATGGGTCTTACACTCTATCAGAGGCCCAAGGTATAAAGATGGGTCTTATAGCTCAAGGAAAAGCCCATGGTTTTTTGTTTTTGAACTGGTGATTGCGCCGAGATTTTTCTTTTAACGCAGAGGGACTTATACGATGTCTGAGGCCCAAAATGGTTTTGGTTAAAAGGGGATTGGGTCTTACACTCTATTAGAGGCCCAAAGTTTTTATACAAGTAGTGGGGCTTACAACTCAAAGAGAGACCCAGATGACTTTTGTTTGAAAATGGCGATCGCGCCGAGATTTTCTATTGTGTCGGGACTTATACAATATCTGAGGCCCAAAAAGGTTTATGTACAAAAATGGTTGGGTCTTACACTCTATTAGAGGCCCAAAGAGTTTGAAAATGATTTGTTTAGGGTGATTAAGATCAAAACCCTAAATTAATTTCAAAAATGTATTTTAATTAAATAAAAATTTAATTAAAATGATTAAAATTATCAAACATGTGTGAAAAACAAGTTGTGATCTTGGATTAATGTTTGAAAAATCAAGTTTATATCCACAAAATGATTGAAAATCAATTAAGTTTGGGAAATCAAGGAGGAATAAATATTTCAAATGTTAAAAACAAATAAAACATTAATTCTTTGCAAAAATATCAAATATAAGAAATAAATATTATTTTTGGGAATTTTTGGCAAAATAAAATATTTTAACATTTTTGTGAATTATTAAAAAAAAGAATCACCTCAAAATCATCAAAATTCAGAGAGAAATTAATTTTTGAATCAATTAAATAAAATCACAAAATTCAAATATTCAAAAATGGCGCCAAGAACATGGCAAGAACACGCGCCACCCTTTGTTTCTACAGATTTGCATTTTTTATCCAATCTCACTGAATACTTGATGATATCATGCAATCTACATATCAATCTGCTCGTTTTCACCTCACGATCATGTCTATGGTCTTTAATTTCATTTATTTTAAGCATGAAATAAGAAATCAAAGAGAAGCCTCAAGAACCCTAAAATTTGTATGAAGGCTCAGAAATTCCATACACGATTCAAACAAAGTAATTGATTGAGGGTAAACACTCTATGCATGATTAAGAACATATGGCCAAATTATTGTGCAGCAAAAAATGCATGGATCATAGAGTTAGAAGAGCTCATGCTTACCTCTTGTAGTTGGTGACCGTGTTTTGTGTTAGAGGTGTTGCAGGTTGGTTCCAATGATTTGCACAACTTCCTTAGGTGCCAAGTGATGTGTCTGAATGCTTGGAGTGGTTTGAAACAAGCTGAAACTGAAGATGGTACCCCAACTGCAAGTCTGCTAAAAGCTTGAGCAGTTGGATGGTGATTCTGAGAAATCAGTGTTACAATTGTTGTTTAAGTGTTTGGATCACTTCTATATGATGTTTATGAGGTGTGTGTGTGATTGGTTTGGTTGGAATTGCTCTCAAACTCAAAACCCGATAGTGACTTGCTTTGGAAGGCAACTTTGGAGTGAAGGAGGAGATTTTGAGGAAAGCATCTGTTTGATGGCTTTGGTGTACTTAAACTGAGCACAAATGAGCTCTATTTATAGTGCAACAAGTTTGTTTTGCAAGCAATAGTGAATGGCAACTGCTGCAGAGGTTTGACCAATGTTGATCAATGGGAATCCAAGTCTCCTCTAGCCATTGACTAGTAGAGGTTAGGGCACAGGCTGCTGGTTCCCTTGGTCTTGGATATGTCTTGACTGAATTCAGTTGGAAGAGGCTCAGTCCATGCCACCTTGGTGCATCCATTGAATGCTCCAAAACAAAATTGGAGTCTTGTCCCCTCTTTAGGGATTTCTAGGTTTGGCATGCTATTTTTAGTTCCAAAGACTTGGGAGGTTAGGGATCAGTGTTTGTCCCTCCTTGGTCCCTCACTGAGGTGTTCAGATGGATATACATGTTTGTCATTTACACAAATTTGGCAAATCGAGCAAAATGCACAAATCTGCCTTGCCAAGACAGTTTGTAGCAAGGCATATTGGCAAGGTCATATCTCTTAGCCCAGGTTGAGTTTGATGGGGTTCTTGGCCATTTTGGAAAGCTCTTATATGATACAACATATGTGTGATCATAGTTGGTCTTGATACTTTTTGGATCCAAGTGAAAAATGCCCCTACATTTGGAAAAAAGGGAAGGCAAATTCTGACTTAGTGAAAATTTCACTAAGTGTTGGAAAAAAGTGACATTTTCACTTTTTGTGATTTTGGCCATTCCATAACTTGAAATCCATGGGGAATTGGAATGAGTGGTAGTTGAAGCTTTTGTAGAGGGCCATGAGAGCTACAAATCCATCTTTGAATGGGGAAAAATGGCCTTGTGGTTTAGGAGTTATGATCCTCCAAAGTTGGTACCCTAGCCACTTTGTTCCATAACTTAGAAAATTTCTAAGTTTTTATGGTTACCCCTTTTTTACAAGTTATCCCACTTTTCTTGATTTTTCTTGATGAATGATGATTCTAATCACACATTAACATCATTTTAGGGTCAAAGAAACATAATTGTGAAAAATCTCAAAAAGTCAAAGTTGACTTTTGCGCACAGTTGACTTTTTATCAAATGAATTCCAAACTATGTAATCCTTTGTGAAATCAAGTCCTTGACCTAAATCAAACTTGATGGATATGTTCCATTGGTGTTATAGGGTGTACTGAATCATGTCCCAAGGTTTGGGAGCATGTCTGAGTCAAAAGTCAAAGGCACAGTTGACTTTTCCCGCGAAACCCTAATTGTGGTTCTGATGAACTTGAAACTTGTTGATCAAGCTTCTTGGATTAATCCATTGTTGTAAATGGATCAATGTAGTGTATTAGAGACCCACATATCCTCTATTTAGGTCTTGGCTCATGTTTTGCCCCAAAAGTCAACTTCGGGATGAATTAGGTCAAGAAACCCTAATTCCTGTTTTTTGATAAATGCATCCCCTGAGGCTAAATTGACTGGGTGATTGGGTTCATGATGTCCCTTGGAGCATCTTAGGTTATTCTTTGAAGCATTGGCTCATGCCCAGAGGAAAATTTCCATCTGGAGGCCCTGGTCGACCAAAACCCTAATTTGGCGACACTGGCGATCTTGAGGCTTGAACCACTTGGAATGCTGCAACCTTGTGCTTGATTCTTGATGTGGGAGTCCTCTTGATCCTTTATAGGTGTTTGAGAGGTTAAACAAGTTGAAGATCATGTCATTCCTTGATTGATCCTTTGTCTAAGAGCTCTGAGAGGGCTTAAAACCCTAAATTTGATTGTAGTGGATGCTCACCCATCTTTGGGGAGACTATTGAGGTATGATGGTCCATCCATATTGTGATTATAATTTACACAATGATGGGGGAATCTTAGTGGTCAAAATTTGGGTTATGACAGTTATCAGTCAAATAAAAGCCACAACGAACAATAAAATAAATAACGACAAGCGTTCCGACAACCCAGTGTTACAATCAGAGCAGACGCGACTCAACGACATAAAAGAGAAGACCTCATCTTCGCTAACTCCAACTCCGCACTACTCCTACTTATCTGCACGTTACCCACGTGGAGGTAACATTCAAACAGAAGGGTGAGATTCTCATAATCACATAAGAAATGCATAATATAAGTATGAAAGTATAAAAACATTACACAATCTACCCTATCATCACAACATCAGCATAATTAGCATTTCCAACACAAACAGATAATCAACACAACACAATGCAATGCAATGAGACCCACGACTCAACTCAATGCATGTGGTGCCGATTCGATCCCTTTTTCATGATTATAATTCCCGTAGAAATTTCCATATAAGTCGCTCATACCCCACATGGGCACACGACATCCGTGATCGCTCACACCCCACATGGGCACACGATCACCCGTAATCACTCACACCCTGCATGGGCACACGATTACCTCAACAACAACAACAACAAGACGATTCCATTTCAAGGAATCCAAATAAGGCGCTCACACCCCACACGGGCACACGACTTATCTCACAACTCATGCAATCATGTAATGCATATCAACAACAACATATGATACAACGTATAATGATATTCATTTTAATCATTATACCACACAAGTGCTAGGCACCATGCAACAACAATGGTATAACAACTCAGCAACAACATACAATAATAACTGCATGCATATAATTATCGATGCGTCAATACATCATACTACAACTACACAACACGTAGTCCATACCTGCCAACACATACAACAACAATAATCCACGACTATAACACACATACATACCATCGAATCCATCATTTCAACTTACAACACATACAACAACAACAATCCACGACTATAACACACATACACACCACTGAATCCATCATTTCAACTTACAACACATACAACATACACAAAACCCAATTAACGCATCAAAAAGTTTGAATTCTGGTAATTGAAATAATTTTTTACAAAAAGTATATGAAACCCGCTCTCCAACGCTTTGAACGGCGACTGAAACAGACATACAGATTAAAAGTTATGAATTTCTGAAGTTTAGGAAAATTCTGTCCGTTCAACAGCAAAACAACACTGCCATGCTTCGCTACGAGTTCGCTCAGCGAACTCCCGTTTGCTAGAGGTTCGCCTAGCGAACTTGCCAGCGAACACCTCTCCCCATACAAAAACCAGAGAGTCCCATTTTCTCCTCTTTGTTCGCTACACATTCGCCCAGTAAACTGGAGTTCGCCAGGAGTTCGCTTTGCTGGGACGAACATTCGCTCAGTGAACTTTTGTTCGCATTGTGAACATCGCGATTCTGCACTTCTGTAGTAGCGATTTTAGCACCAACCAGTCCCAATCCTTCCCCGATTTTACCCATAAACAGTTCCAAAATACACATATAATCACAGGTTATCATATAAACAAATAGGAATACACAAACCACAATTCAACCGGTCAATTTATGCATTTTTTCCTCTTATCAAACCCTCCCTCATGCAAAAACCCCAATCCTCAAATCGACACAAAACTCACATAGGGACGATTCTAACGGTTTATCTACCCTCATACAAAGATTATGCAACCCTTAGAGATTAAAGAATCCCACCCCTACCTTAGATGAAGATTCTTCAGATGTCTCTAGGTCTTAGCTCTGCTTCCCGTTCCCTTTTCTCCTTTCTTCAGAATTTGATCGATTCCTAATGATTCTCCCCCTTTCCAATTTCTTCCTTTTTCCTATTATGATCCTTAGACCCCAAATATGTTTTTCCCTTCTTATCCCTACTAATCCTTATGAATGGACCATCTTGCCCTTATCATCTCTCGACTCATATTATTCAGTTTTAACTAAATAAAATAATTAAACTAATTATTTTTAAATCCAATTTAATTCCAACTAAATTATTTAAATTAATAGTTATTTACTAACCACACCACATATCTCCATCCCACTGGCCACACACACTCCGATACCTTATTTTCTATAATTCTAAGGTCTCTACTCCATACTAAGGACAACCCAACCTCAACCAACACACACCAATACACAACATCATTCAATTTAATTACGAAAAGTAATTAAAATAAATCGGGTTGTTACAACTCTCCCCCACTTAGAATATTTTGGTCCTCGAAAATTTACCTCATGCGAACAGCTCTGGATACGACCCTCACATCCTGCAATCTAATCCCCAAATCATAAAAGGCATCACCATGAATAACACAGAACCACAACTACCTCATCAATAACAACAACAAGATGCAATGTCCACATAATTCACACGACAACCAACTCAAGACGCAACGAATAACAGAGTTACACACACAGGTTCACTCTCGAACTAGAACACAATGTAGCGCGGTTTTTGTGGTTTCGAATCACTATCACTTTGGTACTACAGTTCAATTCATTTTTTATCCTATTGAGCTGATTAAGGAAGGGAAATAGATGTCTCCAATTAACCCTGCTTGCAAACTGAGGTTAAACAGTCAAAACTGTTGGTTTACAGATGCTATCAAAATAAGGGGGTTCTCCCTTTAGGTTATTAACCTAAAAACAGTGTCTAGGCTATTGGTAAGATGTTAGGACTGATGCTTTTCGATTGATGTGTGAAGGTATGAGATTTTGGGTTTTTGATTAGTATGCTCACTAAGATTTTTGTAATCTTATGCCTACGTATTCCCGTTTGACGAAACAGGGAAATCAGAGCGATCGTAGTTCCTCCTATTCTATGGGAGGAAAAAGGTTACTTTTGGTGTCTTGTTCAAAGCCCAAGACGTGAAGCGAAAGGTGGTTTGTATCTTGTTCAAAGCCCAAGATGTGAAGCTAAAGGGTTTTGGCTGAGAGAGAATTTGTCATCTCTAAAGAGGAGTTGTTGATGTTTGTATGCTGTGGGCAGTGCACAACCTTGATGCTAAAAGGTTGATTGAATCAACCGGGGTTTTCTTTATACAAAGCATAAGAGGAGGCTAGAAGTTTAACTTTCCGGGGAAAATGTTCTTTCTGTCATGTACAACGCCCAAGATTGAGGCTAAAAGGGTTTGACTCAACAAAAGAGTTTGTCATACTCAACAAGAGAGTAATTTGGTGTCTCGTATGAAGCCCGAGACAGAGGCGAAAAGGGAAGATGGACTCAACGAGAGGGTCTTTTATACTCAACAAGAGAGTGTTTATATGTGTCTTGTATAAAGCCCAAGATGGAGGCTAAAAAGGTTGACTCAACGAGAGGGCCTTGAACAGGTGATGGACCCACCAAGAGAGTCTGAAGGTTGATTGACTCAACAAGAGAGTCTTTTATACTCAACAAGAGAGTGTTTTGCTGTCTCGTACGAAGCTCGAGATAGAGGCTAAAAGGGGATTGACTCACCAAGTGAGTCTGTTATACTCAACAAGAGAGTGATTTATTCGTTTGATTTATAGCTAAAAGTTTGACTCAACAAGAGAGTCTTTTATACTCAATAAGAGAGTGATTTATATCTCGTACGAAGCCCGAGATGGGGGCTAAAAAGGTGATTGACCCAACAAGAGAGTCTTTTATACTCAACAAGAGAGTGTTTTTCTATCTCGTACAAAGTCCGAGATAGAGGCTAAAGGGTTGTGACTCAACAAGAGAGTTTTTTATACTCAATAAGAGAGTGTTTTATATCTCGTACGAAGCCCGAGATGGAGGCTAATGGGGTGGTGACTCCATAAGAGAGTCTTTTATACTCAACAAGAGAGTGATTGTGTGTGTCTTGTATAAAGCCCAAGACAGAGGCTAAAGAAGGTTGACTCAGCAAGAGAGTCTGAGAGGTTAGCTCCACTGGGGAGAATCATTTGTACAAAGCCCAAGAGGAGGCCACTTGTGCTGGTGACCGTTTCAATTGAGTGACAGGTCCAGTGTGTTGGATAAAAGAGAAAATCAGTTCTTATAAAGAGAAAGATTATTGGTAAGGTTGTGCCTTGGTATTGATCAGAGGATCAGGGTTATTTCCTGTTCTTTAAGGAAATGGGAAATCCCAAGGGTATTGAGACTGTCCAAGTCTACTGGTGTTTTGAGAAATAGGTTCTCAAATAGTGAATGATCTTTGTATGATGCCCAAGAGAAGGTTGGTATGTTAAGGGATGAAGGTCAACCATTAACTGGTCTGACACTTGACTCAGAAAGACAGGTCTAGCAAATTGATGACTAGGTTCTGTTCCTATACTTGTAGAGGTCTCTGGGTCCTTGTACTAAGCCCAAGAGAAGGCGAGAGCTTATAAGAAGCCGACGGGTCCTTGTACAATGGCCAAGAGGAGGCGGGGATGCTTTTAGGAAGCCTGTGGGTCCCCAAACCCCGAGAAGTTCAAGACATGCTATTCACTGAGAATAGATCAAGTCAGGAAAGTCCGAGAATTTGGGAGAAACTCAAGAGATGCCATTCAAGTAGAAAAGATCATCTCTGGGGAGCTAGAGTTTCTTTGACAATTTCTAAGAGTGACAGTCTGAGAAAGGGTTCACCGAGAATGCTGCCTTCCACGTCTCCATATTGTTTGACCCCAAGAGGAGGGAAGACTGTATCTGGAAATCCTATGGGGGATCTAGTTTTGTTTGTATTTAAGAGTGACCAACAGGGCTTTACCTAGTGCTAGACGTAGTTGTCGGGGAAAACTTTAAATAACTATACTAGTATTACACAGTTGATATGTGACATGTATATAAAAGTTTGTGAAAGAAGACTTAGAGTGAAACAGCCCCACAATACAGTTATATATATATGAAAGCGGTAAATGAAAGCGGATAAACACTTACCCGTTGTAAAGCTTCCATGCTGTTTGGTTAGTTGTTCACCAAAGACAGTTGGATAACAACATATTCAAAAGGAGAAAGTATTTTGAAAAAGATCGTTGGGGCTTACAGCTCGAAGAGAGGCCCAAGGTTTTATTAGTGATTGCACTGTTGTTTTGAATTTTTACAGGGACTTATACAAGTGACTGAGGCCCAAAAAGGTTTTCTGTACAAAGGGATGGGTCTTACACTCTCTCAAGAGGCCCAAAGGTGTTTAAAGAAAAGGAATGAGGCTTATAACATGATGGTAGGCCCAGATGATTTGTTTCGACCTGGCGATCGTGTCGAGGTTTTTCATTTAACGTTGGGAGACTTATACAATGTCTGAGGCCCAAAATGGTTTTGGTTAAAAGGGGATTGGGTCTTACACTCTATTAGAGGCTTATGAGTGATTTCAAGAAAAAGAATGAGGCTTACAACTCAGGGAGAGGCCCAATGTGTTTTATTTTAAACTGGCGATCGCGCCGGGATTCTTGAAAATGTGTTGGGACTTACACAATGACTGAGGCCCAAAATATTTTGGCTTCAAAGAGGGGTTGGGTCTTACACTCTATTAGAGGCCCATGAGTGTGAAAAAGTTTGATGAGGGTTGAATTAATCAAAAACCCTAATTTGTTTTCAAAATGTATTTTAATTGAATAAAAATTCAATTAAAATGATCAAAATTGTTAAACATGTGTGAAAACAAATTGTGATCTTGGATCAATGTTCAAAAAATCATGTTTCTAACCAAAAAATGATTGGAAACCAATTAATCTTGGAAAATCAAGGAGAAAAAAATATTTTAAATGTTGAAAAACAAATAAAATGTTAATTCTTTGCAAAAATGTCAAGGATGTGAAAGAATTAATATTTTTTGGATTTTTTGGTAAAATAAAATATTTTAACATTTTTGTGAATTATTAAAAAAAGAATCAACTTAAAATCATTAAAACTCAGAGAGAAATTAATTTTTAACCCAATTAAATAAAATCACAAAATTTAAATATTTGAATTTTCAAAAAGGGCGCCAAGAACATGGCAAGAACATGCGCCACCCTCTGTTTCTGCAGATTTGCATTTTCTATCTAATCTCACTGAATACTTTATGATATCTTGCAATCTACATATCAATCTGCTCGTTTTCACCTCACGATCATGTCTATGGTCTTTAATTTCATTTATTTTAAGCATGAAATAAGAAATCAAAGAGAAGCCTCAAGAACCCTAAAATTTGTATGAAGGCTCATAAATTCCATACACGATTCAAACAAAGCAATTGATTGAGGGGAAACACTCTATGCATGATTATGAACATATGACCTAATTATTATGCAACAAAAAATGCATGGATCATAGAGTTGGAAGAGTTCATGCTTACCTCTTGCAGCTGGTGATTGTGTTTTGTGTTAGAGGTGTTGCAAGCTGGTTCCAATGGTTTGCACAACTTCCTTAGGTGCCAAGTGATGTGTCTGGATGCTTGGAGTGGTTTGAAACAAGCTGAAACTGAAGATGGTACCCCAACTGCAAGTCTGCTAAAAGCTTGAGCAGTTGGATGGTGATTCTGAGAAATTAGTGTTACAGTTGTTGTTTAAGTGTTTGGATCACTTCTATATGATGTTTATGAGGTGTGTATGTGATTGGTTTGGTTGGAATTGCTCTCAAACTCAAAACCCGATAGTGACTTGCTTTGGAAGGTAAATTTGGAGTGAAGGAAGAGATTTTGAGGAAAGCATCTGTTTGATGGCTTTGGTGTACTCAAACTGAGCACAAATGAGCTCTATTTATAGTAGAGCAAGTTTGTTTTGCAAGCAATAGTGAATGGCAACTGCTGCAGAGGTTTGGCCAATGTTGATCAATGGGAATCCAAGTCTCCTCTAGCCATTGACTAGAGGTTAGGGCACAGGCTGCTGGTTCCCTTGGTCTTGGATATGTCTTGACTTTATTTAGTTGAAAAGGGCTCAGTCTATGCCACCTTGGTGCATCTATTAAATGCTCCAAACCAAAATTGGAGTCTTGTCCCTCTTTTAGGCATTTCTAGGTTTGGCATGCTACTTTTGGTTCCAAAGACTTGGGAGGCTGATGGATCAGTGTTTGTCCCTCCTTGGTCCCCCCTTGAGGTGTTGAGATGGATAGATTTGCTTGCCCTTTGTAAAATTTGAGAAAATCGGGCAAAATGTCCAAATCTGCCTTGCCATGACAGTTTGCAGCAAGGCACCTTGGCATGGTCATATCTCATGGCTTAAGTGGAGTTTCATGGATTTCTTGGCCATTTTGGAAAGCCCTAATATGATACAACATGTGTGTGATCATAGTTTGTTTTGATACTTTTTGGATCCAAGTGAAAAATCCCCCTACTTTTGGAAAAAAAGCAAGACAGATTCTGACTTAGTGAAAATTTCACCAAGTGCTGGAAAAAGTGACATTTCATGTTTTCAGCCATTTTGATCATTCCACAACTCCAAATCCATGATGAATTGGAATGAGGTGTGTTTGAAGCTTTTGTAGAGGGCCATGAGAGCTACAAATCCAACTTTGAATGGGGAAAAATGGCTTTGTGGTTTAGGAGTTATGATCCTCCAAAGTTGGTACCCTAGCCACTTTGTTCCATAACTTAGAAAATTTCTAAGTTTTTTATGGTTACCCCTTTTACAAGTTATCCCACTTTTCTTGATTTTTCTTGATGAATGATGATCCCACTCACATATTAACATCACTTTAGGGTCAAGGAACCATAATTGTGAAAAATCTCAAAAAGTCAAAGTTGACTTTTGTGCACAGTTGACTTTTTGTCAGATGAATTCCAAACTATGCGATCCTCTATGAAATCAAGTGCTTGACCTAGATCAAACTTGATGGACATGTTCCATGGGTGTTATAGGGTGTATTGAATCATGTCCCAAGGATTGGGAGCATGCCTGGGTCAAAAGTCAAAGGCACAGTTGACTTTTTCCTCAAAACCCTAATTGTGATCCTGATGAAATTGAAACTTGTGAATCAAGCTTCTTGGATTAATCCATTATTACAAATGGATCAATGTAGTGTGTCAGAGCCCCTTGAAATTCTGGTACCAGATGTGTGATGTTACGTGCGATGTCACAACAACACACTCTGCAATGGACAATGCAATAACAAGCAATAACACAATGAATTGTTCACCCAGTTCGGTCTAACTTCCTACGTCTGGGGGCTACCAAGCCAGGGATGAATTTCACTACTTGTAGAATTAAATTACAGACTCAACAACCCAGTTGACAATCTCCTAATCTTAATTCCTACTAGTGACTTTCTACCTAAGAAACCACTTAAGTATGATAACACTACTCAATCCATAAAACCTCTCAAAGAACACCCTCTTTGAGAAACCTTGATTCTGCTTCACAGCTTTGATCAAGTAACAGCTCTCTATCGCTTCAAAGCTTCTAAGAGAGGACAGAAAACAACTCACCAATTCAACCTAGAATGATGTATACAAAACTCGTACAAAATACTCAAGACACTCAGCCTATGCTCTTGATCTTTTCTCTGTATTTCTGTACCTTCTTCCTTTGATCTATGCGCTTTATATAGCCACCTGAATTGGGCTTGGATCTCCTACAATATCTGACTTGATTTGTTATTTAAAACTGAATCTTCAAAACAGATTTTCTCCTAAAATCTTTTCAAATCTTCAACCTTTTAAATCTCCTACAAATCTGCACCAGATCTCTATGCAACAGAGAAGATCTAACCCAAGATATTCGCATCCAATGAGACTATCTGCTCTCCACAATTCCAGCTAAAACGCAAACCCTAACAACATCACTAAACCTGATGTTATTAATTCTGCAGACCCGATGTCACAACATCGCATGTGACATCAGACATCCAACTTAAACACTTAACACAACCCAGTGTTAAGACTCAATGTTGTAACATTACCACCTTGACATCAACATTGAACATACTTTGTTTTACCAAAATTTCATCCAATCCAAGAAACTAATGTTTTGAGTTGTTCTTGATTAAAGTTGTGAAGCAGAATCAAGTTGAGTTTTTCAAATTGTGTGATCTTTGAATTATCTTAGGGATTGAGTAGTGTTCTCATACTTAAGTGGTCTCTTAAGTAGAAGGTTCATTAAGTAGTGATTAAGTTTAGGAGATGTTAACTGGGTTGTTGAGTCTGTAAATTAATACTACTAATAGTGAAATTCATCCATGGCTTGGTAGCCCCCAGACGTAGGTAGTTAGACCGAACTGGGTGAACAATTCATTGTGTTATTGCTTGTTATTGCATTGTCCATTGCAGAGTGTGTTGTTGTGACATCACACGTAACATCACACATCTGGTACCAGAATTTCAATTGGTATTTGAAAAACCTTGATTCTGCTTCACAGCTTTGATCAAGTAACAACTCTCTTTCGCTTCACAGCTTCTAAGAGAGGACAGAAAACAACTCACCAATTCAACCTAGAATGGTGTATACAAAACTCGTACAAAATACTCAAGACACTCAGCCTATGCTCTTGATCTTTTCTCTGTATTTCTGTACCTTCTTCCTTTGATCTATGCGCTTTATATAGCCACCTGAATTGGGCTTGGATCTCCTGCAATATCTGACTTGATTTGTTATTTAAAACTGAATCTTCAAAATAGATTTTCTCCTAAAATCTTTTCAAATCTTCAACCTTTTAAATCTCCTACAAATCTGCACCAGATCTCTATGCAACAGAGAATATCTAACCCAAGATATTCGCATCCAATGAGACTACCTGCTCTCCACAATTCCAGCTAACACGCAAACCCTAACCACATTACTAAACCTGATGTTATTAATTCTGCAGACCTGATGTCACAACATCGCATGTGACATCAGACATCCAACTTAAACACTTAACACAACCCAGTGTTAAGACTCAATGTTGTAACATTACCACCTTGACATCAACATTAAACATACTTTGTTTTACCAAAATTCCAGCCAATCCAAGAAACTAACAATCTCCCCCTTTGGCTAATTTTGGCTAAAACAATCTCTGCACCTTCAGAGACTTCAGCAGCGGAATAAACTTCAATATTTTTGAAACTTCAAGTAGCAGTATCTTCAATACATAAAGACTTCACTTCACACAAAACTCTGCTGCATCACCATCTTTAACAGCTACCATTTTCAATAATCAACAATGGTGCTCCCCCTCAATCATGAACCAGCATACCAGCTGTTCAGCAGATTAGCAATTACTCCCCCTTAATTTCTGCACTTCTGTACTATAACATCAGCAATCAGCTATATCCTCACCAGCATATTCCTTGACTTTATTCCTTAGCAGCAACAACCATCAACTCCTTTGACAGCATTTGACATATCAGAATATTTGACAACTCTAACTCCTTGGCTACTTCTCCCCCTTTTTAGCCACAATTTGACAACCTTCAACCCTGTATGCCTTCAGCAGTTGAATAAAATCAATTTTCTAATAAAGACTACAACTGCTTAAAATGTTCTCTAGCACATTTAATCTTCATGAATGCAAATTCCCAATTTACTTCTCAAACTTTCAAATTGGTTTGCATCTAAGGCTTTAGTGAAGATATTAGCTAACTGTTTATCTGTAGCTACATGCTCCAATGTAACAACTTTGTCCTCAACCAATTCTCTTATAAAATGATGCCTTATATCAATATGCTTAGTTCTGCTATGTTGAATAGGATTCTTAGAGATATTGATAGCACTCAAATTGTCACAGTACAATGTCATGACATCTTGCTTGACATTGTATTCAGTTAACATCTGCTTCATCCACACGAGTTGAGAAAAACTACTCCTTACTGCTCTGTACTCAGCTACAACAGTAGAAAGAGACACACAGTTCTGCTTTTTACTGAAACAGGATATCAGATTATTCCCTAGGAAGAAACAACCTCCCGAAGTGCTTTTCCTATCATCAGCACTCCCAGCCCAGTCAGCATCACAATATCCCCTTAACTCAGTCCCAGAACCATGACTATACAGCATCCCATAGTCACTAGTGCCATTTACATATTTCAAGATCCTTTTCACTTGATTCAAGTGACTAGCCTTAGGTTCATATTGATATCTGGTACAAACTCCAACAGCAAAAGCAATGTCAGGTCTGCTAGCTGTGAGATACAATAGACTCCCAATCATGCTTCTATATAAACTTTGATCCACACTGACACCATGTTCATCCTTGGATAATTTTAGATGAGTAGGAGCAGGAGTCCTCTTGTGATTAGCATTCTCTAGACCAAACTTCTTCACTATGTTCTTTGCATACTTGCCCTGAGAAATGAATATGGAGTCCTCCATTTGTCTAACTTGTAGACCAAGAAAATAGTTCAGCTCACCAACAAGACTCATTTTAAATTCAGACTGCATCTGTTCCACAAAATGTTTCACCATTGCATCTGACATCCCACCAAATACTATCTCATCAACATAGATTTGAGCTATCATCAGTTTTCCTCCATCCTCTTTAACAAACAAAGTCTTGTCAATCCCTCCTTTTCTGTAGCCATTCACAACCAGGAATTCAGTAAGTCTTTCATACCAAGCTCTTGGTGCTTGCTTCAAACCATATAGAGCTTTCCTTAGTTTGTACACATGGTCAGGAAATGTTGGATCAATGAATCCTTTTGGTTGATCAACATACACCTCTTCATTTAAGTAACCATTCAAGAAGGCACTTTTAACATCCATCTGAAAAAGCTTAAATTTGAAATTACAGGCCACACCTAAGAGCAATCTGATAGATTCCAGTCTAGCCACTGGAGCAAAGGTTTCATCATAATCAATTCCTTCAACCTGAGTGTATCCCTGAGCAACTAATCTGGCCTTGTTTCTGGTGACCACTCCTTGTTCATCAGATTTATTCTTGTAGATCCACTTGGCCCCAATCACATTGACTCCATCAGGCCTAGGTACTAGTTCCCATACTTCATTCCTCTTGAATTGCTCCAGCTCTTCATGCATTGCATTTATCCAAAACTCATCTGTCAATGCTTCCTTGACATTCTTGGGATCAATTTTGGAGACAAAACATGAACTTGCTACAACATCTCTTGACCTAGTCCTCACTCCAGAGTTTGGATCACCTATAATGAGCTCCTTTGGGTGGTCCTTTTGCACTCTGATGGAGGGATCTTTATGAGGTTGTTCAGCTTCAGGCTCAGTAGCAGCAACACTAGGAGTTTGTTTTCTGTCTTCAGCTTCTGGTGCAACTTCCCCAACTGATGTCTCAACAGCATCTAGGACATCATCATCTTCCTGCTTGTCACTGTCATCAATCACCACATTTATTGACTCCATCATCACCTTGGTTCTAGAGTTGAAAACTCTATATGCTCTGCTGTTAGTAGAGTATCCCAAAAATATTCCTTCATCACTTTTGGAATCCAATTTTCTTCTCTGCTCTCTATCAGCCAGAATGTAACATCTACTTCCAAAAACATGAAAGTATTTAACATTAGGTTTTCTTCCCTTCCATAATTCATATAGAGTGGATGAAGTTCCTCTTCTCAGGGTAACCCTGTTGTGAATGTAGCAGGCAGTATTTATGGCTTCAGCCCAGAAATGATAGGGAAGTTTCTTGGCATGGATCATAGCTCTAGCAGACTCTTGGATAGTTCTGTTCTTCCTCTCAACTACTCCATTTTGCTGAGGAGTAATAGGAGATGAAAACTCATGACTTATACATTTAGCAGAGCAAAATTCTTCAAACTTGCTATTTTCAAACTCTCTTCCATGGTCACTTCTGATTCTGATAACCTTACTCTCCTTTTCTCTTTGGAGTCTTTGACACAGATCTTTAAAAACATCAAACACCTCTGATTTGTCTTTGATGAAGCTCACCTAGGTGTATCTTGAAAAGTCATCCACAACTACATATGCATATTTCTTTCCACCTGCATAGGTCCCATCAAGTCCATATGAAGTAGTTCCAAAACCTTGGAGGTGGTGTCATGTTGAAGCTTCGGATGCGACATCTTTGTCTGCTTCCCTTTTTGACAGTCACCACACACTTTTCCTTCCTCAATATTAAGTTTGGGAATTCCTCTGGCTGCTTTTGAGGAGATGATTCTCTTCATTCCCTTCAAGTGAAGATGTCCCAACTTCTGATGCCAAATTTTGACATCATCTTCTTTAGCAAAAACACACGTGGAAGAATCTGAGTTTTGAGGCACCCAAAGATAACAATTGTCCTTAGACCTGGCTCCCTTCATAATGACTTCTCCTTTATCATCTTGGACAATGCATTCAGACTTTGTAAAGTCTACTTTGAATCCTTGATCACAAAGTTGACTAATGCTAATCAAATTTGCTGTCAGCCCTCTAACAAGAAGAACATCATGCAGTTTAGGAGCACCAGCACAGTTTAGTTTACCAATCCCCTTGATCTCTCCTTTGACCCCATCACCAAATGTAACATAGCCTGAAGACTGAGGCTTCACATCTACCAACAGATTCTTTACTCCAATCATGTGCCTTGAACACCCACTGTCAAAGTACCAATCTTCTTTGGTTGAAACCCTTAAAGAAGTGTGAGCTATGAAGCTGGTAACCTTAACTTTAGGGACCCATTGCTTCTTAGGCTTGGAAACCTGCCTTCCTTTATAACAGTTCTGTTTGGGAACAACCTGATGAGCCTTCTGAGGATACTCATGGAGCTTATAACAATATGCCTTAATGTATCCAAAACATCCACAATGGTGACACCTCCAGCGTCTGTATTTTTTCTTAGATGGAGTTCTGTCATGATGTTTTAACATCTGTTTTAACATCACTGGTTTTGGGGTGATAAAACCTGCATCACTGGTGAATCCCAAACCACATTTGTCTCCAGCCATCTTCCCAATACTAAGAATGTTGTCTAACGCATTAGTACCATTGTTCAACATTCTGATAGTTTTGGTCATAGAGTCTAGCTTATAGTTAAGTATGCTGACTTCAGCTTCAAGTTCAGTCTTTTCTGCTTTTAACTGTGCTATGGTTTTCTTCAGCTCTTCTCCTTCAAGACACACTTGCTCACTTCTCACGAAAAGATCTTTGTAAGTGACAGCAAGTTCATCGTAAGAAACCCCATCATCACAAGACTCCTCATCTGACTCATAAACCCCAACCATAGCTCTAACAAGTTTAGCTGAATTTTCTTCAGATTCACTCTCACTGTCAGACCAAGAAGCTGATAACCCTTTCTGCTTCTTTAGAAAAGTAGGACATTCCTTCTTGACATGTCCATACCCTTCACACTCAAAGCATTGTATCCCTTTGTCATTACTGGATTTTTCTTCATCATTAGACTTCTTCCCTTGTTCTCCTGATCTGTTGATGTCAGAGGTAATGTTCTTGACATTGGGATTATAACTCCTATTTATCCTCTTCATAACTTTGTTGAACTGTTTACCCAGCAAAGCAATAGCCTGAGACAGCTCCTCCTGAGAATCATCTTCTTTCCCTTTCTTGGCTTCTTCAGAACTGGAAACCAAGGCTATACTCTTGGACTTCTTCTTAGGTTCCTCTTCACTTAACCCTAGCTCAAATGTTTGAAGAGATCCAATAAGCTCATCAACCCTCATTTTGCTGATGTCTTGAGCTTCTTCAATAGCAATCACCTTCATCTTGTACCTCTTAGGAAGGGACCTAAGGATTTTCCTTACAAGCTTTTCTTCTGACATCTTTTCTCCAAGAGCACTGGATGCATTGGATAGCTCAAGAACACTCATATGGAAGTCATGGATAGTCTCATCTTCCTTCATCTTCAGACTTTCAAACTTTGATGTTAGAATCTGAAGTCTTGACATCTTAACTCTAGATGTTCCTTCATGTGTAGCCTTCAAAATATCCCATGCTTTCTTAGTAACTTCAAATGGTTGATCAATCTGAAGATGTTCTTATCAACTCCATTGAAGATAGCATTTAGGGCTTTAGAGTTACCAAGGGCAAGCTCATCTTCTTCCTTGGTCCATTCTTCTTCAGGCTTCAGCTTTGAGGTGCCCTCTTTATCTTTTCCAGCATCATATTTTTCAAACACAACAGGTGCTTTCCATTCTTTAATGATAGCCTTCCAAGCCCTATTGTCCAAGGATTTCAAAAAGGTGATCATCCTTGGCTTCCAATAATCATAATTCGAGCCATCCAAAATAGGGGGTCTGTTGACAAATCCTCCAACTTCTTTGTCCATCTTTACACCAGAAAGTAACTTCCCTATATCTCACCCAGAGACAGATAGGATGCCTGCTCTGATACCAATTGAAATTCTGGTACCAGATGTGTGATGTTACGTACGATGTCACAACAACACACTCTGCAATGGACAATGCAATAACAAGCAATAACACAATGAATTGTTCACCTAGTTCGGTCAAACTACCTACGTCTGGGGGCTACCAAGCCAGGGATGAATTTCACTACTTGTAGAATTAAATTACAGACACAACAACCCAGTTGACAATCTCCTAATCTTAATTCCTACTAGTGACTTTCTACCTAAGAAACCACTTAAGTATGAGAACACTACTCAATCCCTAAAACCTCTCAAAGAACACCCTCTTTGAGAAACCTTGATTCTGCTTCACAGCTTTGATCAAGTAACAACTCTCTATCGCTTCACAGCTTCTAAGAGAGGACAGAAAACAACTCACCAATTCAACCTAGAATGGTGTATACAAAACTCATACAAAATACTCAATACACTCAGCCTATGCTCTTGATCTTTTCTCTGTATTTATGTACCTTATTCCTTTGATCTATGCGCTTTATATAGCCACCTGAATTAGGCTTGGATCTCCTGCAATATCTAACTTGATTTGTTATTTAAAACTGAATCTTCAAAATAGATTTTCTCCTAAAATCTTTTCTAATCTTCAACCTTTTAAATCTCCTACAAATCTACACCAGATCTCTATGCAACAGAGAATATCTAACCCAAGATATTCGCATCCAATGAGACTACCTACTCTCCACAATTCCAGCTAAAACGCAAACCCTAACAACATCACTAAACCTGATGTTATTAATTCTGCAGAACTGATGTCACAACATCGCATGTGACATCAGACATCCAACTTAAACACTTAACACAACCCAGTGTTAAGACTCAATATTGTAACATTACCACCTTGACATCAACATTGAACATACTTTGTTTTACCAAAATTCCAGCCAATCCAAGAAACTAACACCCCTCAAACCCTCTCTTGAGGTCTTGGCTCATGTTTTGTCCCAAAAGTCAACTTAGGGGTGAATTAGGTCAAGAAACCCTAATTCCTGATTTTTATTGTATGCATCCCCTGAGGCAAAATTAACTTGATGATGGGGTTTATGATGTCCCTTGGAGCATCTTGAGTTGTGCTTTGAAGCATTGGCTCATGCCCAGAGGAAAAATTCCATCGGGAGGCCTTCGTCGACCAAAACCCTAATTTGGTGACACTGGCGATCTTGAGCCTTGATCAACTTGGAATGTTGCAACCTTGTGCTTGATTCTTGATGTGGGAGTCCTCTTGATCCTTTATAGATGTTTGAGATGTTTAGACAAGATGAGGATCATGTCATTCCTTGATTGATCCTTTGTCTAAGGTTTTGAGAGGGCTTGAAAACCCTAAGTTGGATTGTAGTGAGTGCTCAACAACCCTTGAGGAAATTGTGAGGCACAAAGGTACATCCATATTGTGTTGATGATTTGCACAATGATGGGAAATCTTAGTGGTCAAAATTTGGGATATGACAGATGCCCCTATTTAATCTTCTTTGACCCGAAGGTGTGAATGGCGAAGGTATTCGGGCATTCGGGGTGCAAGAGGATTAAATATAGGAATACCCGATATTTTGATGGTGGTTATGAATGGTAGCTTACGCATTCATCTTCTTTTGCTAAGCGATGATGCTTAGAAAAGGTAAAACTTCCCTTCGATCCTGGTTTCCTACCAAGGAACTGGTCTAAGTTTCTGAAATGAACTTCCCCTCGATCCTGGTTTCCTACCAAGGAACTGGTCTTAGTTGTTGATATAAACTTCCCCTCTATCCTGGTTTTCTACCAAGGAACTGGTCTCAGTTGCTGAAATAAACTTCCCCTAGATCCTGGTTTCCTACCAAGGAACTGGTCTTAGTTTTTGAAATAAACTTCCTCTCGATCCTGGTTTCCTACCAAGGAACTGCTCTTAGTTGCTGAAATAAACTTCCCCTTGATCCTGGTTTCCTACCAAGGAACTGGTCTCAGTTGCTGAAATAAACTTCCCCTCAATCCAGGTTTCCTACCAAGGATCTAGTCTCAGTTTCTGACATAAACTTCCCCTCGATCCTGGTTTCCTACCAAGGAACTGGTCTCAGTTGCTGAAATAAACTTCCCCTCGATCCTGGTTTCCTACCAAGGAACTGGTCTCAGCTACTGAAATAAACTTCCCCTCGATCCTGGTTTCCTACCAAGGAACTAGTCTCAGTTTCTGAAATAAACTTCCCCTCGATCCTGGTTTCCTACTAAGAAACTGGTCTCAGTTTCTTTTGTCAATAAACTTCTTGACAAATGACGCTGTTTGTAGCGGTTTTTCCTCAAACTTCTCACCGAATTTTCCTGGAGAGATGCCATTTGATGGAAAAAGATCTGATGTCAGAGTTGCTGAGGAACCCAGTCATTTGAGTTGTAGAGGTGTACAAACTTCTCTGTTGGAGACGCCATTTGTTGACTCTACTGGGAAAAACGAGTCTCTTGAGAGACTGTTTTCACTTGGGGTATTACATCATACTTTTCTCGGGATCTTCTCGGAGAAATGCCATATGATGTGATCCAATTTTGAGGTGCTGATGACCTTTTCGTCAGCGAATTTTTTCAGAGAAAAACTGCTGTATCGCCGAATCTTTGATTAAGAGGCTTTCTTTTGGGATTTTCCTTAATCCGGGAAAGCAAAGATATCATCTCCGATGGCAAAGAGTGACATTTGTCGAAGGTCTCCTTGTCTTTCAGAGGTTCAAGTTATCAAAGTGGTCAAGGGCCGACTTCAATCCAGAAATAAACTGGAGGAGATATTGTTCAGACACAATGTTTCCTGACAAGGAAAGAATGACAACTCGATTGAGAGGACTTTTATCACTAGGGAACAAGACCGCCTAGAGTGATAACAATGCAATATGAATATGAATGTAAATAAATAATGCATGATGTATGTATATTTATGCTGACAAAACTGACGTGACATACAGACTAGTAGATAAACACGACAAGATACTCAGCCACATCGGGAGATAAAGAGTAACACTGGTTCTTGATAGCAATTCCGTCTTGCTTAGGAGAGATAGTCCCCGTTGGGAGCTACGTTGGTCGGGCTTAGGAGATGAGAACTCTGCCGGGGGGTGTCAGATGGAACATTCACATCTGACACAGCTGATCCTTCGTTCAGATAGACTGGTTTAGAAGGAGTACTTTGATTCTGCACTTTGAAGTTCAATTACTTCTGGAGAAGCGATCGATGTTCTTTCGATTTTCAACAGTCAAAAGAATTGCCATCTTTATTTTAAAAGCAAAAAAAGTTTAACAAGTAAATTTGTTTTTGTTTTATTTCAAGAATCGTTAATCATGTTAAAATGTCGTTCTGTAAAGCTAAAACAAATAAAAACTGCAAACAAAAGCACTAAGGCTCAAATTTTATTGATAGGATGGAAATCAGCCAAGCGCGTGATTCCATAGAGTATGTACAAAGTTTAGAAAATGGTAATTTATGGGAAAAGGGCTTTATTGAAACATAACGACCGCTATCCTTCTACCAACTTTGAATTCTGGACATCCTGAGCTCCCGTCGAAGATGACCTTGACTGGAGTTTTTCCTGATGTATGGCATGACTGTTGCCGAGGGATTTCCCCCTTTGTCAGACGTAGTTACTTGCCATTATCCCTAATTTTTGCCTGGATTGTATTGTGATGTTTCCAATCCACCAGGATGATTTTTGATCATGTCTCTAATTTTTGCCTGGACAGCCCTTTTGGGTTTTCAATCCACCGAGACATTTTTTTTTAGTTTAGGCGAAGTATTTCTTGACTACATCAACATTTGTGGGGTAGGAAAATTCTTTTCCATCCATGGTCGCGAGTCTCAAGGCGCCGCCTGAGAAGGCTTTATTGACCACATAGGGGCCATCATAGTTCGGAGTCCATTTGCCCCGAGAATCAGTGAGGAATGATTGTATCTTCTTGAGCATGAGGTATCCCTTTCTAAAAACGCGAGGTTTGACCTTTTTGTCAAATGCCTTCTTCATTCTCTATTGATACAACTGATCATGGCATAGTGCCGTGATTCTCTTCTCTTCGATTAGATTGAGTTCGTCGTGTCGACTTTGACACCATTCAGCTTCTGTTAGATTGGCTTCCATAAATACCCAGATTGATGGGATCTCTACCTCTATAGGAAGCACTGCCTCCATGTCATATACTAGAGAGAAAGGGGTTGCTCCTGTTGAAGTGCAGACAGATGTGGAATAACCGTGAAGAGCAAAGGGCAGCATCTCGTGCCAGTCTTTATAGGTTACAACCATCTTTTGAACGATCTTCTTGATGTTCTTATTAGCTACTTCTACCTCTCCGTTCATCTTGGGTCGGTAGGGAGATGAGTTATGGTGTTCGATTTTGAACTCTGTGCATAACTCTTTCATCATCTTATTGTTCAAGTTAGATCCATTATCAGTAATGATCTGGCTCGGAACACCATAACGGCAGATGAAATTATTTTTGACAAAGCGAACCACGATTTGTCGGGTTACATTGGCGAATGACGCTGCTTCGACCCACTTGGTGAAGTAGTCAATGGCTACCAGGAGGAACCGATGTCCGTTTGAAGCCTTAGGTTCAATCATACCAATTATGTCGATTCCCCATATGGAAAAAGGCCATGGGGAAGAAAAAACTTTGAGATGCGTTGGTGGTACATGGATTTTGTCGGAGTATATCTGACACTTGTGACACTTCCTAATGTACTTGTAGCAATCGGATTCCATTGTCAACCAATAGTACCCTGCTCTTAGAATTTTTCTCGCCATTGTGTGTCCATTGGCATGAGTGCCAAAGGACCCTTCATGAATTTCCTGCATCAGCATGTTTGCTTCTGGTTTGTCTACACATCGGAGCAAGACCATGTCAAAATTTCTCTTATAGAGGGTATCACTGCTCAGGAAGAAGTTGCAGGCCAACCTTCTGAGGGTCTTTCGGTCTTTTCTGGATGCCCCATATGGGTACTCTAGTTTCTAAAGGAAGCATTTGATATCGTGATACCAAGGTTTGTCGTCTATGACTGCTTCGATCGTGAAGATGTAAGCGGGCCGTTCTAGGCGCATTATGTCGATCTTAGGTAAGTCGTTCCATTGACCTACACTAATCATGGAGGAGAGAGTGGATAATGCATCATCCATGTGATTCTCCTCACGAGGGATATGATGAAACTCGATTTTGTTGAAGAAGGGTAACAACCTTCTCGCGTAATCTTTGTAAGGAATCAATCCTGATTGGTATGTGTTCTAATCTCCTTTGATTTGATTGATAACCAGGGCTGAGTCGCCATATACATCCAAGTTCTTGATCCTTAAGTCGATCGCTTCTTCGAGACCCATGATACAAGCTTCGTATTTGGCCTCGTTGTTTGTACACTTGAACGTAAGTCTGGCGGTGAAAGGAATGTGGGTACCCTGAGGTGTTATGATGATTGCCCCAATTCCATTTCCATAATGATTGACAGCTTCGTCAAAGATAAGTCCCCATTGGGAACTTGGTTCTGGCCCTTCATTGGGTACATGACATCTTCGTTTGGGAAGTTAAATCTGACTAATTCCTGATCGTCAATCGGTTGATGAGCCAAATGATCGGCTAAAACACTTCCCTTTACGGCTTTCTGAGTGTGGTACTCGATGTCGTATTCTGATAACAACATCTGCCAATGGGCTATCCTTCCCGTGATTGGATCAATTTTTGAGATTAACCAAGTCGTGTGACAAATCATATACCGGCGAAGACGTTTGGCTGCCCAAGCCAGAGCACATCAAGTTTTCTCAAGCATAGTGTACCGAGTCTCGTAGTCGGTGAATTTCTTGCTCAAATAGTAAATGCCAGACTCTTTCCTTTTTGTGTCATCTTGTTGGCCAAGCACATAACCCATTGAGTCTTCCAAGACTGTTAAGTAGATGATCAGTGGTCTTCCTTCCACTGGAGGTGATAGAATCGGTGGGTTCAACAGATATTCCTTGATACTGTTGAAGGCGGTTTGGCAGTCATCTGTCCAAACGCAGTCCTGATTCTTTTTGATTAATTTGAAGATTGGCGCACATGTCGCGGTCATGAGGAATGTGAATCTGGAAATGTAGTTCAAACGTCCCAGGAATCCCCTGACTTGTTTTTCAATCTTTGGAGAAGGCATTTCTTGAATGGCCTTGACCTTGTTAGGATCAACCTCAATTCCTTTCTGGCTGATGATGAACCCTAGCAGTTTCCCTGAACGGACACCGAAGGTGCACTTGTTGGGATTCAAGCAGAGTTTGTACTTTCTCAACCGCTCGAATAGCTTTGACATGCGGGTCACATGCTCCTCCTCTATTCTAGATTTGGCAATCATATCATCAACATATACCTCGATTTCCTTGTGTATCATGTCATGAAATAGAGTAGTCATGGCCTTTTGATAGGTTGCCCCGGCGTTCTTTAAACCGAACGACATTACCTTGTAACAAAAGGTACCCCATGGGGTGATGAAGGAAGTTTTCTCCATATCTTCCGGCGCCATTTTTATCTGATTATAGCCCGAGAATCCATCCATGAAGGAGAAGACATTGAACTTCGCCGTACTGTTGTCGCTCCCGGGATTTTCATCCAAGTACAAACCGAAAGTGGCACCGAAACAGAGTCGCCAGCAATGCGTATTTATCCCAAGAGAGGGAAAGGAAACACTGCGTAAACCTGAGAGGAGGGAAAGAGCATGGTCTTGCGACCAAGAGAACTGGGTTCGGGAGTCAGTTACGCGTGAGGAAGGTATTAGCACCCCGACGCGTCCATCGTACCCGATGGGATCCACGCTTGCTTGTCTCGATTAAAGGGTGATAGAAAAGATACTGGAAAAGGAACTGCTAGCTGGAGATCTGGAAAAGGAAAGGAGAGAGAAAGAGAAACAAATGTAGGGAAAATAAAAGAAGTGCTCGAATGGGCCCTACCCCACTGCCTACGTATCTCATCGGGAACATGAGAATCGGAGCGACGCAGTTCCCCTCAGCTAAGGGAAAATGTTCGTGTTTTTTAGTGGAATACATCGACGTTCGCGTTCCAGCAGATAGGTGTTGCAGCTCGCTGTAGGGAGACTTAGGCGTTACCTGTTTGCGGTGGAACGGACGTGACGAATCGTTAAGGAGTAGAATAAAGGAGATGAGAAGAGAATTTGTTTGTTTGTATGAAGTTTTTTAGAAAGAAGTGTTTTTGAAGTTGTTTGTAACTTGCATTGCACCCAAGTCTACAACATAGGAACGAATACGTTGCGTATCGTCCCCCAACAGGACGTACACTAGGTATCCTAGAAGAATGAAGGGAAACCCCCCCATTATTCACTTCCCACGTTTAAGGCCCATGCGCAATACACGTTTAACCTTTATTAAGTATTTTAAAAAAATATTATGAGATGAGAAGAAGAAAGACTCAAAGGAAGCAAAATGTGAAAACTAATGAGGGAGACTAAGACTCACCCTAGTGTTATAATACATGGATATTCCTATGGTTAATGTGGTTTGAGGAACCTAATCCTAAAAGAAAGGAAAAGAAGAGTGAATTAAACAACTCACTTCTAAAATGGAAGATGAGTTGCAACTCAAAAGGGAGAAGAAAGAAGTTCTTCAAGGAAAGCATATAAATGCTTATCATGATCACAAGTTGAATTATTAAAAGAAATAAGAGAGGAGACAGAAAGAAGTGTGTGGAAGCTTATCCACACACTTACTTACCATTAGCACCTACATGAAAAGGTTAGTTCATAAACTATATACAAATAGTGAAATAAGGAAAGGATAACAAATAGTGATCAAACAAATCAAGATCCCATGAATAAAGATCCTAAGAGATGAAACTCAATCAAAGTCAGAACCTATATCTAAAGGGTATTCTCTAATGTTAAGATACCTAATACACACCAACTATGCACAAGCAAAGTCTTAAACATCAAAGAAGTGCACTATGGAAGGAGTAGATGAAGAATGGGTGAATATGCAAGGTGATCATGCATTAATGCTTCATAAAAGATCAAAGTTAGAATCATATATCATTTAAAAATGGCTTAAAATGTACATGAATCATCATACCAATTATGGATGCAATGATACAAGTATAGGAAATAAGATGAAGTAGAAGTAAGGAGAAGTGAAACATGTTTCAATTAGGTACACAAAATGACATATCAAAGATGCATAACATGAGAAATGATTATGAATACATATGATGAGATGCAAATAGAATGTGGGAAGTGTCATACAAAATGCACACATGCAACATGTAGAGCATAAGAGGAGAAGATGCAAGGATTAGGTCAATAATATTCATGTAAAGATGACATTTAGAACAATCATGTACAAATGACAAAGAAAGAAAAGAAATGACCTATAATCATGGTTTAGGATGACCTATAATATCATACAAATGACCTATAAAAGATGCACAAACAAGTCCTAATAGGATGGCATAAATGCCTACCTAAAACTAGGGTTTAGATGTTAAGAAAACTTCACAAAAGGTCTCCTACTCTAGCATGCATAGACAAATAGCAAATGATTTTGTAAAATTATGAAAATAGAACACAAATCAACTAATTTAGAATGGAATCACATACCAAAATTATAGCACAAAATTCAACAAGAACCATGCTCAATTAAGTTCACAAATTCACCTTGAAACACCTCAAAAGAAAAATCAAATAAGAACACCAAAACACAAGATAAAATGACTTTAAAAATCAAATGAAAATTTTATTACATGTTTTAATCTATTATGTAACAAATTCAAAAAGAATGGATGAAAAATATTATGTGAGATGGGAGAAATAAAATGTACAAGTTTCAGTATCATGAAGAAGTTCACTCAAAAAAGAAATTAAAAGAAAATAATGGAATTATGCTAAAAAATTCACAAAGTCATAATTAAAAATTAAAGAAAATTATTTAAATGTATTAAGGGAACACATGAATTAATTTGGGATTTTTAGAAATGATTTACTATTTTTAAAATCAGAAAACCAAAATAATATGGAAAAGAAATTAAAATGTAAGAATAAAAGGGAGAGGGGGTGCAGCATGAGTAATTTTATAGTTCAAAAATAGTTTGGGCTCAGATAGGGGTGTGCAATAGCAATCAGAAATCCAATCCACTTAAACGTGTGATTGTGTGTGATAGTGTGTACATGCAGTCAACGTGTGGAAGCAATCATGGCCCTAGAATTAACTAGTCAGACATCATCAAGATAAGCATGAACATCACGTGGATTAGAGCACCAGTGCACATTAACTACCATACACACGCACACATGTAAGCATCAGAATTTAAAAAAATGTCACGCGCAAGTCACATGTTATTTTTAATGTGTTGGCACCTTTATGAGAGTTGGATCAAGTCAACATGTGATCATCAAGGAAAGTAAATGAATCTAACAATCCACAATGCAAGCACACCAAAGTAATAATGCACACATACACACAAGATCCATCTGGAGTCAAAATATAGCACATGCAAGTCACATACCATTTTAATGTGTTGGCAATTTAATAACCGTTGGATGAATGTGATCGCACGGCCGGGACTTAAAGCCCAGCAACCCTAATATTGAATGCTCACCGACCGGAGAAGGACCTCCGGTCATCTTCTCCGGCGATACGCCACCGCCTGCAAACGTTCACATGTCCATAAATCCACAAATCGCATACCAAAATAAAGAGGAAGTTGAGGAGATCATGAATCCACACTTAGAAACATCAAACCATGCACACACAGCAAGAAACATCCACACACATTTTTGCGCTAATTTCTGAAACTAAGCATCTAGCATGCCTATCAACTAGCCGAATTCAACATAGCTTCTAATAAGCTCAAATCGACAAAAACAAGCTAAAATGCAGTGGATTCGAAGCAATAAAAGTTGATGAAATGGAACCTGAAATTTGGAGAACTCTTGGATCCAAAGAAAACTAGAGAAATGCACTTGAGTTTGAGCTTAAGTTGAGCAAAATAAATGCTATTGTAAGACTCGATTCTTGATGGAAATTGAGATTCAGCTTGAGGATTGCTCCACTTGATGTTGATTCAACTTACTCTTTGATGAACACTTAATGATGACAGTGATGAGAGATGAGTGAGGATGATGATGAAATGATGAAGAGAATGATTGAATCGTGTGGTGAAAGAGAGAGAATTCACAGAGAGTTTGAGAGAGTTTTTGGAGTGAGAATGAAAAATGAAGTCCTCCCCCTTTAATTCTGAATAATTTTTGAATATATATGTTGAGTTAAAATGGTAACTAGTGTGGTTAATTGAGTGAGTTAAGTGAGTTTGGGAATGGTTAACTGAGTGTACTCTAACTAACTGAGTCATGACAGTTAGGGCAAGTTGGGAAAGGTTTAATATGGTGTGGGTGAGTTCATGATGTGGTATGGTGGTGATTAGAAGGAATGGTGGTGATAAGTTATGCCAATGGGTGGCTGCAACATGACTTGCACGACAAGTTTTATGTTTTTCCTCTTTGATGTATGCTGCTATGTATGTACATGAATGTGTAAGAAGGTTGGTTTGGCTGTAAGAGGAAAGGATGTAAAGATTGGCATGAATTGTATTTGCTGCGTATGAACCAATAACAATAACATTCTTGGTAGCACAAAGACAATGAAAATGGTGAGGTTTGAGTATGAATTTCTCCCATATTAATGAATGAAAATGTCTATTTTTGATGTCAATGGAAATAGGGGACATAAGAGAACAAGTTTGGTGTGGGAATTGAATTGAAATGAGACCTCAAACACACTTGAAAATGGACATGAACTCAAGGGAACAAAACTGATTTGTGAGCGCGGCAAACTTGGCATGGCATGGCAATGTGACCTATGGAAAATTCAGCATGAACACATCCACTTTGGACCACTATAACGCTGTCATAACTTGCTCAAATGGAAAAATGTCCAACATCAAAGTTGAAGAGGGAACTGAGATGAACAACTTTGATGTTCAACATTTTTTCATTTGAAGCTTCCTTTAAATGAGAAAAATGGCTTGACATTTTGCCCACCATGTGTTTGACAAAATTATGGCGCATGGGTCTGGTCTTGCTTGGTCATGACTTGGTTTTTGACCTAGTTTTGTCAAACTTTGTTTGATCATAACTCCCTCAATTTTGATCCAATGGAAGAGTTCTTTATATGGATTTGAAGCTTAGAGTGTGAACTTTAATTGGCTCAACTTGGGCCTGAGGTTTGAAGCTTTTATCATGGAGAAAGAATGCTTCAAAGTGTGGTGCAAAATGGTCCAAACTTGCCAATTTTGGAAACCCTAAATTTCCAAAAATGGAAACTTTGTACATTTCTTAATTTTTCATGATTCCTCCATCATTTCTTGATCAAATCTTGCCCATTAACCATATGTAACTTTAATTTCATGAATTTGACCTTAAAAATTCAGGAGTTGAGTTTTTCCTTTGCACAGTTGACTTTTTCCCCAATTTCTTGATTCTCAATCAACTGACAATTGAACCTCTTCTGAAAAGATCCAATGGACAATCTTCCATGCTTAGATACTTGATATCATGTAGAAAACATTGAGATCAAGTTTGAATCAAAATTTCATCAGGAGAGGGCTTGAATCCAAAACCCTAATTTTGACTGCTTTTGGTTAGGAGGTGATGCACTGTCCATTCTTCTGGATGAATTCTCCTCTTCCAATGCCTTGTGGGATCAAAGTGAGATGATATATGATATAAGAAACCTTTGAGGCTTGTTGGGAGACCCTTGGCTCTTATTCCCTTGCTTTGGATGATCAACACCTTTGAGAATCAACTGATCCCATGCCTTTATGCAAGATGCAATGCAATGCTTTATGTTTTATTTTTCTATGCTTGAATGCAATGCAATGAAATGAAAGCACACGCTAAATGATATGAAAATGAGAGGGCAAATTTTGGGGTATGACAGCTGCCCCTATTCAATCACTGTAGACCTGAATGGATGATAGCGATTGCTGTCAGACTTTCAAGGTATGGAGGGATTGAATACCAAAAATAACCAGAAAATTTACACTCTGTGGAGAAGAAAAGGGATATAAACCCAAATAAATGAACTCTTCTTGGATAAAAAATTCTGATGATAACCATAACACTGGAGAGATGTCTTTTGGATGAAGCCAGACGACTACTGGCTTGCCATACTGCGGATGGGCTTGGAAAACATCTTTTGTATGACGCCAGACGACTACTGGCTTGCCACACTGCGGGTGGACTTTAACAATGTCTTTTGTACGATGCCAGACGACTACTAGCTTGACACACTACGGGTGGACTTTAACAATGTCTTTTGTATGACGCCAGACGACTATTGGCTTGCCACACTGCGGGTGGACTTTAACAACGTCTTTTGGAACGACGCCAGACGACTACTGGCTTGCCACACTGCGGGTGGACTTTAACAACGTCTTTTAGAATGACGCCAGATGACTACTGGCTTGCCACACTGCAGGTGGACTTTAACAATGTCTTTTGTATGACGCCAGACGACTACTGGCTTGCCACACTGCAGGTGGACTTTCGCCAATCTGCGGTTGGTCTTGAAACTGTCTTTTAAATAGAGTCATACGACTACTGACTTGCCACACTGCGGGTGGACTTTCGCCAATCTACGGTTGGTCTTAAAACTGTCTTTTAAATGGAGTCAGACGACTACTGACTTGCCACACTGCGGGTGGACTTTCGCCAATCTACGGTTGGTCTTTACCCTGCTTTGCCACCCTAAGATGGACTTTTGCCAATCTGTGGTTGGACTTTACTGATTTGCCACCCTAAGATAAACTTTGAGATATGGGGAAGTGATGACTCTGCCAGGAATTATTTCATCTGTCTGGGGGATGAATTCTGATCATAGCAGCTCCGCTGGGGATGAGAATTTTCTGAATGACATCCTGCTGGGGGAGACAAGTCATTAAAACTCTGCTTGGGGATCTACCAAACTCGAGATCCTTTGCGGGGATCATCAAACTTCTGACTCGGCTGGGAAAGAATATACTAACACCTTGCTGGGGAGAGATTCTGTTGATCTTATAAACCTCTGCGGGGAGAACAATAACTTAGCTGGGGAGTATTATTGACAAGATTCGATGATGAACTCTGTGGGGAATACAACTACCAGAAATACGATCTTGCTGGGGACCGGAACTACTCCGTTGAGGTTACGCAAATCCTGGTTGAAAGACATTCCGTTGCAACATGCTGTGAAAGAGTCCCTAGAGATCTACTGGGAAAACACAAAGAAGATCCCCCACGATCTGTCGAGGAACAACACTGTCGAGCTTAGGATAAGTGCCATAATGCCCCCTGTTAGGCGAACTTTCCGCTTGACGACTCCGCTGGGGATAATGAGTTTACCACAAACTCTGCTGGGGAAAACCACTTCAGTGTGTCTCGTGCTAGGGAATGTTTCTTAAGAGAATTTTACAGAAGATCCAACATCTTCCAACTCTTAAACAAATATCGAGACTTGAGCCAAAATGCAGTAACTGAGAGGTTACTTTACTGGGGATAATAGATCTGGAACACCTCCTGCCGGGGAAATTCAAGATGCCCCATGCTTGGGAGGGTCAACAACTTACTTTTTGCTCCATGATACAAGACTGATCTAAAAAACGTCCCAAGAGGATTTTACAGAAGACTTGGCGTCTTCCAACTCCTGGACACTCACTGAGTCTTGAACCTTAGTTGGAAAAATCTGCGAAACGACTCTACTGGGGAATTTGCAACCGTTATCGACACAGAAAAGCTTGTAGCTGTTGGAAGTATTGAATGAAAGAATCGACTTAATAAGATACAACGATACCCAGTTGAACTTAATTCACCGATATCGAATCGTCGTGGATGACCATCGACCGAATGATGGACTAAATCAATAAACATTGTGGAAAAAGGGCAACAAGAAAATCTTCTCCTGAACCTGACTGCCCCAGTATTCTGCATGGGAATAAGTGATTACTTGTATGAAAGGAATGACTCTTGTGCTTGAAATCATCTGGATCTGTTACCTGCAACAAAATAATACACACACATGCCCCGGAATATTGCGTGGTTTGAATCCACCATCCAGGATTACTTAACATTCAAAGTAATTTTAAATGTTTTTCTGCGCATGTTATTGTAAAGCCACAATGTTTTCAAATGCATTGTTTTATCAAAAATTCGGACGTTTTTGCAAACAAAGCAGTAAAACAAAATAAGAAGCTTTTGACTGAATAACCACTTTTATTGAAGAAAAGCCCAGAATAGGCAATTACATCAGGAAGCAAACCCTGGAAAGAGGAGATTGCTGTAAATTGAGAAAAGAAACTATCCTAATGGCAATGTGAAAATGACATTCCACTGAGTTTCAATTCTGCTATGGCCAGTATGTCTCCAAGACTCCCCGACCTTACCTTCTGAGGAATGATCAGACCGATTCCTACCCTTTGGAATGTCAGTTGTTGAAACGGCGATGGAGTACAGATGGCTCGAACCGTAATCGTTCGCTTAAATCCCTCTTTTGCGTGGACCGCCCTTTCGGGTTTTCAATCCACCGGGATACCCTTTTTTGCCTGAGTTGTCCTTGCGGATTTTCAACTCACCGGGTGTATAATTTTTTATTTATTTATTATCCCTAATTTTTGCTCGAACCTTTTTTGTTTTGTTTTTGTGGTTCGCCGGGATGCCCTTTTTTGCCTGGACTTTTGTTTTTTTTTTCTTTTTTTTTTGTCCAGCGGGTCTATTCTTGCGAAGTATTTTTTGACTACGTCTGAGTTGACAGGGGATGAAAAGTCTTCGCCATCCATGGTTGTAAGTAATAAGGCTCCACCTGAGAAGACCTTCTTAACCACGAACGGACCTTCATAGTTGAGAGTCCATTTGCCCCTGTGATCTGTACTAGGAGGAAGGATCCTTTTGAGTACCACATCTCTAACTTTGTAAACCCGAGGACGCACCTTTTGGTCGAATGTCTGCTTCATCCTCCGTTGGTATAACTGCCCATGACACACAGCTGCCAGTCGCTTCTCTTCAATAAGGCTCAACTGATTAAATCTGGCACGAACCCATTCAGCTTCGTCTAACTTGACATCCATCATGACTCTGAGGGATGGAATCTCAACTTCGACTGGTAGTACTGCCTCCATACCGTATACAAGTGAGAATGGTGTTGCCCCAGTGGACGTGCGTACTGACGTTCGGTACCCATGTAAGGCAAACGGTAGCATCTCATGGCAATCTTTGTATGTGACAACCATTTTCTACACAATCTTCTTAATATTCTTGTTGGCCGCCTCCACAGCGCCGTTCATCTTTGGACGATACGGAGAAGAATTATGATGTTCAATTTTGAAGTCTCGGCACAGTTCAACCATTATTTTGTTATTCAGATTAGAACCATTATCAGTAATGATTCTCTCGGGCACTCCGTAGCGACAAATGATATCCCGTTTCAAGAAATGAGCGACCACCTGCTTAGTGACGTTAGCATAAGATGTTGCTTCAACCCACTTCGTGAAATAATCAATGGTGACCAAGATGAAGCGATGGCCGTTTGAAGCAGTAGGCTCAATTTTTCCAATCATATCAATGCCCCACATTGCAAAGGGCTAAGGCGAGTACATGACACTCAACTGATTTGGAGGCACATGCACTTTGTCTGCATTAATTTGGCACTTGTGACATTTGCGGGCGTACTTGCAACAATCTGTCTCCATTGTCAACCAATAATACCCCGACCTCAATAGTTTCTTTGCCATTGCATGTCCCCCAGCATAGGTACCGAAAGAGCCTTCATGCACTTCCTGCATTAACATGTCTGCTTCGTGTCTATCCACGCATCTGACCAGAACCATGTCAAAATTCCGTTTGTACAACACGTCATCTTAGTTCAGGAAGAAGCTACCAGACAACCTTCTCAAAGTCTTCTTATCTTTGGTAGATGCCCCAGGTGGGTACTCCTGACTTTTCAAGAAACACTTAATATCATGAAAACATGGCTTGTCATCAGACATTTCATCTACAGCAAACACAAATGCAGGTCTGTCAAGACGAGACACTTTAATCTTGGGTACATGGTTCCACCTTTGCACTTTGATCATAGAAGACAATGTAGCCAAGGCATCAGCAAACTTATTCTCATCTCGAGGAATATGGTACAGCTTCACTGTCGTGAAAAATGTCAACAATCTTCTTGTATAATCTCTATACAGAACCAGATGCGCCTGGTGCGTGTACTAACTCCTTTTCACTTGATTAATTACCAAAGTTGAATCACCGAAAATATCGAGGGTCTTAATTCGCAAATTAATTGCCTCCTCAATACCCATTATACAAGCTTCATACTATACTTCATTGTTGGTGCATCCGAAAGTTATTCGGGCAGTGAAAGGCATATGAACACCTTCTGGCGTGATAAGAACTGCTCCAACTCCGCACCCATTCATATTGACGGCCCCATCAAACATCAAACTCCATTTGGATTCAGGGTCTGGCCCCTCCTCCGGGAGTGGTTCCTCGCAATCTTTAGCTTTGAGAAACATGATGTCCTCATCAGGGAAATCAAATTTCATGGGTTGGTAATCATCAATTGGCTATTGTGCAAGATAGTCTGACTGGACACTTCCTTTGATGGCCTTTTGAGAAATGTACTGAATATCATATTCTGTTAAGACCATTTGCCACCATGCCACTCTGCCTGTTAGTGCTGGTTTCTCGAAGATGTACTTGAAAGGATCCATTTTTGAAATCAACAAAGTTGTGTGCCTGAGCATATAGTGTCTCAATCGCTTAGCAGCCCATTGTCGCCCCTCGAAAATTCATCGAGAAAACGACCTTCGCGCGAAAGGCGCGGAAAACGGTTCGACAGAGTCGCCACCGAACTTTATTTATCCCAAAAGAGGGAAAGGAAAATATCGAGAAAACATTTAAGGAGGGGTAAGAACATGGTCGTCACAACCACATTCTGGGTTCGGGAGTCGGTTACGTGAGAGGAAGGTACGCGCACCCCCTCATGTCTGTTGTACTCAACGGGAACCTCTTGATTCGAATCGCGATACTCGTTAGCTAAGTTTATCTATTTTCTTCTCTAAAATAAATGCTGAAATGTAAAGGAAAGATAAAAGGAAACGATACTAAGGGGAAATGGGGGGTTTAAGGATAGGGTGCTCGGCAAGATCATCGCGATCTCGGGCCTACGTATGCTCATTCGGACGAGAATGAGGAATCAGAGCAATCGTAGTTCGACTACGGGGTTTGACGAAAAAAGATGGTAGTGTGGAGACGGGGAAAAACGAAAAAAGTGTGGACGCAAACGGAGGAAAAAGAAAAAGTGTGCTCGCCAAGATCATCGCAATCTTGTGCCTACATATCTTTACTTGGACGAGAATAAAGAATCAGAGCAGTCGTAGTTCGTGGTATGCCCACGAAAAGAGGAGGGTTGGTTTGTTTTAAAGAGAGGCATCGATTGCTCACACATGAGTAAGAGAACTCGCACCCAAACAATCGAAGGAAGATCAAAGAATTAAACCCCCCATTTATCACCTTGAAAGAGTCATGATAGTTATTAGTCGTTTTGAGATTTGTTGTAAAAATCCGCTTGATGTTGGATCAAGGGTTTATTGTATGCGCTCGATTAGTTGAAAAGAATTTGGTTAGTTTTAGAGAAGAGGCGTCAATTGCTTACACACGAGTAAGGAAACTCGCACCCAAACAACCGAAGAGAGATCAAAGACTTGAACCCCAATTTTTCACCTTGAAAGAGTTACGATAAATGTTAGTTGTTTTTGAGTTTTGATTATGAAAATCCGCTTGACGTTGGATCAAGGGTTTGTTTGTAAATGAAAAGACGTTGGTTTTGATGTTGATTTTGAAAATGGTATCGACGACGAATCGAGTATTAGTTTGAAAACGGGTTGTCTATGCTAGTCCCTAGGGGTGCTCCTAGTAAACAAACCGCAACCAAAAGAATAATAAATGCGTACATCGGAATGGGGGAGGGATACATGTAAAATATAGGTGTTGACAGAAATAAAGGGTCTCATTGTAAGGTAGCCCAAGAGAAAGCCGTGTGTGTGCGAAAAAGTGTCCTAAACTAAGCCTTAAGTATGCGTCGAGCAAGTGGATGATCATAACCAACAGTCCATTCACATTCGTTTTTAGGGTTTCGATATTTATTAATTATTTTCGATTAAATGGTGAGTAAATGAAATGAAAATGAATATGATACAATATGATAATATGTACAACAATATAATAATATAATCGACAAGATATAATATTGACATAAGAAAATAAAATTGGTCTCGTCTTAATCGCGATTTAATCGATAAGTTGATAATCGGACTTTTGACTTTCATTGACCCAAAATTGAATAAAAGAATATGTGAAATTAAAATTAAATAGAAATTAGAAATTAAATCGGAAATATGAATAAAGGTCTCACCTTTATCAAGATTTAAAATCTAAAATTGATAAATCTTGCTATATTAGTTTTCATGGACCCATAATGAATAAAAAAATAATGAATAAATAGTAAAATGAAAAAAAAATCGAAAATGACAAAAGAACTAATAAAGGTCTCACCTTTACCAAAATTAAAAATTAAAAATCGATAAATCTTGATATTTTGGTTTTCATGGACCTAAAAATGATGAATAAATGAAATAAAAAAAAGGGTAGGCCTCAAATAAATCAAAATTTAGTTGGTTTGACTAAATAATGAGTATTGTTGTATCATTGGCACTTAATAAAATCAAAAAATCGAAAGGGGAATTAATTAAAAAAAACTAGCAACTAAAATACTTAAAAAATTTTTTGAAGCAAAAATCAATTTAATTAAAAAGAAAAATAAGGGAAGGGTAATCGGTCCATATGCTACAGTCAAGACACGATTTCTCTTTTAAAAAAACAAAATGGCATCAAGCTCAACTCATCAAAATGCTCAGAAGCTTGTGCTTCCTCATCGCGTCCTCAACAGGGTAAATTGGAAAACGACATCTCAAGGTTCATCAACACAACAGAAATAAATCAAAGCATGAACATCGCAACCCAACCTTCGTTCAAGATCCCCACGCCTCTCCCTCTACTCCACTTCTAATTTGGACTTGTTTCAGGTTTGGGATTAATCTCTTCTTCTCTATTTTCTCGGTTCTCTCTCTGTTTGGGTTCTGAGCTATTTAGGGTTGTGTGGATTAGGAAGTTTGGAGGTGATTTCTTCTTCTTTCCAATCTCTGATTTTTTTTTGCGAATCTGGGTCTGTTTTCTTGATTTCAGAATGGTGTTTGTGCAGTTTGAGATTGTGGTTAGTGATTCGTGAAAGTTGAAGGTGGGTTGAAGATTGGAAGTGGTGATTGGCGGCTATTTTGGGGTATTGTCGTCGGTGGTGGGAGGAAGAAGATACGGTGGGTTGTTGTTTATGATTGAAGGTGTGAAGTTTTGATGGAGGTTCTGTGTGGATTTGGGTTGAAGGAGATTTGAAAGAAGGTTGGGTTCAAAAGAGAAGAAGATTTTTGCGGTTGAAGATTTGAGAAAGGTTATGAGTTTGATGGTGGGAGCGTCGAATGGAAGAAGACAAGGGTTTCCCGTTTTTTTTTCTGCCGAATCCTCTTCCCCCTCTTCTTAAGTTAAATTCTCCAACTTGTCTATAGGGTTCTTTGTCTTGTTATGGTTGTATTGTCATTGTTGCTACAGGTTTGACTGTGTAATGTTGCAGGTTGTGGTTGTAACGTCACTGTTATAGAGAGCAATGGTAGCAGGGTGAAGTTGTTTTCATGCTTGTACCTTCGTTTCGTGTAGCATGGTGTGTGAGAATTAGTCTTGGCTGGTGTATTGCGGAAGTGGCAAGGAATAGGTGGCTCTCCATGAGTTGTTTTTTCTTTTATTTTTTTTTGTAATTATGAAACAAACTGGTGGACTTTTGTAACGGGCCTCTTGCAACATATGGACTTGAAATTTTATTTTTTTTATTTTTATATATGAATGAAACTAAAAAAAGAGAAATGGTGATGGGCTTCATTTTTGTGACTTGGTGATAATAATAAAAAGATGGATTATTGGATTTTTAAATGGATATGGAAGAATAAGAAAAAATAAATTTCATGAACAATGGATATTGGATTTAATGGATAATGGTTAAAAAGCATAAGTGGATGGAGATTTGGATAGCATGAATTTGGAAGTGAGATAAATGGATAGTGAATAAATGGTTAATTGGATTTTTAAATGGATATGGACCAAGAATGGATTAAAATATGGATTTTGAAAAAAAATGAAAAGTGGCTTAATGGATTTTTGTAGAAAATGGTTTAGAAAATGGTTACTAAAGTGGATATGGACGTGGTTTAAAATAGATAAAAAAAAATGGTTCTTTGAAAAAGGGTATTAAAAGGTGGATAGTTTAACTGATAAAAAAAAATGGAAATTGGTAGGAAATAGAAAGTGGAAATGAATATGAACATTGGATGGATAAATAATAATGAAAATATACAGGTAGGACAAATTTGGGGTATGACAGATGCTCTTATCTAATTGGCTTAAACTGAGTTAGATGAACCGCTACGGCGTTCGGCCTTTCGAGGTATAAGACAATTAGATATGAAGAAGACCACAAATTTGTCTGAAAGTAAGAAAAGGATTGGGAAGTTGAAATACAAGAAATCTGACACCAAAAGGATGACAGACCTATCACCAAAAGGATGATAATAAACACACGCACACAGACCCTTCCACCAAAAGGATGGAAAATGCGGTCAACGCCTGCTATTACCGACGAGATAATAGGGAACACACACACACACACCCTTCCACCAAAAGGATGAAAATGAGGTCAACGCCTGCTATTACCGACGAGATAATAGGGCACACACACACAGACCCTTCCACCAAAAGGATGAAAAATGAGGTCAACGCCTGCTATTACCGACGAGATAATAGGGCACACACGCAACGCCTACTATTACCGACGAGATAATAGGGCACACACACACACACAAACCTTTCCACCAAAAGGATGAAAATGTGGTCAACGCCTGCTATTACCGACGAGATAATAGGGCACACACACACAGACCCTTCCACCAAAAGGATGAAAATGAGGTCAACGCCTGCTATTACCGACGAGATAATAGGGCACACACACACAGACCCTTCCACCAAAAGGATGAAAAATGAGGTCAACGCCTGCTATTACCGACGAGATAATAGGGCACACACGCAACGCCTACTATTACCGACGAGATAATAGGGCACACACACACACAAACCTTTCCACCAAAAGGATGAAAATGAGGTCAACGCCTGCTATTACCGACGAGATAATAGGGCACACACACACACAGACCCTTCCACCAAAAGGATGAAAATGAGGTCAACGCCTGCTATTACCGACGAGATAATAGGGCACACACGCACACAGACCATTCCACCAAAAGGATGAAAATGAGGTCAACGTCTGCTATTACCGACGAGATAATAGGGCACACACACACACAGACCCTTCCACCAAAAGGATGAAAAGGAGGTCAACGCCTGCTATTACCGACGAGATAATAGGGCACACACACACACAGACCCTTCCAACAAAAGGAAGAAAAGGAGGTCAAAGCCTGCTATTACCGATGAGATAATAGGGCACGCACGCACACAAACCCTTCCACCAAAAAGATGGAAAATAAGGTCAACGCCAGCTATTACCGACGAGATAATATGACACACACACACAGACCCTTCCACCAAAAGGATGAAAATGAGGTCAAAACCTGCTATTACTGACGAGATAATAGGGCACACTCACACAGACCCTTCCACCAAAAGGATGAAAAGGAGGTCAAAGCCTGCTATTACCGACGAGATAATAGGGCACACACGCACACAAACCCTTCCACCAAAAGGATGGAAAATGAGGTCAACGTCTGCTATTACCGACGAGATAATAGGGCATACACACACACACAGACCCTTCCACCAAAAGGATGAAAATGAGGTCAAAACCTGCTATTACCGACGAGATAATAGGGCACACACACAGCCTGCTACTACCAAAAGGATAGTATGGCACACAACACAGCCTGCTATTACCAAAAGGATAATAGGGCATACACGCACAACTTGCTACTACCAAAAGGATAGTATGGCACACAACACAGCCTGCTATTACCAAAAGGATAATAGGGCACACACACAAAGGCTGTCACTCACCAAAAGGATGACACACAGACTAAGGGTTTATGGATCAGAGACACCAAAAGGATGACGGATCAAAACAAGCTACTACCACCAAAAGGATGATAGGAACTTCCCACTTGCGAGGACCACCACCAAAGCGACATGAATGGCTACCACCAAAAGGATGATAGGAAGTTTTTGATTATGAGGATTGACCAACACCAAAAGGATGCAGGTTGAATTGAGCTGACAGGGTTTGACTACCACCAAAAGGATGATAGTAAGGCAATTGACAAAAAGGTCAGTTTTGCCGGGGATATGATGAGTGAGGCTTATTTGGAGACATCAACCAAAGGTTGGAGTAAAGAAATCAATGAGGAGAGCCCACGAAAAAGGAAAGGGAGACAGAGAAAAATGGAGAAGGTAACCCGCCAAGATCTACGCAATCTTGTGCCTACGTATCTTTACTCGGACGAGAATAAAGAATCAGGGCAGTCGTAGTTCGACTTGAAGAAAAGATTCAATGGGGAACGCCCACTGACTTGGAGGAATGTTTACTAGTTGGGATGAGGATGACGACCTCAGCAACAAAAGGTTGAGGAACACAACCCAATGAGGAATGCACACTGACTTGCTTGGGGATCACAGCTTCATCAACAGAAGGTTGAAGACTTCATGGGGGACGCCCATGAACTTGAAGAAGATGCCCCTGACTGGGCTAGAGATCGTCTTGAGTTTGTCTTGTTCGACCAAAGGTTGAAAACAACTTCGTGAGGAACGCCCACGGACTTGAAGAAGATTCCCCTGGCTGGGCTGGAGATCGTCTCGAGCTTGACCCTGGATCTTGACTATGCATATGTATGAATGCTTGATTTTGTAATGGTGTGCAATGCAAATGCTGATGCACGGAGATGCAAGTGCTGGGGAAGTATGATTGGTTTTTGGTATGCATATGATGCAAATGATTGCAGACGGGTGACTGGATAAGTTTGGAGGTGCCAGCGTGGTGGACTTTTGGGTGGTTGCCAATACGGATTGGACTTTTGGGCGGTGGGAGGGATTTTATTTCCTCGATACTCAGTTCGTTGAGGATGCCATGATTGAAGTGGACGAAGACGCTCTTGAAGCCTCGAGTTTGATCACTTGTTAATTTGTGCTTGTCGGTTAGGATGACCTTCTGCAACAAGGCTTGCCCCAGTCTGAACATGGTAATGGTATGCCCCTGATTAACCAGTTCTGAAGTGGTCTGATCTTTTGATATGCTTTGAGATAACATGCCCCTGATCGAGCTGTTGAATGATTTGCCCCAGCTTGTGGGTTTGAGGGAGTCTTGCTTCGGGTCAGCACCACTGAAAGTTCAAGTTCCTCTTTGATTGCCCTTTATTGGATTATCTTGATGTCTAGCACTGATTTGCAGTTAAAATTGTACATTCACAAATGGTAATCTTAATACGATGCTCATGCTAGTTTTGAAAAAGAGTCGTTTATTCGAGTGTCGTGATATTTGTGAGACGAATGGACCGTTAGTCCAGACGTTGCGCTGATTTTGGTGGTGTGAAAGATATAGCAAGGAGAATGACACCAATGCTGAAGATTAGAAAATATGGGGAGTCAGTTTACGCAACCTTGCAATAGTATGCTTTCAGAATAAACCTCGCCTCAATTAGGTCTTTTGAGGGTTGTAACGTGGTCTGGTTCACGGTTTATGAAACAAAGGATATTAGGCTCAAAGTATAATTTGTACCCACCCCTACATGAAGATCTCCAGTCCTACGTTCAGTTAATTCACACGTGTTTGTATTCCAAAGGGTTGATGGTTCGAGGTATGTTTGAAATGACAGTCATGTTATTTTGTTTTTGATGGATGTCAGTGACCATTTGAGATAGTGGTCAGTGGCTCTTATTTTGTTTTTGTTGAGGATTCGAGGGCCTCTTTTGATTTTTGATCCCTATCTTTTGCATGGACTGATTTTGCTTTTCGAGTCCAACAGGGTTGCCTTGACTTTTGCCTAAGTCTCCTTTGAGGTGCTTGACTTAGCAGGCTTTTGATTTTTGTTGTTTTTTTTTGTTTTTGTTGGAGGGTTGTGACTGCCAAGTCATGGGTATTGATGAACAGCCGACATGTCTTGTGGAATTTTGCTTAGTGATTTGAGTGCGTAATTGGATTAACTGAACACTACCCTGCCCCAGGTTGAGTGTAAGGGTTTGAATATCTGAAGGAAACTACAACTTCTAGGCTTGAAGTGGTTTACTAGGGATTAACTCCTTGTCTCTCTAGTGTTTGGGGGTTGAAACAATGCCTGTACATCATTGACGGGATTCTATCCGAAAGCATATGGTTTGCAATTATGGGTATTTCATTTTCATCATCCTCCCTCCGATCATTGCTAACAACAGTTTGATATAGAGAGTGAAATGGATAAATGTGTCGGTGTTTTGCAGTAAATGGAAAAAATGAGTGAATACGACATAACTGATTCAAAACATGCATAATCACTACATTAAGAAAACCAAATACAAATGACAATGTTTGAAGCAAACAGTACTTGAACAAACAAAGACAAAATACAAGGATACGAAATGATGGGATGGCATGATAACTGCCTTCTTCGGGGAATAAACTTGACTTGACTTGACTTGACTTGATGATGGTACTAGTTTGGCGGTGGCATAGGGTTGTTGATGACATTTGGAGCCCTGAATGTGAGAAACTTTGAGTCGATCATGTCTTAAACTTTGTGTTTGAAAGCTCTGCAGTTCTCGATCGTGTGTTCTGGAGCACCCTTATGAAACTCGCAATAAGCATTAGCGTCATAATCTGGAGGGATGACAGTTGGAGGAGCCAGGTCCCTCAAAGCAATTGCCTTCTTCTCCATCAATTGAGCAAAGATCTGAGCATATGTCATTGGCAGATGATCAAAGTCTCTATCAGACCTCCTTGTCCTTTGTTGATTAGGCTGACGTTGTTGAGCAGCTCTCTGTTGTTGATGTTGAGGAGGATACTGATACCCCTGCTGGTTGTAGGATTGTTGCTGAGGAATCTGTTGTTGAGGCATTAAAGCTTGAATAGCTTGAACTGTTGGCTGATAAGGCATTGGAGCGTATTGCACAGCAACAACATACGGATACTGGAAGTATGGCATTTGAAAAGGCATTGGAGGGGGAGCTTGTTGAGCTTGCCCTTTCTGAGCAGAGATGACATTTGTTTCACCCTCTTTCTTTTTAAATCCATTGTTGAAAGGTTTCTTGGCTTGAGACTGGCTGCTAGAACCTCCTTGGATCTTTCCGCTCTTCAGACCTTCTTCAATTCTCTCACCGACAATTACCAAATCAGAGAATCCAGCGGAAACATTACCAACCAGCTTCTCATAGTATTGGCCTTACAAAGTACCCATGAAGATGTCAATCAATTCACGGTTAACCAGAGGTGGATGCACCCTTGCAGCTAGCTCTCTCCAGCGTTGCGCGTACTCCTTAAAGGATTCATTGTCCTTTTGAGCCATACTCTGAAGTTGAGTACTATTCGGAGCAAGGTCAGTGTTGTACTTGTATTGCTTGACAAATGAATCAGCTAGATCATCCCAAGTGCGCACTTTGCTACGCTCCAGCTGCATGTACCATTCGAGTGATGCCCCAGACAAGCTGTCTTGGAAGCAATGGATCATCAGCTTTTCATCTTTGGCATGGGCAGCCATCTTGCGACAGTACATCCTTAAATGCATGTGGGGACAACTGAGGCCTTTGTACTTCGGGAATTCTTGTACTTTGAACTTGGGAGGAATGACAACATCTGGCACCAAGCACATTTCCAGAGCGTTCAGAGATTTTGAGTTGCGCCCCTCCATGACTCGGAATTTCTCACCTAGATCATGACACATTTTCATGGCTTCAGAATCCTGAGCAGCAGTAGGATTGACAATTAGGATAGCAGCATGGTAATTCTATACCTCATCATACTGATCTACCAGGTTTTCTTCAGCATGAGGAATATGAATCTGAGTGACAACAGGCTGGGCTTGCGGAATAGCACTAATAGCGACTCCAGATGTTGGAGGTGGTTGAGAAATGGCTCCTTCAGCGGCAGGCGTAAAGTTTATTGGCATCCCATAATTGATAGGGTTAGGAATATGAACTGAGAGCCTTGAGGGTGACCCTTGCACATGCACAGTGTTGTTGGCAGCAGCGGCTTCACGCAGTTCTTCTTCTTTTCTGGCCATCATGATGGCTTTAAGAATCTAATCAATCTTTCCCTTCATAGAATCTATCTCTTCTCTGAAGGTAGCTTGCTCTTGCTGAATCTGCTCCATCGTTCTTTTTATGTTGGCTCGAGTTGCGTACTGGTGTCGAGGAATCAGCTTGATTTACTGGAGAAGGAAGGGAGTTGAAGTGAGATTCTGAGGTTGAAAATGCAATGCAAGATGCATAACAGATGCAATGCAATGCAATGATATGAGATGCAATGCAAGATGCAAGATCCAGGATCGCAGGATCAAACAGCTTCAAATAGTTCTGAGGTTGGCCGGAGATGACGGGTCAAGAACCACAACTAGGAAGAAATAAAGCCCACGGGTAGGTTTCTAAGACGGGTAGGTTCCTAGAGTTATGGATATATTTCAAAAACATTATAACCAAGACGAAGGGACATCCGACTATAATATCCTCTAAATAATCTCGTCTAGGTGAGGTCTTCATTTCTTCCCCACGAGAAAGATTCCTCGGAGGCGCCCACTACATAACCATCGACACACGGGTTCTAAATAGGGTTCTTAGAATCTTAGATCGAGGTCAAAAATATTACTGTCAGGAAGTAATACGTTCGAGGGATCTCATTTGATTGGGGCGTTCGCATTAACTCACATAGAATTAACGCTACCTACCACCATGGGTAAATTGGGTTAATGGTCCTTGGGATCGACGACCCACCTCAAAAGTATTACCACCATGGCAAAGAATCACCACAATAATAATATCTCCAAGGGAATCTACTCCAAGCGGTGGTTTTCGTTTCAACTCACGCGGAAGAGACCACGCAAGCCTACACTACACAACCACCATCCTAATCCTAGGGTTATACTCAGACTCGGGTGTAGAGCCATCTCACAAAGTTCCCAATATCAGAACAACCCAACAATGTTAGAAAAGGTAACACAAATAAGGAAATAGGAAAGCAAGTAAATAAGCAAACGAATAAACGAGAAGAAAATAAATAAACAAAGCTAAAGAGCTAGCGATTCGAATCAAGATAGGCTTGACTCTCTCTTGCATGGAGCAAACAGATTCCCCAGCAGAGTCGCCATCTGTCGCACCTCGAAAATTCATCGAGAAAACGACCTTCGCGCGAAAGGCGCGGAAAACGGTTCGACAGAGTCGCCACCAAACTTTATTTATCCCAAAAGAGGGAAAGGAAAATATCGAGAAAACCTTTAAGGAGGGGTAAGAACATGGTCGTCGCAACCACATTCTGGGTTCGGGAGTCGGTTACGTGAGAGGAAGGTACGCGCACCCCCTCACGTCCGTTGTACTCAACGGGAACCTCTTGATTCGAATCGCGATACTTGTTAGCTAAGTTTATCTATTTTCTTCTCTAAAATAAATGCGGAAATGTAAAGGAAAGATAAAAGGAAACGATACTAAGGGGAAATGGGGGGTTTAAGGATAAGGTGCTCGGCAAGATCATCGCGATCTCGGTCCTATGTATGCTCATTCAGATGAGAATGAAGAATCAGAGCAATCGTAGTTCGACTACGGGGTTTGACGGAAAAAGATGGTAGTGTGGAGACGGGGAAAAAAGAAAAAAGTGTGGACGCAAACGGGGGAAAAAGAAAAAGTGTGCTCGCCAAGATCATCGCAATCTTGTGCCTACGTATCTTTACTCGGACGAGAATAAAGAATCAGAGCAGTCGTAGTTCATGGTACGCCCACGAGAAGAGGAGGGTTGGTTTGTTTTAAAGAGAGGCGTCGATTGCTCACACACGAGTAAGAGAACTCGCACCCAAACAATGGAAGGAAGATCAAAGACTTGAACCCCCCATTTATCACCTTGAAAGAGTCATGATAGTTATTAGTCATTTTGAGATTTGTTGTAAAAATCCGCTTGATGTTGGATCAAGGGTTTATTGTATCCGCTCGATTGGTTGAAAAGAATTTGGTTAGTTTTAGAGAAGAGGCGTCAATTGCTTACACACGAGTAAGGAAACTCGCACCCAAACAATCGAAGAGAGATCAAAGACTTGAACCCCCATTTTTCACCTTGAAAGAGTTGCGATAAATGTTAGTTGTTTTTGAGTTTTGATTATGAAAATCCGCTTGACGTTGGATCAAGGGTTTGTTTGTAAATGAAAAGACGTTGGTTTTTATGTTGATTTTGAAAATGGTATCGACGACGAATCGAGTATTAGTTTGAAAACGGGTTGTCTATGCTAGTCCCTAGGGGTGCTCCTAGTAAACAAACCGCAACCAAAAGAATAATAAATGCGTACATCGGAATGGGGGAGGGATACATGTAAAATACAGGTGTTGACAGAAATAAAGGGTCTCATTGTAAGGTAGCCCAAGAGAAAGCCGTGTGTGTGCGAAAAAGTGTCCTAAACTAAGCCTTAAGTATGCATCGAGCAAGTGGATGATCATAACCAACAGTCTATTCACATTCGTTTTTAGGGTTTCAATATTTATTAATTGTTTTCGATTAAATGGTGAGTAAATGAAATGAAAATGAATATGATACAATTTGATAATATGTACAACAATATAATAATATAATCGACAAGATATAATATTGACATAAGAAAATAAAATTGGTCTCGTCTTAATCGCGATTTAATCGATAAGTTGATAATCAGACTTTTGACTTTCATTGACCCAAAATTGAATAAAAGAATATGTGAAATTAAAATTAAATAGAAATTAGAAATTAAATCGGAAATATGAATAAAGGTCTCACCTTTATCAAGATTTAAAATCTAAAATTGATAAATCTTGCTATATTGGTTTTCATGGACCCATAATGAATAAAAAAAATAATGAATAAATAGTAAAATGAAAAAAAAAATCGAAAATGACAAAAGAACTAATAAAGGTCTCACCTTTACCAAAAGTTAAAATTAAAAATCGATAAATCTTGATATTTTGGTTTTCATGGACCTAAAAATGATGAATAAATGAAATAAATTGAAATAAAAAAAAACATAAAAAAAAGGGTAGGCCTCAAATAAATCAAAATTTAGTTGGTTTGACTAAATAATGAGTATTGTTGTATCATTGGCCCTTAATAAAATCGAAAAATTGAAAGGGGAATTAATTAAAAAAAACTAGCAACTAAAATACTTAAAAAATTTTTTGAAGCAAAAATCAATTTAATTAAAAAGCAAAATAAGGGAAGGGTAATCGGTCCATATGCTATAGTCAGGACACGATTTCTCTTTTAAAAAAACAAAATGGCATCAAGCTCAACTCATCAAAATGGTCAGAAGCTTGTGCTTCATCATCGCGTCCTCAACAGGGTAAATTGGAAAACGACATCTCAAGGTTCATCAACACAACGGAAATAAATCAAAGCCTGAACATTGCAACCCAACCTTCGTTCAAGATCCCCACGCCTCTCCCTCTACTCCACTTCTAATTTGGACTTGTTTCAGGTTTGGGATTAATCTCTTCTTCTCTATTTTCTCGGTTCTCTCTCTGTTTGGGTTCTGAGCTATTTAGGGTTGTGTGGATTAGGAAGTTTGGAGGTGATTTCTTCTTCTTTCCAATCTCTGGTTTTTTTTTTGCGAATCTGGGTCTGTTTTCTTGATTTCGGAATGGTGTTTATGTGGTTTGAGATTGTGGTTGGTGATTCGTGAAAGTTGAAGGTGGGTTGAAGATTGGAAGTGGTGATTGGCGGCTATTTTGGGGTATTGTCGTCGGGGGTGGGAGGAAGAAGATACGGTGGGTTGTTGTTTATGATTGAAGGTGTGAAGTTTTGATGGAGGTTCTGTGTGGATTTGGGTTGAAGGAGATTTGAAAGAAGGTTGGGTTCAAAAGAGAAGAAGATTTTTGCGGTTGAATATTTGAGAAAGGTTATGAGTTTGATGGTGGGAGCGTCGAATGGAAGAAGACAAGGGTTTCCCGTTTTTTTTTTCTGCCGAATCCTCTTCCCCCTCTTCTTAAGTTAAATTCTCCAACTTGTCTATAGGGTTCTTTGTCTTGTTATGGTTGTATTGTCATTGTTGCTACAGGTTTGACTGTGTAATGTTGCAGGTTGTGGTTGTAACATCACTGTTATAGAGAGCAGTGGTAGTAGGGTGAAGTTGTTTTCATGCTTGTACCTTCGTTTCGTGTAGCATGGTGTGTGAGAATTAGTCTTGGCTGGTGTATTGCGGAAGTGGCAAGGAATAGGTGGCTCTCCATGAGTTGTTTTTTTTTTTTTTTATTGTAATTATGAAACAAACTGGTGGACTTTTGTAATAGGCCTCTTGCAACATATGGACTTGAATTTTTTTTTTTTATATATGAATGAAACTAAAAAAAGAGAAATGGTGATGGGCTTCATTTTTATGACTTGGTGATAATAATAAAAAGATGGATTATTGGATTTTTAAATGGATATGGAAGAATAAGAAAAAATAAATTTCATGAACAATGGATATTGGATTTAATGGATAATGGATAAAAAGCATAAGTGGATGGAGATTTGGATAGCATGAATTTGGAAGTGAGATAAATGGATAGTGAATAAATGGTTAATTGGATTTTTAAATGGATATGGACCAAGAATGTATTAAAATATGGATTTTGAAAAAAATGAAAAGTGGCTTAATGGATTTTTGTAGAAAATGGTTACTAAAGTGGATATGGACGTGGTTTAAAATAGATAAAAAAAATGGTTCTTTGAAAAAGGGTATTAAAAGGTGGATAGTTTAATTGATAAAAAAAATGGAAATTGGTAGGAAATAGAAAGTGGAAATGAATATGAACATTGGATGGATAAATAATAATGAAAGTATACAGGTAGGACAAATTTGGGGTATGACACCCATGCAAGTGCACATCATGTCTTCTCAAGTATTGAGTACTGGGACTCCCAGTTTTTGAACTTTTTGCTCAGGTAGTAGATAGCATGCTCTTTCCTACCTGTCTCGTCGTGTTGACCGAGAACACAACCCATAGATCCTTCAAGCACTGTTAAATACATTATCAAAGGTCTCCCTGGAACTGGAGGCATGAGAATCGGAGGTTCCTGCAGGTATTCTTTTATTTTATCGAATGCCACTTGGCAATCGTCATTCCACCTGACCGTTTGATATTTTCTTAGCAGTTTGAATATTGGTTCGCATGTGGCTATTAGGTGAGATATGAACCTTGCAATATAGTTCAATCTACCTAAGAAACCACGAACTTCTTTTTCTGTTCTCGGTTCAAGCATATCTTGTATTGCTTTAACTTTGGCAGGATCAACCTCAATTCCTTTTTCACTTACAATGAAACCCAGCAGCTTTCCAAAACGCACCCCGAAAGTGCACTTGTTCGGATTCAATCTCAAGCGGAATTTTCTCAATCTTTCAAACAACTTTCTCAAGTTAATCAGACGTTCTTCTTCTATTCGCGACTTGGCAATCATGTCATCCACATAACATTCAATCTCTTTGTGAATCAAGTCGTGAAATAAAGTTACCATTGCCCGCTGGTACGTTGCCCCGACATTTTTCAACCCAAAAGGCATCACTTTATAACAATATGTACCCCATGGGGTAATGAACGTGGTCTTCTCCATATCCTCAGGTGCCATCTTAATCTGGTTGTACCCGAAGAAACCGTCCATAAACGAGAACACTGAAAACTGAGCTGTATTATCAACCAGCACGTCGATGTGAGGTAGTGGAAAATCATCTTTCGGACTAGCTTTGTTAAGATCTCGATAATCCACACACATTTTAACCCTTCCGTCTTTCTTTGGTACCGGCACGATGTTGGCAACCCAGGGAGGATAGTTGGTCACAGCAAGAAACCCTACGTCCCACTGCTTCTGAACTTCTTTGATTTTTATGGCCATATCGGGATGAGTCCGACGAAGTTTCTGCTTGACTGGCGAGCATTCTTCTCTCAATGGCAGCCTGTGCACAACAATATCGGTATCCAACCCCGGCATGTCCTGATACGACCAGGTGAAGATATCAACATATTCACAAAACATTTCAGTCAAAGCTTTCTTCACATCTGCTTGCAGGCTGACGCCAATCTTGATCTTTTTCTTAACACCCTCGGTACCAATATTGATGATCTCTATGGTCTCTTGATGAGGCTGGATGGCCCTTTCCTCTTGTTTTAACAATCTGGCCAGTTCCTCAGGGAGTTCACAGCCTTTCTCATCCCCTTCATCGGCTTGATAAATCGGTTTGTCAAAGTCATACATAGCCATAACAGAACCGTTATTAATGAAATCCGGAGGATCAAGTCTGCATGAACGGGTTCATGCTTTATTTTAGAATTTATTTTAGAACAAAAAGAAACGAAACATTGCCATTTTTAATTTTTTGTGCAAAAATAAAAATAAAATAAAAAAAATGAAAGACAGGGAACAAAATTTGAGTGCAAAACGTCCTTTATTGATGATTAAAATTGCAAATGAAAACGGGTGGCCCTACAAATGAATCTGAACGCCTTGGGCAGAACGCCAGATTTTAACATGCATTATGATTAAAGAAAAACAAAGAAAATTACTCTGTTTGAAGAGTAACTTGGACGATTTCTTCAACGGAACAGTTTTGCAATTGTTGTCCCGAGGCACATGGGCGTACCCAATTGTCTAAGTCACAGTCACTGTCAATGCCATCTTCTGTAGCTGCACAAGACTGGTCTGGGTAAATGATTCCCCCAATGCTGAAAGTGATGGGTCCACTGTATGTTGCAACCGAATCCATAGAAGGTTGATAGCCAATACCAAACTTGTCCTCCTTCATTGGTGTCTCTATCAGCTTGCCCCAGCCCTGGGCATTACCTGCTCTAACAACCTCGACAACTTGCTTATAAGATGAAATAGACGTGCCGGCTCTATCTGGTGTAGGGGAAGATTCAGGCACTTTATCAATATTCACTGCCTCGAACGACTGGTAAAGCATTTCGTGGATCTCTCCATCCATTTCAACATACTTGAATGTGGACAAATGACTAACAAAAATGTCCTCTTCGCCAGACACAGTCACTACTTGTCCCTCAAACTCATATTTCAGTTTCTGATGTAATGTGGATGTAACAGCCCCGACCGCATGAATCCATGGGCGACCTAATAAACAGCTATAAGCCGGCCGTATATCCATCACATGGAATATAGACTTGAACACTTGAGGTCCAATTTGAACAGGTAATTCCACCTCACCGAATACATATCTTTTCGTCCCATCAAACACTCTGACCACCAAATCACTTGGCCTTAATATCAATCCATCAACCTCTAGCTTCATCAGCGCCTTCTTAGGCAAGACATTGAGCGAGGAACCAGTGTCTACCAACACGTGGGACAACACCGCACCCTTACACTCCATTGTAATATACAGAGCTTTATTGTGGTTTCTACCTTCAGACGTCAAATCTCGGCTTATGAAACCCAATCCATGACTGACATTGACATTAGAAATCACACTCTTGAGCTGATTAACGGTAATTTCCTGTGGAACATAGGCTCTCTTCAACACTTTCAGCAAAGCCTCTCGGTGTGCATTAGAACACATCAACAATGACAAAATTGAGATCTTCGAGGGCGTCTGATTCAATTGATCGACGATTTTGTAATCACTTTTCTTTATTATTCTCATAAACTCTTCTACCTCGTTGTCAAAGGTAATCTTGGTATCTATTTCAGGCACGGGCACACTCTCAGCCACCTGTTTTCCTTTAGCTTTTGCAGCAACCTCAACTTATTTATCACTTCGAAGGGTTTGGGGAGCAAATAACCTTCCACTCCTTGTAAAGCCACCTACACCACCCACGTTATCAATATTTGAACTGGCCGATGTCTCGACTTCCTGCTTTTTCCCTTCATAGTACACATCTGCCCCATAATGCCATGGGATGGCTTTATTAGAGGTAAACGAAACTGGTCCTGGCACCGTGATGGTAACAGGACTGGGTCTTTCTGGCACAATGCTTGCTATAGGAGCTGCACTTGCAGGTACCTGAATTTCAGCAGGAGTATAATAAATTGTCACAGTTGACACCTCATCAATATCTTTCACAACCCGGTCAAACTGTAGACGACCTTCATTGATCAAATTCTGTAAACCAACTCTCAATTTATCACAACCATTCTCTTGACCCATACACTCAAAATAATCTTGGTCATAACCCGGGAACACCTATCCCTTCAACAGACGATCTTTTACAACCAGCAATGAAGTCTTCACTCTACTGACATCTGTCACCAACTTCAACCTCTTCCCATCCTCAATAGCGTGCACATCTGCTACCCCATGATTAACCATGGGGTTCTGAAGAACATTTGGAGGTAGAGAGAAGTTGATTGCTTTAGCATCTATCAGATCTTGCACCTTATTTTGAAATGCCCAGCACTTTTCAGTGGTGTGCCCCGGAGCACCTGAATGGAAATCGCAGCGAGCATTAGCATCATAGTTAGGTGGCAAGTTTCCAGCAGCAGGAGGTCTCATGGTACGAAGTTCAACCAACTTTAATTTGAGTAACTGGGGTAACAGTGCTAAGTAGGTCATAGGGAGAGGGTCAATTTTGTGGTCTCTCTGCCTAGACCTTTGCTGGAAAGGAGGTTGCTGCTGTTGCTGAACTTGCTGCTGTGGTTGCTTTGCTGAACAGATGGTGTTGGGATCGTCACTACACCTACTTGGTGATAAGCCTGAGAACGTCCTCTTACACGTCCTCTATACACAGCGTTTATATCACCTTCTCTCCTTTTCTGACCATTAGCAAAAGGTTTCTTCGTTCCAGAGGACCCAACACCACTTACATCTTGAATCTTTCCAAGTTTCAACAAACTCTCGATCCTTTTGCCGGCAATCACAATATCAGAGAATCCCGTCGATGGATAAGCAGCCAATCTATCAAGGAATGCCCCTTGCAGGGTGCCCATGAACATATCTGCCATTTCTCTCTCCAGCAAAGGGGGTTGAACCTGGGCAGCCATTTCTCTCCACCTCTGAGCATATTCCTTGAAAATTTCCTTAGCATTCTGTGACAACCCTTACAATTGAGTGTGGTTAGGAGCCATGTCGATATTCTACTGATATTGCTTCAGAAACACTTCTGCCAGATCTTTCCAACTTCTCACAGCAGCTATGTTCAATTTCATATACCAGGTCAATGACGCTCCAGCCAAACTGTCCTGAAAGTAATGCATCCATAACTTCTCGTCATCAGTGTGGGCTGAGATCCTCCCAAAATAAGCCTGAATATGTGTCTGGGGACACGTATTGCCATGATATTTGTCAAAAGTGGGTGGCTTGAATTTTGGAGGAATTCTGACCCCCGATACCAGACCCAGATTAGTAACATCAATGCCCAGAGAATTCTTGCACTCCATAGCCCTTATTTTCTCAGCCATCTCATCATACCTTCTGTCGTTAGGATTACCCATATCAGCATCCAGCAGGGTGAATTGATCTTCCTGAGCATCTTCCTGAACAACACCAGCATTTCTAACATTTCCATTACCCAAATTACCAATAGGAGGAGGATTGCCAACAGGAGGAGGAGTGCCATGTGTCTGTGAATTGTCAACCTGATTACCTCCCAGCGTAGTCTCTGGACGCTCGACCAGAAGTTTCAATCTCTCTTGAGTCTGTGCCATACCAGTCATGAGAGTCATGAACTGGTCCATGCGTGCCCTCATTTCAGCCAAATCATTTTGCATTTGATCCATTATCCTTGCTTGATTTCTTCGAGTTGCGTATCGGTGGACGTGGGTATCAGCTATAATGCCTGAAACCAAATAAAAGTTAGAAAGACCAGAGCAAGTACCTGTTATGAAAAAATGCTTATGATTATGAGGATGCAAATGCAAAAAATGCAAACAATCATATTTAAACATTTCTAGGGCATATCTGCTTTGATTCCAGCTTTGAAATCGGGCAAGGGATCAGACACAACATCGGAAAATAAATCCGAATCCAGAAATATTGCCGAATCAAACAAAGGAAGACACCTTTCAAAAACTGAGAGCTGTAGAGACAAATATGGCTGAACCAAATACTTTAATATCATAAGAAAACATACAGATAGGTCCGATACAATCAAAAGTGATTCCATCAACAATTCTGATGGTAACCATAGCAAACTACAAACAACAAAATCACTACAAATCGATTCCAAGCAAGTTGGCTTCAATCTCTTCAAGAAGGTTCGCAGTGTCTGGATGAGTAGGTCTTTCTAACAACCCTTTGATCAGTCTGTTTCTCTTCTCGACATCCTGATTCAGCCTAGCAATCTGCTCTTCAACATCATTGCCTTCGCGCTTTGACTTCTTGATTCCCGCTTGCAACTTGAGCTCTTCAATTTCTTTCTGGGCTCCTTTTCACTTACCAGAGAAGTGCTTCGTATCTTCCTTCATTCTTTGAAGTTCTTCTTTTAACTCCCTATTCTCAATCTTGAGCTCTTCCCATATCTCCTGATACATGGCAAGTTTGTCTTCAGTTTTGGTCAAGAGCTTCTTGGTTTCCCTGTAGGCCTTGCCGGATGATTCAGCAGTCATACTGACCTTTCTACAGTGCTGAGCTCTGTCATCAAGATCCTTCTCCCTTTTTTCCAAATGCTCTGTCAAATCTTGGACCTTCCATTTCATCTCCAAGTTGTCATGTAAAGCGCCCTGAAGTCTACTACTCATACTAGCATTTTCCTCCCTCAAATCCTGCACCACTCTTCGCTGCTTATCGAATTCTTCAATTGGTACGGTGATTCTTTCCTCTATCACTTTGGGATACAAGGGAGGCGCCCAATCAAAAGGCAAATAGTACTCTTCGACCCTCTTCTTTATCCATTGCTCATATGGAGGGAAATTTTGATTGTTAGGCAAACCCCACACGGTCTTTCCTCTCTTCTGTTTACTGAGCCATGCTTTGGAAGCTTTCTGCGCCACATCTAATCCATCGTCAGCCATGTGAAAATACAAAGACTCTTCCAACTCCTTTTCAACTGGGGGACTTTTCAGAGCATACCCAAACTGCCAGATAGCCAAGGAAGGGTTATAGTTAATACCTCCCTTTCTCCCTATCAATGGTACATTAGGGTATTCACCACAACTGTGCAAGATGTCTTTACCCAGCACTCTGTGATTCACCCAAACAATATCCTTAGCATCTAGGCCTATCAGATGTTGACTCTATTTCAGGGAACTCTTAGTATCCTTGAAAGCACCTGACTGGGGTAGACGATTGGCAAACCACTTATAGAAAAGAGGTGCACAACAATGAACTGTCCCACCTCGTCTCTTCTCGTTCTTGTTGTACAAGGCATAATGAAGATCTCCTAATAAGGTTGGCACCGGATTCTGAGATACAAATATTCTGATAGCATCCATGTCAACAAAATCAGGCTCATTCGGGAACAAGATGATACCATATACACAGAGAGCCAACACTGCATTGAAGACATTCCACTTCTTCTCCTTTGCTGCCTCTTGAGCCTTGTTTGCCAAGTATGATAGGTGATAGCCACGAACCTTTCCCTTGCCAGAAATATCAGCTTCCAAAGTTGATTTGCTCAAATAAAGAGCACCAACCACAGCTTGGAAATCAAGATCTGCCTTCGACCCACAGAAAGGAGCACCTTCTTTGATGGAAATTCCCAGAATGTTAGAATACTCTTCCAGAGTAGGAACCAAAACATAATCCGTTAGTACAAAGCACCTCAAGGCAGGATCATAGAACTGCATCAGGGTGCGTAAGCCATCAGCTTCATATTCACTGAGGTTATGAGCAAAGGATAGGATCCAACCGTACTTCTCTCCGAACATTCCTTACACTTCCGGACTGGCCATCTCTTGCAATTTACCAATCTGACCCAGGATGAGCTTCGGGAACTTGTACACAATGGTGTTCTTCTTGCCCCTTTTATTGTCCATCCCTATAACTGCCCGTTGACTGGAATCAAAATCAGATACTACCTAGAAAATGAAAAATATGAATGTTAGAGAAAAAGATGCAATACAAGGCATGGGATCAAAGTGCCACGTGTCTGTGCTGGACTGAAATAGTTGCATAAATTCAAGGCTCAAGTTCTCCAGAATTCCAGAACAACAGAGTAACCACACAGATAAACCATACTAATAAGAAATCCAGTGTACCAGGTATGTTGAAAGTCAAGGTTACCTGCAAACCTGCAAACAACCCGTCCCTCTCACATGTGGGTACTAGAAAGGTGATGATCCTCAATATCACAGGCTCTCAGGTTGAGAAATGATGATACGTTCACCATTTATGGTTTGGAATCATCATCAATCGAGGAGGCCTCAACTGATTCCCCTCAAAATGGATATCCTATAGCAAATTCCCAGCATTGGGTCCTCGTATCGAGAATGTGCAATGGGTTTGCCACAAAGTATGGTCTGCCACTATCACAACTCGGGAGGAGTGCAGCAACTGAGTCCTCGGGAATGGCCACCAGAGTCGACAATTCCTCCAGAGAATATCTACTGGCCTGTATAGAGCATACAGTAGCAGATAGCTCCGGATAGAACCTTGTCTGGTTGTAGGTCTCGTTAACACCCACACGTGGCAAAACACCACGGGAGTGACACGCCCACCCACACTAATACCTATGTGTATGCTCAAGCCTGGGTAGTGGGCTTATCTCTCAGAACACCCTGCCCACCAAACAGAAAAAATCCAGCACAACACGACACAATCCAGTATAATAATGAAATGAAAATGCCATAAATGTGGTAAAACAGTAATATAGTAAAGTAATAATTCAGTAAACAGCAGTACAGTAAAATAGTAAACAGCAAAATACAGCACCACAGCAAAATACAAACACCCAATGAAAGAAAACAACAGACAAGCGCTAGGATTGACTCTCTTAGGGAACCAGAGATTCTGGGTCCGGTCCCCAGCAGAGTCGCCAGCCGTCGCTCCCGGAATTTTCATTCAAGTACAAACGTGAAAGTGGCACCGAAACAGAGTCGCCAACAATGCGTATTTATCCCAAGAGAGGGAAAGGAAACACTGCGTAAACCTGAGAGGAGGGAAAGAGCATGGTCTTGCGACCAAGAGAATTGGGTTCGGGAGTCGGTTACGCGTGAGGAAGGTATTAGCACCCCCACGCGTCCATCGTACCCAATGGGATCCACGCTTGCTTGTCTCGATCAAAGGGTGATAGAAAAGATACTGGAAAAGGAACTGCTAGCTGGAAAACTGGAAAAGGAAAGGAGAGAGAAAGAGAAACAAATGTAGGGAAAATAAAAGAAGTGCTCGAATAGGCCCTACCCCACTGCCTACGTATCTCATCGGGAGCATGGGAATCAGAGCAATGTAGTTCCCCTCAGCTAAGGAAAAATGTTCGTGTTTTTTAGTGGAATACGTCTACGTTCGCGTTCCAGCGGTTAGGTGTTGCAGCTCGCTGTAGGGAGACTTAGGCGTTACCTGTTTGCGGTGGAACGGACGTGACGAATCCTTAAGGAGTAGAATGAAGGAGATGAGAAGAGAATTTGTTTATTTGTATGAAGTTTTTTAGAAAGAAGTGTTTTTGAAGTTGTTTGTAACTTGCATTGCACCCAAGTCTACAACATAGGAACGAATACGTTGCGTATCGTCCCCCAACAGGATGTACACTAGGTATCCTAGAAGAATGAAGGGAAATCCCCCTATTATTCACTTCCCACATTTAAGGCCCATGCGCAATACACGTTTAACCTTTATTAAATATTTAAAAAAAAAGATTATGAGATGAGAAGAAGAAAGACTCAAAGGAAGCAAAAGGTGAAAACTAATGAGGGAGACTAAGACTCACCCTAGTGTTATCATACATGGATATTCCTATGGTTAATGTGGTTTGAGAAACCTAATCCTAAAAGAAAGGAAAAGAAGAGTGAATTAAACAACTCACTTCTAAAGTGGAAGATGAGTTGCAACTCAAAAGGGAGAAGAAAGAAGTTATTCAAGGAAAACATATAAATGCTTATCATGATCACAAGTTGAATTATTAAAAGAAATAAGAGAGGAGACAGAAAGAAGTGTGTGGAAGCTTATCCACACACTTACTTACCATTAACACCTACATGAAAAGGTTAGTTCATAAACTATTTACAAATAGTGAAATAAGGAAAGGATAACAAGTAGTGATCAAACAAATCAAGATCCCATGAATAAAGATCCTAAGAGATGAAACTCAATCAAAGTCAGAACCTATATCTAAAGGGTATTCTCTAATGTTAAGATACCTAATACACACCAACTATGCACAAGCAAAGTCTTAAACATCAAAGAAGTGCACTATGGAAGGAGTAGATGAAGAATGGGTGAATATGCAAGGTGATCATGCATTAATGCTTCATAAAAGATCAAAGTCATAATCATATATCATTTAAAAATGGCTTAACATGTACATGAATCATCATACCAATCATGGATGCAATGATACACGTATAGGAAATAAGATGAAGTAGAAGTAAGGAGAAGTGAAACATGTTTCAATTAGGTACACAAAATGACATATCAAAGATGCATAACATGAGAAATGATTATGAATACATATGGACAGTGGCATACTATTGATGAGATGCAAATAGAATGTGGGAAGTTTCATACAAAATGCACACATGCAACATGTAGAGCATAAGAGGAGAAGATGCAAGGATTAGGTCAACAATATTCATGTAAAGATGACATTTAGAACAATCATGTACAAATGACAAAGAAAGAAAAGAAATGACCTATAATCATAGTTTAGGATGACCTATAATATCATACAAATGACCTATAAAATATGCACAAACAAGTCCTAATAGGATGGCATAAATGCCTACCTAAAACTAGGGTTTAGATGTTAAGAAAACTTCACAAAAGGTCTCCTACTCTAGCATGCATAAACAAATAGAAAATGATTTTGTAAAATTATTAATATAGAACACAAATAAACTAAGTCATAATGGAATCACATACCAAAAGTATAGCACAAAATTCAACAAGAACCATGCTCAATTAAGTTCACAAATTCACCTTGAAACACCTCAAAAGAAAACTCAAATAAGAACACCAAAACACAAGATGAAATGACTTTAAAAATAAAATGAAAATTGTATTACATGTTTTAATGTTTTATCTAACAAATGAAAAAAGAATGGATGAAAAATATCATGTGAGATGGAAGAAATAAAATGCACAAGTTTGAGTATCATGAAGAAGTTCACTCAAAAAAGAAATTAAAAGAAAATAATGGAATTATGCTTAAAAATTCACAAAGTCAGAATTAAAAATTAAAGAAAATTATTTAAATGTATTAAGGACACACATGAATTAATTTGGGATTTTTAGAAATGATTTACTATTTTTAAAATCAGAAAACCAAAACAATATGGAAAAGAAATTAAAATGTAAGAATAAAAGGGAGAGGGGTGCAGCGTGAGTAATTTTATAGTTCAAAAATAGTTTGGGCTCAGATAGGGGTGTGCCAATAGCAATCAGAAATCCAATCCACCTAAACGTGTGATTGTGTGTGATAGTGTGTACATGTAGTCAACGTGTGGAAGCAATCATGGCCCTAGAATTAACTAGTCAGACATCATCAAGATAAGCATGAACATCACGTGGATTAGAGCACCAGTGCACATTAAATACTATACACACGCGCACATGTAAGCATCAGAATTTAAAAAAATGTCACGCGCAAGTCACATGTTATTGTTAATGTGTTGGCACCTTTATGAGCGTTGGATCAAGTCCACATGTGATCATTAAGGAAAGTAAATGAATCTAACAATCCACAATGCAAGCACACCAAAGCAATCATGCACGCATACACATAAGATCCATCTGGAGTCAAAATATAGCACATGCAAGTCACATGACATCTTAATGTGTTGGCAAGTTAATAACCGTTAGATGAATGTGATCGCACGGCCGGGATTTAAAGTCCAGTAACCCTAATATTGAATGTTCACCGGCCGGAGAAGGACCTCTGGTCATCTTCTCTGGCGATACGCCACCACCTGCAAACGTTCACATGTCCAGAAATCCACAAATCGCATACCAAAATGAAGAGGAAGTTGAGGAGATCATGAATCCACACTTAGAAACATCAAACCATGCACACACAGCAAGAAACATCCACAAACATTTTTGCCCTAATTTCTGAAACTAAGCATCTAGCATGCCTATCAACTAGCCGGATTCAACATAGCTTTTAATAAGCTCAAATCGACAAAAATAAACTAAAATGCAGTGGATTCGAAGCAATAAAAGTTGATGAAATGGAACCTGAAATTTGGAGAACTCTTGGATCCAAAGAAAACCAGAGAAATGCACTTGAACTTGAGCTTAAGTTGAGCAAAATAAATGCTATTGTAAGACTCGATTCTTGATGGAAATTGAGATTCAGCTTGAGGATTGCTCCACTTGATGTTGATTCAACTTGCTCTTTGATGAACACTTGATGATGACAGTGATGAGAGATGAGTGAGGATGATGATGAAATGATGAAGAGAATGATTGAATCGTGTGGTGAAAGAGAGAGAATTCACAGAGAGTTTGAGAGAGTTTTTGGAGTGAGAATGAAAAATGAAGTCCTCCCCCTTTAATTCTGAATGATTTTTGAATATATATGTTGAGTTAAAATGGTAACTAGTGTGGTTAATTGAGTGAGTTAAGTGAGTTTGGGAATGGTTAACTGAGTGTACTCTAACTGACTGAGTCATGACAGTTAGGGTGAGTTGGGAAAGGTTTAATATGGTGTGGGTGAGTTCATGATGTGGTATGGTGGTGATTAGAAGGAATGGTGGTGATGAAGTTATGCTGATGGGTGGCTGCAACATGACTTGCACGACAAGTTTTATATTTTTCCTCTTTGATGTATGCTGCTATGTATGTACATGAAAGTGTAAGAAGGTTGGTTTGGTTGTAAGAAGAAAGGATGTAAAGGTTGGCATGAATTGTGTTTACTGCGTGTGAACCAACAACAATAACATTCTTGGCAACACAAAGACAATGAAAATGGTGAGGTTTGAGTATGAATTTCTCCCATATTAATGAATGAAAATGTCTATTTTTGATGTCAATGGAAAGAGGGGACATAAGAGAACAAGTTTGGTGTGGGAATTGAATTGAAATGGGACCTCAAACACACTTGAAAATGACCATGAACTCAAGGGAACAAAACTGATTTGTGGGCGCGGCAAACTTGGCATGGCATGGCAATGTGACCTATGGAAAATTCAGCATGAACACATCCACTTTGGACCACTATAACTCTATCATAACTTGCTCAAATGGAAAAATGTCCAACATCAAAGTTGAAGAGGGAATTGAGATGAACAACTTTGAGGTTCAACATTTTTTCATTTGAAGCCTACTTCATTGAGAAAAATGGCTTGACATTTTGCCCACCATGTGTTTGACAAAATTATGGCGCATGGGCCTGGTCTTGCTTGGTCATGACTTGGTTTTTGACCTAGTTTTGTCAAACTTTGATTGATCATAACTCCCTCAATTTTGATCCAATGGAAGAGTTATTTATATGGATTTGAAGCATAGAGTGTGAACTTTAATTGGCTCAACTTGGGCCTGAGGTTTGAAGCTTTTATCATGGAGAAAGAATGCTTCAAAGTGTGGTGCAAAATGGTCCAAACTTGCCATTTTTGGAAACCCTAAATTTCCAAAAATGGAAACTTTGTACATTTCTTGATTTTTCATGATTCCTCCATCATTTCTTGATCAAATCTTGTCCATTAACCATATGTAACTTGAATTTCATGAATTTGACCTTAAAAAGTCAGGAGTTGACTTTTTCCTTTGTACAATTGACTTTTCCCCCAATTTCTTGATTCTCAATCAACTGACCAATTGAACCTCTTCTGAAAAGAAACAACGGACAATCTTCCATCCTTAGATACTTGATATCATGTAGAAAACATTGAGATTAAGTTTGAATCAAAATTTCATCAGGAGAGGGCTTGAATCCAAAACCCTAATTTTGACTGCTTTTGGTTAGGAGGTGATGCACTGTCCAATCTTCTTGATGAATTCTCCTCTTCCAATGCCTTGTGGGATCAAAGTGAGATGATATATGATATAAGAAACCTTTGAGGCTTGTTGGGAGACCCTTGGCTCTTATTCCCTTGCTTTGGATGATCAACACCTTTGAGAATCAACTGATCCCATGCCTTTATGCAAGATGCAATGTAATGCTTTATGTTTTATTTTTCTATGCTTGAATGCAATGCAATGAAATGAAAGCTCACGCTAAATGATATGAAAATGAGAGGGCAAATTTTGGGGTATGACAACTGTCTACCAGCATGTCAATGTGTGGTAAAGGAAAGCCGTCCTTTGGACTAGCCTTGTTTAGATCCTTATAGTCTACACACATTCTGACCTTTCTGTCCTTTTTCGGAACTGGTACTATGTTGGCTAACCATTAAGGATATTCTGATGTGGCGAGGAAACCCGCGTCAATCTGTTTCTGGACTTCCTCTTTGATTTTGATGACCATGTCTGGATGAGTTCGTCTCAACCTCTATTTTACTGGCGGACATTCTGATCTCAACGGTAGATGATGCTCCACTATGCTGGTATCCAACCCCGACATGTCCTGATAGGACCAAGCGAATACATCGGGAAACTCTTTGAGAAGCTTAGTCAAACTTTCTTTGATAGTTGGATTGAGTAGTGCCCCAATCCTGACCACTTTTCTCTCCTCCTCTGAGCCCAAGTTGACTGTTTCCAACGGCTCTTTACGAGGTTTAATGGACCTTTCCTCTTGTCTGAGTAATCGGGAGATCTCTTCTAGAATTTCTTTGTCATCTTCTTCTTCAGCCTCAAATACCGTGAATTCAAAGTTGGGAGAAGGCATTGGATCGTATGTTTCAACGGGGTTTAAAATAAGCAATCTGCATGACATGATGATTTGTGTTTAGAAGAGATAGAGAGAATGCATGAGTGTGTGCAGTGTATTTTTTACTATTTGTTTTTATTATTTGAACTGTTTTTTAGGATTACCATTTTCTGAAAAACGAAAAGAGAAAATAGCAATTAATGCAGAAATTACAGAATGACATTTATTTATTTATGATTTTGTCGATTCTTGAAACTACAGCCCTATAAAACAAAACTCTGTCGCTTTGGGCGAAGCGAAGAGGGATATTTACAGAAAGAGAGCCCTATCAAAACGTCCGTTTCACCTGGGCAGGGTGAAAGGTTTAAAGATGAAGACGACAATTACTTAGACTTATGAACGATCTTCGGAACATCGACTGCAACCCATTGGCGGCGAACTCCTCGGTGAGTCACAAAGTCTGGTACCTTCCTTGATTTGTCTTCAGAAATAACGCTGATTTCTGGTGGAGCAGGATCATTGGAATCTGTCTCCCAGGAAGAGTTGTCATAGGAGGATTCCTCTGTTGTATTTTTCATAGTGTTTGTGCTCTCAGGTAGATCTCCCCATCCAGTTGGCTGGATGTCCTCGAGCCTAATGCGAGAGCTTTCAGGAGCAGTGTATTTGACCAAGAAGTCATATTTCCCACTTGGTTGTCCCAGGGTGTCTCACACCTCTTTAGAACGGGAGGAGTTATCCCTTTCGATGACGTTGACCTCGGGAAAGGCATAGTTAATGAACTCTAGTCCTGCAAAGCTTGCAAATTCATCGTCGTGCTGGATATTTTCTGAATGACCTGAGTGTTGATCCCTTGACATGGTGGGGACGCAGGTATTCTTTTCAAGGATGCTCAGCTGATTTTCATTGTTCGGCTGATTTTCTTGCCCCAAGTCTCCTGGGTACGGCTGCCAGATAGGCAGACCATCCATCAGGCCATAATAGTTGTGGTAAAAGCTGTCCTTCATCAGAGTGTCATTCTCTAATGAGTTTGGTGGAGCACGACATCCTTCCAGATCACAATATCCGTATATCATTTTGACATCTGACCTTGGTATAAATCTCGGACTCTGTGCGGGATAGCAGACTGGCGTAGGCATCTCTTCCTGAGACATATAACCATCCTTGTTAAGATAGGACTTCCATTCCTCATCGGTGTCGGAGGAATCTCCCTCGTTGATGGTATGTACTTTTTGAGGCACTGGGTGAAGGAAACCTCCACTGTGGAAGAAGTTCTGAATGGGCTGAAGACTTTCACCGTTAGTGGCAGTCTGGGTACAGGTTTCAGAAAAACCAAGACCCTTCTTTGTTTTATTATCAGCAGGAAAGACGAGTCGTCCCTACCCTTTCGTATTGTTACTTTCAACTGCTTCGAGAGCATCTTTGTATGAGGAAATCGAGGTTCCTCTTTCTGCCTGATTATCACTGCCCACCAAAAGCGCTTGGAATTGGGCTTTGATTATCTCCTCCGGTTCCACACAGGTGGACGATGATAAGTTACTCACGATCAAGTCCTGTTCTCCGCAGACCGTGACGAGTTGGTCGTTTTTGACAAACTTCAGCTTCTGGTGAAGCGTCGAAGTGACTGCCCCAGCCTGGTGTATCCAAGGTCTTCCTAATAAGCAACTGTATGTTTCCCGGATGTCCATGACCTAGAAAGTGACTAGGAAAGTGTGAGGATTAATTGTTAAGGGAAGGTCGACTTCGCCGATAACTGTTTTCCTACATCCTTCAAATGCTTTAACGACGACCTCACTGCCTCTCATCGGAGGTCCTTTGAATGATAGTTGCATCAGAGTGGACTTCGACATGACGTTAAGAGCCGATCTGGTATCTACCAGTACGCTGGCTAAAGCATCGTCCTGGCAGTTAACTGTGATATTGAGCGCCATGTTGTGACTTTTGCCTTCTTCTGGCAATTCCTCATCACTAAACCCTAAGTTGTTGTCGGAAGTGATGTTACAGACAATGTTGTCTATTTGCCTTATCGACACATCCTGTTCCACAAAGGCCTCCTCTAAGACTTTCTGTAGAGCCTCTCTGTGGGCTTCAGAACTGAGTAAAAGTGATAGCACTGAGATCTTTGAAGGAGTTTGTAACAGTTGATCAACAATGTTGTATTCACTCCTTTGGATGAGCTTCAGCATCTCATCATCATTCTTTGAAAGGTCGGGATCACTAGATTGACCGACTGGTGGATTGGGAACTTCCGTTTGAGGTTCCTTTTCTTTGTTAGGATCTCCAACTCCTCTGTTGAAGATTCTACCGCTCCGTGTTACTCGACTGATGTCTGCAATATTCACGATGGAGGGTAATGGAATTTCCTTTCCATTCTTAACTGTTGTTGCACCATATTTGTAAGGGATCACCTTAGTTGATTCATATGGCACTGGTCCTGGTAGATAGATAACTACATGTGCCTTCTGATTTCTCTGACTGTCGTAAGTAACTTCAATCAAGTCTTGGTTAGGAACTTTTGATTCGTCAAGTAGAGGGATGATGGTACAAACATCCTTGGTTCTCTCATGATCAGAGATTACAACGACATCTTTAATCTGATCAGTGAAATAGTCTGGCGTCCAGTTGATAGACCCCGAAACCGAATATTGTTGAATCTCTTTGCGTTCCAACTGACTCTGAAGGGCTGCTCACACGAGGTAGAATCCTTGATTATTTTTGGAGCAGACATCACATTGGTGATAGTTATGAGGTGGCACATGGCTGTATCCACTCTGTCTACAATGTATCTTGACCAAGTTGGCCCTCAATAAGAATACATCGTGAATTTGATAGTTGTTATTGGACTCTCCTTCTATCAAATTTACTGCAGCTTTCTCGTGTTGAGGCAGCGAGTTTGTGAGAACATTCGGATTCGTATCTTTGAAAGATAAGACCCCGCTCCTAACAAGCTTTTGCACATCGGATTTGAAACTGAGACAGTTTTCTATGTTATGCCCTGGTCCTCCTTAATGGTAAGGACAAGTCTGATCCGTTTTAAACCAAAAAGGCGGATATTCCGGTATTGCGAGAGGAGCCTTGGTCTGAACATGCCCTTTGACCAGCAGCAACGGAAATAGCTCTGCGTACAGCATGGGTATAGTGTCGAACCCTAGTGGTCGCGTTGTACGGAGGATGAGCCTGCTGAAGAGGCTATTTTGTCCTTTGCTGATATTGCTGATTAGGCTGGCTTTGAGCAACCTGAGGTTGATACGTAGGAACAGACGCAGGGTTGATAGCAGGAGTTATAGCTACTACTGGTTGGTATCGTCGCCTTTGCTTTTCGAGAGAGATATTCCCAATATATTGCTCTTTTTTCTTAGGGAGAGCACTACCATATCGTTTTGAACTACTCGATGATCCAGTGTCTTTAACTAAACGTCCTTCTCGGACTGCTTCCTCAAGACGAACTCCCATGCCCACCATCTCGGTGAAGTCACTGGGCGCACATGCGACCATCCCGTCGTAGTAAAATGAGGTCAAGGTTTTCAAGAAGATCTTTGTCATCTCTTTTTCCTCAAGAGGTGGACAAATCTGAGCGGCAATTTCACGTCATCTCTGAGCGTACTCCTTAAAGGTTTCCTTGTCCTTTTGTGACATCGATCTGTGTTGATCTCTGTCCGGTGCTATGTCCAGGTTATACTTATATTGTTGCACAAAGGCAGCGCCAAGATCTCTGAAAGTGTCGATCTTAGTGCGGTTTAAACCCATGTACCATTTGAGTGCGACACCGGTTAAACTATCCTGAAAGTAGTGAATTAGTAGCTCCTGGTTCTTTGTCTGAGCTGACATTCGCCGAGCGTACATCACCAGATGGCTCTGAGGGCAGGAGTTACCCTTGTACTTTTCAAAATTGGGTACCTGGAACTTGTGCGGAACTTTCACATTAGGGGCCAAAAAAAGGTCTGCAGCGTCCTTCCCAAATAAATCCTGATCGCGAAGGGCTTGCAGTTCTTTCTGCATCTCCAGGAATTGTTCCTGGAACTCGTTCATTCTGTCGAACATACTTTTGTTTCCACCAGAAGGTATCTGTGGAATCTGTCTTTCCAGGACAGTGTGTACCACGGGTGGTGGTATAGTCATTATGGACGAGACTGTCAGTGCCTCCCAAAGTTTGTAACCTTCAGGAGTCGCTGTCATGCCCCCGGCATTTTCAATTTCTCGAAGTTTGAAACCTTCAGGCCCAACGGCTCCTGCTGCGGTTCCTTGATCCTCAGTGATCGACGGAACATATCCTTCCGGGATATAGTTGATAGGCATGCCCCAGGGACGATCTTTTGGCATTTTATACCTAGGATCATACTTCTCCACTATGGGCGTTGATGTGATCTCCGAGATCACAGTCCTTTGTTGTTGCATTTGAGCTTCTGCTAGAGATTGCATGTCGTTATGAAGCTTTCTCAGATCCTCTTTCAGAGTGTTGATCTCTTCCCTCAACTCTCTGTTCTCTTTATAACGCCCCATTTTGTCTGATTTATTTAATCGAGTCGATTTAATTATTTTTGTTTTATATTATTTTATTCTTGACTTTTATTTGACAATATATTATTTTTCATCGGTGTTTATGTTTTATCGCGTTTGAGAGCGTTTGCGAGATATTTGAGTTGAGGGGTAAAATAGTCTTTTTAGGGGTTTAGATATTTTATATAAATAGAAAGTGGAGAGAAATAGAGAGAAAAGAAAGGGAAAGGAAAAGAAGAGAAAGAAAAGGAGAAGAAAGAAAGAGAGAAGAGGAGAAAGAGGAAAGTCGAGGAAACCTCTGTTTCGAGCGCGATTAATCGGGTAAGGGTGAGAAGTTTCAATTATATCTTGCTTGTGTATGTATATGTGTGTTTGTTGTAATTGTTTTGGTTGTTTCGCGACTTTTCTTATCGATTGGAATTAGGAGCAATTGATAGAAATCGATGTTTTCACGGATGAAATTCGATATAAACTACGTAGAATACTTGTCGTTAGGTTTGGATCAAGTTTTGGTTGTTATAGTATGAATTAGAAGTGTTTGGGGTGGGAGAATGATGGATTTTGACCCCAAATGACCTATGTTAGCGCTGCTGGGTTTTTCTGGATTCGCAGGTTCGCACTACGAATGGCCAGCGAAGGGGAAAGCGAACGTTCGCGTGAGGTTCGCACTACGAACGTTGTGTTGTTTTTCTTTCTGCCACGGTTCGCTGGGGAATTCGCACTGCGAAGGGGACAACAAAGGTTCGCTAGGAGTTTGCACTGCAAAACTGTAGGCTATTTTTCTTTCTGCCATGGTTCGCTGGGGCATTCGCACTACGAATGAGGAAGCGAAGGACTCGCTAGGAGCTTCGCATTGCGAACATGACAGATTTCCCAATTTGTTTTCTTTATAACTTTTGATCCGTAAGTCAGTTTGAGGCGCGGTTTGATGCGTTGGAAAGCTTTTGACATGTTCTTTCTTATTAAAATAGTTTTGAGATTGTTGGCCGATTAAATTATGTCGGGAATTTGGAAATGTGTCATTTTGTTGACTTTTACCGTTTTAACTGTGTGTATTTGATGTGTTATCATGCAATATGCCTTTGATAGATATGGTATGACTTGTGTGCTGTTGTATGATGTAAATGCATGTGTTTAGATGGTGTGGTGATGGTTTGTGGCCGTATGGCAAATAAATGCATTGTTTTGGGCTTGATGGTAAAGCAGGATTATTGTTGATTGAGATGGTTGCATGTATGTGTGCATTTGAATGTCATGAGTCATTGTATGCCAAGCATTATGATATGAATTCTTGTGATGTCGTGTTCCCTAGTGGGTGTGAGCGACGAATCGATTCCAGAGGGAATCCGCTATAACATCGTGTGCCTTATACAAAGAGGTGTCAGCGATGATTATAGACGATCGTGTGCCTTATACAAAGAGGTGTGAGCAATCCATAAATGTCGTGTGCCTTATACAAAGAGGTGTGAGCGACGGGGAACATCGTTTGCCCGACGGGGAGTTACACTAAGTAACAAGCGATGATTCCAATAGTTCCTGAGTGAACTAGTGTTGAGATGATGGATGGAATAGTACCGCATATGCATTGCATAGAGTCGTTGTGTCGGTCTTTGTGCATTTGCATAAATCAGGAATGGATTGATTATGTGTGGAAAATCATGAATGGATTGATTATGTGTGGAAAATCATGAATGGATTGATTATGTGTGGAAAATCATGAATTGATTGAGTATGTGTTGAGATTTATGATTGGATTGGCGAATTGATGTGCATATGTGATAAATGCATTGGTCATGGATGATATGTTTTATGTATAGACATATGCTATGTGATGTGGTGATGTGTTTCGATATGTTATGACTTTGGTATGCCTTATGTGTGAATATGTGATTATGTTGGTATAATTGATATATGCTATGTTGTTGCATTGTTAGAAATATGTTATGTATCTGTGGCTTGCTATATGTAATGGTATGTGATGCGTGTGGTGAGATTAACTATGCATGTGAATTTTTATGTGTTTGCATATTATTATGCAATCTTGATTTAGTTGTTATTTCTCACCCTTCTGCTGTGGTTTGTTGCTCTATGAGGCAATTACAGATTAGTAGTCTTGGAGGCTTTTGTGAAGATTAGTTCTCCATCCTTTTGTCGGTCTGTCTGCTCTGATACGTAACACGGGAGTCGTGGAACGCTTTTGTTATATATGTATACATTTGTTAGATCTATTTTGTATTAACTTTGTATGAATATTTTGATGTTATAAAAATGATTTATTTTGTAAAATAAGTCAGTTATGGATCTTTCCGCTTTATTCCATAATTGAACTTTCCTTTTATATGGAAAAAGTTTCCCTTTTACGTTTATTCCATTTTGTGTTATGTATCAAACTTATGAGCAGGGATTGTGTCTTCTTTATTTAAATGTGGCATCCTTGTTTCTGTTGGAAAAATAAATTTTTATTTACTCTGATTTATTTATGTATTATTTATTCGCGATGGGAATTGGGGTGTTACATAAGTGGTATCAGAGCAGGTCGGTCCGTCCGGCCAAGTTGTTGAGTCAGTTGGTGTGACAGTTGAATACTATTGATGTTGTTTGTTCCTTAGTACGTGATATGTGTGTGAAACACTGTCAGTGCTTTCTAGTTTTCTAATCCTTTGTCTTCAGGTGTGAGAATGAGATAAGTGGGGTAGAAGCTGGTACTTCTCCAAGTTGCTTTAGGTGTGGAGTGTTGGCTTAGTGTGCCGTTGATTGCAAGATTGTATGTGTTGTTTGGACAGTGTGGTTCCCGGTTCCAGAGGGAATGCGGAGGTAAGGTTTATGTCGACTAAGGATTTGTACCTTAGGTAATGGTGTGCACAAGATGCAAGAAATGCTATTATAGTTTGGTAAAGACGATTTATGCCCCATCATGATTGTCGGCTGTCTATTGACAAATTGAGGAACTGATCACCCTTAATCTCTTGTTGATAGTAGACGGGAATTGTGTTGGATGGAATAGACGTGTCTTTCTGGCTTTGATAGTGTGTGCAATAAATTGTTTGGAATTAAGAAAATGGTTACGGATTGTTTTGTTAAGTCAATGAAGATTCTAATATCGGAAGATGAGGCGGATTAGAGGTTTTGATATATTGGTCCAGTTGGGAAGTCATTGAGAGAAAACGATTGGGTATCGTTAATGGTTATTCTCAGAGAGTAGAGTGTGAACTCAAATTGGACGAAGGTGAGGATTTGAGGTTTGGATCTGCTAAGTAAGTAGAAGAACTTTTAGGAAGTGAAACCCAGATGTTTGTTATGTTTGTGATGACAGTTTTTTAGAAATTGGCAGAAAGGCCACAGTGAAGGGCTGCCAGTTGTGCTTGATTTCCAGATGTGTTTCCGGATGGAATATTGGATGTTAGCATTAGAATTACTCAGATTGAAAGTGCGATTGGAAGATTTACTGGAAAAGGGAATTGTGAGACCAAGCGTATCGTCTTAGAGAGCTCCAGTATTGTTAGTATCAAAAAGGGATAGATGATTGTAATGGTTTGGTTGAGTTTGATTGAAATTACAATTGTTTGGAATGTTTGATAAGAGTAGTGAATTTTGTGAGTTGAGGCTTTAATCTATTTAATGTGACTGGTTAGGTTTGTTATCATCGGATTAGGCTATTATTTACTCGGTTAAGCTTGTATGTGAGTAACCAGTTACCCAGTGGAAAGTTTTACAAAAGCTTTAAGAATTTATATCTTTTGGAATTTGGTTGAGCATTACAATGTACAGTGATGTTGTTCGGTGTTAGTAAGGTGTCTGGAATGTTTGTGGAGTGGATGAATCGTATCTTCCATATTTAATGGGATAAGTTCGTAATGGTTTTGATTGAGGGTATTTGGATCTGTTATAAACTCAGAGGAAGAACAGGTAGAGTGTTTGAGATTGGAATTACAAGTGTTGAAAAGAGACGAAGTTTTATGCTAAGTTATTCGAGTGAGAGTTTTGGTTGAAAAGGGTTAGTTTTCTTGGATATGTTATTTAAGATGAGAGTATGGTTATGGATCCATCGAAAGTAGATGCAGTTCTACAATGAGAGGCTCCGAAGTTGGTTGAGAAGATTAGAATCTTTTTGGACTTTAGTTGGTTATTACCGGAGGTTATGGAAGACTTTTCCAAGTTAGTGTTTTCGTTACTTCTGTTGACTTGCAAAGGGTGAGTCGTTTGTTTTGGATGTTTGTTGTAAGGAAAGTTCCGGAGAGCTAAAGTAGAAGTTGTCTACGACTCCAGTTTTGATTCTGTGTGATCCTGATAAACCGTTTGTGAGGTATTGTGATGTATCTTTGATGAGTTTAGTCAGGGTGTTAATGCAAGAGGGTAAAGTCGTAGCTTATGCTTTACGACAATTGAGGATTCATAAAAGGATCTATACTATTCAGGATTTGGAATTGGTTGCGGTTGTATTGTGTTGGAAAATTTGGTGGTATTATCTTTATGGTTCTAGGTTCGAAGTGTTTGGTAATCGCAAGAGTTTAGAGTACTTGTTTTGTCTGAAGGAATAGAGTATGAGACAACGAGAATGGTTAGAATTCGTGATGAGTTATGAATTTAGCTTGGATTATCCTTTGGGAAAAAACGAATGTTGTGCCGGAAGAGTTAAGTCGAAAGTTTTTATGCATGTCTGTTTTGAGGGTTACGAGTAATCAGGGTACACAACAAAAGTATGATGTGGCACAATTCGGATATGCGTGTGTGACTTGTAAGAGTTCTTAGGTTAAACATTGGAAACATGTTGAAATGATGAGACCATTGGACGTTTCAGAATGGAAGTGTTAGGCGAAAGGTTTAAATATTATTCCTATGCTACTATGTAGATGGATGTTTTGGTTGTATGTTCGATTGGTGAATCGTAGCATTGTTACAATATTGTTGTGTTACAAGGATATTGGTATTATGGTTATGTAGAGGTTGTTGAAACGATGTTGGGTTGTGGAACTTTATGTTCTTGTTTGTGTTTTTGCCTCGTTTCTATCGTGTTGGTTCGAGTGCGAGTAACTAATTCCTGTGTGTGTTCGTAACATGGATATTCTCTGAGTCGTGAGTTAGTCGTCAAGTGCATTGTATGGGCTTTACATCTTGTCGTTGTAGTTGTCGTCGTGTCGTGTCGTTGTAGTAGTTGCTGTTAGCGAGGTGGTTTGTCAGTTTGTGTTATTCATGGTGTGCTTTTGTTGGCATGTTAGTTTGTTGGGCGGATGCGAGAGTCGTGTCCGGAGTTGTTCGTCTCAGTATATTTTCGAGGACGAAAATTTCTAAGTGGGGGAGAGTTGTAACGCCCCATTTTGTCCGATTTATTTAATCAAGTCAATTTAATTATTTTTGTTTTATATTATTTTATTCTTGACTTTTATTTGACAATATATTATTTTTCATCGGTGTTTATGTTTTATCGCGTTTTGAGAGCGTTTGCGAGATATTTGAGTTGAGGGGTAAAATAGTCTTTTTAGGGGTTTAGATATTTTATATAAATAGAAAGTGGAGAGAAATAGAGAGAAAAAAAAGGGAAAGGAAAAGAAGAGAAAGAGAAGGAGAAGAAAGAAAGAGAGAAGAGGAGAAAGAGGAAAGTCGAGGAAACCTCCGTTTCGAGCGCGATTAATCGGGTAAGGGTTAGAAGTTTCAATTATATCTTGCTTGTGTATGTATATGTGTTGTTTGTTGTAATTTTTTTGGTTGTTTCAAGAATTTTCTTATCGATTGGAATTAGGAGCAATTGATAGAAATCGATGTTTTCACAGATGAAATTCGATATAAACTGCGTAGAATACTTGTCGTTAGGTTTGGATCATGTTTTGGTTGTTATAGTATGAATTGGAAGTGTTTGGGGTGGGAGAATGATGGATTTTGACCCCAAATGACCTATGTTAGTGCTGCTGGGTTTTTCTGGATTCGCAGGTTCGCACTGCGAATGGCCAGCGAAGGGGAAAGCGAACGTTCGCGTGAGGTTCGCACTGCGAACGTTGTGTTGTTTTTCTTTCTGCCACAGTTCGCTGGGGGATTCGCACTGCGATGGGGACAGCGAAGGTTCGGTGGGAGTTCACACTGCAAAACTGTAGGCTATTTTCCTTTCTGCCATGGTTCGCTGGGGCATTCGCATTGCGAATGAGGAAGCGAAGGACTCGCTAGGAGCTTCGCATTGCGAACATGACAGATTTCCCAATTTGTTTTCTTTATAACTTTTGGTCCGTAAGTCGGTTTGAGGTGCGGTTTGATGCGTTGGAAAGTTTTTGACATGTTCTTTCTTATTAAAATGGTTTTGAGATTGTTGGCCGATTAAATTATGTCGAGAATTTGGAAATGTGTCGTTTTGTCGACTTTTACCGTTTTAACTGTGTGTATTTGATGTGTTATCATGCAATATGCCTTTGATAGATATGGTATGACTTGTATGCTGTTGTATGATGTAAATGCATGTGTTTAGATGGTGTGGTGATGGTTTGTGGCCGTATGGCAAATAAATGCATTGTTTTGGGCTTGATGGTAAAGCAGGATTATTGTTGATTGAGATGGTTGCATGTATGTGTGCATTTGAATGTCATGAGTCATTGTATGCCAAGCATCATGATATGCATTCTTGTGATGTCGTGTGCCCTAGTGGGTGTGAGTGACGAATCGATTCCAGAGGGAATCCGCTATAACATCGTGTGCCTTATACAAAGAGACGTGAGCGATGATTATAGACGATCATGTGCCTTATACAAAGAGGTGTGAGCGATCGGATTGTGTGCCTTATACAAAGAGGTGTGAGCGATCCATAAATGTCGTGTGCCTTATACAAAGAGGTGTGAGCGACGGGGAACATCGTTTGCCCGACGGGGAGTTACACTAAGTAACAAGCGATGATTGCAATAGTTCCTGAGTGAACTAGTGTTGAGATGATGGATGGAATGGTACCGCATATGCATTTCATATAGTCGTTGTGTCGGTCTCTGTGCATTTGCATAAATCAGGAATGGATTGATTATGTGTGGAAAATCATGAATGGATTGATTATGTGTGGAAAATCATGAATGGATTGATTATGTGTGGAAAATCATGAATTGATTGAGTATGTGTTGAGATTTATGATTGGATCGGTGAATTGATGTGCATATGTGATAAATGCATTGGTTATGGATGATATGTTTTATGTATAGACATATGCTATGTGATGTGGTGATGTGTTTCCATATGTTATGACTTTGGTATGCCTTATGTGTGAATATGTGATTATGTTGGTATAATTGATATATGCTATATTGTTGGATTGTTAGAAATATGTTATGTATCTGTGGCTTGCTATATGTAATGGTATGTGATGCGTGTGGTAAGATTAACTATGCATGTGAATTTTTATGTTTTTGCATATTATTATGCAGTCTTGATTTAGTTGTTATTTCTCACCCTTCTGCTGTGGTTTGTTGGACTATAAGGCAATTGCAGATTAGTAGTCTTGGAGGCTTTTGTGAAGATTAGTTCTCCATCCTTTTATCGGTCTGTCTGCTCTGATACGTAACACGGGAGTCGGGGAACGCTTTTGTTATATATGTATACATTTGTTAGATCTATTTTGTATCTACTTTGTATGAATATTTTGATGTTATAAAAATGATTTATTTTGCAAAATAAGTCAGTTATGGATCTTTCCGATTTATTCCATAATTGAACTTTCCTTTTATATGGAAAAAGTTTCCCTTTTACGTTTATTCCATTTTGTGTTATGTATCAAACTTATGAGCAGGGATTTTGTTTTCTTTATTTAAATGTGGCATCCTTGTTTCTGTCGGAAAAATAAATTTTTATTTACTCTGATTTATTTATGTATTATTTATTCGCGATGGGAATTCGGGTGTTACACTCTTCCTCGAGAGCATCCATCTTTTTCTGACGATTGGCCCGAATATTGTACGAATCAGACAGTTTGACTCTAGAATCGAGACGCAAACGTTAGATTCGTAGGTAATAAGAATGCGTTAAGTGAGAATGATGAATGCAACGATTATATTATTTGTACATTTTTTTTGTTTATTCAAAGTAAACTTCGACAATTAGATTTCAAATATCAAACAGTGGGGAAACCCCATTTAATTGAATTCAAAGGATAGCAGAAATGGAAATACAGTAATTTACGTAGTGCTGTAAAAGGAAGTCTAAGCTAATGGATCCCGAGTCCTCTCTAAGGAGAGCTCAGGTGCTGGTTCTGGTACTTTCCTTTTCTTTGACCGGGGTTGTTCGGCCGTTGTCGGGTTGTCATTCCTTTGCCAAGTGAAAGGAGCGAGCAAATTCCTTTGGTCATCCTAATTTTGTACAACATGTTGCTGTAAACTCTCGATCAGAGCATCTTTTTCTCTTAACAGCTGCTGTATTTTCTTGCATTCCACATTGAGAATACGGTACTTGTTCCTCCAAGACCTCTTCTCCTGTTGAACTTTGCTGAGAGTAACCTGAAGTTTTTCCGTCTCAGACATAAAATAAAGGGCAGAGTCCCTTAATGGAAGAACTTCCTGATGAGGGTAAGGCATCCTCAGCTTGAGAGCTCTAGTTTGTACCCAGTGGAGATAAGGCTCCACCAAGACACAGTCTGGTTTTCCTAGAGACTCTCGTTCTTTTCTATGAACGTGTTTCCAGGCATGCACTATTTCCGTCTTTAGTGCCCTGTCACTTTCTCCTTCCTTGAAGAAAAGACCTTCCAGATGAACATTACGCGGGATATGCCTCATCGGGTATCCAAATTGACGATGAACTAAAACTGGATGATAATTGATTCCTCCCTTAGTTCCTATAAGGGGTACATTTGGGAAATTTCCACAACGGTCAATGATTCTGATCCCGTCATAGATTTGATTGTACCAATCGATGTCAGAGTTGGTAAGGGACATGATTCTTTGTGACCAACGTAAAGTATTCTTTTGATCCCAAAATGCAGCAGACTTGGGCAAGTGGGAAGTGAACCATTTGTACAGCAAGGGTACACAATACGTGATCATTTCTCCGCTATACAAATCCCTTAAGTGTACCGAATGATAAGCATCTGCGAGCAAAGTCGGTACAGGGTTTACAATCAGGAAAATCTTAATGGCGTTGATATCTACAAAGTTATCAATGTTGGGAAACAAAAATAACCCGTAGGTGAGCAAAACAAAGATGCTCTCGAAAGCGGCCACGTTCCCTATACTAGCAAAGTATAGAGCTTTCTTTGTCAAGAACTGGGCTGGCAAACCCTGGATTCCACCCTTAGTGGTCATGTGAGTCCTGACTTATGACTCATCCAAATAGATTGCTCTTGCAATGGTTTGATCCTTTGGAATTTCTTCCAGTCCAGAAAAGGGAGCTTGATCAGTAATGTGCAGATCAGTTAGGTGAGAGTACTCCTCCAGTGTTGGTACAAGATGGTAATCCGGGAATGTGAAACAGTGATAGACCGGATCGTAGAACTGGATTAGTGTGGACAGGATTCCTTCAATTACGTGGACCCTTAACAAGGACAGCAGTCCTCCATACTTGGCTCTGAACGCCTCAGGGTTGGTTATCATCCTCACCAAACCTCTCAAATCCTTTAGTTTTGGAACCTTGAAGGTGTACTTATGAGTTTTCCTTCTACCGAAATCCATTAGCGTAATCTTTTTATCTGACATTTGCAATCATTATCTTAGGTTAATTTGAAAAAGAGAGACTAGAAGAGAAGATTTTTTTTTGTTTTAATGTTTTTTAGATGAATGCATGAATGCAACACACAAAAACATAGAAAAAACATGGGGTCAAAAGGGTCGGTGTCATGAAGTCAAGGCTCTACCCCACCTCCCCCAAAGGTTTATACTGGTATTTTTTGTATCTATCCGCAAAATCATTGACCCCTCTTGGGATAACAACAGCAAGTGGATCGCCAGCGAGCTGATGTATCCTAAAGTGATCTCAGATGAGGGTAGTATCACGTGACAACTATTTCCGATAGCTTCCGCACTACAAAATGGTTTCAGCCTACTAAAAACCTCAACTTCTCAGATAACCCAGTCGACCACATTACTTTTAATAACCGAAGTCGTATAGGCAATGTATCTGCAAAGGGAGTCTCCACTGAGTTTGATGGTCGATTGGGGAAACTTAATTGGGATTCACTCCCTGCAAGATTACCCGCATTGCCATCACCTATCTTAGGTTTATACTCAATCTTTCCACATGTGGCATCACACATATTCCCATTAGCAGAAAAATAAACACATATATCAATTAGGAACAGCAGTATATATATTTGTCTTAATCATCCTAGACCTCTAGTCTTATGTCCTATATAGACAATGACCCCCCAGTAGAGTCGCCATTTCTGTGAACTAAATTTAGGGTTTTAACCCTTGGGAAAGCAAGAAAGAATGCCTCCCACTATGGTCACCATTTTTCTGTGGAAAATGGGGACGACGATGACTAGATCTTACTTTGGCTCCCACTGTGGTCACCATTTTTCTGTGGAAAATGGGGACGACGATGACTAGATCTTACTTCGGCTCCCGCTGTAGTCGCCATTTTTCTGTAGCGCAGTTTTTGTGGTTTCGAATCACTATCTCTTTGGTACTACAGTTCGATTCATTTTTTATTCTATTTAGCTGATTAAGGAAGGGAAATAGATGTCTCCAATTAACCCTGCTTGCAAACTGAGGTTAAACAGTCAAAACTGTTAGTTTACAGATGCTATCAAAATAGGAGGGTTCTCCCTTTGGGTTATTAACCTAAAAATAGTATCTAGGCTATTGGTAAGATGTTAGGACTGATGCTTTTAGATTGATGTGTGAAGGTATGGGATTTTGGGTTTTTGATTAGTATGCTCGCTAAGATATTTGTAATCTTATACCTACGTATTCCCGTTTGACGAAACAGGGAAATCAGAGCGATCGTAGTTCCTCCTATTCTATGGGAGGAAAAAGGTTGCTTTTGGTGTCTTGTTCAAAGCCCAAGACGTGAAGCGAAAGGTGGTTTGTATCTTGTTCAAAGCCCAAGATGTGAAGCTAAAGGGTTTTGGCTGAGAGAGAATTTGTCATCTCTAAAGAGGAGTTGTTGATGTTTGTATGCTGTGGGCAGTGCACAACTTTGATGCTAAAAGGTTGATTGACTCAACCGGGGTTTTCTTTATACAAAGCCTAAGAAGATGCTAGAAGTTTGAATTTTTGGGGAAAATGTTCTTTCTGTCTTGTACAACGCCCAAGATTGAGGCTAAAAGGGTTTGACTCAACAAAAGAGTCTGTCATACTCAACAAGAGAGTAATTTGGTGTCTCGTATGAAGCCCGAGACAGAGGCGAGAAGGGAAGATGGACTCAACGAGAGAGTCTTTTATACTCAACAAGAGAGTGTTTATATGTATCTTGTACGAAGCCCAAGACAGAAGCTAAAAAGGTTGACTCAACGAGAGAGCCTTGAACAGGTGATGGACCCACCAAGAGAGTCAGAAGGTTGATTGACTCAACAAGAGAGTCTTTCATACTCAATAAGATAGTGTTTTGCTGTCTCGTACGAAGCCCGAGATAGAGGCTAAAAGGGGATTGACTCACCAAGTGAGTCTGTTATACTCAACAAGAGAGTGATTTATCCGTTTGACTTATAGCTAAAAGTTTAACTCAACAAGAGAGTCTTTTATACTGAACAAGAGAGTGATTTATATCTCGTACGAAGCCCGAGATGGAGGCTAAAAAGGTGATTGACCCAACAAGAGAGTCTTTTATACTCAACAAGAGAGTGTTTTTCTATCTCGTACAAAGCCCGAGATAGAGGCTAAAGGGTTGTGACTCAATAAGAGAGTCTTTTATACTCAACAAGAGAGTGTTTTATATCTCGTACGAAGCCCGAGATGGAGGCTAAAGGGGTGGTGACTCCACAAGAGAGGTTTTTATACTCAACAAGAGAGTGATTGTGTGTGTCTTGTACAAAGCCCAAGACGGAGGCTAAAGAAGGTTGACTCAACAAGAGAGTCTGAGAGGTTAGCTCCACTGGGGAGAATAATTTGTACAAAGCCCAAGAGGAGGCCACTTGTGCTGGTGACCATTTCAATTGAGTGACAGGTCCAGTGTGTTGGAATAAAGAGAAAATCAATTCTTATAAAGAGAAAGATTATTGGTAAGGTTGTGCCTTGATATTGATCAGAGGATCATGGTTATTTCATGTTCTTTAAGGAAATGGGAAATCCCAAGGGTATTGAGACTGTCCAAGTCTACTGGTGTTTTGAGAAATAGATTCTCAAATAGTGAATGATCTTTGTATGGTGCCCAAGAGAAGGCTGGTATGTTAAGGGATGAAGGTCAACCTATTAACTGGTCTGACACTTGACTCAAAAAGACAGCTTTAGCAAATTGATGACTAGGTTCTGTTCCTATACCTATAGAGGTCTCTGGGTCCTTGTACTAAGCCCAAGAGAAGGCATGAGAGCTTGTAAGAAGCCGACAGGTCCTTGTATAACGCCCAAGAGGAGGCGAGGATGCTTTTAGGAAGCCTGTGGGTCCCCAAACCCCGAGAAGTTCAAGACATACTATTCACCGAGAATAGATCAAGCCAGGAAAGTCTGAGAATTTGGAAGAAACTCAAGAGATGCCATACACGGAGAAAAGATCATCTCTGGGGAGTTAGAGTTTCTTTGACAATTTCTAAGGGTGACAGTCTGAGAAAGGGTTCACCGAGAATGCTACCTTTCACGTCTCCATATTGTTTAACCCCAAGAGGAGGGAAGACTGTATCTGGAAATCCTATGGGGGATCTAGTTTTGTTTGTATTTAAGAGTGACCAATAGGGCTTTACCTAGTGCTAGACGTAGTTGCTGGTGAAAACTCTAAATAACTATACTAGTATTACACAGTTGATATATGACAAGTATATAAAAGTTTGTGAAAGAAGACTTACAGTGAAACTGCCCCACAATACAGTTATATATATATATATGAAAGCGGTAAATGAAAGCGGATAAACACTTCCCTGTTGTAGAGCTTCCATGCTGTTTGGTTAGTTGTTCAACAAAGAAAGTTGGATAACAACATATTCAAAAGGAGAAAGTATTTTGAAAAAGATCGTTGGGGCTTACAGCTCGAGGAGAGGCCCAAGGTTTTATCAGTTATTGCACTGTTGCATTGAATTTGTACAGGGACTTATACAAGTGACTGAGGCCCAAAAAGGTTTTTTGTACAAAGGGATGGGTCTTACACTCTCTCAAGAGGCCCAAAGGTGTTTAAAGAAAAGGAATGAGGCTTATAACACGATGGTAGGCCCCGATGATTTGTTTCGACCTGGCGATCGTGCCGAGGTTTTTCTTTTAACGTAAGGGGACCTATACAATGTCTGAGGCCCAAAATGGTTTTGGTTAAAAGGGGATTGGGTCTTACACTCTATTAGAGGCCCATGAGTGATTTCAAGAAAAAGAATGGGGCTTACAACTCAGGGAGAGGCCCAATGTGTTTTATTTTAAACTGGCGATCGCGCCGGGATTCTTGAAAATGTGTTTGGAATTACACAATGACTGAGGCCCAAAATATGTTGGCTTCAAAGAGGGGTTGGGTCTTACACTCTATTAGAGGCCCATGAGTGTGAAAAAGTTTGATGAGGGTTGAATTAATCAAAAACCCTAATTTGTTTTCAAAATGTATTTTAATTGAATAAAAATTCAATTAAAATGATAAAAATTGTTAAACATGTGTGAAAACAAATTGTGATCTTGGATCAATGTTCCAAAAATCATGTTTCTAACCAAAAAATGATTGGAAACCAATTAATCTTGGAAAATCAAGGAGAAAAAAAAATTTTAAATGTTGAAAAACAAATAAAATGTTAATTCTTTGCAAAAATATCAAGGATGTGAAATAATTAATATTTTTGAGATTTTTTGGTAAAATAAAATATTTTATTATTTTTGTGAATTATTAAAAAAAGAATCAACTCAAAATCATTAAAACTCAGAGAGAAATTAATTTTTGAATCAATTAAATAAAATCACAAAATTCAAATATTTGAATTTTCAAAAAGGGCGTCAAGAACATGGCAAGAACACGCACCACCCTCTGTTTCTGCAGATTTGCATTTTCTATCCAATCTCACTGAATACTTGATGATATCATGCAATCTACATATTAATCTGCTCGTTTTCACCTCACGATCATGTCTATGGTCTTTAATTTCATTTATTTTAAGCATGCAATAAGAAATCAAAGAGAAACCTCAAGAACCCTAAAATTTGCATGAAGGCTCAAAAATTCCATACACGATTCAAACAAAGCAATTGATTGAGGGGAAACACTCTATGCATGATTATGAACATATGGCCAAATTATTGTGCAGGAAAAAATGCATGGATCATAGAGTTAGAAGAGTTCATGCTTACCTCTTGCAGCTGGTGACCGTGTTTTGTGTTAGAGGTGTTGCAAGCTGGTTCCAATGGTTTGCACAACTTCCTTAGGTGCCAAGTGACGTGTCTGAATGCTTGGAGTGGTTTGAAACAAGCTGAAACTGAAGATGGTACCCCAACTGCGAGTCTGCTAAAAGCTTGAGCAGTTGGATGGTGATTCTGAGAAATCAGTGTTACAGTTGTTGTTTAAGTGTTTGGATCACTTCTATATGATGTTTATGAGGTGTGTATGTGATTTGTTTGGTTGGAATTGCTCTCAAACTCAAAACCGGATAGTGACTTGGTTTGGAAGGCAAATTTGGAGTGAAGGAAGAGATTTTGAGGAAAACATCTGTTTGATGGCTTTGGTGTACTCAAATTGAGCACAAATGAGCTTTATTTATAGTAGAGCAAGTTTGTTTTGCAAGCAATAGTGAATGGCAACTGCTGCAGAGGTTTGGCCAATGTTGATCAATGGGAATCCATGTCTCCTCTAGCCATTGACTAGAGGTTAGAGCACAGGCTGCTGGTTCCCTTGGTCTTGGATATGTCTTGACTGAATTCAGTTGGAAATGGCTCAGTCCATGCCACCTTGGTGTATCCATTAAATGCTCCAAACCAAAATTGGAGTCTTGTCCCTCTTTAGGCATTTCTAGGGTTGGCATGCTACTTTTGGTTCCAAAGACTTGGAAGGCTGATGGATCAGTGTTTGTCCCTCCTTGATCCCCCCTTGAGGTGTTAAGATGGATAGATTTGCTTGCCCTTTGCAAAATTTGAGTAAATCGAGCAAAATGCCCAAATCTGCCTTGCCATGATAGTTTGCAGCGAAGCACCTTGGCATGGTCATATCTCATGGCTTAAGTGGAGTTTCATGGAGTTCTTGGCCATTTTGGAAAGCCCTCATATGATACAACATGTGTGTGATCATAGTTTGTTTTGATACTTTTTGGATCCAAGTAAAAATTCCCCCTACTTTTAGAAAAAAAGCAAGACAGATTCTGACTTAGTGAAAATTTCACTAAGTGTTGGAAAAAGTGACATTTCATGTTTTCAGCCATTTTGATAATTCCTTAACTCCAAATCCATGATGAATTAGAATGAGGTGTGTTTGAAGCTTTTGTAGAGGACCATGAGAGCTACAAATCCAACTTTGAATGGGGAAAAATGGCTTTGTGGTTTAGGATTTATGATCCTCCAAAGTTGGTACCCTAGCCACTTTGTTCCATAACTTAGAAAATTTCTAAGTTTTTTATGGTTACCCCATTTACAAGTTATCCCACTTTTCTTGATTTTTCTTGATAAATGATGATCCCACTCACATATTAACATCATTTTAGGGTCAAGGAACCATAATTGTGAAAAATATCAAAAAGTCAAAGTTGAATTTTGTGCACAGTTGACTTTTGGTCAAATGAATTCCAAATTGTACGATCCTCTATGAAATCAAGTCCTTGACCTAAATAAAACTTGATGGACATGTTCCATGGGTGTTATAGGGTGTATTGAATCATGTCCCAAGTTTTGGGAGCATGCCTGGGTCAAAACTCAAAGGCACAGTTGACTTTTTCCTCAAAACCCTAATTGTGATCCAGATGAAATTGAAACTTGTGAATCAAGGTTCTTGGATAAATCCATTGTTACAAACGGATAAATGTAGTGTGTCAGAGTCCCTCAAACCCTCTCTTGAGGTCTTGGCACATGTTTTGTCCCAAAAGTCAACTTAGGGGTGAATTAGGTCAAGAAACCCTAATTCCTGATTTTTATTGTATGCATCCCCTGAGGCAAAATTGATTTGATGATGGGGTTTATGATGTCCCTTGGAGCATCTTGAGTTGTTCTTTGAAGCATTGGCTCATGCCCAGAGGAAAAATTCCATCTGGAGGCCTTGGTCGACCAAAACCCTAATTTGGTGACACTGGCGATCTTGAGGCTTGATCCACTTGGAATGTTGCAACCTTGTGCTTGATTCTTGATGTGGGAGTCCTCTTGATCCTTTGTGGATGTTTGAGAGGTTTAGACAAGTTGAGGATCATGTCATTCCTTTATTGATCCTTTGTCTAAGGCTCTGAGAGGACTTGAAAACCCTAAGTTGGATTGTAGTGAGTGCTCAACAACCCTTGAGGAAATTGATGAGGCACAAAGGTACATCCATATTGTGCTGATGATTTGCACAATGATGGGAAATCTTAGTGGTCAAAATTTGAGGTATGACACACAACACAATCGTTACCATCACCATAGGAAACGAGGCAACGATAAATATAGGAACATAAAGTTCCACGACACAATGTCGTCCTAACCACTTCAACATAACCAGAACACCAACCTCGTGGTCACACAATCATCAATACAACAATTCTACGATTCACCAATCTAACAGGTAACTAGTGGTACATGATTAATATTTAAACCTTTCACCATATCACTTCCATTCCTGCAGGTCATAACGTTCAACCTTTGAACTCTTACCATTCACGCACGCATATTCAAACCGTGCTACATCACGCTTCTGCTGCGCACGCTGATTACTCGCAACTATCAAATCCACTAATTTACATCCAACTTCTGACTCTTTCTAATATTCACCAGGAAGTCATCATTCACCTTTTATATACCCAACCTCTCACTCTACTGCGTCAGCTCACTCACCTGATATAAGTCTTTGGGCTGATACTCAATTGCAATTCTCTGACCATCAAAGCAGACATATGAAAAGACTTTCAAACTAACTCATCCGGTACGACATTAACTTTACCAATAGGATAATTCGAGCCAAGGTCGTGACTCATCCAAAATTCCCACCATCCTCATTGTCTCATACTCTATTCCTCCTGACCAAACAGGTGTTCTACACTCTTATGATCACTAAACACTTTGAATCTAGATCCGTAAAAATAACACCTCCGGATCCTCAACACAATGCAACCACAACCAATCCCAAATCTTGAACAGGATAGACCCTTTCATGAATCCTCAATTGTCGTAAGGCATAAGCTACGACTTCACCATCTTACATTAGTACACTGTCTAAACTCATCACAGACACATCCCAATACCCCACAAATGGTTTATTAGGATCAGGCAGAATCAAAACTGGAGCCGTAGTCAACTTCTACTTTAGCTCTCTAAAACTTTCCTCACAATGAACATCTCCACACAAATAACTTAACCTTCGCAAGTCAACTGAGATAAAATGCTAACTTGGAAGAGTCTTCCATAACCTGCGGTAATAACCCATTGAGTCCAAAAGTCCTCTAATCTTCTTAACCAACTTCGGAGCTTTCTCCTTGTAGAACTGCATCTACTTTGGATGGATCCACGACGACACCCTTATCTGAAATAACATAACCAAGAAAACTCGTCCTTATCAACCAAAAATCACGCTTTGATAACTTAACATAAAACTTCATCTTTTCCCATACTTGTAACTCAATTCTCAAATACCATACACATCCTTCTTTTGATTTTATAATAGATTAGAATACCCCAACGAACACCACTTCGAACTCATCCGATTAAGTACGGAAGATATGATTCGTAATCCCCCCACACACCCCGAGCACATTACAAGCACCGAACAACATCATCCTATATTGTAATACTCCATACCGAGTTTCAAAGATTCCAAGTAATATATTCTTGAAAGTGAATACTTATCCTTAAGCACTTTGGAGGGTTATCAATCTGCATAAAAACACACTTATCCACTGGAGTGCCTACCCATCAAACAGTACACAAATCTCATTTATGTCCATCAGAAGAATAACCTCCCTATCAACAAACAACTGTTTAGTATATAGGTTCAACACTCTCCAATGATAGAGATGCAAGAGTAATACTACTACAACCATAACATACGCAACCTTCGAAATTCATCCTGAGTTCGAAACAATTTATCCAAACAGCTTAACAACCTCTGGTTTCGGTTACCACATTCCATATCAATTCCTCTTACGGGGTTTCGACCCACTCAAAGTTTCTGTTGACACGAAATTTTCAACCCATAACAAAGTAATACCATCAAGGAACTTCAAATCACTCGCAATTCGTCACAATTCAAACTCAAGCTATCTAGAATACAACTATGGGTTTCCATACTACTCACCGATTAACACGCGACCTCAAGTTATCATCCATTTCTCTACTAACGATACTGAAGCTCTCCAAGGAGGCACCTTTGGTATCACAAATCTTTTTTCTAATCAATCTTTTAACTGCTCTTTCAGTTCTACTAACTCTAACGCCGAGATCATGTATGATGCCATAGAATATGGTACCAGGGACAAGATCGACAGAGAATTCCACCTCTATCTTTAGCGGCACATCTGATATGTCATCCAAAACACGTCTGGAACTCACGCACCACTGGCAGTTCATCGTTGTGACTTTATTGCTAATCTCCAGAACACCATCATCGCAAACATAGCAAATCTTTGAGTATCATCTCTTAAGAGTTATTCTACTTACTTAGCAGGTATAACCTTAACTCTTCTCTTTCGTCAAAGTTAAGTTCACTCTTTACTCTCTAAGAAGCAACCATTCACAATACCAGATCATTTCCTCTCGGAGACATCCCAACGTAACGATGTACAAAATCTCAAATCTGTCTCATCTTCGGATATATAAGAATCTGCATCGGCTCATCAAAACCATCGGTAAGCACTTTGCTTAACTCTGAACAATTCACTGAACACACTATCTAAGCCGACAAGATACGTCTATTCCATCCCGCATGATCCTGTCTACTATCATAATGGGGCATAAACCATCTTTACCAAACTATAATAGTGTTCCTTGCATCTTGTGCACAAGCTATCTAAGGCACAACCCTTAGTTGACATAAGCATTCTTTATGTATTTCCTTATGTTCCAGAAACAACACACTCTCACAACTCCTACGTTCTTGAAATCAGTAGCACACTACCTTACTTATCCAACGATTGGTAAACACATGGTTTAGCTCCTACCAATGCGTCTCAAGAATAACATCATCTTGTTCCAACGGAAGATATCCTGTGCCCATCATTAGGAAACACGTCACGATACTCCACACATCACTGACCAATCTCTAGCCAACACACCGCCTCCTCCCTCATAAGGAAGCGAACAGCGAGGACACATGTCTGTCTTCCCTCGAGGGTCACACCATTCTCAAACAGGTGAACAATCCAACACTGCACTCCCCCATGTAGTAACATGATATCCGATCTCTTCAACAACGGAAACAACACTGTCCCACTCAATAATTATACTCTTGCAATCAATGACACACTGAGCCAACACTCCACACCCGAAGCATCTTGGAGAAATACAAGCTTCTCCCCCACTTGTCTCACTCTCATCCTGCAGATAAGGGATTAGAAAAACAAGAAATCAATGATAGTGTTTCACACACATATCACGTACTAAGGAACAAACAACATCGACAGTATTCAACTGTCACACGATAACGACTCGACAACTTGGCCGGACGGACCGACCTGCTCTGTTACCACTATGTAACAGCCTAAACCCCCGAGACAATTAATAATAAGACGTTAGAGAAAATTCAATAAAAAATTGTAGCAATTAGGATGTTACTACCAACATGCACCTGCTCAGATAATTCACATGTAACACATAATTCTTATCATTCAAATCATCTTCAATAAGCAGCGGAAACTTCACCAAAAATTACAATTAAAACATAACATGTTCAATTCTATTATCAGTCAATTAAAAGCCACAACGAACAATAAAACAAATAACGACAAGCGTTCCGACAACCCAGTGTTACAATCAGAGCAGACGTGACTCAACGACATAAAAGAGAAGACCTCGTATTCGCTAACTCCAACTCCGCACTACTCCTGCTTATCTGCACGTTACCCACGTGGAGGTAACATTCAAACAGAAGGGTGAGATTCTCATAATCACATAAGAAATGCATAATATAAGTATGAAAGTATAAAAACATTACACAACCTACCCTATCATCACAACATCAGCACAATTAGCATTTCCAACACAAGCAGATAATCAACACAACACAATGCAATGCAATGAGACCCACGACTCGACTCAATGCATGTGGTACCAATTCGATCCCTTTTTCATGATGATAATTCCCGTCGGAATTTCCATATAAGTCGCTCACACCCCACATGGGCACACGACATCCGTGATCGCTCACACCCCACATGGACACACGATCACCCGTAATCGCTCACACCCCACATGGGCACACAATTACCTCAACAATAACAACAACCAGACAATTCCATTTCAAGGAATCCAGATAAGGCGCTCACACCCCACATGGGCACACGACTTATCTCGCAACTCATGCAATCATGTAATGCATATCAACAACAACATATGATACAAAGTATAATGATATTCATTTTAATCACTATACCACACAAGTGCTAGGCACCCTGCAACAACAATGCTATAACAGCTCAACAACAACATACAACAACAACTATATACATATAATTATCGATGCATCAATACATCATACTACAACTACACAACACGTAGTCCATACCTGCCAACACATACAACAACATCAATCCACGACTATAACACACATACACACCACCGAATCCATCATTTCAACTTACAACACATACAACAACAACAATCCATGACTATAACACACATACATACCACCGAATCCATTATTTCAACTTACAACACATACAACATACACAAAACCCAATTAACATGTCAAAGGGTTGGAATTTTGGTATTGAGATCAATTTTAACAAAAAAGTATATGAAACCAGCTTTCCAACGCTTCGAACGGCGACTGAAACGGGCATACGAATTAAAATTTATGAATTTATGAAGTTTAGGAAAATTCTGTCCGTTCAACAGCAAAACAGCACTGCCATGCTTCGCTACGAGTTCTTTCAGCGAACTCCCGTTCGCTAGAGGTTCGACTAGCGAACTTGCCAGCGAACACATCCCCCCATACAAAAACCAGAGAGTCCCATTTTCTCCTCTTTGTTCGCTGCACATTCGCCCAACGAACTGGAGTTCGCCAGGAGTTCGCTTTGCGAACCTGGGGCAAACATTTACCTAGCGAACTTTTGTTCACATTGTGAACATCGCGATTCTGCACTTCTGCAGTAGCGATTTCAGCACCAACCAGTCTCAATCCTTCCCCAATTTTACCCACAAACAGTCCCAAAATACACATATAATCACAGGTTATCATATAAACAAATAGGAATACACAAACCACAATTCAACCGGTCAATTTATGCATTTTTCCTCTTATCAAACCCTCCCTCATACAAAAGTCTCACCTCCCCAAATCGACACAAACAACACATAGGGATGATTCTAACAGTTTATCTACCCTCATACAAAGATTATGCAACCCTTAGAGATTAAAGAATCCCACCCTTACTTTAGATGAAGGTTCTTCAAATGTCTCTAGGTCCTAGCTCTGCTTCCGGTTCCCTTTTCTCCTTTCTTCAGAATTCGATCGATTCCCAATGATTCTCCCCCTTTCCAACTTCTTCCTTTTTCCTATTATGACCCTTAGACCCCAAATATGTTTTTCCCTTCTTATCCCTACTAATCCTCATGAATGAACCATCTTGCCCTTATCATCTCTCCACTCATATTATCCAGTTTTAACTAAATAAAATAATTAAACTAATTATTTTTAAATCCAATTTAATTCCAACTAAATTATTTAAATTAATAGTTATTTACTAACCACACCACATATCTCCATCCCACTGGCCACACACACTCTAATACCTTATTTTCTATAATTCTAAAGTCTCTACTCCATACTAAGGACAACCCAACCTCAACCAACACACACAAATACACAACATCATTCAATTTAAATACGAAAAGTAATTAAAATAAATCGGGTTGTTACACTAAGTGCCCTCTGTGCGCGCTGAGCGCGGGCAGGAAAATTTTGTTTTTCAAAATTGGTTCTTTGTCTCATTTAATCCATCCATTGTCACTTTATATTAACTATACTACTAAATATTAAACTGTACAAACTCAAGAATCATTGGGTTGCCTCCCAATAAGCGTTTGTTACACGTCGTTAGCTCGACGCCTTATTTACGTACAAGTTCCTCCATGTTGCTTCGTTCACCAGTAGATACCAAATAAAACCTGCAACACTTGAGCAAACATAAAAGAAAAACAAAAATATGTTCACACACATAAACATGATGGAAAACACATATATACAATCACTTATGGAAAACAACTATAAACAAGTATATACAAAACTTAAAAACATAAAAACTATCACAATGCAATTCAATATCAAAACCAATTCAATATCACAATGCGGTAAAGCGGCAAGCAAAACTTTTATTTTCGGAAGAATTCCCTCAGGGATTTATGTCGTCTCCACAGGGATTCCCTCCGGGATTTATGTCGTCTCCACAGGGATCGGTTCAAGTGAAAGAATTTCGTTCGACAATCTCTACGTCTCTAAACTTGGGTTTAAATGGTTTGGGATAAAAGTGAAAAAGGAAAAACACAAAACAAGAAAATTAATACATTCTTAAGACATGAGAAAACTCGTCAGGAGTTGTATTTTGTTCTACCCATCAAGTACTAAAAAATCTATGGATCAAATGCACGCAACCTAAATCACTAGTCAAAACCCCCATGTATCGCTCACAAAGAGGTTATGTCTAACGCAAACATTGAGAGATCAACCACATTCTCTCGGAGGTGATTTCTCACGCAAATAAACAACACTGAGCATTAAGATCCAACACACATGTGAATATTAGACCACTTCTCACAGCCAATAGACATTCATCTTAGGTCGAGTTCGAAAAATATATGTCTATAGCTATCCAAACCCATTAAGATAGATAGTAAAGTAAAGATGACATCGATTAAAAGTTATAAAAGAGATTTTATACAAAGATCCATAAATAAACATACAATCAAGATAAAATTACATACAAAACCCCAACAAATAGATAATACAAAGAGAAGAGAGAAGAAGAACACAAAGCTCACGGTTTGTCAACTCCGATTGAAGTGGATTCGACTCCGGATCGTCAAGATGCACACTCTAATGTTGTTTCTAAGCTACTTTACTCACAAAATGTTTTTACTGAAGTTGGGGTTAAAACTTCCCAACAACATAACCTAAAAAATACTGAAAAGTGACTTAAATAAGGGTTAGAATGACGTGAACCATCAGTAAAATCACAATTCTTATTTTCTTCATAACTTTCGAACCGTAACTCCGATTGACGCACGGTCGGAAGCGTTGGAAAGCTTATTCAATTCTCTATACAACAATGAAAAAATATCCTTGCTTGAATACCTACAAAAATGAGATAAATTAAAATTAGAAAGAATGGAATTTATTACAATCGCGCTAAGCGCCCTCAGATTGTGTTAAACACGATCTCACTTAAAATACCCTTAAAGCACCTTAAAGCGCGCTAAGTGTAACACCCTTCTAAACCTCGCGAAATAAATATAAATAAATTAGAGTAATTATCATGCATCTCACAAAAGGGTGTCACATATACTTTCAAAACATCATACAACACTTGTCTCAATAACACTTTAATTGAATTCATGCTTTTCCAAAAACTTTCACTAAGCATGTAGCAGTGGAATCACTTTCATTAAGAATCTCATAACATTCAAGTCTCAAATAAATTTCCTTCATTAAATCAACTTAGGCATAAAAAGCCACTTCACCATAAAATTCAAATCAGATTAACAAATAAATAGAGTATACAATTGTATCTCTCAAAACATGAATCAAACGCTCCCTAGTGTTACATAATCAGAGCACAACTCAACCCAAAATAAATAAGGAAGCTAAACAAGCTACTCCAAATAGCTATCCTCGTACTAGCAAGCAACTCTAATCTTCAGTACCTGAGTGATGTCGTATAAAACATCATTCCAACAGAAGGGTGAGAATTCACATAATTATTGAAATCATAAGATGATAATTAATTTAAGGCATACAAGCATAATCACAATTATTCTCACACTTCAAAGTTTCATCAACCAAATATCAATCAAGTAATCATACCATTCACAAGTATATCTGTAACGCCCCAGTTTTGGTTCGTTTTATTTAATCGTGTCGTTTTGATTATTTTATTATTATATTATTTTATTTTTGACTTTTATTTGAAAATATATTATTTTTCATTGTTGTTATGTTTTATCGCGTTTTATGAGTGTTTGCGAGATATTTGAGTGTAGGGGTAATTGGGTCATTTTGCTTTATTTTCCTTAAGTTAGAAAATAGAAAGAAAAGAGAGAAAAATAGTAAGGAAAGAAAAAGAGAAGAAGAAAAAGAGAAAGAAGGGAAAGAAGAGAAGAAAAAGAGAGAAAACTTGTGGATTAAGAAATCGATCAACTGACTTTCAAAAACACGATTAAATCGGGTAAGGGTGCGAAACTCGATTATCTTATACTTGTGCATAATTATGCATGTATGTTTTTGGTTGATATTGGATTAAAATTGAAATATAGAGTAAAACCCATAAATGTTGGAATTGTTAGAAATTGATATAATTTATGTTTGAAATCATGTTTTAGTGTCCCTTACTGTTGATACATGATGGATACATGTTGTTAGGCATTCTATTGGTAATTTTCTGGTGTTTAGGTGAGATTGGGAGTGAGTTTTGGGTGAATTTCGCAGAAAAATTATGCAGGAAATTTCTGGTTTTTCCACTGCCCATACGCGTATCACTCAAGGTAATACGCGTATTGGTTAAGGCAATACGCGTATGGCATTGAAGGAGTGAGGGCAATACGCGTATGGAGTTTCATTTTCTCAGCCATCTGCTCATTTGCGTAATGGTACGCGTAAGGTTGAGGGCAATACGCGTATGAAGTGAGGCAATACGCATATTGGAGTTTTTAGTGGGATTTTTAGGAGGAATTGGTCTCTGCCCATACGCGTATCACTTTGGGCAATACATGTATGGAGTGGGCGAGGGAGCAAGACAATACGCGTATGGCTCAGGGAAATACGCGTATGGCCAGGAAGATTGCAAAATTGTGTTTTTTCGCGATTACCTTTCTTGTTCAGTCCGTAACTTGTGTTCCGATTATCCGTTTTTAACATTCTTGGTATTGTTGAATAGCTATTGAACTGTACTTTCTTATGATGATGGTTTTGAGATTGTTTACCGATTTAATTAAGTCAGGAATTTGGAAATGTGTCGTTTTGTCAACTTTTACCGTTTAATTGTGCGTAATTGATGTGTTATCATGCAATGTGCTAGTGATATGTGTTGTATGACTTGTGTGCTGATTATATGAGGTGAATGCATATGTTTAAATTTTGTGATGAGGGTTTGTGGCCTTATGGAAATTAAATGCATTGTTTTGGGCTTGAGTGCAAAGCATGATTATTGTTGAGTGAGATGATTGCATATATGTGTGCATTTGAATGTCATGAGTCATTGTATGCCAAGCATCATGATATGCATTCTTGTGATGTCGTGTGCCCTAGTGGGTGTGAGCGACGAAACAATTCCAGAGGGAATCCGCTATAACATCGTGCGCCTTATACAAAAAGGACCTAAAGCGATGATTATAGACGATCGTGCGCCTTATACAAAGAGGACCTAAAGCAATCAGATTGTGCACCTTATACAAAGAGGACCTAAAGCCATCCATAAACGTCGTGCGCCATATACCAAGAGGACCTAAAGCGATGGGGAACATCGTTTGCCCGACGGGGAGTTACGCTAAGTAACAAGCGATGATTCCAATAGTTCCTGAGTGAACTAGTGTTGAGATGATGGATGGATGGTACCGCATTGAATTGCATAGCGTCGTTGTGTCGGTCTCTGTGCATTTGCATAAATCATGAATGGATTGATTTTGTGTGGAATTGTGATTGGAATTGATGAGTGATGTATGTATATATATTGTGTTGGTGATAATTGTATTGTGCATGATTGATATGCATTGGTGATGGATATATGAGATATGCATTGTATTGTTTTGCATTTGATTTTTGGTGTAAGTTGTGGTGAGAATATTTTATGTGTGTATTTTTGTGTTATTATATAATTATATGCAATTATATTATGATTGTGTTTCTCACCCTTCTCCTGTTTTAATGCTCTATGAGGCATTGCAGATTAGTTTGCTGGAGGTCTTTTTGTGAAGCTTAGGTCTTCATTCTTTTGTCGGTCGGATCTAATATGTAGCACCAGGTAGTCGAGGAGATCGTTGTGACTTATATGTATATGTATAGTTATCTTTTGGATGGTATATGTATGGATCTGTGTATGACAAAGAAACTCTTTATGTGATATATATATATATATATATATATATATATATATATATATATATATATATATGAGATTCAGTTGCAGATTTTCCGCTTTTATTCTGTATCTGATTTTTGGGTAGTAGGAACTAAGTTCCTCTGTTAATTGCTACCAGATTGTTGCATATCTTTATGAGCAGGTTTATTGTGTTTTGTCTCAATTGATGTGATGCCTTCGTCTATGCCATGAATATTTAATTATACTCTGATGAAATTTTTATTGCTTTATTTTAATTGGGGGTATAGATTGGGGGTGTTACATTAAGTGGTATTAGAGCCAGTCTGTGTCAGTTTGTGTCAGTCCTTGTCGGTGTTTGTGTTTGGGTGAGCTGTTTGTTTAACCATAGTTGCTGTTGTTGGATATGAACAGAATATGGCTGGTAGGAATGATGCTGCTTTGGCTGCTGCTATGCAAGCTATGGCTCGGGCTGTGCAGGGTGCACCTAATGCTGCTGGGAATGATGAGTTCAGGAAGAATAAATCGCCTGTTTTCAAAGGGAGGCATGATCCCGATGGTGCTCAGATTTGGCTGAAGGAGATTGAAAGGATTTTCTGAGTGATGGATTGTGTTGAGGATTAGAAGGTGAGACTGGGTACTCACATGTTGCAGGAGGAAGCGGATGATTGGTGGGTTAGTACTCGTCATGTGTTAGAAGCTGGAGATGAAGAAGTCACTCGGGCTTTGTTAGTGTTGAGTTTCTGAGGAAGTATTTTCCCGAAGATGTTAGAGGAAAGAAGGAGATAGAGTTCTTAGAATTGAAACAAGGTAATATGTCTGTTGTTGATTATACTGCTAAGTTTGTAGAGCTTGTGCAGTTTTATCCACATTATGCTGAAGCGACTGCGGAGTTTTCTAAGTGTGTGAAGTTTGAGAGCGGATTCCGTCCTGAGATTAAGCAGGCAATTGGTTATCATAGAATTCGAAGGTTTTCTGATTTGGTGGATTGTTGTAGGATTTATGAAGAAGATAGTAAAGCTCGTTCTACTCACTATAAGAGTGTGAACGAAAGGAAAGGGAAACAACCATTTCATAGTGGTCCGTATGTGACACCGGCTGATAAGGGTAAGCAAAGGGGTAACTTTGATAAAAGGTCAAGTAGAGGAGGTAAGGCTAATTCTGTGAGATGTTTTAGGTGTGGTGAATTAGGGCATCGTCAGTTTGAATGTAGGAAGGATATGAGGAAGTGTTCTAATTATGGAGGTTTAGGACATGTAGCGGCTGAGTGCAAGAGGAAGAATGTGGCGAAGTGTTTCAACTGTGGTGAACCTGGTCATATTAGTACAAAGTGTCTGAAACCTAAGCAAGCTCCAGCTGGTGGGAAAGTTATTGCCTTGGCAGGGACTCAGACTACAAGTGCAGATCGTCTGATCAGAGGTACTTGTTTTATTAATAGTACGCCTTTAGTTGCTATTATTGATACTGGAGCGACCCATTCATTTATTTCGTCTGAGTGCGCGAAGCATTTGAATCTTGTGTTGTCTTCGATGGGTGGAGAGATGGTTATTGATACTCCAGCAATGGGGTCAGTAACTACTTCTTTGGTTTGTTTAAATTGTCCTTTGACCATTTATGGTAAAGATTTTGAGATGGATTTGGTGTGTTTTCCGTTGGAGGGTTTAGATGTGGTTTTGGAAATAAATTAGTTATAGTTTAATCGAGTTCATATTGATTGTTATCATAAGCTGGTAAGATTTCCTTCTCTTGAGGAAGACGAGGAATCGAGTTTCTTATCTACCAAAGAGTTGAAGAAACTTTTGGCAGATGAAGCTCAGTTGTTTGGGTTGTTTGCATCGTTGACAGTGGATAGTCAAGTTTCACTTGATGTGTTTCCTGTTGTGTGTGAATTTCCTGAGGATATTTCATATGTACCGCCAGAGAGAGAGGTGGAGTTTTCTATAGATCTAGTTCCTGGTACTAGACCTGTTTCTATGGCACCTTATCATATGTCGGCATCTGAGTTGGTTGAGTTAAAGAAGCAGTTGAATGAATTGTTAGAAAAGAGGTTTGTGAGGCCAAGTGTATCGCCTTGGGGTGCTCCAGTTTTATTGGTGAAATAGAAAGATGGAAGTATGCAACTGTGTATTGATTATCGCCAGTTGAATAAGGTGACGATTAAGAATAAGTATCCTCTTTCGAGAATTGATGATTTGATGGACCAGTTGGTAGGTGCGTATGTGTTTAGTAAGATTGATTTGAGGCCGGGTTATCATCAGATTAGGGTGAAAGAGGAAGATATTCAGAAGACGGCTTTTAGGACACGATACGGTCATTATGAATATTCTGTGATGCCGTTCGGGGTTTCTAATGCGCCAGGTGTGTTTATGGAGTATATGAATCGTATTTTCCACGAGCATTTGGATCGATTTGTTATTGTGTTTATTGATGACATCTTGATTTATTCTAAGTCCCGGGAGGAGCACGCGGAGCATTTGCGTGTGGTGTTGCAAATTTTGAAGGAAAAGAGACTTTTTTCCAAATTGTCCAAGTGTGAGTTCTGGTTGTCAGAAGTGAGTTTTCTTGGGCACGTGATTTCAGGTAATGGTATTGTTGTTGATCCATCTAAAGTAGAAGCAGTTCTACAATGGGAGGCTCCTAGATCTGTTACTGAAATTAGAAGCTTTTTGAGTTTAGCTGGTTATTATCGGAGATTCATTGAAGGTTTTTCTAAGCTAGCACTTCCTTTGACCCAGTTGACTTGTAAAGGTAAAGCGTTCATTTGGGATATTCGGTGTGAGGAAAGTTTTAGTGAGCTGAAGAGAAGATTGACGACAGCTCCAATTTTGATTTTGCCGAATCCTAGTGAACCATTTGTGGTGTATTGTGATGCGTCTTTGATTGGTCTAGGTGGTGTGCTGATGCAAGAAGGTAAGGTGGTGGCCTATGCTTCGAGGCAGTTAAGGGTGCATGAGAAAAATTACCCTACTCATGATTTGGAATTAGCGGCCGTGGTTTTTGTGTTGAAAATTTGGAGGCATTATCTCTTTGGTGCAAGATTCGAAGTCTTTAGTGATCTCAAAAGTTTGAAATATTTGTTTGATCAGAAAGAGTTGAATATGAGGCAACGGAGATGGTTGGAATTTTTGAAGGACTACAATTTTGGCTTGAATTACCATCCTGGTAAAGCTAATGTGGTAGCTGATGCGTTGAGTCAGAAATCGTTGCATATGTCCGCTTTAATGGTTAAAGAGTGGGAACTTTTGGAAGCTTTTAGGGACTTGAGCTTGGTGTGTGAAGTGACATCCGACAGCGTGAGGCTGGGTATGCTAAAGGTTACTAATGAGTTTCTGTTGACCGTAAGCGAGAAACAGAAGTTGGATGTGAAATTTGTGGATTTGATGTTGGTTGGAGAAAAAGATGCGAGTAGTGATTTTAGAGTGGATGAAAATGGTGTTTTGAGATTCCGTGGTAGAATTTGTATCCCTGATGATTCGGACTTGAAAATGATGAATTTGGAGGAAGGACCCCGGAGTAATTTGAGTATACATCCGGGAGCTAATAAGATGTACCAAGATTTGAAGAAGATCTTTTGGTGGTCTGGATTGAAAAGAGATATGGCTCAGTTTGTGTATGCGTGTTTGAGTGCCAAAAGTCGAAAGTAGAACATCAAAAGCCTAGTGGTTTGTTGCAACCGTTGGATATTCCTGAGTGGAAATGGGATAGCATTTCTATGGATTTTGTAACAGGGTTGCCGAATACACTGAGGGGATATAATGCTATTTGGGTGGTTGTGGACAGACTGACTAAATCGGCGCATTTCATTCCGATTGACATAAGTTTTTCTTTGGAGAGGTTAGCTGAGATTTATATCAGTGTGATTGTGAAGCTACATGGTGTTCCGTTGAGTATTGTTTTGGATCGAGATCCGAGGTTTGCCTCGAGATTTTGGGAAAGTTTGCAAAAGGCGTTGGGTTCTAAGTTGAGGTTGAGTTCTGCTTATCACCCTCAGAGGGATGGACAGACGGAGATAACGATTCAGTCGTTCAAAGATTTGTTACGGGCTTGTGTTCTTGAACAAGGTGGTGCGTGGGATAGTTATCTTGCATTGGTGGAATTCACGTATAATAATAGTTTCCATTCGAGTATTGGAATGGCACCTTTTGAAGCATTGTATGGACGAAGATGTCGAACACCGTTGTGTTTGCACGAATCTGGTGATAGTTCGGTAGTTGGACCGGAATTGATTCAACAGACTACAGACAAGGTGAAACTTATTCGTGAGAAAATGAAGGCTTCTCAGAGTAGGCAAAAGAGTTATCATGATTGAAGATGGAAAGATCTTGAGTTTCAAGAGGGCGATAATGTATTTTTGAGAGTTACGCCGGTAACGGGTGTGGGTCGTGCATTGAAGTCGAAGAAGCTTACTTCTCGATTTATTGGTCCTTACCAAATATCCGCGAGAGTGGGTGCTGTGGCTTATCGGGTGGCATTGCCGCCGAATCTATCGAATTTACACAATGTGTTCCATGTTTCACAGCTTTGGAAGTATGTTCCGGATCCATCGCATGTGATTCCGATGGATGAAGTTGAGGTAAGGGAAAACCTTACGGTGGAGGCATTACTAGTGAGAATTTTGGGTCGCGAGTCGAAGAGGTTAAGGGGCAAGGATATTGCACTTGTGAAAGTGGCGTGGGGAGGCGCTGCTGATGGCAATTTGACTTGGGAGTTGGAGATTCGGATGCGGGAGTCGTATCCAGAGTTGTTCGTCTCAGGTAATATTTTCGAGGACGAAAATTTCTAAGTGGGGGAGAGTTGTAACGCCCCAGTTTTGGTTAGTTTTATTTAATCGAGTCGTTTTGATTATTTTATTATTATATTATTTTATTTTTGACTTTTATTTGAAAATATATTATTTTTCATTGTTGTTATGTTTTATCGCGTTTTGGGAGCGTTTGCGAGATATTTGAGTGTAGGGGTAATTGGGTCATTTTGCTTTATTTTCCTTAAGTTAGAAAATAGAAAGAAAAGAGAGAAAAATAGTAAGGAAAGAAAAAGAGAAGAAGAAAAAGAGAAAGAAGGAAAAGAAGAGAAGAAAAAGAGAGAAAACTTGTGGATTAAGAAATCGATCAACCGACTTTCAAAAACACGATTAAATCGGGTAAGCGTGCGAAACTCGATTATCTTATACTTGTGCATGATTATGCATGTATGTTTTTGGTTGATATTGGATTGAAATTGAAATATAGAGTAAAACCCATAAATGTTGGAATTGTTAGAAATTGATATAATTTATGTCTGAAATCATGTTTTAGTGTCCCTTATTGTTGATACATGATAGATACATGTTGTTAGGCATTCTATTGGTAATTTTCTGGTGTTTAGGTGAGATTGGGAGTGAGTTTTGGGTGAATTTCACAGAAAAATTATGTAGGAAATTTCTGGTTTTTCCACTGCCCATACGCGTATCACTCAAGGCAATACGCGTATTGGTTAAAGCAATACGCGTATGGCATTGAAAGATTGAGGGCAATACACGTATGAAGTTTCATTTTCTCGGCCATCTGCCCATTTGCGTAATGGTATGCGTAAGGTTGAGGGCAATACGCGTATTGGAGTTTTTCGTGGGATTTTTAGGAGGAATTGGTCTCTGCCCATACGCGTATCACTTTGGGCAATACGCGTATGGAGTGGTCGAGGGAGCAAGGAATACGCGTATGGCTCAGGAAAATACGCATATGGCCAGGAAGATTGCAGAATTGTGTTTTTTCGCGATTACCTTGTTCAGTCCGTAACTTGTGTTCCGATTATCCATTTTTAACATTCTTGGTATCGTTGAATAGCTATTGAACTGTACTTTCTTATGATGATGGTTTTGAGACTATTGACCGATTTAATTAAGTCGGGAATTTTGAAATGTGTCGTTTTGTCGACTTTTACCATTTTAATTGTGCATAATTGATGTGTTATCATGCAATGTGTTGGTGATATGTGTTGTATGACTTGTGTGCTGATTATATGAGGTGAATGCACGTGTTTAAATGTTGTGATGAGGGTTTGTGGCCTTATGGAAATTAAATGCTTTGTTTTGGGCTTGAGTGCAAATCATGATTATTGTTGAGTGAGATGATTGCATATATTTGTGCATTTGAATGTCACGAGTCATTGTATGCCAAGCATCATGATATGCATTCTTGTTATGTCGTGTGCCCTAGTGGGTGTGATCGATGAAACGATTCCAGAGGGAATCCGCTATAACATCGTGCGTCTTATACAAAGAGGACCTAAAGCGATGAATATAGACGATCGTGCGCCTTATACAAAGAGGACCTAAAGCGATCGGATTGTGCGCATTATACAAAGAGGACCTAAAGCAATCCATAAACGTCGTGCGCCTTATACCAAGAGGTAACAAACGATGATTCCAATAGTTCCTGAGTGAACTAGTGTTGAGATGATGGATGGATGGTACCACATTGCATTGCATAGAGTCGTTGTGTCGGTCTCTGTTCATTTGCATAAATTATGAATTGATTAATTTTGTATGGAATTGTGATTGGAATTGATGAGTGATGTATGTATATATATATTGTGTTGGTGATAATTGTATTGTGCATGATTGATATGCATTGGTGATGGATATATGAGATATGCATTGTGTTGTTTTGGATTTGATTTCTGGTGTAAGTTGTGGTGAGAATATTTTACGTATGTATTTTTGTGTTATTATATAATTATATGAAATTATATTATGATTGTGTTTCTCACCCTTCTGCTGTTTTAATGCTCTATGAGGCATTGCAGATTAGTTTGCTGGAGGTCTTTTTGTGAAGCTTAGGTCTTCATTCTTTTGTCGGTCGGCTCTGATATGTAGCACCGGGTAGTCGGGGAGATCGTTGTGACTTATATGTATATGTATAGATATCTTTTGGATGGTATATGTATGGATCTGTGTATGACAGACAAACTCTTTATGTGATATATATATATATGAGATTCAGTTGCAGATTTTCCACTTTTATTCTGTATCTGATTTGTGGGTAGTAGGAACTAAGTTCCTCTGTTAATTGCTACCTGATTGTTGCATATCTTTATGAGCAGGTTTATTGTGTTTTGTCTCAATTGATGTGACGCCTTCATCTATGCCATGAATATTTAATTATACTCTGATGAAGTTTTTATTGCTTTATTTTAATTGGGGGTATAGATTGGGGGTGTTACAATATCCACACCGTCCACAATTTCACCAATTCAATATTTCAAATGAATACACATAATCTCATATAACAAACATATACACAGTGAGACTCAATGCAAGACTCAATGCAACTCATGCCATGTGGTACCCACACTTATTAATTTTCGATTTTTACATTAAACTGGGTCCGTTCTCTAGACCAATAACACTCAAATGCCCGTTCTCTAAGCTTTCAAACCCCGCTCTAGGTTTGGAACAAGTCACTTGCTTCCACGGAGCTAACAAGCACTGCCTCTTGACACAAATAATGCGTATGCAATCAACAATCATATGCAATTAATACCGTTCTCTAATCTTAATATCATGCATATCTCCAATAATTCATCACACTTGAATTACCACACAATTGCGCACACAAACACATTTTCATAATCAAAGCATTCATACTTCAAACATCATCACCACAATTAGCAAGTAATACACAAATATCGACTTGATCCAATCATCACTCACAAAACACAACTACCGATTTAATATAGGATAATTAATCAATCACCAATAATTGAATCAAATATTAAATAAACAATCAATTTCCAAATAAATGACTAGTATTTAAATAAATAATAATCAATATTTAAATAAATAATCCATACCTAAATAAATAATTTATATTTAAATAAGTAATTTGTATTTAATGAATATTCAATATTTACTAATTATTCAGTAATTAATAAATACTCAATAATTATTCAATATTTTAATAAATAATTCAATATTTTAATAAATAATCAATATTTAATTAAATAATTATTAATCAATATTTAAATAAATATCAATATTTAATAAATAATCAATATTTTATTAAACAATCAAGTCCCTATATCACACTTTTCCTGCAGATCTTAACGTTAGGGACTAAAACCAACATAAAAGTGAGATATAGGGACTCAGACAAAAAAAAAATTATAGGGACTAAAATAAAAAACACACCATCTTACAGGAATCAAAAGTGCATTTAAGCCTTCAATAAATCACATATTTCAATTAAATCAATTAATTCAAATAAATTAAATAAACCAATTAATTTATATAATTCCAATAATTCATATAAATCAAACAATTCACATAAATTCAATAAATCAAGAAAACCAAATAAATCACATAAATCAAATAATTAAATTAAATCAAATAGTTAATTAATTCAATTAAATCAAATAAATCAATTAACTCAAATAAATCAAATAGATCAATTATTTCAAATAAGTCCAATAAATCAATAAATCCAAATAACTCAAATAAATCAATTAATTTATATAAATAAATAATTACTAAAATTGGGGTGTTATAACCCTCCCCCACTTAAAAGATTTCCGCCATCGAAAATTACCTCAAACGAACAACTCAGGAATAGATAACAGTTGTATCAAACCGACAGTTTCTAATGTTCGATCTCCGAATTCTAACAAGTAAAATAAGAAAACACAAATTATGCAATATCTTTCTTCATATGAGGCCACCAAAATACTTTCCTCAAATCTTGATACATCTTGGTAGCACCGGAATGAATACTCAATCCACTACGACGCCCTTCCTCAAGAATACTCTTCTTCAGCTCAACAATATCTAAAACACAAACTCTATCATGACATCTAATGATACCATTTTCATCAATCCGAAAATCACCTCCTCGACCTTGATTGATCAAAGTCAACCAATCTACCAAACCCAAATCAAAATTTTGACCTTCTCGAATCTCATCAAGAATGCCACTAGTAAGCTTCAGCATACCAAGCTTAACTCCACAAGAAGTCTCTCAACAAACCAAACTCATATATCGAAATTGCTCAATCATTTACAACTCTTTTACCATCATCATCGACATATGTAAAGATTTCCTACTCAATGCATCCGCTATCACGTTTGCTTTACTCGGATGGTAATTCAAACCGAAATCATAATCTTTCAAAAGTTCTGACCATCTCCTTTACCTCACATTCAATTCTTTCTGATCAAAGAGATACTTCAAGCTCTTATTTTCACTAAATACCTCAAATCTCGTACCAAACAAGTAATGCCTCCAAAGTTTTAATACAAACACAACAGTGGCCAACTCTAAGTCATGCGTCAGATAATTCCTCTCATGCACTTTAAGTTGCCTTGAAGCATAAGCTACAACCTGACGATGTTGCATCAACACACCTCTCAAACCCATCAAAGAAGCATCACAATACACAACAAATGGTTCTGACGGATTCGGCAAAATAAAAACACGAGCTGCCGTCAATCTTCTCTTAAGATCTTGAAAACTGCCTTCACACTTTGCATCCCAAACAAAAGCTTGACCCTTCCTAGTCAACTGCGTCAACGACAAAGATAACTTAGCAAATCCTTCAATGAATTTCCGATGATAACCTGCCAAACCAAGAAAACTTCTAATCTCAATAACTGATTTCGGAGTCTCCCATTGTGACACCGGTTCAACCTTCGACGGATAAACTGCAATACCTCTACCTGAAATCACATGTCCAAGAAAACTCACTTCCTTTAACCAAAACTCACCTCTAGCAATTTTAATTATTTCCATCAATTAGAATTAAATTAAATAAATTACTTAATTCCAACAATCTAATTAAATAAATTACTTAATTTAAATAATTCAAATAAATCAAGTAACTAAATAAATTAATTATTTCAATTAAATTAATTAAATCTATTAATTCAAATAAATTAAATAAACCAATTAATTTATATAATTCCAATAATCCATATAAATCAAACAATTCACATAAATTCAATAAATCAAGAAAACCAAATAAATCACATAAATCAAATAATTAAATTAAATCAAATTAATTAATTATTCAATTAAATCAAATAAATCAATTAACTCAAATAAATCAAATTGATCAATTATTTCAAATAAGTCCAATAAATCAATAAATCCAAATAACTCAAATAAATCAATTAACTTATATAAATAAATAATTACTAAAATTGGGGTGTTACACTAAGCGTGGTCCTGCTCGCGCTAAGCGCTGTCAAGAAAACGAAAATACTCCAGCTACTGCCATCTAGTTCTCAGCACGCTAAAAATCGCGCTACGCGTGAATGACAGTATTTTGTTGGTCAAAACTGCAAAATTCTGCATTTTAAGCATCCCTCTTCGCTTAAACAGGTCCATACTTCAACCATGCATTATTACCTATAAAAATAGATGAAAACCGATCAAACTTACTAATATGTACATGAAAACGCAATATATACAACAATAAGTAAACTATACAGACAATACACGAAAACAAAGATTATTAACGGAAAACCAACGAATCGAGCCAATAAGTGCCAAATATTCACACTCATAATCAGTACATTTTAGCACTTATCAACTCTCCCCAACTTAAACTTGTTTTCCCTCAAACAAGAATCAAACAACTCAAAGAAACAAAAGTAACAACCAAGCAATCACGTCTCAACAAGTTTCGAAAAGAAAAAACAAATGTATAATTCAACACAAAAACGTACATGCAAAGCAAAACTTACCACTAAATTACAACGAAAACATGAAAACGAAACAACTCCTAAATACAAAACACATGTCAAAAATTCTAAGACAATACAATGTTCAAAAATGAATCACACCTAGCACACACTTCTTCAGTAGATGAATAACAAAAACATGAAAGGCTTAACTCTCACCCAACAATCAAGCTAACAACAGGCTAAATTATGTATTCATCAAGAAAAAACTCATATTGAACAGTATAAAAGCAAAAATCACAAGGGCTTTAAGGGTTGTAATGTGCCTTGGGTAACAAACAATTGTTTTTCTTAAGGTAAAAGAAACAAAAACTTGCATAATCAAATGAGAGTGGTCATTTTTCACAATCTCAAGCACTCACAAATTCCAATCACCTTTTTCACTTTTCCAAATTGTTACACCATTCCACACAACTTATTAGCACAACATTATTCTTTTTTTTTTTCTTTTTTCAATTCTTTTTCCCTTTTTTTTCTTTTTCTTTTCCATTTTTTTTCTTTTCTTTCTTTCTCAAACTTTTTCTTTTTCTCAACCTCTTAGCAGCTAACCACTTCTCCCCAACTTGAATACAACCACACATAGTGACATGAATGCTCCCAAAATTATTTTGGCAAGGGTAAAAAACTCAAATAATAAGTCATGACTATAGTTCAAGAAAAAGTTTTAGAATCTATACAAAAATATACTTAACACCAACATGGATTCTAACAAAGGCTCAAAGGGTATAAGCAAATTCTCACTCTCTCACAAGGTAGATTGACTATTCGGTCTAGTGGTTATGCTCAAAATCAAACAAAATGCCTTGATCATTTTAGTGCTATCATACAAATAAACACAAATACAAGATTAAACATAATAAAACCGAGCTAAACAAGAAAGTTGGTCTCCTGCATATAGTAAATAATGGAAAGCTCCTCACAAAAAGGGTTTTGTTCTAAAGTGATTCTAAATTGAACAAGTATGGCAAAAGAATGACAGACATGAAAATTGTACAAATCAAAAGTCTCTTAATCATCCTATGTTCTAGAAATCGATAAGCGAGTACCTTGCAAAGTACCAACTTCAAAAAATATCATTACCACACATTCGCAAGTTGAAACGATCAAACTTGGAAAATCACAAAATGCATCCTCAAGCTAATAAAAAACGAATTTGAGAGAAAACACAAAATTTTATTCTAACAACCTTCAAAAATTGAATTAAAACTAACTACACACAAAAACCAAAATTGGTGAAAGTGGACAGAAAATGAGACATTTTTCTTTGCAAAACAAGACGCGCTAAGCGCGTGCAGGAAAATTTTATTTTTCAAAATTGGTTTTTTCTCTCATTTAATCCATCCATTGTCACTTTATATTAACTATACTACTAAACATAAAACTGTACAAACTCAAGAATCATTGTGTTGCCTCCCAACAAGCGTTTGTTTCACGTCGTTAGCTCGACGCCTTATTTACGTACAAGCTCCTCCATGTTGCTTCGTTCACCGGTAGATACCAAATAAAACCTGCAACACTTGAGCAAACGTAAACGAAAAACAAAAATATGTACACACACAAAAACATGATGGAAAACACATATATACAATCACTTATGGAAAACAACTATAAACAAGTATATACAAAACTTAAAAACATAAAAACTATCGCAATGCAATTCAATATCAAAACCAATCCCCGACAACGGCGCCATTTTGTTGGAGCGGTAAAGTGGCAAGCAAAAATTTTATTTTCGGAAGAATTCCCTCTGGGATTTATGTCGTCTCCACAGGGATCGGTTCGAGTGAAAGAATGTAGTTCGACAATCTCTACGTCTCTAAGTTTGGGTTTAAATGGTTTGGGATAAAAATGCAAAAGGAAAAACATAAAACAAGAAAATAAATACATTCTTAAGACATGAGAAAACTCATCAGAAGTTGTATTTCGTTCTACCCATCAAGTACTAAAAAATATATGGATCAAATGAACGCAACCTAAATCACTCGTCAAAACGCCCATGTATCGCTCACAATAAGAGGTTATGTATAACGTAAACATTGAGAGATCAACTGCATTCTCTCGGAGATGATTTCTCACAAAACTAAACAACACGAAGCATTAAGATCCGACACACATGTGAATATTAGACCGCTTCCTACAACCAATAGACATTCATCTTTGGTCGAGTTCGAAAAGTATATGTCTATAGATATCCAAACCCATTAAGATAGATAGTAAAGCAAAGATGACATTGATTAAGAGTTGTAAAAGAGATTTTATACAAAGATCCATAAATATACATACAATCAAGATAAACTTACATACAAAACCCCAACAAATAGATGGTACAAAGAGAAGAGAGAAGAAGAACATAAATCTCACAGTTTGTCAACTCCGATTGAGGTAGATTCGACTCCGGATCATCAAGATGCACACTCTAATGTTGTTTCTAAGCTACTATACTCACAGAATATTTTTGATGAAGTTGGGATTAAACGTTCCCAAAAAAATAACCTAAAACATCATGAAAAGTGACTTAAATAGGGGTTGGAATGACGCGAACCGCGAAAAGCATGCTACGAGGGCGCTTAGCGCCATCAGCAAAATCACATTTCTTATTTTCTTCATAACATTCGAACCGTAACTCCGATTGACGCACGGTCGGAAGCGTTGGAAAGCTTATTTAATGCCCTATACAACAATGACAAAATATCATTTCTTGAATACCTACAAAATTAAGATAAACTAAAATTAGAAACAATGAATTTTATTACAACCGCGCTAAGCACGATCTCACTTAAAATACCCTTAAACCGCCTTAATGCGCGCTAAGCGTAGTCCTGCTCGCGATAAGCGCAGTTAAGAAAACAAAAATACTCCAGCTACTGCCATCCAGTTCTCGGCACACTAAAAATCGCGCTAAGCGTAAATGACATTATTTTGTTGGTCAAAACTGCAAAATTCTACATTTGAAGCATCCCTCTTGGCTCAAACGGGTCCATACTTCAACCATGCATTATTACCTATAAAAATAGATGAAAAACGATCAAACTCACTGATATGTACATGAAAACGCAATATATACAACAATAAGTAAACTATACATAAAGTACACGAAAACAGGGGATTATTAATGGAAAACCAACTAATCGAGCTAATAAGTGCCAATTATTCACACCCAAAATCAGTACATTTTAGCACTTTTTCATACCCCAAATTTTGACCACCAAGATTTCCCATCACTGTTCAAATCATCACCATAATGTGGACGTGCCATCATGCCTCATCAATCTCCTCAAGGATTGTTGAGCATTCACTACAATCAAGAATTAGGGTTTTGAGCCCTCTCAGAGCACTTAGACAAAGGATCAATCAAGAAACGACATGATCTTCAACTTGTCTAATCTCTCAAACACCCATAAAGGATCAAGAGGACTCCCAAATCAAGAATCGAGCACAAATTTGCAACATTCTAAGTGGAGCAAGCCTCAAGATCGCCAGTGTCACCAAATTAGGGTTTTTGGTCGACTAAGGCCTCCAGATGAAAATTTCATTTGGGAATGAGCCAATGCTTCAAAGCACAACCCTAGATACTCCAAGGGACCTCATGGACCCAATCATCAAGTCAGAACAACCTCAGGGGAAGCATTCATCAAAAATCAGGAATTAGGGTTTCTTGACCTAATTCACCCCTAAGTTGACTTTTGGAGAAAAGCATGAGCCAAGACCTCAAGACATGATTTTAGGGCGTCAAATACACCACATTGATCCATTTTCAACAATGGATTGATTCAAGAAGCTTTATTCACAAGTTTCAATATCATCTGGACCACAATTAGGGTTTTGAAGAAAAAGTCAACTGTATCTTTGACTTTTGACCAAGACATGCTCCCCAAACCTTAGGACATGATTCAAGACACCCAAAAACACCTATGGAATCCATCCATTAGGTTTGAATTGGGTCAATAACTTGATTACACAAAGGATCACACAGTTTGGATCTCATCTGACAAAAAGTCAACTGTGTCCAAAATCAAGTTTGATTTTTTGGAATTTTTCACAAATATGATTCACCTAAGTAAAAAACAATGTTAATGTATGATATTGATCATCATTCATCAAGAAAAATCAAGAAAATTGAGTTAACTTGCAAAAGGGGCAACCTTAGAAAACTTAAAATTTTCTAAGTTATGGAACAAAAGTGGTTTTTACCCAACTTTGCAAGGTCATAACTCCCAAACCCTAAGGCCTTTTTCTTCCATCCAAAGCTCAAATGAAAGTTCATCTTACATACTTCAAATATTTCAACTACAAGAAATTCCAAATCCTCATGGATTTTGAGTTATGGATTGATCAAAATCACAAAAACATGAAAATGACCATTTTTCCAACACTTAGAAAATTTTAGACAGAATATGTCTAGGTTTTTCACCAACTTTGGGGCCATTTTTCACTTTGATCTAAATTGAACCAGGTCCATTGGTTGACATCAAAGTTAAAGTATGCCATGAGGGCTTTCCAAAATGTACAAGAACTCATCCTAATTCAACTTGAGTAGGGAGTTACAAGTATGAAAACATGATACTTCCAAAACTATTTTCATAAGACAGCGTTGTACATGCCACATGATTTTGGAATTTTTATGACTTGGCAAGCCTTGTCACCATACAAGATAAGTTTCTAAAGTGCATTGAACCTGATCTCTGCAGAGCTACAATATCATAGAGCCTTGCAAGTCAAAAACCTCATCATTTGGCAAGTAGCATTCAAAGTTCAAAATCCAAAACTTTCAAATTTGTCATGGAGCATTTAAAGGATGCATAGAGCTGGCATGTATCAGTCCATGATCAACCAAATGAGTCAAGATAAACTCATGTAACAGAAGACCATAGGCACATTCTCTAATCTCAAGTCAATGGCTAGAGGAGACTTGAGATTCCATTTGATCACCTTTGGCCACAGACCTGTACCAGTTGTCATTCACTACTGCTTGCAAAACAAACTCGCTCTACTATAAATAGAGCTCATTTGTGATCAGTTTGAGTACACCAAAGCACCCAAACTGATGCTTTCCTCAAAATCTCTCTTTCACTCCAAATTTGCCTTCTATTTCAAGTCACTATCGAGTTTTGAGATTGGAAGTGATTCAAACCAAACCAATCATGCCAACACCTCATAAACATCATATAAGAGTGATCCATGGTCTTGAAACACATCTGAAACACTTGAATCATAAAATCACCAGTCAGTTGCTCAAGTTCTTGACAGATTTGCAGTTGAGGTACCACAAGGTGATCCAAGCACATCCAATCAAGGCTAAGCGTCTCAACACATTCCATAGGGTATAGTGAAGCTGTCCAAGTCCTTACAACACATCTGTAACATCTCCATCATCAAGATCGATCACCAGCTGCAAGAGGTAAGCCTGAAGCCTTCAAACTCTATATTTCATGCATCATAAATGATCTTTTGAGTTACCATCTTGTTCCTGCATGTATGTAGAGTAATAACCCTCAATCAATTTCCATGAATTAACGTGTATAGAATTTCATTGTGTTCATGCTGAAATTAGGGTTCTTGAGGTTATTCTCCGATTTCTCACTCCACACTTAATATAAATGCAATTAATTTATATGGTTGTGATCCTTGTTCAAAAACGAGTGAGATTGGTGTTTGAATCGTGCAAAACCATTGCATAATTAGAGAGAAAAGTGAGAAAACGTAAATCATCCATGGCGCGGTCACGAGGAAGAAGAAAGTGACCGTTGGCGCCATTTTTCAAATATTTAAATATTTGAAATTTTGTTATTTCATTTAAATGATTTCAAAAATTAATTTCTCTCTCATTTTTTATCATTTTTGATTGGTTCTTTTTTTAAAAAGTCACAAAAATGATAAATTATTTTATTTTAGAAAAAAAATCCAATTTATGTTAGAATTTTTTTAATTCATTTCATTTTATTTGTTTTTAAAACATTTTAAAATGAAATTTCGACTTTGATTTTTCAACTTCAATTGAATTTCAAGCTTTCATGTGATTAAACATGATTTTACAAATAGTTTTCAAAGTTGACACATTGTTTTTGAATATATTTGATATTTTATATCATTTTTATTTAATTTCCTTTGAAAATTATATCTTTTAAATTCAAAATTAGGGTTTTCTCTTAATTTTGATTTTTCAAACATTTTTCAAAACACTTTGGGCCTCTTGATAGAGTGTAAGTCCCATCCCTTTGTAAATAAACCATTTTGGGCCTCAGTCATTGTATAAGTCCCACTGTGTTTTCTAAAACCGCGGCGCGATCGTCGCCTTTTAAACAAAATCATCTGGGCCTCCTGTTGTGATGTAAGTCCCATCTTTCTTATTTTTTAAAATCTTTGGGCCTCTTGATAGTGTAAGTCCCATCCCTTTGTAAATAAACCATTTTGGGTCTCATCCATTGTATAAGTCCTAATACGATTTCAAAAATCTCGGCGCGATCGCCACTTTTTAAACAAAATCATTTGGGCCTCCTGTTGTGTTGTAAGTCCCATCCTTCTTTTTTAAAATACTCTTTGGGCCTCTAATAGAGTGTAAGACCCGTCCCTTGTAAATACAAAACCTTTTGGGGCCTCAGTCATTGTATAATTCCCAGCACAGTTTTCAAAATAACGGTGCGATCGTTGTTTTTTCATCTGGGCCTCTCCTTGAGTTGTAAAGCCCACCTCTTGTACAAAAATAAACTTTAGGCCTCTAATAGAGTGTAAGACCCACCTCTTTTGTTAATACAATAAATTTGGGCCTCAGTCATTGTATAAGTCCCTCTGTGATTTTCAAACTACGACGCGATCGTCGCCCTTTTCAAAAGAATTCATCTGGGTCTCTCCTTAAGTATAAGCCCCAAACTTCTTTTAAAATAACTTTCTTTGTTTGATTTAGATTCAAATTCATAGTTGTTATCAAAAATTTATTTAATTTCTTGAACAACTAACTATATTGCTGCAGTGCTGGAAGCTTGCTCACCTGTAAGTTCTATCAGCTTTCTTTTAAATACTAGCTCATATATATCTCATCTGTATATATATACCTGTATATCTTGCTTAGAGTTTTCCCCGAAAATTAGGACTAGGATTAGATAAAGCCAATGGTCACTCTTTCAACACAGTCAAAACTATTTCCCCATAGGAAATTCTAGATACAGTCTTGCCTCCTCTTAGGCTTATACAATATGGAACACAGAAAGGCATTATTCCCGGTGAAACATTTCTCAAGACTGTCACTATTAGAAATTTGTCAAGAAATTCATTTCCCCTAGAGAGGATTAATTCCCGGTGAAACCTCTCTTGAATTTCTTCAAACCCTAGAACTGTTCACTACAAAAAGGATTAATTCCCGGTGAAACCTTTCTTGAACTTTTCTTAAGTTCGGACCCACAGGCTTCCTAAAAGCATCCCCAGACTCCTATTGGGCTTTGTACAAGGACCCTCAGGCTTCTTAGAAGTTCTCATGCCTCCTCTTGGGCTTAATACAAGGACCCAAAAAACCTTCTACAGGTATAGGACAAAACCTAGTCATTAGTTGTTAGAGCATTCCTTTCAAGAGTCAAAACATGAGACCAACTTAGGGTTGATTCTCATCCCTTAAAAGTCAGCCTCCTCTTGGACATCATACAAAGATAAACCATGGAATAACAATAGACTTGGACAGGCTCACCTCCTTTTGGATCTCAAAAGGAACCCTTAAGTTTCCTAAAAAACACAGGAAATACCCTGATCATTTCATCAACCACCAACAGAGTTAAGACCTCCATAGGTTTCAAAACTCAATATTTAAACTCTCACTTTAAATTTCCCCAGCTAGGGTCAAATCACTATCCATAAACCTCACTCATAACCTCATGGTCTCTGATATCTCAACTCTGCTGCAATCCACAGTAAGAGTTGATTCCCCAATTTGGACTTGTCTCTGAATTTCAATAATCCTCAGCAGAAGTTAGCCTCCTCTTAGGCTTCATATAAGAAATTCCTCAACCAGCCTCCTCTTAGGCTTTGTATAATGATCATCCTCAGCAGCTTTAGCCTCAATCTTGGGCTTTGTATAAGACACCAATAAAAATTCCCCAGTGGAGTCATCTTTCTTTCAGCCTCAATCTTGGGCTTTGTACCAGACACATATCAGTCAATAACTTCTAGCCTCAATCTTGGGCATTGTACAAGACACATAAAAACACTCTCTTGTTGAGTCAGTATCTTTAGCCTCAATCTTGGGGTTTGTACAAGACACATATAAAACCTCTCCTCAGTAGAGTGAGTCCCTCTTAGCCTCAATCTTGGGCTTAGTACACGACAGACAAAATATTTCCCAGAACAAATCAATTCCTTCCAGCCTCCTCTTAGGCTTTGTATATTGATCTCTCCAAAAGAGTCAGTCCCTTTTCAGCCTCAATCTTGGGCTTTGTACAAGATAGATATAAAAATCCCTAAATAGAGTCAACCTTTTAGCTTCAACCTTGGGCTTTGATCAAGGCACACCAAAACAAATCAAACATCCCCTCAGAGGAAATCTAAAATCTCTCTGCAGGAAAACATTTCTCTATACAATAACAGATCAAAACAGACATTCAAAAAACCCTAATCCCAGATAACTGCTGTAAGTGGCATACTTGTTGATTCAAAAAGTCCAAGCCGTAGTCCATCTCTTATCCTGGTAAATTTCCTCTTCCATCTAATTGCTGTAAGTGGCAAGCCTCTGGATTATTTACATCCAAGCCAATGTCCCTCTCTTAGCATGAAAAATTTCTAAGGAAAAATGGCATTGCTCTACATTGAGTTAAAGTTTTCTCCTTCAGAACATCACCCTCATAAAGGAAATTATGGCATTGTTGGATTCCATATATTCCAGTTAAAGTAATTCTCCTTTATAATTAGTTACCCAACAACTGTGATAAACAGATGAGATAGCTCCCTTCAGAGGTGACAAATTCTCTCTCAGTCAAACAATTTAGTTTCAATCTTGGGCTTTGAACAAGACACAAATAACCTTTAGCTTCAATCTTGGGCTTTGAACAAGACACCAGACATCTTTTCCTCCCATAGAATAGGAGGAACTACGATTGCTCTGATTTCCATGTTTTCTTCAACGGGAATACGTAGGCATAAGATTGCGAAATCTTAGTGAGCACAGTAAACAAAAACTCAAGGTCCCGTACCTTACCAAAAACATCGAAAACTCCAAAAACAACAAAAATACTCTCTCAACACTCTCAAAGGAGAAACTTTCCCAACCCATGACAGATAAACACAGGTAAGTAGGATAACAGAAGAAACTACTAAATAACCTATGGATAACCATATATAGGATGGGTAATTGACAACTCCCATTGTATAACCTGATCCTAGACCCCAATCTCTTAGCATTTGTTAAAGAAAACATTTCCATGCAAGTTTAGTTTTAGATAGCTTCCCTTTCCTTTCCAGCTTCATAGGATAAATAAGAAATCAGAAAGTAGCACCCAATTCCAACCAAACTGCGATAAGGTGGTCGCGTCACCGACAAAAATCGCACGCTACACACTTATCAACTCTCCCTAACTTAAACTTGTTTGTCCTCAAACAAGAATCAAACAAATCAAAGAAACAAAAGTAACAACCAAGCAATCACGACTCAACAAGTTTCGAAAAACAAAAACAAATGTATGGTTCAACACAAAAATGTACATGCAAAGCAAAACTTTCCACTAAACTATAACGATAACATGAAAACGAAAAAACTCCTAAATATAAAACACATGTAAAAAATCTAAGACAATACAATGTTAAAAAATGAATCACACCTAGCACACACTTCATCGATAGATGAATAACAAAAACATGAAGGGCTTAACTATCACCCAACAATCAAGCTAACAACATGTTAAATTATGTATTCATCAAGAAAAAACTCATATTGAACAGTATAAAAGCAAAAATCACATGAGAGTGATCATTTCGCAATGTGGCTTGGGTAGCAAATAATTGTTTTTCTCAATGTAAAAGAAATAAAAACTTGCCTAATCAAATGAGAGTGATCATTTCTCACAATCTCAAGCACTCACAAATTACAATCACCTTTTTCTCTTTTCTAAATTGTTACACCATTCCATACAACTTATTAGTACAACATTATTCTATTTTTTTTTCTTTTTTCAAATTTTTCCCCTTTTTCTCTCTTTCTTTTTCACTTTTTTTCTTTTCTTTCTTTCTCAAACTTTTTCTTTTTCTCAACCTCTTAGCAACCAACCTCTTCTCCCCAACTTGAATACAGCCACACATAGTGACATGAATGCTCCCAAAATTATTTATGCAAGGGTAAAAATCTCAAATAACAAGTCATGGTTATAGTTCAAGAAAAAGTATTAAAATCCGTACAAAATGAACTTAACAATAACATGGATTCTAACAAAGGCTCAAAGGGGGTAAGCAAATTCTCACCCACTCACAAGGTAGATTAACTATTTGGTCAAGTGGTTATGCTCAAAATCAAACATAATGGCTTGATCATTTTAGTTCTATCATACAAATCAACACAAATGCAAGATTAAATATAATAAAATCGAGCTAAACAAGAATGTTGGTCTCCTGCATAGTAAATAGTAGAAAGCTCCTCACAAAAAGGGTTTTGTTCTAAAGTGATTCAAAACTGAACAAGTATGGCAAAAGAATGAAAGACATGAAAATTGTACAAATGAAAATTCTCCTTATCATGCTATGTTCTAGAAAACGATAAACGAGTACCTTGCAAAGTACAAACTTCAAACAATATCACTACCATACATTCGCAAGTTGAAACGACCAAACTTGGAAAATCAGAAAATGCATCCTCAAGCTAATAAAAAACGAACTTGAGAGCAAACAAAAAATTTTATTCTAACAACCTAAGAAAATTGAATTAAAATTAACTACACACAAAGACCAAAATTGGTGAAAGTGGATGGAAAATGAGATATTTTTCTTTACAAAACAAGGCGTGCTAAGCGCCCTCTACGCGCGCTAAGCGCGGGCAGGAAAATTTTGTTTTTCAAAATTGATTCTTTCTCTCATTCACTCTATTCATTGCCACTTTATGTTAACTATACTACTAAACATAAAATAGTACAAAACACAAGAATCATTGGGTTACCTCCCAACAAGCGCTTGTTTCCCATCGTTAGCTCGATGGCTTATTTACATACAAGCTCCTCCATGTTGCTTTGTTCACCGGTAGATACCAAATAAAACCTACAAAACTTGAGCAAATGTAAAAGAAAAAAAATATGTACACACACATAAACATGATGGAAAACACATATATGCCGCATCTGCGAAAATCAACCGGCGGAAAAGACAGAAGAGTCGCCACTGAAAGTTATTTATCCCAATGCAGGGAAAGGAAACGATCAAAGAAAACCTCAAAAAAGGGAAAGACATGGACATCTCAACCATAGCCTAGGTTCAGGAGTCGGTTACGCGAGAGGAAGCTATTAGCACCACTCGCGTCCATCGTACTTGATGGGATCCACGCTTGTTGTTTCGATCAAAGGGTGTAGGTATCTGAAGCTCAACTGCTAAACGGACAAGAAAAGAACGGGAAACGGAGAAACGAGGGAAGAAAAGAAAAGGTGACTCGATAGGACATCGCCGTCCTAGGCCTACGTATTCCCCTGGGAGTGGGAAAATCAGAGTCAACGTAGTTTAGAGGACTACGAAATTGTGGGGGAAGGTTGCTCGCCAAGACATCTCCGTCTTGTGCCAACGTATCCTCAATCGTACAGGAGAGAGGAAGTCAGAGCAGTCGTAGTTCGACCTATAAGGTCTTATTATTTTGTGGTTTTTAAGTGGATGAGGCTAACGTTCACATTCTAGCAGTTTAGGTGTTGCCACTCGTTGCATGGAGTCTTACGTGTTTACCTGTTTGCGGTAGAACGGAAATAACGTATCCTTTACGAATGGAGTGAGAGAGATGAGAAGAGAATCCCGAAGGAAGACGATTGTTTTGTTTTTGTTTTTTAGAAGAAAGTGTTTTGATTTATTGTTTGTGATATGTTTCATGCTTAAGATAATGACATATGAGCGAATACTTTACAAGGTCCCTCCCAACAGAATGTTTACAAAGCATCCTAAAATAGTAAAGGAGAACTTGACTAATCATTTTCCATGTGCTTAAGGGTCGTGGCGCACTCTTCATACAATAGTTATTAGGTGTTTTTGATTTTCTTTTTGAGATGAGAGAAGACAGACTCAAGGATTGAAAGAAAATAACTAAGGGAAACTAGACCCTAATATTATCATGCAATGGTGGCCCTATAGTTGAGTTTATGAGGGACTATCCTACTTGTTATCATACATAGATTTCTATCCTAATGTCTCTCCTACCTCCAACTTAATCAGAAATTAAGTGGAGCTAGGAATCCTAAAGGATCATGTGAACAAACACAAGTAATCATTATACTAATCAATCACAAAAGAGAGAAGTAAATAAGAAGTGAGATGGAAAAGGAATCATGTGAGTGTAAACAAGCATGTAAAGTATCACAAGTAACTTATCATCTCCAAGCCAAGCTCAACTATCAAGTAGTTGAAAGCAAAGTGTGAAACGAGGTCCTAATGCACATGCAAGTGCTCTAGTTCTACTCTAGGAGCAAAGTTAAACCATAAGTGTCGTAACCCAGAATTTGACCTCCCTTTGTTGTCCTTTTGCATAAGCATAAGCATTCGCATCGCTGGCACACGCATTCTCATTTTTTTCTCTTTGATTTTGATTGCAGGAATATTCAGGTTTTCCAAGCCCGATTAATCATATCCTCAAAAGGTCATCATATCATCAAGACAAGCACAAAATAAGGATTTCCATGCCTATTTATCAAAACAAGAAGTGGAAAATTGAAGCCAGGACCACATCATCATTTTTAAGCAAAATTGGGCAAAATTGGCTAGAGTAATCGATTACTCAAATAGGGTAATCGATTACCCTATGTCAGTTTGCAAATTCTGCTACTTTTTCATGACAGCACCTTTGAACACACTTTGGTCTTGGATTCTACATTGGTATAGTAGCATGTGGAACATTCTGGAGTATTCAAGAATTCACCCAAATTTATTCCAATGCATCATTTCAAATCAAGTGCACCATGTTCCTTGTTTTCCAAGTAATATGGATCTTTGGATGTTGAAGTTCATCTTGGGATTGTTACCGAGTTGGTTCTAACTAACCGAGTTAACCTCCTTGACTTGGTGAGTCAAGTCCAACTAACTCCTAGCCTAGTTCCAAACCCAAAGCTAAGTCCAAAGCTAAGTCCAAACCTCTCATACTCCAAACCTAAAGTCTATATAAACTCACCTTCACTCATTTTTTAGGAACCTTCAACCATTTTGCACAATTCACTCTCAAGTCTCTCACATTCTCTCAATTTCTCTACTACTTCTTCATCTTCATCTCAATTCCCTTTCAAAACCTCACTAAAAGCTCTTAATTCTTGAAGGATAATCACTTTTCACATTGAAAGTGATTATTTCTTGAGCTCAACCTTCATCCTTTTGGCTTTTCTACTTGGATTTCTGGAGTTATTTTAGCTTGTGGATTAATTTCAAGTATTTGCTTCTACATTTAACGGTTCCAATTCGCATTTCGGAGTTTCGACGTATTTTGCTCGGTTCCGATATGATTCGTCTACAATTGAAGATTCCTCTGGTTTTCTTTGATTATCTTCATCAAGATCATATTGTAACATTTACCAAGGCACATCTCAGCCTTGTTGGTTGGTAGATCTCACTCATTTTTCTATTTCGATCATTTTCGTATTATTCACGATGTAGTTTCGATGTTTTTGCATATGAATTTATTTTTCATTACTTGATCCAAGATCTTGATGTGTTAATTGATTCTATCACTACTTAATTACTGTTTTCAAGTTCAATTTTCATGCACAAATTCGTTTCCTAGCATGTAGTAGTTTGGATAAGTCATTATGTGTTGAAAGTTGCTTTTGAAAAGTGGTTTTTGCTGTTTTTTGCCACTGGTATAGTGGTAATCGATTACTCAAAGAGAGTAACCGATTACTCTTCACAAATTTGCATCAGCGCTGTTTTTTCCAACTGAGTAATCGATTACTCAAATGGAGTAACCGATTACTCTGCACAAATTTTTCCAAATTCTGCTATTTTCAAGCAAGTAACCGATTACTCAAAGAGAGTAATCGATTACCACTGTAACAGAGTGCCATTTTTGGTGTTTTTCAAGTGTGTTTGCCATGTGTTCCTCATTTTAACTTCCATTGATTGTCATGCTTGATTTTATGGATGTTTTAAATGTCATTTAACTTCTGTTTGACGCTTAATCATGAACTCCTGTTGCACACTTTCGATTATTCAAATTGTTCACATTTTTGGTATTATGTGAATACATGCTTTATTGCATTCCACTTTGATCAAATAACATGACTTTGTGTTGCATATTTGTTGATCATTTGGTGCTGTTTTGTACTCTCTTGCTTGGTTTTGCATTAAGCTCATTCTTCATGGATGAGTTTAATTTTGTATAATCAATGATTCACATCTTTTGCCTTAATGATTTTCCACTCTATTTGGAAAATTGTTGGCATGTCCTTTCCCATTTGATTAATTAATCGAAACCATGTTTTGATTATTTGATCTTCCCTTTCCCTCTCTTTAGGCTTCATTTAGAGCTTTCTCTATCGATCCCCCGTGGCATTTGTAGCGAGCGATTTTGGACGTGGTTCTTAAGCACTGTCGCTCTTTTGGGGGGACTACAAGTCGATTCATTTTTTTTCCTATTGAGCTGATGAAGGAAGGGAAATAGATGTCTCCAATTAACCCTGCTTGCATACTGAGTTTAAACAGCGGCCTGTTAAGTTACAGATGCTATATGGAAGTGGGGCCTCTTTCTTCTTACTTTGTTAAGGCTGAAATGACGGGACTACGCTATTGGGGAGGATGTTAGGACTGATGCTTATCGATTGATGTATGAAGGTATGGGATTTTGGGTTTTTTATTAGTGTGCTCGCTAAGATTTTTCTTTCAATCTTATGCCTACGTATTCCCGTTTACCGAAACAGGGAAATCAGAGCGATCGTAGTTCCTCCTATTCTATGGGAGGAAATGGTGTTTTGGTGTCTTGTTCAAAGCCCAAGACGTGAAGCTAAAGGTGATCTGTATCTTGTTCGAAGCCCAAGATATGAAGCTGAAGGGTCGATTTGTATCTTGTTTAAAGCCCAAGATGTGAAGCTAAAGTTGGTTTGTATCTTGTTCAAAGCCCAAGATATGAAGTTGAATTGGGTTGACTTTAGAGAGGATTTGTCATCTCTAAAGGGGTCTGTTTGTCACAACTGTTGGGTGATTGGTTATAAAGGAAGATTACTTTAACTGGGACATGTGAATCCAGCAATGCCATAATTTCCTTTATGGGGGATTTTAACCTGAAGGAGAAGACTTTAACTCAGTGTAGAGCAATACCATCTTTCTTTAGGAATTTCTCATGCTAAAAGAGGGATAGTGGCATGGATGTAAATAATCCAGAGGCTTGCCGCTTACAGCAGTTAGATGAAGTAGTTGTTGATGTTTGTATACTGTGAATGAGGCACAACTTTGATGCTAAAAGGTTGATTGGCTCAACCGGGGTTTCCTTATACAAAGCCTAAGAGGAGGCTGTCATTCCCGGAGGAAGAATCATTATACGAAGTCTAAGAGGAGGCTGTTAGCCCAATAAGAGGGTGTTCTTGTGTGTCTCGTACGAAGCCCGAGATAGAGGCTAAAAGGGAAGTGACCCAACAAGAGAGTCTTAAAAAGAGTGTGTTTTTGTATTTCGTACGAAGCCCGAGATGGAGGCTAAAAAGTGTGACTCAACAAGAGAGTCTTTTTGTATCTCGTACGAAGCCCGAGATGGAGGCTATTTAACTCAACAAGAGAGTTATTTGGTATCTCGTACGAAGCCCGAGATGGAGGCTATTTGACACAACAAGAGAGTCTTTTGGTATCTCGTACGAAGCCCGAGATAGAGGCGGGAAGGTTACTGTTTCAGTTGAGTGACCAATATGTTGGTTCAAAGAGAAAATCGGTTCTTATATAAGTAATGTTGTACTCAGGGTTTTGATCTGAGGATTAGGATTATTTCCTGTTCTTTAAGGAAACGAGGAGTCCAAAGGAGCTTTAGACTATCCAAGTCTACGGGTTTTATCTTTTATACTATGCTTAAGAAACAGTAGTAGGGAGATCTAGACTCTTTGAAAGGCTGCTCTATTAAGATGACAAATTTCTGTTCCTATACCTCTAGGAGGTCGTCGGGATAATTTGTACGAAGCCCAAGAGGAGGCTGGAAACTTTTAAGAAGCCTAGGGACAATTTGTACTAAGCCCAAGAGGAGGCTATCATTCCCGGAGGAAGAATCATTATACGAAGCCTAAGAGGAGGCTGTGAGTACTTCTAAGAAGCCGACGGGTCCTTGTACAACGCCCAAGAGGAGGCTATCATTCCCGGAGGAAGAATCATTATACGAAGCCTAAGAGGAGACTGTGAATACTTCTAAGAAGCCGACGGGTCCTTGTACAACGCCCAAGAGGAGGCTGATGAACAGTTCCAGAAGGGGTTTCACATGGAACAATGGCCTTCTGTATATGAACTGTTCAAAGGGGGGAGATTTCTTAGATCTAGTTATCTAGAGTTGATGTGAGGTTCTGTCTAGTTCTAGACGTATTTGTCGGGGAAACTATAAATATCTATACAATTATTACACAGTTGATATGAGTTTATGAAAGAAGACTTACAGTGAAACAACCCCACAATACAGTTATATACATATGAAAGCGTTAAATGAAAGCTGGTAAACACTTACTCGGTTGTAGAGCTTTCATGTTGTTTTGTCAGTTATTCAACAAAAAAAAATTGAAAACAAAAATATATTACATAATAAAAGGAGAAAGTGCTTTGAAAAGAAAATTGGGGCTTACAGCTCAAGGAGAGGCCCAGGGTTTTACCAGTGATCGCACTGTTGTTTCGCATTTGTACAAAGGGACTTATACGAGTGACTGAGGCCCCGGAAAGGTTTTCTGTACAAAGGGATGGGTCTTACACTCTCTCAAGGGGTCCAAAGAGTTTTAAAGAAAAGAAATGGGGCTTATAACACGAGGGTAGGCCCAGATGACTTTTTTTGGTTTGAAATGGCGATCGCGCCGAGATTTTCAAAACGCCGTGGGTCTTATACAATGACTGACGCCCAATAATGATTTGGTTTTCAAAGGGGCTGGGTCTTACACTCTAATAGAGGCCCAAAAGTTTTGAATGGGTCTTATAGCTCGAGGAGAGGCCCAGATGGTTTGTTTTTTCAACAGGCGATCGCGCCGAAGTGTTCTTTTAACGCAGAGGGACTTATACAATATCTGAGGCCCAAAAATTGTTTTGGTTAAAAGGGGATTGGGTCTTACACTCTATTAGAGGCCCAAGGAGTGTTTGAAAATGATTTGGGAGGGTGAAAATTAAAGAAACCGTAATTTGTTTTCCTTTAAAAGTAAATATTTAAAGAAAATCAAGTAAAAATGATAAAAATACCAAATAAGTTTGAATAAACCACTTGTGATTTTTGTTTTAGGTTTTAAAAATGAGGTTTTAATTACAAGAAATATTAAAACTCATTTGGTTTTGATTTTCAAAGTAAATATTCATTTTTAAAATGTTTAAAAACAATTAAAAAGGAATTTATTCACAAAAATACTAATTATATTAAATAAATAATATAATTCAAATTTTTTTATGGAATAAAATATTTCAATATTTTTGTGATTTTTTGCAAAAAGAACCAATCAAAAATAATTAAAATTGAGTGAGTTATTAATTTTCCAATTAATTAATAAAACATAAAAATATTGGAAAAATAGCAAAAATGTGAAAAAAAAAACACAAAATGGCATGGGTGGGGTTTGAACCCACGACCTCAAGGTTATAGGGCACGCGCCTTACGACTGGGGTGGTGATACATCCATTGCTTGAAACAAAACAACAAATATACAAGGCTTGCCTTGTTCTAGGCCTGGCCCAAGGCAAGGCAAGGCAAGTTTTGGTTCAAAAATGTGAAGGTCATAACTTTCTCATTTCTCCATGGTTTAAGACAAAATTTATATGCATCTGGCCTAGAGTTTTCCAAGGAATCCAATGGTGGTGGTATTTTTTTCAGATCATACTCGCTCCTCAAAATCCGATATGGGTTTTGAAAAAGACCTATAATTGCATTTTCTATGCTACACTTTGATACAGGCATGAATTACATGATCAATTGGTTCAAACACAATATATATAACATGTATGAGGTGTGCATGATCAGTGGACTTCAAAGCAATGCATATTTTGGAGGATTCAAGTCATGATGCTTACCTCTCTTTTGAGTTTTTTGGAGTTTTTGTGCAATCTGTCAAACCACTTGTTCTAGAAATGATTTGATGCTTTGGACACACTCAAAGGATCCCTTAGAAGCTTTTAGGATGAGTGGAATCAGCTGGTACCTGCAAAAACACAAACTGGCCCTTTCTTGCAAAAGGGGTTAAGAATGACCAAAATAGCAACTCTCTCAAATGGTGTTCCAGATGGGGGGAACCATTTGGGACAGTTCAAGGATGTTATTTGGAGTGTGTTTGAGGTTTTATCTGGTTTGGAAAGTGACTGAATCAAGACATGGCTTGAAAAATGCACAAAAAGGCCTATTTTGAGGTTTTGAGAGGTGACTTTGTGATTTTGGTGTTACAGGTTACTTGTGAGAGTTTGGATCAGCTACATATGATGTTTATGAGGTGTGTGTGCGATTGGTTTGATTGTATTTGCTCTCAAACTCAAAAACTCAGAGTTACCTTGCTAAAGAAGCCATTTTAACCTAAAGAGAGGGATTTTGAGGAAAGCATATGTTTGATGGCTTTGGTGCACTCAAACTGAGCACAAATGAGCTCTATTTATAGTAGAACAAGTTTGTTTTGGGATCAATATTGAATGGCAACTGCACCAGAGGTTTGGCCAATGTTGGCAAATGAGAATCCAAGTCTCCTCTAGCCATTGACTAGAGGTTAGAGCACAGGCCTTTGGTTCCCTAGTTGTTGGATCATTCTTGACTGAATTCAGTTGCAAATGTGTCAGTCCATGCCATGTCTAAGCATCCATTAAATGCTCTTATCCAAAATAGGAGTCTTGCCCCTCTTTTAGGGATTTCTAGGTTTGGCATGCTATTTCTTGTTCCAAAGACTTTGGAGGCTTGGCTCAGTGATTGTCCCCTTTAGATTTAATCCTCAGATGTGTCCATGATGATGACAAGGCTTGGAATTAGCTGATTTTTCCAAATCGAGCAAAAATGCAAAATTCTGCCTAGCCTTGGCAGTTTTCAGCAAGGCATATTGGCATTGTCATATCTCATGGCTTAAGTGGAATTTGGTGATGTTCTTGGTTATTTTGGAAAGTCCTTATATGATACAACAACTGTTTGATCATATTTGGTTTTGATACCTTTTGGATCCAAGTGAAAAATCCCCCTACATTTGGAAAAAAGTGAAGGCAGATTCTGACTTAGTGAAAATTTCACTAAGTGTTGGAAAAAAGTGACATTTTCACTTTTTGTGATTTTGATCATTCCATAACTCAAAATCCATGAGTAATTTGGAGGGAGGTCAGTTTTTAGCTTTTGTAAAGGGCCATGAGATCTACAAATCAAGCTTTGGATGGGGAAAAATGGCTTTGTGGTTTAGGAGTTATGATCCTTCAAAGTTGGTACCCGTGCCACTTTGTTCATAAAATAGAAAATTTTCTAAGTTTTTATGGTTTCCCCTTTTACAAGTTATCCCATTTTCTTTGATTTTTCTTGATGAATGATGATTCAAATCATACATTAACATCATTTTAGGGTTAAAAATCCATTTTTGTGAAAAATCTCAAAAAGTCAAAGTTGACTTTTGTGCATAGTTGACTTTTTATCCGATGAATTCCAAACTGTGCGATCCTCTATGAAATCAAGTCCTTGACCTAAATCAAACTTGATGGATTGATTTCATAGGTGTTACAGGGTCTATTGAATCATGTCTTAGGGTTTGGGAGCATGTCCTGGTCAAAAGTCAAAGGTACAGTTGACTTTTCCCGCGAACCCTAACTGTGGTTCAGATGAAATTGAAACTTGTTTCTCAAGCTTCTTGGATCAATCCGTTGTTGCAAATGGATCAATGTGGTGTATTAGAGACCCTCAAATCCTCTCTTGAGGTCTTGGCTCATGTTTTGTCCCAAAAGTCAACTTAGGGGTGAATTAGGTCAAGAAACAATAATTCCTGATTTTTTATGTATGCATCCTCTAAGGTTAAATTGACTTGATGATTGGGTCCATGAGGTTCCATGGAGCATATTAGGTTATACTTTGAAGTATTGGCTCATGCCCAGAGGAAAATCTTCATCTGGAGGCCCTGGCGATCAAAACCCTAATTTGGTGACACTGGCGATCTTGAGGCTTGATCCACCTAGAAGGGAGCAGCCTTGTGCTTAATCCTTGAGGCGGGAGTCACCTTGATTCTTTGTGGATGCTTGAGAGGTTAGACAAGTTGAATATCATGTCATTCCTTGATTGATCATTTGTCTAAGAACTCTAAGAGGGCCTGCAACCCTAATTTTTAATTGTAGTGGATTGTCACCCATCTTTGGGGAGACTGATGGTTCATCCATATTGTGATGATGATTTGCACAATGATGGGAATCTTAGTGGTCAAAATTTGGGGTATGACAGATGCCCCTATTTAATCTTCTTAGACCTGAAGGTGTGAATGGCGAAGGTATTCGGGCATTCGGGGTGCAAGAGGATTAAATATCGGAATACCCGAAATTTTGATGGTGACTAAGAATGGTGGTTCACACATCCTTCTTCTTTTGCTAAGCCATGATACTTAGAAAAGGTAAACTTCCCCTCGATCCTAGTTTCCTAACAAGGAACTGGTCTTAGTTTCTGAAATAAACTTCCCCTCGATCTTGGTTTCCTACCAAGGAACTGGTCTTAGTTTCTGAAATAAACTTCCCCTCGATCCTGGTTTCCTACCAAGGAACTGGTCTTAGTTTTTGAAATAAACTTCCCCTCAATCCTGGTTTCCTACCAAGGAACTGGTCTTAGTTTCTGAAATAAACTTCCCCTCGATCCTGGTTTCCTACCAAGGAACTGGTCTTAGTTTCTGAAATAAACTTCCCCTCGATCCTGGTTTCCTACCAAGGAACTGGTCTTAGTTTCTTTTGTCAATAAACTTTATTGACAAGGGACGCTATTTGTAGCATATTTTTTCCCTCAAACTTCTCGCCGAATTTTCCTGGGGAGATGCCATTTGAAAAAAGTTTTGACGTCAGACTTGCTGGGAAACCCAATCGTCTGAGTTGTAGAGTTGGATAAAATTTTCTATTAGAGATGCCATTTGTATCTGCTGGGGAAAGCGAGTTTCTCGAGAGACTGCTTCTGCTTAGGGTCTTACATCATACTTTTCTCGGGATCTTCTCGGAGAAATGCCATATGATGGGATCCAATTTTGAGGTACCGATGACCTTTTCATCAGTGGTTTTTCGGAGAAAAACTACCGTACCTCCGAATCTCTGATTAAGAGGCTTTCTCTGGAGATTTTCCTTAATCCGGGAAAGCGAATACATCATCTTTAATGGCGAAGAGTGATATTTGTCGAGGGTTCTCTGGTTCTTCAGAGGTTCAAGTTATCAAAGTGGTCAAGGGAGCCTACTTCAATCCAGAAATAAACTGGAGGAGAGATTGTTCATACGCAACACTTTCTGACGAGGAAAGAGCCGACAACTCGATTGAGAGGACAGTTATCACTAGGGGACAAGATCGACTAGAGTGATAGTGATGCAATATGAATGCGAATGCAAATAAAATGCATGATGTATGTATGTATAAGCTGACAAAACTGACGCGACATACAGCCTAATGGATGAACATGACGGGATACTCGGCCATCGCATGGCGAAGACGTGCCTGTCGGTCCAAAAGTAGCAATTCTACCTTGCTTAGGAGAGATAGTCCCTACGGGGAATACCGTTGGTCGGGCTTAGGAGACAACTCTGCCGAGGGTATCAGATGAAACATGGTCTATGACACAGTTGATCCTTCGTTCAGGCGTACTGATTTAGAAGGAGTACTTTGATTCTGCACTTAGAAGCTCGATTACTTCCGGAGGAGCGAGCGATGTTCTTTCGATGTTCGATAGTCAAAAGAAATTGCCATCTTCATTTTAAAAGCAGAAAAATTTTTAACAAGTAAATTCATTTTTGTTTCATTTCAAGAATCGTTAATCATGTTAAAATGTCGTTCTGTAAAGCTAAAACAAATAAGAATTGCAAACAAAAGCACAAGGGCTCAAATTTTATTGATAGGATGGAAATCAGCCAAGCGCGTGATTCCAAAGAATATTTACAAAGTTAGAAAATGGTAATTTAAGGGAAAAGGGCTATGTTGAAGTATAACGACCACTATCCTTCTACCAACTTTGAATTCTGGACATCCTGAGCTTCTGTCGAAGATGACCTTAACTGGCGTCTTTCTGACCGATGACATTACTACTGCTGAGGAATTTGCCCCTTTGTTGAACATAGTTACTTGCCATTATCCCTAATATTTTCCTGGATTGTACTGTGGTGTTTCCAATCCACCGGGATGATTTTGCTTATGTCTCTAAATTTTGCATGGACCGCTCTTTCAGGTTTTTAATCCACCGAGACCTTTTTTTTTTTTTTTTTTTAATTAGGCGAAGTATTTCTTGACTACGTCAACATTTGTGGGTAGGCAAATTCCTCTCCGTCCATGGTTGCGAGTCTCAAGGCGCCGCCTGAGAAAGCTTTCTTGACCACATAGGGGCCATCGTAATTCGGAGTCCATTTGCCTCGCGAATCAGTGAGAAACGATTGTATCTTTTTGAGCACAAGGTCTCCTTTCCTGAAGACGCGAGGTCGGACCTTCTTGTCAAACGCCCTCTTCATTCTTTGCTGATACAACTGACCGTGGCATAGTGTCGTTATTCGCTTTTCTTCTATCAGATTTAGTTCATCGTGTCTACTTTGACACCATTCAGCCTCTGTTAACTTAGCTTCCATCAATACCTGGATTGATGGGATTTCTACTTCTATGGGGAGCACTGCTTCCATGCCATATACTAGAGAAAAAGGGGTTGCCCCTGTTGAAGTGTGGACAGATGTGCGATAACCGTGAAGAGCAAAGGGTAGCATCTCGTGCCAGTCTTTGTACGTTACGACCATCTTTTGAACGATCTTCTTAATGTTCTTGTTAGCCGCTTCTACCGCTCCGTTCATCTTGGGTCGGTAGGTAGATGAGTTATGATGTTCGATCTTGAACTCTGCGCACAACTTCTTCATCATCTTATTATTCAAGTTAGATCCATTATCTCTAATGATCTGGCTCGGAACACCATAACGGCAGATGATATTGTTTTTGATAAATCGGACCACCACTTGTCGGGTAACATTGGCAAATGACGCTGCTTCGAACCAATTGGTGAAGTAATCAATGGCTACTAGGATGAACCGATGTCCGTTTGAAGCCTTAGGTTCAATCATACCAATCATTTCGATTCCCCATATGGAAAAAGGCCATGGAGAAGAAAGAACTTTGAGATGCGATGGCGGTACATGGATTTTGTCGGAGTATATTTGACACTTGTGACACTTCGTCATGTACTTGTAGCAGTCGGATTCCATGGTCAACCAATAGTACCCTGCTCTCAGAATTTTTCTCGCCATTGTGTGCCCGTTGGCATGAGTGCCAAAGGATTCTTCATGAATTTCCTTTATCAGCATGTCTGCTTCTGGTCCGTCTACACATCGGAGCAAGACCATTTCAAAGTTTCTCTTATAGAGTGTATTACCGCTCAGGAAGAAACTATCTGCTAGCCTTCTGAGGGTCTTTCTATCCTTTCTGAATGCCCCAGGAGGGTACTCTTGTTTCTGAAGAAAGCATTTGATATCATGATACCAAGGTTTGTCGTCTATGGCTACTTCAATCATGAAGATGTAAGCGGGCCGTTCAAGGCGCATTATGTCGATCTTAGGTATGTCATTCCATTGACCTACACTAATCATGGAAGAGAGAGTGGCTAAGGTATCAGCCATATGATTCTCTTCACGAGGAATATGATGAAACTCTATTCTGTTGAAGAAGGGTAACAACCTTCTCGCTTAATCTTTGTAAGGAATCAATCCTGATTGGTATGTGTTCCAATCTCCTTTGATCTGATTGATAACCAGGGCTGAGTCGCCATACACATCCAAGTTCTTGATCCTTAAGTCAGTCGCTTCTTCGAGACCCATGATACAAGCTTCGTATTCGGCCTCGTTGTTTGTACACTTGAATGAAAGTCTGGCAGTGAAAGGAATGTGGGTACCATGAGGGTAACAATGATTGCCCCAATTCCGTTTCCATAATGATTAACTGCTCCTTCAAAGATAAGTCCCCATTGGGAACCTGGTTCTAGCCCTTCACTGGGCAGCGGTTCATTGCAGTCTTTGATTTTTAGATACATGACATCTTCGTCTGGGAAGTCAAACCCGATTAATTCTCGATCGTCAATCAGTTGGTGAGCCAAATGATCGGCTAAAATACTTCCGTTAACGGCTTTTTGAGCATGGTACTCTATGTCATATTCTGATAGCAACATATGCCAATGGGAGATTCTTCCCGTGAGAGCAGGTTTTTCAAAGACATACTTGATTGGATCCATCTCGGAGACCAACCAAGTAGTGTGAGGAATCATGTATTGGCGAAGACGTTTGGCTGCCCAAGCCAAAGCACAACAAGTTTTCTCAAGCATCGTGTACCGAGTCTCGCAGTCGGTAAATTTCTTGCTCAGATAGTAGATGACAGACTCCTTCCTTTTGGTTTCGTCTTGTTGGCCAAGTACACATCCCATTGAGTCTTCCAAGACTGTTAAGTAAATGATTAGTGGCCTTCCTTCCACTGGAGGTGATATAATCGGTGGGTTCAATAGGTATTCCTTGATACTGTTAAAGGCGGTTTGACAGTCTTCTGTCCAAACGCAGTCCTGGTTCTTTTTCAGTAATTTGAAAATCGGCGCACATGTCGCGGTCACGAGGAATATGAATCTGGAGATGTAGTTCAAACCTCCCAGGAATCCCCTGACTTGTTTTTCAATTTTTTGAGAAGGCATTTCTCGAATGGCCTTGACCCTGTTAGGATCAACCTCGATTCCTTTCTGGCTGACGATGAACCCTAAGAGTTTCCCTGAATGGACACCGAAGGTGCATTTGTTGGGATTTAAGCGGAGTTTGTACTTTCTCAAACGCTCGAATAATTTTGACAGGTGGGCCACATGCTCCTCTTCTGTCTTAGATTTTGCAATCATATCATCGACAGATACCTCGATTTCCTTGTGTATCATGTCATAAAAAAGAGTAATCATGGCCCTCTGATAGGTTGCCCCGACGTTCTTCAAACCGAACGACATTACCTTGTAGTAGAAGGTACCCTATGGGGTGATGAATGAAGTTTTCTCCATGTCTTCTGGCGCCATTTTGATCTGATTATAGCCCGAGAATCCATCCATAAAGGAGAAAACTTTGAACTTTGCTGTACTGTACATCAGCATGTCAATGTGTGGTAAAGGAAAGTCGTCCTTTGGACTAGCCTTGTTTAGATCTCTGTAATCGAAACAAATTATGTCCTTTCCATCCTTTTTCGGAACAGGTACAATGTTGGCTAACCATTGAGGATATTCTGACGTGGTGAGGAAGCCCGCGTCAATCTGTTTCTGTACCTCCTCTTTGATTTTGATGACCATGTCCGGGTGAGTCCTTCTCAACCTTTGTTTAACAGGCAGACATTCTAATCTTAACGGTAAATGATGTTCCACGATGCTGGTATCCAACCCTGGCATGTCCTAATAGGACCAAGCAAACACATCGGGAAATTCTTTGAGAAGCTTTGTCAGACTCTCTTTAGCAGTTGGACTGAGCAGTGCCCCAATCCTGATTTCTTTTGTCTCTTCTTCTGAACCCAAGTTTACCGTTTCTAACGGCTCTTTGTGAGGTTCAATGGACCTTTCCTCTTGTCTGAGTATTCGGGAGATCTCCTCTGGAATTTCATTGTCGACTTCTTCTTCAGCCCCAAATACCGGGAACTCAAAGTCGGGAGAAGGCATCGGATCGTATGTTTCAACAGGGTTTAAAACAAGCAATCTGCATGATGTAATGATCCGTGTTTAGAAGAGATTGAGAAAATGCAAGTGTGTGCAGTGTATATTTTATTACTGCTTGTTTTTTTTATTTGAATTGTTTTTTAGGATTACCATTTTCTGAAAAAACGAAAAGAGAAAACAACAATTAATGCGGAAATTACAGAACGACGTTATTTTATTAATGAACAAGTCAAATCTTGAAACTACAGCCCTATAAAACAAAACTCTGTCACTTTGGGCGAAGCGAAGAGGGATATTTACAGAAAGCGAGCCCTATCAAAACATCCGTTTCACCTGGGCAGGGTGAAAGGTTAAAGTAAAGACGACAATTACTTTGACTTATGAACGATCTTCGGAACATCGACAACAACCCATTGGCGGTGAACTCCTCGGTGAATCACAAAGTCTGGTACCTTCCTTGATTTGTCTTTGGAAATAACACTAATTTCTGGTAGAGCAGGATCATTGGAATCTGTCTCCCAGGCAGAGTTGTCGTAGGAGGATTCCCCTGTTGTACTTTGCAAAGTATTTGTGCTCTTAGGTATATCTCCCCATCCAGTCGGCTGGATGTCTTCGAGCCTGATACGAGAGCTTCTAGGAGCGGTGTATTTAACCATATAGTCGTACTTTCCACTTGGTTGTCCCAAAGTGTCCCACACCACTTTGGAACTGGAGGAGTCATCCTTCTCGATGACGTTGACCTCAGGAAAAGCATAGTTAATGAATTCTATTCCTGTAAACGTTGCGAATTCATCGTCGTGCTGGATATTTTCAGGATAACCTGGGTGTTGATCCCATGATATGGTGGGGACACAGGTATTATTTTCAATGATGCTCAGCTGATTTTCATTGTTCGACTGGCTCTCTTTCCCCAAGTCTCCTGGGTAAGACTGCCACATTGGCAGGCCATCCATCGGGCCATAGTAGTTGTGGTCAAAGTTGTCTTTAATCAGAGTGTCTTCCTCTAATGAATTTGGTAGAGCACGACATCTTTCTGTATCACAATCTCCATACATCATTTCGACGTCTGACCTTGGTATAAATCTCGGACTCTGTGCGGGATAGCAAAATGGCGTAGGTACCTCTTCCTGAGACATATAACCGTCCTCGTTGAGATAGGACCTCCATTCTTCCTCCGTATCTGAGGAATCTCCCTCGTTGATAGTGTGTACTTCTTGAGTCACTGGTTGAAGGAAGCCTCCACTGTGGAAGAAGTTCTGAATGGGATGAAGACTTTCATCGTTGGCAGCCGTCTGGGTACAGGTTGCAGAAAAACCAAGACCCTTCTTTGTTTTATTGTCAGTAGGAATGACAAGTTGTCCTCATCCTGTTGTATTGGCAGTCTCGACTGCTTTAATAGCATCTTTGTATGAGGACATCGAAGTTTCTCGTTCTGATTGATCGCCACTGTGTAACGAAAGCATTTGGAACTGGGTTCCGATTATCCCTTCTGGTTCCACATAAGTGGATGACAATAAATTGCTCACGAACAAAGCCTGTTCCCCACAGACTGTGACGAGTTGACCGTTCTGGACGAACTTTAACTTTTGGTGGAGGGTCGAGGTGACCGGCCCAACCTGATGTATCCAAGGTCTTCCTAATAAACAACTGTACGTTGCCCGGATGTCCATGACCTGGAAAGTGACTTGGAAAGTGTGAGGACCGATGGTTATGTGAAGGTAGACTTCACCGATAACCGTTTTTCTGGATCCGTCAAACGCTTTGACGACGACCTCGCTGGTTCTCATCGGAGGGCCTTTGAATGTAATTGCATCAAAGTGGACTTCGGCATAACATTCAGGGCTGACCCTGTGTCTACCAGTACGCTGGCTAAAGCATCGTCCTGGCAGTTGACTGTAATATTGAGTGCCATGTTATGACGGTGACCTTTTTCAGGTAATTCCTCATCATTAAACCCCAAATTATTGCAAGAAGTGATGTTAGAGACAATCATATCAAACTGTATGATTGTTACATCCTGTTCCACAAAGGCTTACTCCAAGACTTTTTGTAGAGTCCCCCTGTACGCTTCTGAACTTAGTAACAGTGATAATACCGAGATCTTTGAAGGAGTCTATAATAGTTGATCGACAATGTTGTATTCACTCCTTTGGATGAGTTTCAGCATCTCATTGTCATTTTTCGAAAGGTCGGGATTATTGGATTGACCGATTGGTGGATCGGGAAGTTCCGTCTGAAGTTCCTTTTCTTTGTTGGACTCTTTAACTCCTCTGTTGAAGATTCTATCACTCCGTGCTACACGTCTGATGTCTGCAATATTTACAATGGAGGGTAATGGAATTTCCTTTCCATTTTCAATTACCGTTGCACCGTATTTGTAAGGGATTGCCTTAGTTGATTCATACGGTAGTGGTCCCGGCAGATAGATGACTATGGGAACCTTCTGATTTTTCTGACCATCGTAAGTAATCTCGATCCATTCCTAGTTAGGAACTCTTGATTCGTCAAGTAGAGGGACGATGGCAAAAACATCCCTAGTCCTCTGATGATCAGAGATTACGACAACGTCCTTAATTTGATCAGCAAGGTAGTTCGGCGTCCAGTTGATGGGTCCGGAGCCCGGATATGGGTGAATCTCTCCCCGATCCCCCTGACCCTAAAGAGCTGCTCGCACAAGGTAGCATCATTGGTTACTTTCCGAACAGACTCTACAATGTTCATAGTTGTGTGGCGGCACCTGGCCACGCCCGCTTTGAATACAATGTAACCTCACTAGCTTAGCTTCCACAGATCGGACATCCTGACTTTGACGCCGAGTAGGGTTCCTATTATTGATACTAATTTGCTGAGTATCTTCATCCATATAGATTGGCATCCACCAGTGATTTAACAAGTGCTGAAGTGCTTCCTGGACAAGGGCACAACCTTGATCGTTTTCGCAACCTGCTTTACAGATTTGATAGTCATGTGATATCAGGAACTTGAGTCGGACCTGCTCAGCATGTAACTCTACCAGGTTGGTATTCATTAAGCAAATATCAAAGATCTGAACCATGTTGATCTGATAGTGGCTCATATCATGGTAGTCTTGGATCCATCCAAGATCCATCTGATGCTGGAGGGCCTCTTGTATGGAAGAGCATCCCTGTTTGTTTACCGAACAAGTCAGACAAGAATTGTAATCATGCCTTGGCAGATTATGATACTGGCTTTGCCTTGAGTGCATTGCCACCAAGTTAACATTCATCGCACGGATGTCGTGGTTTTGAATGACGTTGGAATTCGTATAGACCATGTTAACTCCACAAACTCAGTGCTCTTGGATCCACCCAAGATCCATTTGTTCCTGTAGAGCTGATTGCACCACAGAACATCCTCGATTACTTTTAGAGCAAACATCACATTGATGATAATTATGAGGTGGCACATGGCCATATCCACTTTGTCTACAATGTATCTTGACCAGATTGGTCCTTAACAAGAGTACATTGTGAATTTGATAGACATTTTTAGACTCTCCCTCTATCAGGTTGATTGCAGCTTTCTCATGTTGAGGCAGCGGGTTCGTGAGAACATTGGGATTTGTATCTTTGAAAGATAAGAGCCCGCTGATAACAAGCTTTTGCACATCGGATTTGAAATTAAGACAATTCTCTGTGTTATGCCCTGGTCCTCCTTGATGATAAGGGCATGTCTGGTCCACCTTAAACAAAAAAGGCGAATTTTCCGGTACTGTACGAGGAGCCTTGGTCTGGATGTGCCCTTTGACCAGTAGTAACGGAAATAGTTCTGCGTACGATACGGGTATAGGATCAAATCCTTGTGGCCGCGTTGTACGGTTGTTGTTGTATGGAGGACGAGCCTGCTGAAGATGTTGTTGTGTCCTTTGTTGATTAGGTTGGCTTTGCACAACCTGAGGCTGATACGTAAGAATAGGCGCAGGGTTGATAGCAGGAGTCACTGCTGCTACTGGTTGATAACGTCGCCTTTGATTTTCGAGGGAGATATTCCCAATATCTTGCTCCTTTTTCTTAGGGAGAGCACTACCGTATATTTTTGTACTACTTGATGATCCAGCGTCTTTTACTAGATGTCCTTCTCGAACGGCTTCCTCGAGACGCACTCCCATACCGACCATTTTGGTAAAATCACTGGGCGCACTGGCAACCATTCTGTCATAGTAAAATGAGCTTAAGGTCTTTAAGAAGATTTTTGTCATCTCTTTTTCCTCAAGAGGTGGACAAATTTTTGGCGGCGATCTCACTCCATCTCTGAGCGTACTCCTTAAAGGTTTCCTTGTCCTTTTGTGACATCGATTTGAGCTGATCTCTGTCTGGTGCCATGTCCAGATTGTATTTGTATTGTTGGACGAAGGCAGTGCCAAGATCTCTGAATGTGCTGATCGTAGCGCGGTTTAAACCCATGTACCATTTTAATGCGGCACCGGTTAAACTATCCTAAAAGTGGTGAATCAGTAAGTCCTGATTCTCTGTCTGAGCTGACATTCTCTGAGCGTACATCACCAGGTGGCTCTGAGGGCAAGAGTTACCCTTGTATTTTTCAAAGTCGGGCACTTGGAATTTGTGCGGGACTTTCACATTTGGGAGCAGACAAAGGTCTGCGGCGTCCTTTCCAAATAAATCCTGACCGCGAATGGCTTACAATTCCTTTTGTATTTCCAGGAACTGCTCCTGAAATTCATCCATTCTGTCAAACATAGTTTCCTTTCTACCAGAAGGTATCTGTGGAATCTGTCCTTCCAGGACAGTGTGCACCACAAGGGGTGGTACCGTGACTACGGCGGTGAATCTTGGCATCTCCCGAAGTTTGTAACCTTCAGGAGTCCTTAGTATGCCTCTGGCATCCTCGCTTTCCCGAAGTTTGTAACCTTTAGGCCCAGTAGCTTCTGCTATGATTCCTTGATCTTCAGTGATCGGCGGAACATATCCTTCTGAGATATAGTTAACAGGCATGCCCCAGGGACGATCTTTCGGCATTTGATACCTATGATCAAACTTCTCCACTATGGGAGTTGAGGTGATCTCTGAGATCACAGTTCTTTGTAGTTGAGCTTTTGCCATGGCTTGCATGTCGTTACGAAGCTTTCTCATATCCTCTCTCAGAGCGTCGATCTCTTCTTTCAACTCTCTGTTCTCTTCCTCGAGATCATCCATCTTTTTCTGACGATTGGCACGGGTATTGTACGAATGAGACAGTTTGACTCTAGAACCGAGACACAAACGCGAGATTCGTAGGTAAGAAGAATACGTCACGGAAGAATGATGAATGCAATGATTATATTAATTGTTTATTGGTTTAATCAAAATAAACTTCGACAATTAGATTGCAAATATCAAACAGTGGGGGAAATCCCCGTTTTATTGAATTCAAAGGATTGCAGAAATGGAAATACAGTAATTTACAAGGGGCAGAAACAGAAACCTAAGCTAATGGGTCCCGAGTCTCCTCTGAGGAGAAATCGGGTGCTGATTCTGGTACTTTCCTTTTCTTGGACCGGGGCTCTTGGGCCGTTGTCGGGTTATCATTCCTTTGCCAGGTGAAAGGAGTGAGCAAATTCCTTTGGTCATCCTGATTCTCTACAGCATGCTGCTCCAAAATCTCAATCAGAGCATCCTTATCTTTCAGTAATTGTTGTATTTTGATACACTCCACATTGAGAATGCGGTATTTGTTCTTCCAAGACCTCCTCTCCCGTTGAACTTTGTTGAGAGTAACCTGGAGTTTTTCCATTTCAGTCATGAAGTACATGACAGACTCCCTTGGCGGAAGAACTCCGTGATGAGGATAAGGCATCTTTAGCTTGAGAGCTCTAGTTTGTACCTAGTGGAGATAAGGCTCCACCAAGACACAGTCCGGTTTTCCTAGAGACTCTCGTCCTTTCTTGTGAACATGTTTCCAAGTGTGCACTATTTCCATCTTTAGTGCTCTGTCATTTTCTCCTTCCTTGAAGAAAAGACCTTCCAGATGAGCATTCCGTGGGACGTGCCTCATCGGGTATCCAAATTGACGAAGAACGAGAACTGGATGGTAGTTGATTCCTCCTTTAGTTCCAATGAGGGGTACGTTGGGGAAGTTTCCACAACGGTCAATGATCCTGATTCCCTCATAAATCCTATTGCACCAATCTATGTTAGAGTTGGTAAGAGACATGATTTTCTGCGACCAACGTAAGGCACTCTTGTGATCCCAAAAAGCAGCAGACTTAGGCAAATGGGAGGTAAACCATTTGTATAGCAGAGGTACACAACATGTGATCTCCCCTCCGCTGTACAAATTCCCTAAGTGTACAGAATGATACGCGTCTGCGAGCAAAGTCGGCACATGGTTTCCAATGAGAAAAACCTTAATGGAGTTGATATCGACGAAGTTATTAATGTTGGGCAACAAAAATAACCCGTAGGTGAGTAAAACAAAGATGCTTTCAAAAGCGGCCACGTTCCCTATACTAGAGAAATATAGGGCTTCTTTGTCAAGAACGGGGCTGGCAGACCTTGTATGCCACCCTTAGTGGTCATGTGAGCCCTGACCTCTGACTCGTCCAAATAAATTGCTCTTGCAATGGTCTCATCCTTTGGAATTTCTTCCAGTCCAGAAAAAGGAGCTCGATCAGTGATGCGTAAATCAATCAGATGAGAATATTCCTCCAGCGTTGGTGCGAGCTGATAATCCGAGAATGTGAAACAGTGATAAACCAGATCGTAAAACTGAATGAGTGCCTCCAGGATTCCCACAATCACATGGACCCTTAATAGAGATAGTAGACCTCCGTACTTGGCTCTGAAAGCTTCAGGGTTAGTAACCATCCTTGCTAATCCTCTCAAGTCCTCTAGTTTTGGAACCTTGAAAGTGTAATTATGAGTTCTCCTTCTACCGAAATCCATTAGCGCAATCTTTTTCTCTGACATTTGCAATCACAGTCTTAGTTTAATTTGAAAAAGAGAGACTAGAAGAGAAAAGTTTTCTTTGTTTTAATGTTTTTTAAATGAATGCATGAATGCAACACACAAAAACATAGAAAAAACATGGGGTCAAAGGGTCGGTGTCATGGAGTCAAGGCTCTACCCGTCCCAATGGTTTATACTAGTGATTTTTGTACCTGTCTCTCAACATCTTCAACTCTTGTCGAGAAAACACCAGCGGGCCGGGAACCATGCTAGGTGGTGTTTTTCAAAGAATCATCAGAAGAGGGTGGTATCGCGTGACAACCATTTCCGATAGCTTCCGCACCACTAAAAGGGGTTTTTCTTAGGTGTATACTCAATCTTTCCACATGCGGCATCACACGCATTCCCATTAGCAAAAAAATAAACACATATATCAATTAGGAAAAGCAGTATATATATTTGTCCTAATGTCCTAGACTTTTAAAAGCTATGCTCCTATGTTCCTGACAGAAAATGGCTCCCCGGCGGAGGCGCCACTCTGTGGTTCCATCCCAACTTATAAGGTTTTTGACCTAAGATCCTAGTGAAGGCCGGTATTAGCAATAATGACATTCCCCGATGAAATCGTCATGAAAGATAACCTGTCCAAGATTTTTACCTTAAGAAAGAAAGAAAGAAAGTCAAATCTGCCCCACGGTGGGCGCCACTCTTCTATAGCGAGCGATTTTGGACGTGGTTTTTAAGCACTGTCGCTCTTTTGGGGGGACTACAGGTCTATTCATTTTTTATCCTATTGAGCTGATGAAGGAAGGAAATAGATGTCTCCAATTAACCCTGCTTGCATACTGAGTTTAAACAGCGATCTGTTAAGTTACGGATGCTATATAGAAGTGGGGCCTCTTTCTTCTTACTTTGTTAAGGCTGAAATGACGGGACTACGCTATTGGGGAGGATGTTAGAACTGATGCTTTTCGATTGATGTATGAAGGTATGGGATTTTGGGTTTTTTATTAGTGTGCTCGCTAAGATTTTCCTTTCAATCTTATGCCTACGTATTCCCGTTTACCGAAACAGGGAAATCAGAGCGATCGTAGTTTCTCCTATTCTATGGGAGGAAATGGTGTTTTGGTGTCTTGTTCAAAGCCCAAGACGTGAAGCTAAAGGTGATATGTATCTTGTTCGAAGCCCAAGATATGAAGCTGAAGGGTCGATTTATATCTTGTTTAAAGCCCAAGATGTGAAGCTAAAGTTGGTTGGTATCTTGTTCAAAGCCCAAGATATAAAGCTGAATTGGGTTGACTTTAGAGAGGATTTGTCATCTCTAAAGGGCTCTGTTTGTCACAACTGTTGGGTGATTGGTTATAAAGGAGGATTACTTTAACTGGGATATGTGAATCCAGCAATGCCATAATTTCCTTTATGGGGGATTTTAAACTGAAGGAGAAGACTTTAACTCAGTGTAGAGCAATGCCATCTTTCCTTAGGAATTTCTCATGCTAAAAGAGGGACAGTGGCATGGATGTAAATAATCCAGAGGCTTGCCACTTACAAAGGTTAGATGAAGGAGTTGTTGATGTTTGTATACTGTGAACGAGGCACAACTTTGATGCTAAAAGGTTGATTGGCTCAACCGGGGTTTCCTTATACAAAGCCTAAGAGGAGGCTGTCATTCCCGGAGGAAGAATCATTATACGAAGCCTAAGAAGAGGCTGTTGGCCCAACAAGAGGGCGTTCTTGTGTGTCTCGTACGAAGCCCGAGATAGAGGCTAAAAGGGAAGTGACTCAACAAGAGAGTCTTAACAAGAGTGTGTTTTTGTATCTCGTATGAAGCCTGAGATGGAGGCTAAAAAGTGTGACTCAACAAGAGAGTCTTTTTGTATCTCGTATGAAGCCCGAGATGGAGGCTATTCGACTCAACAAGAGAGTCTTTTGGTATCTCATACGAAGCCCGAGATGGAGGCTATTTGACTCAACAAGAGAGTCTTTTGGTATCTCATACGAAGCCCGAGATGGAGGCTATTTGACTCAACAAGAGAGTCTTTTGGTATCTCCTACGAAGCCCGAGATAGAGGCGGGAAGGTTATTATTTCAGTTGAGTGACCAGTATGTTGGTTCAAAGAAAAAATCAATTTTTATATGAGTAATGTTATACTCAGGGTTTTGATATGAGGATCGGGATTATTTCCTGTTCTTTAAGGAAACGAGGAGTCCAAAGGAGCTTTAGACTGTCCAAGTCTACGAGTTTTATCTTTTGTACTATGCTTAAGAAACAGTATTAGGGAGATCTAGACTCTTTAAAATACTGCTCTATTAAGATGACTAATTTCTGTTCCTATACCTCTAGAAGGTCGTCGGGACAATTTGTACGAAGCCCAAGAGGAGGCTGGAAACTTTTAAGAAGCCAATGGACAATTTGTACTAAGCCCAAGAGGAGGCTATCATTCCCGGAGGAAGAATCATTATATGAAGCCTAAGAGGAGGCTGTGAATACTTATAAGAAGTCAACGGGTCTTTGTACAACAACCAAGAAAAGGGTATCATTGCCGGAGGAAGAATCATTATACAAAGCCTAAGAGGAGGCTGTGAATACTTCTAAGAAGCCGACGGGTCCTTGTAGAACGCCCAAGAAGAGGCTGATGAACAGTTCCAGAAGGGGTTTCACATGGAACAATGGCTTTCTGTATATGAACTGTTCAAAGGGGGGAGATTTCTTAGATCTAGTTATCTAGAGTTGATGTGAGGTTCTGTCTAGTTCTAGACGTATTTTTTGGGGAAACTAAATATCTATACTATTATTACACAGTTGATATGAGTTTATGAATGAAGACTTACATTGAAACAACCCCACAGTACAGTTATATACATATGAAAGCGGTAAATGAAAGCGGGTAAACACTTACTCGGTTGTAGAGCTTCCATGCTATTTTGTTAGTTGTTCAACAAAAAAAATTGAAAAAAACAATATATTACATAATCAAAGGAGAAAGTGCTTTGAAAAGAAAATTGGGGCTTACAGCTCAAGGAGAGGCCCAGGGTTTTACCAGTGATCGCACTGTTGTTTCGCATTTGTACAGAGGTACTTATACGAGTGACTAAGGCCTGGGAAAGGTTTTATGTACAAAGGGATGGGTCTTACACTCTCTCAAGAGGCCCAAAGAGTTTTAAAGAAAAGAAATGGGGCTTATAACACGAGGGTAGACCCAGATGACTTTTTTCGGTTTGAAATGGCGATCGCACTGAGATTTTGAAAACGCCGTGGGTCTTATACAATGACTGAGGCCCAATAATGATTTGGTTTTCAAAGGGGTTGGGTCTTACACTCTAATAGAGGCCCAAAAGTTTTGAATGGGTCTTATAGCTTGAGGAGAGGCCCAGATGGTTTGTTTTTTCAACTGGCGATCGCGCCGAAGTGTTATTTTAACGCAGAGGGACTTATACAATATCTGAGGCCCAAAAATTGTTTTGGTTAAAAGGGGATTGGGTCTTACACTCTATTAGAGGCCCAAGGAGTGTTTGAAAATGATTTGTGAGGGTGAAAATCAAAGAAACCCTAATTTATTTTCCTTTAAAAGTAAATATTTAAAGAAAATCAAATAAAAATGATAAAAATACCTAATAAGTTTGAATAAACCACTTGTGATTTTTTTTTTTAGGTTTGAAAAATGAGGTTTTAATCACAAGGGATATTAAAACTCATTTGGTTTTGATTTTCAAAGTAAATATTCATTTTTAAAATGTTTAAAAACAATTAAAAAGGAATTTATTCACAAAAATACTAATTATATTAAATAAATAATATAAGTCTAATTTTTTTGTGGTATAAAATATTTCAATATTTTTGGGATTTTTTTCAAAAAGAACCAATAAAAAATAATTAAAATTGAGTGAGTTATTAATTTTCCAATTAATTAATAAAACATAGAAATATTGGAAAAATAGCAAAAATGTGAAAAAACACAAAATGGCATGGGTGGGGTTTGAACCCACGACCTCAAGGTTATAGGGCACGCGCCTTACCACTGGGGTGGTGATACATCCATTGCTTGAAACAAAACAACAAATATACAAGGCTTGCCTTGTTCTAGGCCTGGCCCAAGTCAAGATTTGGTTCAAAAACGTGAAGGTCATAACTTTCTCATTTCTGCATGGTTTGAGACAAAATTTATATGCATCTGGCCTAGAATTTCACAAGGAATCTAATGGTGGTGGTATTTTTTTCAGATCATACTCGCTCCTCAAAATCCGATAGAGGTTTTGAAAAAGGCCTATAATTGCATTTTCTATGCTACACTTTGGTACATGCATGAATTACATGATCAATTGGTTCAAACACAACATATATAACATGTATGAGGTGTGCATGATCAGTGGACTTCAAAGCAATGCATATTTTGGAGGATTCAAGTCATGATGCTTACCTCTCTTTTGAGTTTTTTGGAATTTTTGTACAATCTGTCAAACCACTTGTTCCAGAAATGATTTGATGCTTTGGACACACTCAAAGGATCCCTTAGAAGCTTTTAGGATGAGTGGAATCAGCTGGTACCTGAAAAAACATAAGCTTTTGAGAGGTGACTTTGTGATTTTGGTGTTACAGGTCACTTGTGAGAGTTTGGATCACCTACATATGATGTTTATGAGGTGTGTGTGTGATTAGTTTGATTGGAATTGCTCTCAAACTCAAATACTCAGAGTTACCTTGCTAAAGAAGGCATTTTAGCCTAAAGAGAGGGATTTTGTGGAAAGCATCTGTTTGATAGCTTTGGTGTACTCAAACTGAGCACAAATGAGATTTATTTATAGTAGAGCAAGTTTGTTTTGGGATCAATAGTGAATGGCAAATGCAGTAGAGGTTTGGCCAATGTTGGCAAATGAGAATCCAAGTCTCCTCTAGCCATTGACTAGAGGTTAGAGCACAGGCCTTTGGTTCCCTAGTTGTTGGATCATTCTTGACTGAATTCAGTTGCAAATGTGTCAGTCCATGCCACCTCTAAGCATCCATTAAATGCTCCAATCCAAAATTGGAGTTTTGTCCCTCTTTTTGGGATTTATAGGTTTGGCATGCTATTTCTTGTTCCAAAGACTTTGGAGGCTTGGCTCAGTGATTGTCCCCTTTAGAGTTGATCCTCAGATGTGTCCAATATGATGACAAGGCTTTGAATTAGCTGATTTTGCCAAATCGAGCAAAAATGCAAAATTCTACCTAGCCTTGGCAGTTTTCAGCAAGGCATATTGGCATTGTCATATTTCATGGCTTAAGTGGAATTTGGTGATGTTCTTGGTCATTTTGGAAAGCCCTTATATGATACAACAACTGTTTGATCATATTTGGTTTTGATACCTTTTGGATCCAAGTGAAAAATCCCCCTACATTTGGAAAAAAGTGAAGGCAGATTCTGACTTAGTGAAAATTTCACTAAGTGTTGGAAAAAAGTGATATTTTCACTTTTTGTGATTTTGATCATTCCATAACCCAAAATCCATGAGGAATTTGGAGGGAGGTCAGTTTTTAGCTTTTGTAGAGGGCCATGAGATCTACAAATCAAGCTTTGGATGGGGAAAAATGGCTTTGTGGTTTAGGAGTTATGATCCTTCAAAGTTGGTACCCTTGCCACTTTGTTCATAAATTAGAAAATTTTCTAAGTTTTTATGGTTACCCCTTTTACAAGTTATCCCATTTTCTTTGATTTTTCTTGATGAATGATGATTCAAATCATACATTAACATCATTTTAGGGTTAAAAATCCATTTTTGTGAAAAATCTCAAAAAGTCAAAGTTGACTTTTGTGCACAGTTGACTTTTTATCCGATGAATTCCAAACTGTACGATCCTCTATAAAATCAAGTCCTTGACCTAAATCAAACTTAATGGATTGATATCATAGGTGTTACACGGTGTATTGAACATGTCCTAGGGTTTGGGAGCATGTCCTGGTCAAAAGTCAAAGGTACAGTTGAGTTTTCCCGCGAAACCCTAACTATGGTTCAGATGAAATTGAAACTTATTGCTCAAGCTTCTTGGATCAATCCATTGTTGCAAATGGATAAATGTGGTGTGTTAGAGACCCTCAAATCATCTCTTGAGGTCTTGGCTCATGTTTTGTCCCAAAAGTCAACTTAGGGGTGAATTAGGTCAAGAAACCCTAATTCCTGAATTTTTATGTATGCAGCCTCTGAGGTTAAATTGACTTAATGATTGGGTCCATGAGGTTCCATGGAGCATATTAGGTTATGCTTTGAAGTATTGGCTCATGCCTAGAGTAAAATCTTCATCTGGAGGCCCTGGTCGATCAAAACCCTAATTTGGTGACACTGGCGATCTTGAGGCTTGATCCACCTAGAAGGGAGTAGCCTTGCTCTTAATCCTTGAGGTGGGAGTCCTCTTGATCCTTTGTGGATGCTTGAAAGGTTAGACAAGTTGAAGATCATGTCATTCTATGATTGATCCTTTGTCTAAGAACTCTGAGAGGGCCTGAAACCCTAATTTTTAATTGTAGTGGATGCTCACCCATCTTTAGGGAGACTAATGGTTCACCCATATTGTGATGATGATTTACACAATGATGGGAATCTTAGTGGTCAAAATTTGGGGTATGACAGCATTGGTGTTTTGCGCTGCGCCCTACATCGGAGCATTGTACGAGTTGGAGCTGTAATGTTGTCCGTTTCTTCATGCTGGAGCACTGTACAACTCGGAGCTGTTGGGCCGTCCTGTTCAACTTCTGCATTACACCCTGTGTGTTAGAGAAGGAATGAGAAGGGAGAATTCCTACTCTCATTCTGACTACTTCAGGTAGGGGACGAATGACCCTGTGCTTGGCTTAGTCATCTCTATCTCCAGGCAGTAATGTGCTTGATCACTTTTCTCTCTTTGCAATCTCTTTCGATCCTGGATCACTCTTCTCTCTTTGCAATCTCTTTCGATCCTTGATCTCTCTTATCTCTTTCGACCTTTTTTTTTATCAATCACCATTCTTCTTGGTTACGATCCTTTGTTCATTGGGTTAGCAAGCTTTCTTCGTTTCAATACCCTATTCTTTTCTCGCGGTCAATCTTTGTTTATTGATTCCCCTGGAGAGTCCCTATTCTCTTTCTTCGGTTAAACACAGTACTCCTGTTGCGACCGAATTCCTCTCCAGAGTTTGCAACCTTCTTTTGGTTCTTCTCCCTTTATTTAGTTAATCACTGTATGTCAGTTAAAACATTAATGTTTGCACTCCTTCTTAGTTAACCACAGTCCGTCTGTTAAAATACTGAGTTTCCTTGGGTTAATCACCTTCTCTCGGTTAATCACCCTTTGCTTCAGTTAACCGCAGTCCGTCTGTTAAAATACTGAAACTCCTTTTGAGTTAATCACCTTCTCTTGGTTAATCACTTATTTTTCTCGGTTAATCACAGTGTTCTGTTAAAAACTGAACCCCCAGGCAGTTAGTAACCTCTTTTGGTTTGATACCCCTCTTTGTTGGTTAAATGCTGTTTATTCAGTCAATACCAACACCCCTTTTGGGTTACGACCTTCGATCGGTCTTACACCCGTTCTTCTGGTTAATCACAGTTTTCTCTGTTAAAACCAATGCTTCTCTATCTCCACAGAGTTGCAATCCTTGTTTCCTTGGTTAACCACTATTTATCAGTTAACATACCGATGTCCCCTCAGAGTGAAACACCTTCTCTTGTTCAGCACTCTCTCTCTTGGTTCATCACAGTCCGTCTGTTGACACCAGACTCTTTTCCCCGCCATAGTCTTACTCTCTTTCTTCGGTTAACCACTGTCAGTCAGTTAATACACCAAGTCTCCCTTTTTCCTTGGTTTTGACACCATCCTTTTGTTTGGATCCCCAGCCGAATCGCTTACCCTCTATTCCTTGCAGTTCTTTGATCTTTCCTCTCCCCAGCGGAGTCCTTTCTATTCATTTTTCTCTAACTTTCTTGGTTTCAGCGCCAATTCTTTTTCTTATCCCCAGAGGAGTTTCTTTCATTCTCGGTTTTGACACCATTCTTTTTCTAGTCTCTTGTGCAATCGCTCTTATTGCGTGGTCTTCCCCAGTAGAGTTTTTTCTTTCACTCTTGCTCTTGGTTTTGACACCACTTCTCTTGTTCTCCTGTTTCTTTCTTGTTTTGTTTTCCGTTCGGTTCCACGAACTACGGAAGTTCTGATTCAGCATTCTTTTGAATGTCAGATACGTAGGCACGAGACGCGATGTCTTGGTGAGCACACTTCCACCTTTCTTTCCTTCTCCCATTCTTCCTTCCTTTATGTCCCCTGGTTCCATGAACTATGACACTCTGATTTCCTCATTGCACTATGAGGGTACGTAGGCACGAGGGCCACAATCCTCCGCGAGCACTTTCTTTCTTTCTTTTCTTTTTACCCTTTCTTCTCTCTCCTCCTTCTTTTAGCTAGAAGCCTTTAGAAAGATAACCCATCCAAGCCTAGAAGCAAGCGAAATGGTTCCCGTCGAGTACGATGGATGCGTAAGGTGCTAGTACCTTCCTTTCGCATAACCGACCCCCATTCCTGTTTCGCATCCCCTTGGGTTTTATCGATATTTTCCCCGTCCTTTGGGACTAAATATAGTTCGGTGGCGACTCTGTGTTATCTTTGAGTGTACGATTCACTCAGGATGTAAACCAGCCATCTTCAGCTGGCGACTCTGCTGGGGAGTCCTTGCTTGCAAGTTTGGGTCTCACCTAGTTTTGTTTGCTCTCTTGCTTGTTTGGATGTTTATCTTTTACGCTTTACTAGCTTTATCTTTATGCTTTAGCTTTATGTTTATTTATCGCATTTCTTTACTGCTTTGAATATTCATATGCTGCATATTCTGGATATCTGCTATATTCTGTTGTTGTTGGGATGGGTAGATAGTATTGGAGAAAAAGGTCCTAACACCGGGCCTAGTATACACATAGGCTAGAACGTGGATAGTCGTGAGGCCTCCGTTTTGCACATTGGGATATCACGAGACCCACATCCCAGATCGTGATTCGTTTGAGAATACTTCCATCCTGTGAGAATTCACTACGGGGAGGGGTTTTCATTCTGAGTCCTATGGTTTGGGCGACCTCTCTAGGGACCACCTTGTTGTGTCTAGATCACACCTGTGATGGGGATGGGTTTTTGTAGGAAAACAAGCCACTTCATGCCTTTGTTCTCTCACGCATGCGAGATTTCTTCACTGACACATCAGATCATGTTGCACTGACACAGAATTATATGCAGATATCCAGATTGTTCAGACTTGATTATTCGGGCAGTGCTGGCTTCTTGTTGTTGTGTTGCATGTCATTTCATCATGTAAATTAATTTTTGCTTGTACATTTCCAAGTTTTCGAGGACTTATCTTTCGTTGACATTATCATAGATATGAGTACGGGTTGTCGTGGCATCTTTGGTTACAAGTTTGTGGAGCCTAAGCTGGGTATTTTGAGAGGTTTGGCATCTTTGTTGGTTGGAGATCACAGAGGGGTTTTCATAGATACTTATGGTAATCTACTGACCATCCTCAACACTGAAGTCAACATCACTGCTATTCACACTCTGGTTCAGTTCTACGACCCGCCATATAGGTGCTTCACATTTCAGGATTATCAGTTAGCACCTACACTCGAGGAGTATGCTTATATTCTGGGGATTGGGATTGAGAAGCAGGTTCCTTATGTCTACACTAGCGGTTGTCCTAAGTTTCATCTTATTGCTGATGCGCTTTGCATTAGTAAGAAGGATGTGGAGGATAATCTCAAGACCAAAAGGAAAGGTGCTCGAGGGTTTGCTTCAAAGTTCTTGGTTGACAAGGCCACTTCTTTTGCTAAGGATGGACACTGGAAGGCTTTCAACGCCGTTCTTGCTTTGCTGATATATGGGATTGTCTTGTTTCCGAACATGGAAGATTTCGTAGATCAGGCTGCCATCAGTATCTTCTTGTCCAGGAACCCTGTTCCGACACTTCTTGCTGATACCTACCATTCTATTCATTCCAGGAATGAAAAGAAGAAGGGAACTATTGTCTGTTGTGCTCCTCTGTTGTATCGATGGTTCATGTCTCACCTTCCACAGAAGGGTCCATTTGTTGAGTATAAGGGTAATCTCAAGTGGTCTCAACGAATCATGTCCCTTACTGCTGATGACATTTCTTGGTATTCTCGAGTCTTTGATGATATTCTGATCATTCTTCATTATGGGAAATTCTCCAATGTGCCTCTCTTGGGTACAAAGGGTGGAATTAACTATAATCCGAGAATGGCCTCCCGATAGTTGGGATACCATATGGTTGCAAAGCCTGATCCCGAGGTAGTGTAGGAGTTCATCTTTCATGATGGGGTTGATGACATGGGTTTGTTGAAGAGGTTCAGTGCCGCTTGGACTCAGATTCATCTCGAAGGAAGAGCCGATTTGGGTAAGAAGAATTACGTAGCCAAGGAAGCTTACACACTGTGGGTCAAAGAACGCAACAAAGAGATCTTGTTACCATTTTCTCCCGAGCCTTCCATGAATGCCAAGCTTCCTGAACTTGCCATTGTTCCTCCAGCTGAGGTCGATCAACTCAAGCTGATTATTGAGAAGACGAAGAAGGAGAATGGTGATCTTCGTCTCAACCTTGATACAACCACTTTCGAGAAGGATAGCCTACAGATTGAGCTCCATCAGAAGCGCAAGCGCATGCTCAAAGAGGTGGAGGTTGAACAAAACAAGCGTAGGAAGGTGGGTGATGCTTTGAAGAGCACCTATGAGGGACTTGCTTCAAAGAAGAGACAACTCGCCGATGCCCATTATCAAGCCTACAAAGAGGAGCTGAGCTACAACAAGCAACTTGAAGAGCTTCGAGGGAAGTTATCCGAGTTCAAGGCAAAATGGTAAAGTGAGCAAGACCGTGCTAATCAGTTAACAAAGGACTTTCTCAATGTCAAACCCAGCTCGACAAAGTCTTCGGTGAGATTCAGAAGCTGCAAGATCAAGCACATCAGAGTCAAGAGCAGATTATTCAGCTCAACACAGAGAGTACTCATTGGGAGCATCAAAGCCGTCATCTACAGAACCTCCTGGACCAGAAAGAGGCCTTTCTTCAAGACATACTTCAGGGACCTAATTATTCGTTGCTGCTTAACCTCATGAAGGATGCGAAGTACTGGAGTGAGAGGCATGGCCGTCTAGCCAGATTTGCTGAGCATGCATTGGAGGACCTATTTGGGCTATTGAGGGTTGCATATGCTGATGCATTGCCACACTAGCTTCCTTGGGTTGTTTTCCATTTCTTGTCTGTGTGTAGGGTGGTATTTGATAGAATCCATGCGGATTTTTTTGTAGCCCAAAAGGCAGATATTTGACTTATATTTGACTTATGCATCTTTCCTTTATTGCTGAATGAATGAAGATTCTTGCTCACTCTATCTTTTGTGCCTTTACTTGTATGCTTTATGAGTTTTTTCAACAAAGATAAGTTTAGAATTCCTGGAATTTAAAACTTTATTTTTTTCATGCATATCATACATTCATTTGCACACATATGCACGTCCCTTTGTCCGAAACCGTTGCTCATCCTTGTTCGCCTTCCTTGTAGCAAGACGACGACTCGACATCGGTATTTTACTCGCTCAAACAAGTCCAGAATCATGGCTGACTTTGAAGCTAAGAACGTTGCTTACAAGAAAACTTTGGCTCAATTCCCAAGGTCGGATGGATCAGTTCTAGACAAACATGGATGTAATCATGGAACTCCTTCATGCTCAGAGGGATGCCGCTGCTGCTGCCACTGTTGTTGCAACCCCTACTGATGCAACTGTTGTCACTCCTGTTGTGATTGTTTCTCCTGTTGTTACGACTACTCTTGTTGTTGTGGTTCCTTCTCCTGCTATTGTTGAAGTGCCAGTTGAGCCTGTGAATCAACCTGTTGTTCAGCCTAGTTTGAACCAGATGCCCACTGGTTTTCCTTGGGGCATGCCTCCAAATTACACTCCTTAACTTGCAAATAATGGTAGTGCCTTCATGCCATATCTGCCTTTTGTTGCGCCCATGCCTAATGGGATTGCTGCCGCATATCCATGGGTCATGCCTACTCCAGTCCCGCCTCCAGTGGTGAATGATGATCCTGAGAATCTTCAGGTTCAAACTCATCAAACTGCCGGATTGGATGACATTGAAACTTCTGATGAAGAAGAGCATGTGTATAGAGGTCCTCTTATTCATGTTCCGGTTACATCTCAAGCTGCTCAAACTGCTGTTCGAAATGTTCATCCTGGGATGTTCTACCCTGGGGCATCTTCCTCAGCTGCTGGGGTACTTCCTCCAAATTATCCGTATGGTGTTCCGATGGGTCAGAATGCTGGTCAGATGGTTAATCTGGGTTTGGTGTATCCTTTTCAGTTTTCTATGCCGCAAGTTCACGCTCCCGCCGCTTCTCAGCTGCCAAATCCTCAGATTCTTGTCAGGCCTGTTAGTCAGAGTAGACCCACTGACTACAAGTTGTTGGAAGACCGTATTAGGGATATTAAAGGGTTTTCTGCTTTTGGCATGGAGGCTAAGGACTTGTGTTTGGTTCCAAATGTTTTATTACCTGATTTGCCATAGTATAAAGGTTTAAGCTGCCCACGTAGTCACATCACTATGTACTGCAGGAAGATGGCATCCCATTTTGATAATGATGAATTGTTCGTTCATTATTTTCGAGATAGTTTGTCTGGTGCTTCATTAGATTGGTACATGGGCTTGGAACGCAGCAAAATCGGTACTTGGAGGGATTTATCTGAAGCGTTCGTGAAACAATACAAATATAATCTTGATCTGGCCCCCACTAGATTGCAATTGCAGAATCAGTCCCAGCGCTCAGCTGAAACATTCAAGGAATATGCACAAAGATGGCATGAGATGGCATCTCGCATGCGACCTGCTCTCTCTGACAATGAGTTGGTTGGCATCTTTATGGGTACCTTGCAAGGATCTTACTACGAGAAAATGGTGGGTAGTTCTTCATCGAACTTCGCTGATGTTGTAACAATTGGTGAACAGATTGAGAATGGTTTGAAGACTGGAAAGATTCCTGGAGCTGCTTCCCAGCAGCCGGCGACTAGAAAATCTCAGAACAGTCAGTCCAAGAAAAAGGAAGGTGAAGCCAACGTTGTGACCGCTCAAGTTTCTCCTCAGTATCAAGCTCCCATGGCTCCCATGCTGTATTATCCATATCCATACATTGCTATTGCACAGTATCAACAACCTCCATATTAGTATCATCCGCTACAACCAGTTCAGAATGCTCAGAATCAGCAACAGAATCAATAGAACAATAAAAATCAGCAGAATTAAAACTGTCAGAACAGTAACAATCAAGGAAACCACAAGCGTCTGAATTTTGATAGAATTCCGGTATCATATACCGAATTATTTCCTTACTTGGTTCACCAAGGGGCAATTGTCCCCAAACAGATTGCGCCTGCAATTCCTCCATTTGGCCCGAAGCATAATCCAAATGCTCTTGTGCTTATCATGCTGGATACATAGGACATGCAACAGAGGATTGCTTTGTTTTCAAAACCAAGGTTCACGAACTCATTTATAAGAAGGTTATGACTTTCGCTGAGGAAGGACCTAACATTCAGAATAATCCGTTGCCAAATTACAATGGGCCTGCAGTTAACATGATTGAGGATAATCCAAGGGCTGAATTGATCATGGATGTCGATGAGGTAAAGACCTCGATGACTGTGGTTTTCAAGAAATTAAGTGAACATGGGCTGTTGAAAGGATTGCATGGTAAGTGTCAGATTTGTGACGATAATCCCAACCAGTGTCGAAGGCTGAAGGGTTGTGTCCAGATTTTGATGAACCGTGGCAAAGTGTAAATTACCAGATCTAAACCTGTTGAGGAAGTTGCTGCTATTGAGCCATCCACCATCGTCTATAGGAAGGTTCCGGTGGAATCCCCTAAGCAGAAGAAGGTGCAACCCATCGTTGTTTGTCCGCCGAAGCCGTTTCTGTATCAGAATTCCAAGGAGGTACCTTGGAAGTATAGGTCTACCGTGTTTTTTGGAGGTCAAGAGATAAGGTTCACCGAATCTGAGATTGTGAATGTTACAGTCGGTGGAGGTATGACTCGTAGTGGACGAGTGTTCGCTCCGAAGGTCACTACGAAGCCTGTGCAAATTCCAACTGTTGTTTCTCCTAAGGAGACACCTACAACTGCAACCCCTGTTGTTCAACAAGGGGCGTCTACTGCCATTCCAGTACCGACAATCCTGTCTGAGGATATCTCAAAGAGAAAAGAGACCCTTGATGATCAAGAGTTCCTTAAGATGATCAAGAAAAGTGACTTTAAAATTGTGGATCAGCTGGGTCAGACTCCCTCAAGGATCTCAATCTTGTCCTTACTTATGAGTTCGCCTGCGCACAGATCATCTTTGTTGAAAGTCTTGAACAGTGCCCATATATCTGTCGTCGAGTTTGATGATGTAGTGGCCAATATAACTGCAAGTCGGTATTTAGGTTTTAATGAATCAGAATTGCCTCCTGAAGGAACTGCCCACAACAAAGCGTTGCATATATCTGTAACCTGCACAGACATCCTGTTATCTCGTGTTCTAGTGGATACTGGTTCTTCCCTCAATGTGATGCCTAAGGGCACATTGAGTCAATTACTGGTGCAAGGAAACGAGATGAGACCAAGTGCTTTAGTTGTCAGAGCCTTTGAAGGCTCTCGAAGGCAAGTTATGGGGGAAGTGGACTAACCCATCAATATTGGGCTGCATTTGTTCACCATTACCTTCTAGGAGATGGATATTAATCCTGCTTACAGTTGCCTACTGGGTCGTCCGTGGATCCACGCTGTAGGGGCAGTTACCTCCACTTTGCATCAAAAGTTGAAGTTCATGTTTGGAGATCAGCTTGTCATTGTCTGTGGTGAAGATGATTTGATTGTGAGTGAGTTATCATCTTTTCGATACGTCGAGACCGAAGAAGGCATAGCTGAGGTGCCGTTGCAGTGTCTCAAATTCGAAGATGTCAGCTCTGCTTCAACTAGTTAAAGTAGACCACCGCAATTGGCTTTAGCGTCTGCTAAGAGTGCTAAGGAGACTATCCAGAAAGGTGCTTTGTCATGCTGGGGGCATATGATTGATGAGGTTGAGAAGCATAATCGTTTTGGATTGGCTTATCGTCCTAGTCGTCAATCTGGTTCCTCTGGTCAGAAGCAGTGCAACTTTGTTAAGTTCAATAGCGCGATTTTCCAGCAAGGTGACATCGTGGCAGCTATTGATGATGCTGGTCCCAGTAATCAGACTTCTAGCTTTGTGACATCTACCGTGATTCCTGTGGTTTTCCCATATAACATGTAATGCATTTTGCTTTCTTATTCCCTCGTCCTCGCCCGAGACGAGTGGATAGCTTGTAAAGGGCCTCACGCTTTTGCAATATTATGTGATCAATAAATAAAAGTTTTTTTGCATTCAAAATCTTGCTCAATTTTCTTTCTTTATTTTTTCACAAATAAATGGCAAAAGTTTCTTTTCTTTTCACTTTTCAAAATAGCTCATTCTATTCATAAACATGCAGAAATAATAAAAGCATTGATAACAACATGGCAAACATCCATTGTAATTCTGGGATTCCAATTAACCAAGCCGAAGAAGATGGTGAGGAAGATTGTGAATTACCGACTGAATTAGCAATGCTCCTTGAGCACGAGCATAGAGAGATCCAGCCACACAAAGAGCCAGTAGAAGTTGTCAATCTTGACACTGGTGAGGTCAGAAGAGAATTCAAGGTTGGCACATCCCTCGCAAAGCATGTACACTTCGAGTTGGTCAAGTTGTTGAAAGAATATGTTGATATCTTCGCCTGGTCCTATCAAGATATGCCTGGGTTAGATACCAACATCGTTGAACATCACTTGCCACTAAAGCCCGGATGTCCTCCTGTCAAGCAGAAACTCAGAAGGACTAGACCCAACATGGCACTCAAAATCAGAGAAGAGGTAAAGAAACAACTTAATGCTGGGTTCCTAGCCACTTTCGAATATCCTGAATGGATTGCCAACATCGTCCCGGTTCCTAAGAAGGATGGTAAAGTCAGAATGTGTGTGGATTATCGAGATCTCAACAAGGCAAGCCTGAAGGATGATTTTCCTTTGCCTCATATTGATGTCTTGGTAGTCAACACAGCACAGTTCTTTGTCTTTTCCTTCATGGATGGTTTTTCAGGATATAATCAGATCAAAATGTCCCCAACTAATATGGAGAAGACTACTTTCATCACGCCATGGGGTACATATTGCTACAAAGTCATGCCCTTCGGTCTAAAGAATGCATGGGCAACATACCAACGGGCCATGACAACCCTCTTTTACGATATGATTCATAAAGAGATTGAGGTTTACGTGGATGATATGATTGCCAAGTCCAAAACTGAGGATGATCACCTGGTTCATCTGAAGAAACTATTTGACAGGCTCCGAAAGTTTAGATTGCGGTTGAATCCTGCGAAGTGCACCTTCGGAGTTCGATCTGGTAAACTGTTGGGTTTTATTGTGAGTCAGAAGGGCATTGAAGTTGATCCTGATAAGGTTCGGGCAATTCAGAATATGCTGCCTCCCAAAACAGAAAAAGAAGTCCTTGGCTTTCTGGGTAGACTCATTTACATTTCAAGATTCATCTCCCATTTGACGGCTACCTGTGAACCAATGTTCAAATTACTAAGAAAAAATCAATCGGTCGAATGGAATAATGATTGTCAGGAAGCATTTGACAAAATAAAACAATACTTGCAAGAACCACCGATCTTAGTACCGCCGGTTCCTGGTAGGCCTTTAATCATGTATCTCACCGTTCTCGATGAATCGATGGGATGTGTATTGGGTCAACATGACGACACTGGCAGAAAAGAACATGTAATATACTATCTGAGCAAGAAGTTTGCTGATTGTGAGACCAGATACTCACTCTTAGAGAAAACTTATTGTGCTCTAGTCTGGGCTGCTCGACGCCTACGACAATACATGATTTGCCATACTACTTTGTTGATATCCAAAATGGATCCGATAAAGTACATATTTGAAAAGCCTGCTATCTCTAGAAGGATTTCTCAGTGGCAGATGCTGTTAACTGAGTATGATATCCAACATGTTACCCAGAAAGCAATAAAAGGGAGTGTCTTGTCTGACTACCTTGCCCATCAACCTGTAGAGGGTTATCAACAGATGAAATTTGACTTTCTCGATGAGGATGTTTTGTTCATCAGAGATTATGAGACTCCAGGCCCTGACATAGGACCCGAACTAGGGGCGCGATGGACGCTCGTGTTCGATGGTGCCTATAATTCTAAAGTTCGTGGCATCGGTGTTATCCTCATCTCTCCAACGGGTTTTCACCTTCCCTTCACTGCCAGATTATGCTTTGCATGCACCAATAATATGGCTAAATGTGAGGCATGTATCTACGGTATTGAAGCGGCTATTGACATGAGAGTCAAGATTCTTGAGGTCTATGGAGATTTTGCCTTGGTCATCGGTCAAGTTAGAGGGAATTTTGTGACTCGGGATTCCAAGCTGGTTCCGTACCAACAACACATTGCGAAGTTGATTCCTTACTTTGATGAAATTTGTTTTCATCATATCCCCAGAGAGGAAAATCAACTAGCCGATGCTCTTGCCACCTTAGCATCCATGTTCAAGGTCAAGCGGAAGAATGAAGCTCCTCATATCAAGCATTGATCACTTGAACGAACCAGCACACTATTTAGCAATCGAGGATGAGTCTGACGACAAGCCTTGGTTCTACGACATTAAAAGATATCTGGAAAAATAGGAATATCCCGAGGGTATCACTATCACTGATAAGAAAGCTCTTAGGCGGGTTTGCGCCAAATTCTTCTTAAGTGATGGTATACTGTACAAGAGGGATTATGATTCCGTGTTGCTCAGATGCGTGGATAGACACGAAGCAAACACGATCATAAGGTCCATACATGAGGGCTGCGAGGGTGTACATGCTAAAGGTCCTGCTGTGGCCAAGAAGATCTTTAGGGCTGGGTATTACTGGACAATAATGGAGGTAGATTGTTACAACTTTGCCAAAAGATGTCACAAGTGCCAAATCTACGAAGACAAGATCCATGTGCCTCTAACTCCATTGAATGTTTTGACTGCACCTTGGCCATTCTCCATGTGGGGTATAGATATGATTGGAATGATCGAGCCGAAGGCTTCCAACGATCATCGATTCATTCTGGTTGCTATCGACTACTTCACCAAATAGGTTGAAATTGCTTCTTATGAAAATGTTACGCGACAAGTGGTTGCCAGATTTATCAAGAAAGAGATAATCTGTCGTTATGGCATTCCTAGCAACATTATCACAGACAATGCAAGCAACCTGAACAACAATATGATGAAGGAGTTGTGTCAAGAATTTAAGATCGAGCACCACAACTCTTCACTATATCAGCCCAAGATGAATGGCGCCGTTGAAGCAGTAAACAAAAACATCAAGAGGATTGTCCAGAAAATGGTCAAGACTTACAAAGATTCGCATGAAATGCTTCCATTCGCACTGCATGGCTATAGAACGTCAGTTCGCACTTCTACTGGGGCAACTCCATATTCGCTAGTGTATGGTATGAAGGTAGTTCTACCCATTGAAGTCGAAATTCCTTCGCTCAGAGTCATCATGGAAGCAAGTCTTGATGAAGCTGAATGGGTTCAATCCAGATATGACCAGTTGTATCTCATCGAAGAGAAGCGCCTTACAGCCGTTTGTCATGGTCAATTGTATCAGAGACGCCTTAAGCGAGCGTTTGACAAGAAAGTTCTTCCTCGAACATTCTGTGAAGGCGAACTCATTCTCAAGAGATATTCACCTGTTCACTCGGATCCACGAGACAAATGGACTCCCAATTACGAAGGACCATTTGTTGTCAAGAAGGCCTTCTCAGGTGGAGCCATGATCCTCACCACCATGGATGGGGAGGAGTTGCCGTCACCCGTGAACTCCGATACAGTAAAAAAATATTATGCCTAAAAAAAAAATGGATAAGAGTCCGTTAGATTGGCATCCGCAAGGACAATCTAGGCAAAAATGGACGTCCCGATGGACCAAAAAAAAGAGATGTCCATGCAAAAGTTAGGAACAATGAAAAAACAATAGTAGCCCACTAAGTTGAAAACCCGAAAGGGCGACTTAGGCAAAAATGGGTATCCCGCTGGACAAAAAAAATAGAAAAAAACATGTCCAGGTAAAAATTAGGGATAAAGACATTGACTGTGAACACTCAAGCCTCTCTTCATCATGGGTAAACCTCAGACGGTAAAAGAACATTCCAATCATCATCAACAGGTGCAAGGCGTTGGAACCTAGACTTACAGTGGATGATAGCCAATGTTGTAATCAATGCAAAACATGGTTTCCCTTTGCCATTTACAGTTGTTTTTCAATTTTATTGCAAATTTCCTCTTCAAGGATTTTGCATCCTTGTACACGCCTTATGTACAAAAATTTTGCATTCAATAAAGTGCATTTTTGTTATCTCAATTTGTTACATTCCAGTATTTTGTTTGCAAAATAAACAATTATTTGGGATCACATAATACTAAAAAACGTTGAGAATAATAAAAAGCTAAACCAATCAAGAAAGAATTAGGCATTGCATGTGTTAGTGGTAACTCCTATAGGATAATCAGTAATATCCATTGGTAAGCCTAACGCCTAGCCGGTAGTGTGATGGTTCTGTGAAGAAGTTGTTGTTTCCTCAGCAGTTCCTTAACATAGTCATCATTCTCCCCAGCAAGCGCGATTATGATTTGTCAAAAAGCTTGTTTGTGTACATATCTTTTCTCCGACAGATTTGTAATGTCTCTAGGCAGGTTTCCGAAGTGTTCCCAGCAAAGACACTTTGCTCTCTTTTCCCCAGCAAGGGTTGTACATCATCTCCAATAATTTGAAACTATTTGTCCCTAGCAGCAGTGGTTTCTCCTCAGCAAAGTCAACATGGTTTGGAAGGATGTTTTCCCCACACAGAGCCAATCTTAGTAGGAAGAATTGGTTTGATTCTTTCATCCCCGACGGAGACAGCCGTGGTGATTTAAAAAATTGAGATGTTCTCGGTTTCTTTCCCCGGTGGAGTCATCATCCTTTGTGAACTCTCTTCTCCAGCAGAGATTGTCTTTATCTACAGGTCCTCTCCCCGACCGAGGGTGTTGAAGTCGTTTTGCTACGATTTCTGCCTAACCGCTTCACTGTGCCTTATCTTGCGCCTTTGCATTGCATGATATCAAGCATCACGTAGAAACGTATACATAGCATATGCATCGATCATACTCCCTCTCTTTTGCCTGACTTATCTCCCAGCTGATTTTCATCCAACCTTGCACTTAGCTTTTCTTCCTTATCACTCTTCTTTTGTCGCCGTCGGCCAAATTCTCGAGCTACTCTTTTATTTAATCCCCTTTACCTCGAATCATCGAAAAGCTAACGCAATTCGTACATTTAGGTCCAAGAGGATTAAATAGGGGCAGCTGTCAAAACCCGGAATTTGACCTCCCTTTTTTGTCATTTTGCATGAGCATAAGCATTCGCATCGCTGGCATACGCATTCGCATTTTTTTCTCTTTGATTTTGATTGCAGGAATATTCAGGTTTTCCAAGCCCGATTAATCATATCCTCACAAGGTCATCATATCATCAAGACAAGCACAAAATAAGGATTTCCATGAATATTTATCAAAACAAGAAGTGGAAAATCGAAGTCGGGACCACATCATCATTTTTAAGCAAAATTGGGCAAAATTGGCTAGAGTAATCAATTACTCAAATAGGGTAATCGATTACCCTGTGTCAGTTTGCAAATTTTGCTGCTTTTTCATGACAGAACCTTTGCACACACTTTGGTCTTGGATTCTACATTGGTCTAGTAGCATGTGGAACATTCTGGAGTCTTCAAGAATTCACCCAAATTTATTCCAATGCATCATTTCAAATCAAGTGCACCATGTTCCTTGTTTTCCAAGTAATATGGATCTTTGGATGTTGAAGTTCACCTTGGGATTGTTAACGAGTTAGTTCTAACTAACCGAGTTAACCACCTTGACTCGGTGAGTCAAGTCCAACTAACTCCTAGCCTAGTTCCAAACCCAAAGCTAAGTCCAAAGCTAAGTCCAAACCTCTCATACTCCAAACCTCTCATACTCCAAACCTAAAGTCTATATAAACTCACCTTCACTCATTTTTCAAGAACCTTCAACCATTTTGCATAATTCACTCTCAATTCTCTCACATTCTCTCTAATTTCTCTACTACTTCATCTTCATCTCAATTCCCTTTCAAAACCTCACTAAAAGCTCTTAATTCTTGAAGGATAATCACTTTTCACATTAAAAGTGATAATTTCTTGAGCTCAACCTTCATCCTTTTGTCTTTTCTACTTGGATTTCTGGAGTTATTTTAGCTTGTGGATTAATTTTAAGTATTTGCTTCTACATTCAACGGTTCGAATTCGCATTTCGGAGTTTCGACGTATTTTGCTCGGTTCTGATACGATTCGGCTACAATTGGGGATTCCTCTGGTTTTCTTTGATTATCTTCATCAAGATCATATTGTAACATTTACCAAGGCACATCTCAGCCTTGTAGGTTGGTAGATCTCACTCATTTTTCTGTTTTGATCATTTTCGTATTATTCACGATGTAGTTTCAATGTTTTTGCATGTGAATTGATTTTGCATTGCTTGATCCAAGATCTTGATGTGTTAATTGATTCTATCACTGCTTATTTGCTGTTTTCATGTTCAATTTTCGTGCACAAATTCGTGTCCTAGCATGTAGTAGTTTGGATAAGTGATTATGTGTTGAAAGGTGCTTTTGAAAAGTGGTTTATGCTGTGTTTTTGCCACTGGTACAGTGGTAATCGATTACTCAAAGAGAGTAACCGATTACTCTTCACAAATTTACATCAGCGCTGTTTTTTCCAACTGAGTAATCGATTACTCAAATGGAGTAACCGATTACTCTGCACAAATTTTGCCAAATTCTGCTATTTTCAAGCAAGTAACCGATTACTCAAAGAGAGTAATCGATTACCACTGTAACAGAGTGCCATTTTTGGTGTTTTTCAAGTGTGTTTGCCATGCTTTCCTCATTTTAACTTCCATTGATTGTCATGCTTGATTTTATGGATGTTTTAAATGTCATTTAACTTCTGTTTGAAGCTTATTCATGAACTCTTGTTGCACACTTTCAATTATTCAAATTGTTCACATTTTTGGCATTATGTGAATACATGCTTTCTTGCATTCCACTTTGATCACATAACATGACTTTTTGTTGCATATTTGTTGATCATTTGGTGTTGTTTTGTACTCCCTTGCTTGGTTTTGCATTAAGCTCATTCTTCATGGATGAGTTTAATTTTGTATAATCAATGATTCACACCTTTTGCCTTAATGATTTTTCACTCTCTTTGGAAAATTATTGGCATGTCCTTTCCCATTTGATTAATTGATCGAAACCATGTTTCAATTAGTTGATCTTCCCTTTCCCTCTCTTTAGGCTTCCTTTAGAGCTTTCTCTTTCGATCCCCCGTGGCATTGGAGTTTTGCGCTGCGCCCTACATCGGATCACTGTACGAGTTGGAGCTGTTACGCTGTCCGTTTCTTCATGCGGGAGCACTGTACAACTCGGAGGTGTTGGGTCATCCGGTTCAACTTATGCATTACACCCTGTGTGTTAGAGAAGTAATGAGAAGGGAGAATTCCTACTCTCATTCTGACTACTTCAGGTAGGGGACGAATGACCCTGTGCTTGGCTTAGTCATCTCTATCTCCAGGCGGTAATGTGCTTTCTTTCCCCAGTTGAGTCGATCCTTGATGACTTTTCGCTCTTTACAATCTCTTTCGATCCTTGATCACTCTTCTCTCTTTGCAATCTCTTTTGATCCTTGATCACTCTTATCTCTTTCGACCTCTCTTTTGATCAATTACCATTTTTCTTGGTTACGATCCTTTGTTCATTGGGTTAACAAGCTTTCTTTGTTTCAATACCCTATTCTTTTCTTGCGGTCAATCATTGTTTCTTGATTCCCCTGGAGAGTCTCTCTTCTCTTTCTTCGGTTAAACACAGTACTCCAGTTGCGACCAAATTCCTCTCCGGAGTTCGTAACCTTCTTGTGGTTCTTCTCTCTTTGTTTGGTTAATCACTATCTGTCAGTTAAAACACCAATGTTTGCACTCCTTCTTAGTTAACCACAGTCCGTCTATTAAAATACTGAGTTTCCTTAGGTTAATCACCTTCTCTCGGTTAATCACCCTTTGCTTAGTTAACCACAGTCCGTCTGTTAAAATACTGAAACTCCTTTTGAGTTAATCACCTTCTCTTAGTTAATCACTCATTTTTCTCGGTTAATCAAAGTGTTTTGTTAAAAACCCAACCCCCAGGCGGTAAGTAACCTCTTTTGGTTCGATACCCCTCTTCGTTGGTCAAATGCTGTTTATTCAGTCAATACCAACACCCCTTTTAGGTTACGACCTTCGATCGGTCTTACACTCGTTTTTCTGGTTAATCACATTTTTCTCTGTTAAAACCAATGCTTCTCTATCCCCACAGAGTTGCAATCCTTGTTTCCTCGGTTAACCACTATTTATCAGTTAACATACCGATGTCCCCTCAGATTCAAACACCTTCTCTTGGTTCATCACAGTCTGTCTGTTGACACCAGCCTCTTTTTCCCGCCATAGTCTTACTCTCTTTCTTCGGTTAACCACTGTCAGTCAGTTAATACACCGAGTCTCCCTTTTTCCATGGTTTTGACACCATCCTTTGGTTTGGATCCCCATCCGGATCGCTTACCCTCTATTCCTTGCAGTTCTTTGATCTTTCCTCTCCCCAGGGAAGTCCTTTCTATTAATTTTGCTCTTACTTTCTTGGTTTCGACGCCAATTCTCTTTGTTATTCCCAGTGGAGTTTATTTCATTCTCGGTTTTGACACCATTCTTTTTCTAGTCTCTTGTGTAATCTCTCTTACTGCGTGGTCTTCCCCAGTAGAGTTTTTCTTTCACTCTTGCTCTTGGTTTTGACACCACTTCTCTTGTTCTCCTGTTTCTTTCTTGTTTTGTTTTCCGTTCGGTTCCACGAACTACGGAAGCTCTGATTTTGCATTCTTTTGAATGTCAGATACGTAGGCACGAGACACGATGTTTTGGCGAGCACACTTCCACCTTTCTTTCCTTCTCCCTTTCTTCCTTCCTTTCTGTCCCCTGGTTCCATGAACTACGACGCTCTGATTTCCTTATTGCACTATGAGAGTACGTTGGCACGAGGGCCACAATCCTCCACGATCACTTTCTTTCTTTCTTTTCTTTTTCCCCTTTCTTCTCTCTCTTCCTTCTTTTAGCTAGAAGCCTTTAGATAGATAACCCATCCAAGCCTAGAAGCAAGCGAAATGGTTCCCGTCGAGTACGACGGATGCGTAAGGTGCTAGTACCTTCCTTTTGCATAACCGACCCCCGTTCCCGTTTCTCTTCCCCTTGGATTTTATCGATATTTTCCCTGTCCTTTGGGACTAAATAAAGTTCGATGGCGACTCTGTAAACCAGCCATCTTCAATAAGCAATGAAGAGTAAACCCCAAAGTTACATGACATACAAGGGGCAGTAGCTAAACCTACTCTATCCTATCTATGTTAATGTCCTAAACAAAGTCAAAAGATTACAAGTTATGTTCTACAACAACACACAACATTTGCTACTTACAAACTATGTAAAAAAGACTTATAAAAGTCACAAAAATAGAAGTCAAGTCAAGTATTCAAGCAACATATGTGATATAAACATGTAGAAAGAAAGCTTGGAGTATTAACAAGTAATCATGGAATGTACATCAATCATGTTCAAGTGGTTTTAAAGTTGCATTCAAAGATGTTATCTTAAGCATGCTTTGATCATTCAAGGTTACACAACAAGCAAACAAGTGTGAGATGAACTCACAAGTCATAGGTCAGAAGTGGAGACATGTATCTAATGTGTAAGATCAACCTCAAATTATCACAACATTTCATGTTAAACTCAATCTCCAAAGCTAATGGAAGTAAGGGTCAAAACCACACTTAAGCATCTTCTAAGGCATGTAACTTATCAACTAAGCAAAGAGAAAAGAAAGAACATGGTAAAGTAACATCCAAGAACCTATGCCAGAAGTAAGAGACCTATAATATCTCATGCTTGAATACCAAAAACAATGAACAAAAATGACATACAAATGATGTTACAAGTAGTGGTCAAAATTCACTTTGTCTTCCTCTAGAAGAAAAGCAAGTTCAAGTATGTAAAAGTAAATCCAAGGTCAATAAAATCAAGTGTTTATACAAATTTGGTAGTGGAAAATGATATGTGGAATGGCACATTTGAATATCAAAAGAATTGGACAAACATGGCACATTCAAAGTTCAAGTGGAAACAACAAAGTTAGGTGCCCATTCACGTTCAAACTTGTGAAAGCATAATACCAATTAGAAGCATGTGAAATGACCTATAAATTAACATGGTCAGGTTCTAACTCATTCTAAACCATATGTGAAATGATGCACAAAATATCCCAAAGAGGATTGCACAAATGCACCATCAAACTAAAGTACCTAAACAAGCATTAAGTAAGACCAGGCAAGCAACTTAGGGTTCAAAAAGAATCATGTGAGTCATGATCAAAAAGCTACCTTCAAGGATAAAAAAAGGCACATAAAATACCATTATATATAGGCTCAAAAATACCCTCAAAATTGGTCTTAAAGAGCTCACAGACAAGTATCAACTTAACCTAGTTCTAGCATGTTTCAAAAGATTAGTCATGTAACGGAATTATCCATGAAAAATAGTTATATTATTTAGAAAATTATAAGGAATTAACCATGTCATTTTATGGTCAGTGAGTTAACATGTACAACAAATTGGATCAAGAGTATGCCCTTAGGGTGCTCAAAAGTTGCAAACATTAGGCATATTTCACTTAATGGTCATACAAACACAAGTCACAAAAAGTACTTAGAAAGTGACTCAAAAATTATGATCAAAGCATGTATTTAACATGTAAAGATCCTATTATCAAGTTTCAAAATACACACAAAAAATTAGATCACAGCTATTAATGAAAGGTCATTTTTAAAGGCTTGAATCACAAGATAGGTCCATAAGATCATCCAGCAATCAGAGATTTAGGAAAAATATTAAATATGATCAAAAATAAAAATAAAATATATTAAAAATTAAATAAAGTCCCATAGAGTCACCATGAATTATTTCAGAATTTTTAAACAAAAAAACCTATTTTAAATATTCATTTTTAATCGTGTGAAAAAAAAAGAAATTAAAAAACACAAGGAAGAATGGAGGGGGTGAGTACATAGCAAAAATCACGTTCAATCCCACATGGGCTCATAAAAAAAGGGTGCGCATAGCAATTTTTCTAGGCCCAATACACCAAAAACAGTCCCTCTCTTCTCTTACCTTCAGAATTCAAACAAGGAAATGGGGGAGAAAGATATCACATGAGAGGGGCATGCCACATTATTGCGTTGGCACCCTCTCACGCTTTTGATCATCATCACACAACCATGATTATTTACCACATGTTATCAATATTTTCCTTTAGTATATAAATAAAAAGAAAAAACTTTGCACTAAAAACATCATATCAATTGGACATGCTTCCTTTTAATGAGAATAAGACAAAAAAACTCCATGCCCTCTAAGAAGACGACACGTGGTCGTCTTCTTCATCCTCTCATGCACAAATCGAGCCCTTAAACTCCATAGCCAGAATCTTGCGCAAGAAAATGGATGAAATTAGCACACAATATATAAATCTTCTAATCAACACTCCTAGAGCAAAATAAATGCTCTAATTTCCTTGGATCTTGCTAAAACTTCCAAAAATGAAGAAGATGATGAATCCGTGTAAGACAATGGGTGTGATTCCAGGTCCAAAATAGTGCATATAGAATGGAGAGGGTGCTATGGTGATGAAGATGATGAAAAAAGAAGGAGAAAACTTCCAAAAATCCACCAGTTTCGAACCTCTGAAGTTATGTATCAATGGAGCTTATTTTTCTGATTTCTTTGGTGAGAATGAGAGTAACTAACTAATTCTGTTAGGGTTTAGTAGTTATATACCTATGGTTAGTGAGAGTTAATCAAGGTTAAGACGTGAGTTAAAGTAAGGTTAATGAACACTTGCAAAAATGAGTGACAAATCTTGGCACGAGTTAGTGTGGTTTTGGTGAGTGTGATGCATGATCATGTCATGGTGTCTTATGATGGTGATGATGCATGTTATGGTACAATCAGAATGCTCCTTGTTTGTCCATTAAGTTTGTAGTTTTTCTTTTATGGCACGTGTGGTAAGTTTTTATATGTGTGCATGGATGTAAGAGTCTTGCATGGTTTAATGAGGAAAATGATAAAACAAGGAATTATGCACATGGCAAGGGGTTTGCTTTGGTGGTGGTTCAAATTTGGCATGGTTTTGAATCCTTGAATCACATTTGTATGGTAGTGACTTTGGAAAGTTGTAGCTTGATGATTATGGCATCAATTGACATGGTTTTGATGTCATTGGAAATAGGATGTTTGATACAACATTTTTGGTGTTGGAAATAAATGGAATTGAGGTCTCAAACATGATGAGATATGAGGTTGAAGTGAGATACATCAAGACTGCCATGGTGTAGTGTATGACATGAATTTTGCATGAGCTTCGAAAGGGTGATTTTTGGTGATTTTGAAGGGATGTATCTTCATGGATTTTGAACCAAATGTTATAGTTCTTGTAAATAAATTGAAGGGGAAACTTGATACTACAAGTTTCATGTTGGATGAAAGTGGATTTGAGCCTTCAATCATCATGAAAAATGGACTTGAATCTTGTCACACACGAGCTGCCAAATGTTGGAAAAATTTCTAAGTTATTTTGTCATGTTGAGCAACTTGATGATCCCATCTTCCATTGATCATAACTCTTGATCTAGAAATCCAAATGACACATTCTTTATATGGTTGGAAATGTGAGATATCATACTACAACTTTCATTTGAAAAAAAAAATCCAAATGGAGCTTGTAGCATGGAGAAAACTAGCCTTGAAGTTGGTTGCAAAAAGTGAAAACTTTCCCAAAGTGGAAAGTTTCTTAAAACCCTAATTTTCCCAAAATGGTAAACTTTCACAACTTTTGATCTTTTCATGGTTCCTTTGATGTTTCTTGACCAAATCTTACCCATTGACCATATTTAACATGAGGGACCCAAATTTGACCTCAAAAAGTCAAGAGTTGACTTTTTCCTTGATCAATTGACTTTATCTCCAATCTGTCTGATTTTCAATCATCTGGCCACTTGAAACCTTATGAAAGACATGGGTGGTTCACATTCCAATCTTAGATACTTGAGAATATATGGAATACCATGGAATCAAGTTTTGTCCAAAAAATAAAAAATAAGTTGATTTTGAGCAAAACCCTAATTTGGCATCCAAAAGTCAAGAGAGATTGACTGATTCTTCAAACCTTAATTCCTATGAACATGATGTAGAATCCCTTAACTCAAGATGATTCATGTGATAAGATGATGTTAAAGATCCAAGATATTTGCTTATAAGGGTGTCCCAAGCATAGACATCCAAAACCATAGTTAGATGAGCTCAAGCTAGGAGGGTGTGATCCCCTTCAATTCCTTTACCAATCTCAACCTCTTGATGCCTTGGTGAACCATATGAGGTGTCTTGAGACATGATGAGTCTTTGTGTCTTGAGTATTTGAACATATCTTATTCTCCTTTCTTTGATCAATCAGTGATGGTGATACCCTTGATACCATGCCTTGAGAAGGCCAATGATGCATGCATGATGTTCATGACCTAGATGCATATGAAATGTGAAGCATAAGCCACTTATTGGGTATAAATAAGAGGGAAAATTTTGGGGTGTTACAGCTGCCCCTATTCAATCAACTGTGGACCTGAAGGGATGAGAGCATCAACTTTCAGACATTCTAGGTAAATAGGGATTGAATACCAAAGGAAACAGAAAATTTGCACTCTGTGGGTATAAAATAAGGATAGTAAGTTGGATGAGTGTAAAACTCTACTAGGGATGAAAGGGGTAGGTGAGATTGAGAAATCTGCTATGAAAAAGAAACGACACAGACAGGTGTCTAAAATAACAAGAAAAGATGTGGATGTAGGGTTGTAACAACGACACGAACGAGTATCAGAAGATGATACTTACAGGTATCAAGAGAAAGCTACAAACACGAATGAGTGCTCCGAAAAGAAGATAATTATCGGTATCCAAAGATGATACTTTCCGGTATCACGAGGAAAGATACAGACACAAATGAGTGGTCTGTAGAGACGATACTTACCGGTATCAAAAGATGATACTTTCTGGTATCACAAGGAAAGATACAGACATGAATGAGTGTTATGTAGAGACGATACTTATCGGTATCGAAAGATGATACTTTCCGGTATCACAAGGAAAGATACAGACAAGAATGAGTCTTCTGTAGAGATGATAATTACCGGTATCGAAAGATGATACTTTCCGGTATCACAAAGAAAGATACATACACGAATGAGTGTTCCGTAGAAACATGCTTACCAGTATCTATAGATGATACTTTCCGGTATCACAGGAAAAGATACAGACACGAACGAGTGTTCTATAGAGACGATACTTACTGGTATTGAGAGATGATACTTTCTATTATCGAAGAGAATTGACATAATGACACCTACCGGTATCGAAAGATGATATCAAAAGAATACTTGCGGGCGTCAAAGAACTGTTGGATTGACGATACTGACTGATATCGAAAGATCAAAGAAAATTGAGATGACAATACTTACCGGTATCGAGAGATGATACTTTCTGGTATCAAAGAAAGATTGACAGGATGATACAGACAGGTATCAGAAAGTCTAATAAAATTGAGATGACGACACTTACCTGTATGAAAAGATGATACTTTCCGGTATCAAAGAAAGATACAGACACGAATGAGTGTTCTGTAGAGACGATACTTACGGGTACCGAAAAATGATACTTTCCAATATCGAGACAAAATTGAAATGACGATACTTACTAGTATCTAAGGATGATAGAAAAATTAGGAGGACGATACTTACTGGTATCGAAAGATGATACTTTCTGGTATCAAGGAAAACTGAACTAACGACACTTACCGGTATCGAAGGAGGATACTTTCCGGTATCATAGGAAACTAGTTTAAAGATACAGACAGGTGTCAAAGATCAAAGAAAATTGAGATGATGATACTTACCGGTATCGAGAGATAATACTTTCCAGTATCAAAAGAAACTAGCCTAACGACACTTACCGGTATCGAATGATGATGCTTTTCGGTATAAAAAAAACATATGGGTGTCAAAGAAGTATTGATTTGACGACACTGACCGGTATCGAAGGATGATACTTTTTGGTATCACAGAAAAATACGGAGGGTATAATGGATTCCTAGTCGGACGACTCTGCTAAGGAACAAAGATTAGAAGGGGGAAGATTGACAGATCTACTACCCTAAGGACTGAATGAGGTGCCTACTTGGGGGTACAGTCATATTGTTTTCTACTGGGGAAAAGAGAAGTCTAAACAGACAACTCTGCAGAGGAATATTGGTAAGATGAACGAGTTAGTTGGCAACTTCACCGGGGATAAAGTAAGATTAGTCCTCCTGAGTTAAACCACTTTCTGTTGGGGAACGTCTGATAAAGAAGGTATCAAACCTGGCTTATGCTTCAAATGTGTATATTTGAATTTTTCTATGGCGTAATGCTCCATATCAAATGGAAATGCTACGCATTTCGAGGATGCAATGTAATGACGATTACTATATGCAAGATGCAAAGAGAATCCTCGACCGGGGATGATGATTAATAACTCTGTTGAGGAAGTGATCACTGGTCTGATCTTTTGAATTTCTGTGGGGAAAGATCAACACTTGGCTGGGGGAGAAATGTTGATACATCTAGACTCTGGATTGCGGGGAATGATGACCCTGTTGAGGAGACGTCACCTAAACCAGTCCTGCTTGAGGGGAGCCTATAACCATAGGACTTTGCTGGGAAATGACAACCTTCTGACCTGGTTGTTGGGGAAAACTGAGTTCAAACATGTCTCTACTGAGGAAAGAAATGCATGTTGACTTGATGAGAAGATTATACACCTGTATTCTGTGGGGAGAGAAACTCTACTGGATACGGGCAGTCAAACGAGCTTCTTACTGGGGATGCCAACCTACTTGAACAGCAAGAATAAACCATCTTTACCCTGTCCGACGTTTGAACTCTCGCTGGAGAGAAGAAAAATCCAATTCTGATTGGGGAAGCCAAATCTCTGGACTCTTGCTGGGGAGGATAACAAGAAGACATAACCTCTGCCGAGGATGATACCATCTCGATTGTTTCTGATGGGGAGACATTCATTCACATATCTGAACCATGCCTCCAGTGTTATGAGAAGATAGTGGTCTTTGACTTGCACACTGACCTTCAAGTACGAATACATGTGCCTGCAAACACAAAAAGATACACATGTGTGCCCCGGGGTATTATATGGTCTGAATTTACCACCCAAGGACACTCAACATTCAAAGCAATTTTAAATGTTTTCACACATGTTTTTGTAGAGCTTTATTGTTTTCAAATGCAATGTTTTTCAAAAATTCAGACGTCTTTTGCAAACAAAATGGTAAAATGAAAACAAGAGAGAAAGCTATTTGAGTGAAAATAAATTTATTGATTGAATGGGCTTGTAAATAGGCGTTTACATCAGGAAGAAATTCCTAGAAAGAGGTTATTGCATAAAAAGAAAAGAAACTACACTAGTGGCAATGTAAAAATAGATTCACATTGAGTTTCAATTCTGCTATGACTTGTATGTCTTCAAAATGCTCCGAATACCCTACTTTCCGAGAAAGGTGATTGGACTGATTCCTATCCTTTGAGATTCCCAGATGTTGCAAAGAGATGATGTACAAACTACTCAGATCGTAGCCATTCACTTTAATCCCTAACTTTTGCCTAGATAGCCCTTACGGGTTTTCAATCCATCGGGATACCCATTTTTGCCTAAGTTGCCTTTTTAGGTTTTCAAATTAGCGGGTTTACTCATTTTTTTTTATATCCCTAATTTTTTCCCGAACCTTTTTTCCTTTTTTATGGTTTCCCGGGATGCCCTTTTTTGCCTGGACTTATTCTTTTCGCTGTCCAGCGGGTCTCTTTTATGCGAAGTATTTTTTAATTGCATCTGAGTTCACAGGGGACGAAAAGTCTTCACCGTCCCTAGTTGAAAGCATCAAGGCTCCGCCAGAGAAATCCTTCTTAACAACGTATGATCCTTCATAATTCGGGGTCCATTTTCCCCTGTGATCTGTCTGTGGAGGAAGAATCCATTTCAACACCAAATAACCAGCCTAGAAATAACGAGGACGCACTTTCTAATCAAATGCCTTCTTCATCCTCCTCTGATATAACTGCCTATGGCATACAACTGCCATTCATCTTTCTTTAATGAGGCTCAGCTCGTTGAATCTTGTTCGGACCCATTCAGCTTTGTCTAGCTTCACATCCTTCATAACCCTCAGAGAAGGAATCTCAACTTCAACCGGCATGACTGCTTCCATACCATACACAAGTGAAAACAGAGTTGCATCGGTTGACGTACGCACTGAAGTACGGTACCCATGTAAAGCGAAAGGCAACATCTCATGCCAATCCTTATACGTCACAACCATCTTTTGCACAATCTTCTTAATGTTCTTGTTGGCCGCCTCCACATCACCGTTCATCTTTGGACGGTACGGAGAAGAATTGTGATGTTCAATCTTGAAGCTCTGGCATAACTCTTGCATCATCTTGTTATTGAGGTTAGAACCATTATCAGTGATGATTCTTTCAGGAACCCCATAACGGCAAATAATCTCCTTCTTGATAAACTGGGCAATCACTTGTTTGGTGACGTTTGCAAAGGAAGCTGCCTCCACCCACTTGGTGAAATAATCAATGCAACTAGGATGAAACATTGCCCATTGGAAGCAGTGGGCTCGATCTTTCCAATCATATCAATGCCCCACAAAGCAAAGGGCCATGGAGAAGTCATAACATTCAAAGGATTCGGAGGAACATGCACTTTGTCAGTATAAATATGGCATTTATGGCACTTTCAAGCATACTTGAAACAATCTGATTCCATGGTCATCCAGTAATAACCTGCTCTCAACAACTTATTTGCCATAGCATGTCAGATGGCATGGGTACCAAAGGAACCTTCGTGCACTTCTTGCATCAACATGTCTACTTCGTGTCTATCCACGCATCTGAGCAAGACCATGTCAAAATTCCATTTATACAACACGTCATCCTCGTTCAAGAAGAAACTACCAGCCAATCTTCTTAGAGTCTTCTTATCATTGTTGGATGCCCCAGCCGGGTACTGTTGACTTTTCAGAAAGCACTTGATATCATGATACCAAGGCTTACTATCCACAACTGTCTCGGCTGCAAACACATAAGCGGGCCTATCAAGGCACGTCTGTCAAATCCCAAATTTTAACCACCAAGATTTCCCATCATTGTGCAAATCATCACCACAATGTGGATGTGCCATCATGCCTCATCAATCTCCTCAAAGATTGTTGAGCTTTCACTACAGGGTTTTGAGCCCTCTCAGGACACTTAGACAAAGGATAAATCAAACATGAACATGATCCTCAGCTTGTCTAGCCTCTCAAACACCTATAAAGGATCAAAGGACTCCCACCTCAAGAATCAAGCACAAGGTTGCAACATTCCAAGTGGATCAAGCCTCAAGATCGACAGTGTCACCAAATTAGGGTTTGGTCGACCAAGGCCTCTAGATGAAAATTTTCTTCTGAGCATGAGCCAATGCTTCAAAATATAACCTAAGATACTCCAAGGGACCTCATGGATCTAATCATCAAGTTAATTTAGCCTCAGGGGATGCATTCATAAAAAATCTGGAATTAGAGTTTCTTGACCTAATTCACCCCTAAGTTGACTTTTGGAGCAAAGCATGAGCCAAGACCTCAAGACATGATTTGAGGGCCTTAATTACACCACATTGATCCATTTACAACAATGGATTGATTCAAGAAGTTTGATTCACAAGCTTCATTTTCATCTGGACCACAATTAGGGTTTTGAGGAAAAAGTCAACTGAATCTTTGACTTTTGATCAAGACATGCTCCCAAACCTGGGGACATGATTCAATACACCCTATAACACCTATGGAACTCATCCATTAGGTTTGAATTAGGTCAATCACTTGATTGCATAAAGGATCACACAGTTTGGATTTCATCTGATAAAAAGTCAACTGTGCACAAAATCAAGTTTGACTTTTTGGAATTTTTCACAAATATGGTTCCCCTAAGTAAAAAACAATGTTAATGTATGATATTGATCACCATTCATCAAGAAAAATCAAGAAAAGTGAGTTAACTTGCAAAAGGGGCAACCTTAGAAAACCTAAAATTTTCTAAGTTATGGAACAAAAGTGGTTTTTACCCAACTTTGCAAGCTCATAACTCCCAAACCATAAGGCATTTTTCTTTCATCCAATGTTCAAATGAAATTTCATCTGACATAATTCAAATATGTCAACTACAAGAAATTCCAAATCCTCATGGATTTTGAGTTATGGATTGATCAAAATCACAAAAATGGGAAATGGCCACTTTTTCCAACACTTAGTGAAATTTTCAAAAAAGTCAGATTCTGTTTCACTTTTTCCAAACTTTGAGGCCATTTTTCACTTTGATCCAAGTTGAACCAAGACCAATCTTGGACATCAAAGTTAAAGTATGTCATGAGAGCTTTCCAAAATGTACAAGAACTCATCCTAATTCAACTTGAGCTAAGAGTTACATCCATTGAAAGTTGGTCATCCAAAACTGATTTTACAAGACAGATTTTGTGCATTTTGCTCGAGTTAGCTAAATTGGACAATTGCATGCCTTGTCATCCATTTGGACACCTCAGGAGATGACATCAGAGGGAAAAGATCTGACCCATAAGCCTCCCAAGTCCAAGGATCTACATGTTGTTATGTGGCACCTAAAAAGGCTAAAAATCTCAAAGACTCCAATTTTGTTTCAATGCATTCAATGGATTCACAAGGTGGCAAACATCAAGACATTCCTAACTGAATTGGGTCAAGTCTTATCTCTAAATCAGAGGACTCATAGCCTATGCCCTAACCTCAAGTCAATGGCTAGAGGAGACTTGAGATTCCCTTGGATCAACATTGGCCAAAGGCCTGTACCAGCTGCCATTCACTATTCCTTGCAAAACAAACTTGCTCTACTATAAATAGAGCTCATTTGTGGTCAGTTTGAGTACACCAAAGCACAACAACAATTGCTTTCCTCAAATTCTCTCTCATTATGGAGAAATGCCTTCTTTTGCAAGTCACCACTGAGTTTTCGAGTTAGAGAGCAATTCCACCATAGCTCATGATCCAAACACATCCAACGTATCATATATAAGCAGTTCAAACACTCATCCTTGATCTGAAACACCAAAATTAGAAAATGAACCTCCAAAACCTCAAATTTTGACTTTTTTGCATTTTTCAAGCCATGTCTTGATTTAGTCACTTTCAAAACCAAACAAAGCCTCAAACACACTCCAAATATCATCCTCAAACTGTCCCAACAAGATTCCCTCAACTGTAACAACATTTGAGTGAGATACCATTTTGGTCACTTTTGCCACTTTTGCAAGAAAGAGCCAATTCTTGTTCCTGAGGATTCCAGCTGGTTTTGATCATTCTTAAAGCTTCTAAGGGATCAATCAAAGGTGTCTAAAGCATTGGATCACTTCTAGCACAAGGAGCTTCAAGAGGTAAGTGCATCACAACTTGAACTCTTTAAATTTTGCATTGCTTTGATGTCCATTGATCATGGACATCTCATACATATCATATGTGTTGTGTTTGAACCAATTTTCCATGCTATTGTTGCTTGTATGATGAGATAGCATAAGAACATGCAAATCTAGACCTATTTTGAAACCACTATCGGGATTTAAAATAGGGACATCTTTAGAAAAATATAAAAGCACCATTGGATTCCACATGAAATTCTAGGTAGAATCCACCTAAATTTTGTCCAATTCCATGAAGAATTGAGGAAGTTATGGCCTTCATGCAAATCCACAAAAACTTGGTTTTTGCCTTGGCCTGACCTAAAATCCAGGTCACCCTTATGTATTCATGGGGTGGTTTTGATACACGGATGTATCACCACCCCAGTGGTAGCGCACATGTGTGTTTGGTTGGGAGGTCGTGGGTTCAAGACCCACCCAGACCATTTTGCCATTTTCCCCTATTTTGCTATTTTTCACATTTTTCATGGTTTTTATTAATTAATTCCAAAATTAATTTCTCTCTCAATTTTAATTATTTTTTATTGGTTCTTTTTTTGAAAATTCACAAAAATATTAAAATATTTTATTCCACAAAAATTACATAAAAATATAATTTATTTGATATATTTAATATTTTCCTAAAGAATTATGTTTTTATTTGTTTTTAAACATTTAAAAACATTTCTTTCACTTGATTTTTCAACTTCAAATGAATTTCAAGCTTTCATGTGATTAAGGATGATTTTTCAAAATATTTTTCAAAGTTGAAAACTTGTTTTTGAATATATTTGGTATCTTATATCATTTTTATTTAATTTCCTTTAAAAATTATATCTTTTAAATTCAAAAATTAGGGTTTCCTCTAAGTTTTGATTTTTTTCAAACTTCACATAAACTCTTGGGCCTCTAATAGAGTATAAGACCTATCCCTTTGTAAATAAAACAATTTTTGGGCCTCAGTCATTGTATAAGTCCTGATACGATCTTAAAAATCTCGGGGCGATTTCAAAAACTTTTTGGGCCTCTCCTTGAGTTGTTAGCCCCATCTTTTGTACAAAAATAAACTTTGGGCCTCTCCTTGAGTATAAGCTCCAATCTTCTTTTAAACAACTCTCCCTTGGACAGTCTCACCTCCTTTCGGATCTCCCGAAACCCTCAAGTTTCCCAAAGGAACACATGAATAACCTTGATCATTCCATAAACACTCAATCTTTCATCCTAGAATTCGCCAGCTAGGGTCAATTTACCATCAATAAACCCTAAATCAGAAATTCAAGGCATCTGATATCTCAACTCTTCTGTAATCCTCCGCAAGAGTTGATTCACCAATTTGGACCTGTCTCTGGATTTCAATAATCCTCAGTAGAAGTTAGCCTCCTCTTAGGCTTTATATAAGAAATTCCCCGACCAGCCTCCTCTTAGGCTTTGTATAATGATCATCCTCAGCTGCTTTAGCCTCAATCTTGGGCTTTGTACAAGACACTATACAAAAATTCCCCAGTGGAGTCAAAACTTTTAGCCTTAATCTTGGGCTTTGTACAAGACACACATAAATATTCTCCAGCTGAGTCAGTCAAATTTCTTTTAGCCTCAATCTTGGGCTTTGTACAAGACATATAAAATCTCCCCAGTGGAGTCAATCCCTTTTAGCCTCAATCTTGGGCTTTGTACAAGACATACAAAATATTCCCCGGAATAAATCAATTCCTTCTAGCCTCCTCTTAGGCTATGTATAATGATCTCCCCAAAGGAGTCAGTCCCTTTTCAGCCTCAATCTTGGGCTTTGTACAAGACAGATATAAAAACTTCATAAATTGAGTCAACCTTTTAGCTTCAACCTTGGGCTTTGATCAAGGCACACAAAAAAATCAACATCCCCTCAGAGGAAATAAAAAACTCTCTGTAGGAAGACATTTCTCTGTATATCACACATCAAAATAGAAAATTAAACAAATTCTAATCCCAGATAATTCCTGTAAGTGGCACACTTGTTGATTCAAAAATCCAAGCTGTAGTCCTTCTTTATCCTGGTAAATCCCCTCTTTCATCTAACAGCTATAAGTGGCAAGCCTCTGGATTATTTACATCCACGCCAATGTCCCTCTCTTAGCATGAAAGATTCCTAAGGAAAAATGGCATTGGTCTACACGGAGTTAAAGTTTTCTCCTTCAGGACATCACCCTCATAAAGTAAATTATGGCATTGCTGGATTCCATATATTCCAGTTAAAGTAATTCTCCTTTATAATCAGTTATCCAACAGTTGTGATAAATAGATGAGATAGCTCCCTTCAGAGGTGACAAATTCTCTCTCAGTCAAAACCTTTAGCTTCAATCTTGGGCTTTGAACAAGACACAAATACCTTTCAGCTTCAATCTTGGGCTTTGAACAAGGCACCAAACATCTTTTCCTCCCATAGAATAGGAGGAACTACGATTGCTCTGATTTTCCTATTTTATTTAACTGGAATACGTAGGCATAAGATTGCGAAATCTTAGCGAGCACACCAATAAAAAACTTTAGGTCTAGTACCTTACCAAAAACATCGGAAAAACCCGAACACAACAAAAACTCTCTCTCTCAAACATTCCCAAAGGAGAAACTTTCCCAATCAACAGACATACACCAGTAAGTAGAAAACAGTAGAATTTCTAACAACCTAGGGATAACCATATATAGATGGGTAATTGACAACTCCCCATTGTATAACCTGACCCCGGACCCCCAATCTCTTAGCATTTGTTAAAGAAAACATTTCCGTGCAAGGTTAATTTTAGATAGCTTCCCTTTCCTTTCCAGCTTTATAGTATAAATAAGAAATCAGAAAGTAGCACCCAATTCCAACCATGGTGATAAGATGACCGCGTCACCGACAAAAATCGCACGCTACAGAAAAATGGCGACTATGCTGGGGAGTCTTTAGGATTATGTCCTAATCACCATTTTTCCAACAGAAAAATGGCGACTCTGCTGGGGATTGTTTTATTATGATCTGTCTTTTTTTTTTTAGGATTAGAATTCCTAAGAGGTCTAGGTTGTTAGAAATTTTTCTACATACTATATATATATATATATATATATATTTATATTTACTGCTATTCCTACTTGATATCCGTGTGTATTTTTTTGTCAATGGGAATGCGATTGATACGCATGTGGAAAGTTAGAGAGAACCCTAAGATAAGGGGTGGCATATATGAGGGAACTTATAGGGAGTGAATCCCGAATAAGTGATCCTGGTAGACCACCAATTCAGGCGAGGGCCCGTGTGGATTCTTACTGTTGAACGACCAATGGTCGTGAAAGCAGAGTTTTCCCAGTGCGGCGCTGTAGCGAGCGATTTTGGGACGTGGTTCTTAAGCACTGTCGCTCTGGGGTACTACCGGTCGATTCATTTTTTATCCTATTGAAGCTAATGAAGGAAGGGAAATAGATGTCTCCAATTAACCCTGCTTGCATACTGAGTTTAAACAGCGGTCTGTTAGGTTACGGATGCTATGCGGAAGTGGGGCCTCTCTCTTCTTACTTTATTCAGAGTGAAAATACTGGGATTGTTCATGGTAGGATGTTAGAAATGATGCTTTTCGATTGATATATGAAGGTACGGGATTTTTGGGTTTTTGAGTAGTGTGCTCGCTAAGATTTTTCTTTCAATCTTATGCCTACGTATTCCCGTTTACCGAAACAGGGAAATCAGAGCCATCGTAGTTCCTCCTATTCTATGGGAGGAAAGGGTGTTTTGGTGTCTTGTTCAAAGCCCAAGACGTGAAGCTAAAAGTGATTTGTATATTGTTCAAAGCCCAAGATGTGAAGCTGAAGGTGATTTGTTTGTATCTTGTTCGAAGCCCAAGATATGAAGCTAAAGAGTCTATTTGTATCTTGTTTAAAGCCCAAGATATGAAGCTAAAGGGTTTTGACTTTAGAGAGAATTTGTCATCTCTAAAGAGGGGTCTGTTTGTCACAATTGTTGGGTGACTGATTATAAAGGAGAATTGCTTTAGCTGGGATATGTGAATTTAGCAATGCCATAATTTCATTTATAGGGGTTTTTTGACCTGAAGGAGAAGACTATAACTCAGTTCAGAGTAACGCCATATTTCCTTATGGATTTCTCATGCTAAAAGAGGGACAGTGGCGTGGATGTAAATAATCCAGAGGCTTGCCCCTTACAGCAATTAGATGGGGAAAAAGGAGTTGTTGATGTTTGTATACTGTGGCGAGGCATAACTTTGATGCTAAAAGGTTGATTAACTTAACCGGGGTTTTCTTATACAAAGCCTAAGAGGAGGCTAAAAGGTTGACTTTTCTGGGGAAAACGTTCTTTCTGTCTTGTACAAAGCCCAAGATTAAGGCTAAAAGGGTTTGACTCAACAAGAGAGTCTTTTGTACTCAACAAGAGAGTGTTTTTGTATCTCGTACGAAGCCCGAGATGGAGCCAAAAAGTTGTTTTGACTCAACAAGAGAGTCTTTTATACTCAACAAGAGAGTGGGAAAAGGTTAGCTCCGCTGGGGAGGATCATTGTGCAAAGCCCAAGAGGAGGCTATGGGTAACTGTTTCAGTCGAGTGACAGGTCCAGTATGTGGGTTAAAAGAGAAAATCTGTTCTTATATGAGTGATGTTGCACTCATGGATTTGATCCGAGGATAGGCATTATTTCCTGTTCTTTTAGGAAACGGGGAATCCAAAGGGTATTGAGACTGTAGGAGTCTAGGAGTTTTATCTTTTATACTATGCCTAAGGAAAAGTAGCAGTGAGATCTAGACTCTTTGAAAGACTGCTCTATTAAGATGACTAATTTCTGTTCCTATACCTCTAGGAGGTCGTCGGGACAATTTGTACGAATCCCAAGAGGAGGCTGGAAACTTTTAAGAAGCCGAGGGACAATTTGTACGAAGCCCAAGAGGAGGCTATCTTCCCGGAGGAAGAATCATTATATGAAGCCTAAGAGGATGCTGTGAAAACTTCTAAGAAGCTGGCAGGTCCTTGTATAACGCCCAAGAGGAGGCGGGGATGCTTTTAAGAAGCATGTGGGTCCTTGCACTAAGCCCAAGAAGAGGCTAATGAACAGTTCCAGAAGGGGTTTCACATGGAACAATGTCCTTCTGTATATGAACTGTTCACGGGGAAATTTCTTAGCTCTAGTTATCTAACGTTGGTGTAAGGAGGCGAGGTTCTGTCTAATTCTAGACGTAATTGTCGGGGAAACTCTAAATATCTATACTATTATTACACATTTGATATGAGTTTATGAAAGGAGACTTACAGTGAAACAGCCCCACAGTACAGTTATATACATACGAAAACGGTAAATGAAAGCAGGTAAACACTTACTCGGTTGTAGAGCTTCCATGCTGTTTTGTTAGTTGTTCAACAAAGAAAGATTGAAACAACAATATATTACATAATCAAAGGAGAAATTGCTTTGAAAGGAAAATTGGGGCATACAGCTCAAGGAGAGGCCCAGGGTTTTATCAGTGATCGCACTGTCATTTTGTACAGGGACTTATACAAGTGACTGAGGCCTGGGAAAGGTTTTCAGTACAAAGGGATGGGTCTTACACTCTCTCAAGAGGCTCATAGAGTTTTTAAAGGAAAGAAATGGGTCTTACTACTCGAGGGTAGGCCCAGGGTTGATTTTTTCAACTGGCGACCGCGCCGAAGTGTTCTTTTAACGCAGAGGGGCTTATACAATATCTGAGGCCCAAAATTGTTTTGGTTAAAAGGGGATTGGGTCTTACACTCTATTAGAGGCCTAAAAAGTTTTTGAATGGGTCTTATAGCTCGAGGAGAGGCCCAGATGGTTTGTTTTAAATGGGCGATCACTGCGCCGAGCTTTTGAAATACAACGGGAGTTATACAATGAGTGAGGGCCAAAATAGGTTTGTATTTACAAAGGATTGGGTCTTACACTCTAATGGAGGCCCAAAAGTGATTTTTAATGGGTCTTATAGCTCGAGGAGAGGCCCAAAGGATTTTTGTTGAAATGGCGATCGCGCCGAGATTTTTGAAAACGCAGTGGGTCTTATACAATAACTGAGGCCCAAAAAGGTTTGGTTTTCAGAGGGGTTGGGTCTTATACAATAACTGAGGCCCATGAGTGTTTGAAAATTATTTGTGAGGGTGAAAATCAAAGAAACCTTAATTTGTTTTCCTTTAAAAGTAAATATTAAAAGAAAATCAAATAAAAAAAATTAAAAATACCATATAGGCTTGAATAAACCACTTGTGATTTTTGTTTATGGTTTGAAAAATGAGGGATTAATCACAAGAGATATTAAAACTCATTTGGTTTTGATTTTCAAAGTAAATATTCACTTTTAAAATGTTTAAAAATAATAAAAAATGAATTTATTCACAAAAATACTAATTATATTAAATAAATAATATAAATCTGATTTTTTGGGAATAAAATATTTCAACATTTTTGTGGTTTTTTGCAAAAAGAACCAATAAAAAATAAATAAAATTGAGGGAGTTATTAATTTTCCAATTAATTTACAAAACATGAAAATATGGAAAAAAATAGCAAAAATGTGAAAAAACACAAAATGGCATGGGTGGGGTTTGAAACCACGACCTCAAGGTTATAGGGCGTGCGCCTTACCACTGGGGTGGTGATACATCCGTTGATTGAAACAAACCAACAAATATACAAAGCATGCCTTGTTTTTGGCCTGGCCCAAGGCAAGGCAAGGTAAGTTTTGCCAAGAAATGGGAAGGTCCATAACTTTCTCATTTCTCAATGGTTGGGGACAAAATTTATATGCATCTGGCCTAGAATTTCACAAGGAATCCAATGGTGGTGGTATTTTTTTCAGATCACACTCCCTCCTCAAAATTCGATAGTGGTTTTGAAAAAGGCCTATAATTGCATTTTCTATGCTACACATTGATACAGGCATGAATCACATGATGAATTGGTTCAAACACAACACATATAACATGTATAAGAGATGCATGATCAGTGGACCTCAAAACAATGCATATTTTGGAAAGTTCAAGTCATGAGGCTTACCTCCCTTTGAGCTTTTTGGAGTTTTTGTGCAATCTGTCAAGCCTTTTGCTCCAGAAGTGTTTTGATGCTTTGGACACTCTCCAATGATCCCTTAGAAGCTTTAAGGATGAATGGAACAGCTGGAACCTGCAAAAACACAAACTGGCCCTTTCTTGCAAAAGGGGTTAAAATGACCAAAATAGCAACTCCCTCAAATGGTGTTCCAGATGGGGGGAACCATTTAGGACAGTTCAAGGATGATGATATTTGGAGTGTGTTTGAGATTTTATCTGGTTTGGAAAGTGACTGAATCAAGACATGGCTTGAAAAATGCACAAAAGGTCTATTTCGAGGTCTTGAGAGGTGACTTTGTGATTTAAGGATTACAGGTCACTTGTGAGAGTTTGGACAGATTATACATGACATATATGAGGTGTGCGTGTGTGATTGGTTTGATTGGAATTGCTCTCTAACTCAAAAACTCAGAGTTACCTTGCTAAAGAAGGCATTTTGGCCTAAAGAGAGGGATTTTGAGGAAAGCTTCTGTTTAATGGCTTTGGTGTACTCAAACTGAGCACAAATGAGCTCTATTTATAGTAAAGCAAGATTGTTTTAGGATTAATAGTGAATGGCAACCATAGCAGAGGTTTGGCCAATGTTGATCAATGGGAAGCCAAGTCTCCTCTAGCCATTGACTAGAGGTTAGGGCATAGGCCTTTGGTTACCTATTGTTGGATCATTTTTGACTGAATTCAGTTGCAAATGTGTCAGTACATGCCACCTCTAAGCATCCATTAAATGCTCCAATCCAAAATTGGAGTCTTGTCCCTCTTTTAGGGATTTCTAGGTTTGGCATGCTACTTCTTGTTCCAAGGACTTTGGAGGCTTGGCTTAGTGTTTGTCCCCTTTGGATTTGATCCTCAGATGTGTCCAAGATGATGACAAGGCTTGGAATTAGCTGATTTTGCCAAATCGAGCAAAAATGCAAAATTCTGCATAGCCTTGGCAGTTTTCAGCAAGGCATATTGCCCTTGTCATATCTCATGGCTTAAGTGGAATTTGGTGATGTTCTTGGTAATTTTGGAAAGCCCTCATATGATACAACAACTTTTTGATCATAATTAGTTATTATACCTTTTGGATCCAAGTGGAAAATCCCCCTACATTTGGAAAAAAGAGAAGGCAGATTCTGACTTAGTGAAAATTTCACTAAATGTTGGAAAAAGTGACATTTCATATTTTCAGCCATTTTGATCATTCCATAACTCAAAATTCATAATGAATTGAAATGAGGTGTAGTTGACACTTTTGTAGAGGGCCATGAGGGCTACAAATCCAGGTTTGGATGGGAAAAAAAGGCCTTGTGGTTTAAGAGTTATGATCCTTCAAAGTTGTTACCCTAGCCACTTTATTCCATAACTAAGAAAATTTCTAATTTTTTTATGGTTACACCTTTTACAAGTTATCCCACTTTCTTTTATTTTTCTTGATGAATGATGATTCCAATCATATATTAACATCATTTTAGGGTTAAAAAACCATTTTTATGAAAAATCTCAAAAAGTTAAAGTTTGACTTTTGGGCATAGTTCACTTTTTGTCAGATGAATTCCAAACTGTGCGACCCTCTAGGAAATCATGTCCTTGACCTAAATAAAACTTGATGGACATGTTCCAAGGATGTTATAGGGAGTATTGAATCATGTCTTAGGGTTCGGGAGCATGCCTGGGTCAAAAGTCAAAGGTACAGTTGACTTTTCTCGCAAAAGCCTAACTGTGGTTCAGATGAAATTGAAACTTGTTGATCAAGCTTCTTGGATTAATACATTGTTGCAAATGGATCAATGTAGTGTATTAGAGACCCTCATATCATTTCTTGAGGTCTTGGCTCATGATTTGTCCCAAAAGTCAACTTAGGGGTGAATTAGGTCAAGAAACCTTAATTCCTGATTTTTTGATGAATGCATCCCCTGAGGCAAAGTTGACTTGATGATTAGGTCCATGAGGTTCCATGGAGCATATTAGGATATGCTTTGAAGCATTGGCTTATGCCCAGAGGAAAATTCCCATCTGGAGGCCCTGGTCAACCAAAACCCTAATTTGGTGACACTGGCGATTGTGAGGCTTAATCCACCTAGAAGGGAGCAGCCTTGTGCTTAATCCTTGATGTGGGAGTCCTCTTGATCCATTGTAGATGTTAGACAAGTTAAAGATCATGTCATTCCTTGATTGATCCTTTGTCCAAGGCTCTGAGAGGGCTTGAAACCCTAAGTTTGATTGTAGTGGATGCTCACCCATCTTTGGGGAAACTAATGAGGCATGATGATACACCCATATTGTGATCATGATTTTCACAATAATGGGAACCTTAATGGTCAAAATTTGGGGTATGACAGATGCCCCTATTTAATCTTCTTGGACCCGAAGGTATGAATGACGAAGGTATTCGGGCATTCGGGGTGCAAGAGGATTAAATATCGAAATACCCGAAATTTTGATGGTGGTTAAGAATAGTAGTTCACACATCCTTCTTATTTTGCTGAGCCATGATGCTCAGAAAAGGTAAACTTCCCCTCGATCTTGGTCTTCAGCCAAGAAAATGGTCTCAGTTTTCTTTTGAAATTAACTTCCCCTCGATCCTGGTTACCTACCAAGGAACTGGTCTTAGTTTCTGAAATAAACTTCCCCTCGATCCTGGTCTCCTACCAAGGAACTGGTCTCAGTTTCTGATATAAACTTCCCCTCGATCCTGGTTTCCTACCAAGGAACTGGTCTTAGTTTCCGAAATAAACTTCCCATCGGTCCTGGTTTTCTACTAAGGAACTGGTCTCAGTTTCTGATATAAACTTCCCCTCGATCCTGGTTTCCTACCAAGGAACTGGTCTTAGTTTTCGAAATAAACTTCCCCTCGATCGTGGTTTTCTACCAAGGAACTGGTCTCAGTTTCTGATATAAACTTCCCCTCGATCCTGGTTTCCTACCAAGGAACTGGTCTAAGTTTCTTTTGTCAATAAACTTTCTTGACAAGGGACGCTATTTGTAGCGGACTTCCTCAAACTTCTCGCCGAATTTTCCTGGGGAGATACCATTTGATGAGTCTACTGGGGATATTACACCATACTTTTCTCGAGATCTTCCCGGAGAAATGCCATATGATGTGATCCACTTCGAGGTGCCGATGACTTTATTGACATTGACCTTCTGGAGAGAAGAACCAATGTGTTGCCGAAAGTCTTTAGTTGAGAGGCTTTCTCTAAGGATTTTCCTTAATTCGGGAAAGCGAAGATATCATCTTCAATGGCGAAGAGTGACATCGGCTGAGGGTTTTCTTGCCTTTTCAGAGGTTCAAGTTATCAAAGTGGTTAAAGAACCAACTTTAGTTCAACAGCAAAGTGGAGAAGCGGTTGTTAAAACATGACGTTTCTTGACAAGGAAAGAACTGACAACTCGATTGACAGGACTTTTATCACTAGGGGACATGACCGACTAGAGTGATAGTGATGCAATATGAATGTGAACGTAAATCAAATAATGCATGATGTATGTATGTATATGCTGACAAAACTGACGCGACATACAGACTAATAGATGAACACGACTGGATACTCGGCCATCGCGGGGCGAAGAAATACCGTTGGTCCACAAGTAGCAATTCTGCCTTGCTTAGGGGAGATAGTCCCTGCGGGGGATACCGTTGGTCGGGCTTTGGAGATAAGTACTCGGCCGAGGCGTGTCAGACGAAACAAGGTCTCTGACACAGTTGATCCTTCGTTCATACGTACTAGTTTAGAAGGATTACCTTGATTCTGCACTTTGAAGATCGCTTACTTCTGGAGAAGTGATCGATGTTCTTTCGATGTTCAACAGTCAAAAGAAATCGCCATCTTTATTTTAAAAGTAGAAAAAGTTTTAACAAGTAAATTCATCTTTGTTTTATTTCAAGAATCGTTGATCATGTTAAAATGTCGTTCTGTAAAGCTAAAACAAATAAGAATTGCAAACAAAAGAACAAGGGCTCATATTTTCTTGATAGGATGGAGATCATCCAAATGCATGATTCCATAGAGTATTTACAAAGTTAGAAAATGGTAATTTACAGGGAAAAGGGCTACGTTGAAACATAACGACCTGTCGAAGATGAACTTGACTGGAGTTTTTCTGATGGACGACATAACTGTTGCTGAGGGACTTACCTCTTTTAGACATAGTTACTTGCCATTATCCCTATTTTTTTCCTGGATTGTACTGTGATGATTCCAATCCACCGGGATGATATTTTTTATTTTGTCCCTAATTTTTACCTGGATTGCCCTTTCGGGTTTTCAATCCACCGAGACGTTTTTTTTAGTTTAGGCGAAGTATTTCTTGACTACATCAACATTCATGGGGTAGGAAAATTCCTCCCCATCCATGGTTGTAAGTCTCAAGGCACCGCCTGAGAAATATTTCTTGACCACATAGGGACCGTCGTAATTCGGAGTCCATTTGCCTCTCGAATCAGTGAGAAATGATTGTATCTTTTTGAGCACGAGGTCTCCTTTCCGGAAGACGCAAGGGCGGACCTTTTTGTCGAATGCCTTCTTCATTCTTTACTGATACAAGTGACCGTGGCATAGCGCCATCATTCATTTTTCTTCGATTAGATTCAGTTCATCGTGTCGACTTTGACACCATTCAGCTTCTGTAAGCTTAGCTTCCATCAATACCCGGATTGATGGGATCTCTACTTCTAAGGGGAGCACTGCCTCCATGCCATAAACTAGAGAGAAAGGGGTTGCCCCTGTTGAAGTGCGGACATATATGCGATAACCAAGGAGAGCAAAGGGTAGCATCTCGGGCCAGTCTTTGTAGGTTACAACCATCTTTTGAACGATCCTCTTGATGTTCTTGTTAGCCGCTTCTACCGCTCCGTTCATCTTTGGTCGGTAGGGAGATGAGTTATGGTGTTCGATCTTGAACTCAGCGCGCAACTCTTTCATCATCTTATTGTTCAAGTTAGATCCATTATCAGTAATGATCTAGCTCAGAACACCATAATGGCAGATGATATTGTTTTTGATAAAGCGGACTACCACCTGTTGGGTTACATTGGCGTATGACGCTGCTTCGACCCACTTGGTGAAGTAGTCAATGGCTACCAGGATGAACCGATGTCCGTTTGAAGCCTTGGGCTCAATCAGGCCAATCATGTCGATTCCCCATATGGAAAAAGGCCAAGGGGAAGAGAGAACTTTGAGATGCGTTGGCGGTACATGGATTTTGTCTGAGTATATCTGACACTTGTGACACCTCCTCATGTACTTGTAGCAGTCGGATTCCATTGTCAACCAATAGTACCCTGCTCTTAGAATTTTTCTCGCCATTGCGTGTCCGTTGGCATGTGTGCCAAAGGATCCTTCATGAATTTCTTTTATCATCATGTCTGCTTCTGGTCTGTCGACGCATCGAAGCAAGACCATGTCGAAATTTCTCTTATAGAGTGTATCACCGCTCAGGAAGAAACTACCAGCCAGCCTTCTGAGGGTTTTTTTGTCCTTTCTAGATGCCCCAGGTGGGTACTCTTGTTTCTGAAGGAAGCATTTGATATCGTGATACCAAGGTTTGTCGTCTATGACTGCTTCAATCGCAAAGATGTAAGCGGGCCGTTCAAGGCGCATTATATCAATCTTAGGTATGTCATTCCATTGACCTACACTAATCATGGAAGAAACAGTGGCTAAGGCATCATCCATGTGATTGTCTTCACGAGGGATATGATGAAACTCGATTCTGTTGAAGAATGGTAACAACCTTCTCGCGTAATCTTTGTAAGGAATCAGTCCTGATTGGCATGTGTTCCAATCTCCTTTGATTTGATTGATAACCAGGGCTGAGTCTCCATACACATCCAAGTTCTTAATCCTTAAGTCGATAGCTTCTTCGAGACCCATGATACAAGCTTCATATTCAGCCTCGTTGTTTGTACACTTGAATGTAAGTCGGGCGGTGAAAGGAATGTGGGTACCCTGAGGTGTTATGATGATTTCTCCAATTCCATTTCCATAATGATTGACAGCTCCGTCAAAGATTAGTCCCCATTGGGAACCTGGTTCTGGCCCTTCACTGGGTAGCGGTTCATCGCAATCTTTCATTTTTAAATACATGACATCTTCGTCTGGGAAGTCAAACCCGACTGATTCTTGATCGTCAATCGGTTGATGAGCCAAATGATCGGCTAAAATACTTCCCTTAAAAGCTTTCTGAGCATGGTATTCTATGTCATATTCTGATAACAGCATCTGCCAACGGGCAATTCTTCCTGTGAGACCAGGTTTTTCAAACACATACTTGATTGGATCCATTTTGGAGATTAACCAAGTAGTGTGGTGAATCATATACTGGAGAATACGTTTGGCAGCCCAAGCCAAAGCGCAGCAAGTTTTCTCGAGCATAGTGTACCGAGTCTCACAGTCAGTGAATTTCTTGCTCAGATAGTAGATGACAGACTCTTTCCTTTTGGTTTTGTCTCGTTGGCCAAGTACACAGCCCATGGAGTCTTCCAAGACTGTTAAGTATATGATCAGTGGTCTTCCTTCCACTGGAGGTGATAGAATTTGTGGGTTCGATAGGTATTCCTTGATACTGTCGAAGGCAGTTTGGCAGTCTTATGTCCAAACGCAGTCCTGGTTCTTTTTGAGTAATTTGAAGATCGGCGCACAGGTCGCTGTCATAAGGAATATAAATTTGGAAATGTAATTCAAGCGTCCCAGGAATCCCCTGACTTGTTTTTCATTTCGCGGAGAAGGCATTTCTTGAATGGCCTTGACCTTGTCAGGATCAACCTCAATTCCTTTCTAGCTGATGATGAACCCTAAAAGTTTCCCTGAACGGACACAGAATGTGCACTTATTGGGATTCAAGCGGAGTTTATACTTTCTCAACCGCTCAAATAGTTTTGACAGGTGGGTCACATGCTCCTCTTCTGTCTTAGATTTTGCAATCATGTCATCAACATACACCTCGATTTCTTTGTGTATCTGTCGCGGCCGGCTAAAAATTTTCGAGTCGCCACCATATTTTTAAAGGAAAATAATGATAAACCTAAAAATCCTAATCCCAAGGGCAGAGATTCCTATGGTTCGGGAGTCGGTTAAGTGAGGGGAAGGTGTTAGGCACCCCTCACTTCCATTGTACTCAATGGGATCCTCCTTAGATTTTAGGGTATGCTTGTTTGTTTGTCTAAATGATTTATTTACAAAGGAAACCTAAGTTTTTTATTAATTATACTCGCTAGGGTTCACAACCCTATGCCTACGTACCCTCATTTTGAAGGATCAGAGTAACCGTAGTTCACCTCCCCTATTCCTACCCCCTAATCCTATTCCTAACCCATTCCTAATCCTAAATCCAATCCACTATTTATACTCTTGGATAAAGAGTTATATCCCTTAATCTATTGTTTATACTCCTAGATAAGGAGTTCTATCCCTTAATCTAACATGTATACTCCTAGATAAGGAGTTTTATCCCTTGTCCGTTGTTTATACTCTCGGACGGAGTGTTCTATCCCTTAATCCGTTTATTTATAATCTCGGATATCAAGAGTTCTATCACTTAATCCATTTATTTATACTCTCGGATATCAAGAGTTCTATCCCCTAATCCATTATTTATGCTCTCGGATATCAAGAGCTCTATCCCTTAATCCATTTATTTATACTCTCGGATATCAAGAGTTCTATCCCCTAATCCATTATTTATGCTCTCGGATATCAAGAGCTCTATCCCTTATCTCATCCCTTATTTAGGCTCTCGGGCCAAGAGCATTATCCCACATTTAAATCCCTAGAAAAATCCCTTTATGTCCATTTTTTTAAAAAGGATAAAAACCAATTCAACTCCTATTTCCTTCAAAAAGCCACATATGTTGAATATGTGAAATATGAATTTAAATCCAACCCAAAAATTCCTTAATAAAAGTCTCCAAATTTAATCCCCATTTAGAAAGTAAATTGTTTTCAATACATAACCCTTACTAACAACCCAATTAACCAATTAAATTAAGTTATTAACTTAATTTATAAAAAACCCAAGAACCCTAACTAAACAAATAAATTAGGTAATTAATTTATTTGATAAAAAACCCTATTTTCAATTAAATTAAGTCATTAATATGATTAATAAAAACCCAAGAACCATAATTAAACAAATAAATTAAGTAATTAATTTATTTGATAAAAAACCCTAATAAATCCCTAATTAACCAATTAAATTAAGTAATTAATTTAATGGATAAAAAACCTAAGAACCCAAACTAAACAAATAAATTAAGTAATTAACGTATTTGATAAAAAAACCCTAATAAATCCCTAATTAACCAATTAAATTATGTAATTAATTTAATGGATAAAAAAACCCAAGAACCCTAACTAAACAAATAAATTAAGTAATTAATTTATTTGATAAAAAAACCCTAATAAATCCCTAATTAACCAATTAAATTAGGTAATTAATTTTAATGGATAAGAAAACCTAATAAAACCCTACAATTTAAAAATCCTAATTAGTATTAACCCTAATTTATTAATTAACTTAACTAATTAAATTAACTAATAAAGAACAACAGGGGGTGTGATTTCCCATTGACCTAGTAATGGGCCAGATGGGGGGTGTTAATAGCATTAGGGCGCAAGGCCCAGAAATTATAACCCAGTCAAAAAACCAAATATGTGAGGGAAAGAGTCCATTCGTTGATCCTCCCATCACCGTTTGATCACAAACCTACGGACTCTGATCAAAGCAATCTCAACCCTTGATCTGAGCTTATGCGCAATGGACGATCATGATGAGAAGTCAAACAGGGGAACACGGAACGTACCCGCTCACAAGATCTCTAGTTGACCAACCAGTCAACTGATCCAAAGCGTGAGGAGGATGCCACTTGGCATCCATCCAAGCATGCGCTGAGAGAGTATAAGATCCCTCTCCCACACGGAATCATATCATTTTCCCAGTTTTTTTCTCTCTCTTCGCTCCACTCTCCCTCTCTAACCTCTGCCTCTCTGACCTCTCTTTAACCCTTTCCATCACCGGTGAACGTCCGGCCACCGCGCGACACCACCAACCACCGTCCTTTCCAAATTTCCGGTTGAATTCTAACCAGAATCTGCATCTCGTATGAACCATAAATCCCATCCCTTCCTAGAAACACATGGTTCTTTAGGGTTCGTGAAGAACCCTAAGAACCCTAACCCTAATATTCATCCCCAAACCCAGAATCACATGAACCCCAAGAACCCTAAGGGTTCTACAAAGAACCCTAACCCTACCCAGATGAACCCTAACCCTCTTCAAGAACCCTAACCCTTCTTAACGAACCCTAATCCCAACTTAAACTCAGAAAACCATAAATCGCGACCAAAATCACAGCGGAAGCAAAAATCAAGCTAAGTGTTCGTGGATTCTTTTACCTTCCGTGCAGTGATTCTTGTAGTATTTTGTCCTATTATCCTCGTTTAATCCTTCTCTAATCTCTTTCTCTGATTTTCGCAGGTGAACGAGAACTTCAAGATTCGTGTTCGTTCGTCTCTCCCCAGTCTTCGAGTCTAACCCTCCTTCTATTTTCTCTTAGCTTTTTTATAGGCTGAAAATTAGGTTTAGGTTTTAATTAGATTAATCCGTTTTAGGAAAGTTTTGATATATTTGATCTGATTTTAATGTAATTTTTAGAATTAGGGTTTCTGATGCAATGTTGTCATTTTTTGATTCAGATTGATTGTAATATTTGGATTATAAATTAATGATATTGAATCTATGTGTTAAGAACCAAATCCGGTCGATCCGTTTCCAATCCTCTGCGCGTGAATTAAGGTTAGAGATTGGGGAAGACGACCCCTTCTGGGTCAACAATCTTGACCAAAGATAAAATAAAACAATATTACTAATATATTTTGACTATATTAACAAATAAATAATAATATGAAAAATAATAATAATAAACACCCGGTCCCTCCTAAATGTCACTTTAGAACTACCTAGATTCTAGATTCAAATAAAAAATCCGTAATTAACAATTAGTAACACGTACTTAAAACTCTGAAACCTAATAAGAATTATTAAAAATAATATTCGCAAAAATTAAAAATAATAAATTTTAAAATAAAATCCTGATCATTATACCAGTAAATTAAAAAAGGCCCAAACTCTCCAATTAACTCTGAAATAAAATGAATTAAAACCTTAACCAAAGAACAAATAAGAAATGGGCCTAAACGCCCTAATAGGCCCAGAATGATGTGTGTTAGAGAATCCCACGTCTAAACAACACCCCTGATAGTATGTAAACCCAAAATAGTAATAGTAAAACTTTGTAAATTGTTGGTCAAAATTTAGGGTACTACAGTATCATGTCATGGAAAAGAGTAGTCATGGCCCTTTGATAGGTTACCCCGGTGTTCTTCAAACCGGACGGCATTACCTTGTAACAAAAGGTACCCCATGGGGTAATGAACGAAGTTTTCTCCATGTCTTTCGGCGCCATTTTGATTTGATTATAGCCCGAGAATCCATCCATGAAGGAGAAAACTTTGAACTTTGCTGTACTGTCTACCAGAATGTCAATGTGTGGTAGAGGAAAGTCGTCCTTTGGACTAGCCTTGTTTAAATCTCTGTAGTCGACACACATTCTGACCTTTCCATCCTTTTTTGGAACAGGTACGATGCTGGCTAACCATTGAGGATACTCTGACGTGGCGAGGAAACCCGCGTTAATCTGTTTCTGGACCTCCTCTTTGATTTTGATGGCCATGTCCTGGTGAGTCCTTCTCAACCTTTGCTTTACTGGCGGACATTCTAACCTTAATGGTAGATGATGTTCCACGATGCTGGTATCCAACCCTGGCATGTCCTGATAGGACCAAGCGAACACATCGGGGAATTCTCTAAGAGGCTTTGTCAAACTCTCTTTGGCAGTTGGACTGAGCCGTTCCCCAATCCTGATTTCTTTTCTCACTTTTTCCGGACCCAAGTTGACCATTTCCAGCAACTCTTTATGAGGTTCAATGGACCTTTCCTCTTGTCTGAGTAATCGGGAGATCTCTTCTGGAATTTCGTTGTCATCTTCTCCTTCGGCCCCGAATACCGGGAATGCAAAGTTGGGAGAAGGCATCGGATCGTATGTTTCAACGGGGTTTAAAACAAGCAATCTGCATGACGTGATGATTATTTTTAGAAGATATAGAGAGAATGCAAGAGTGTGTGCAGTGTATTTTTTATTACTGCTTGTTTTTATTATCGAGTTGTTTTTTAGGATTACCATTTTCTGAGAAAAGCAAAAAGAGAAAACATCAATTAACTGCAGAAATTATAGAATGACGTTATTTTATTTATGAACAAGTCGATTCTTGAAACTACAGCCCTATAAAACAAAACTCTGTCGCTTTGGGCGAAGCGAAGAGGGAAATTTACAGAAAGCGAGCCCTATCAAAACATCCGTTTCACCTGGGCAGGGTGAAAGGTTAAAACAAAGATGGCAATTACTTTGACTTATGAACAATCTTCGGAACATCGATAACAACCCATTGGCGGCGAACTCCTCGGTGAATCACAAAGTCTGGCACCTTCCTTGATTTTTCTTCAGAAATGACGTTGATTTCTGGTGGAGCAGGATCATTGGAATCTGTCTCCCAAGCAGAGTTGTCGTAGGAGGATTCCTCTGTTGCATTTTGCATAGTATTTGTATTCTCAGCTGTATCTCCCCATCCAGTTGGCTGGATGTCTTCGAGCCTGATACAAGAGCTTTCAGGAGCGGTGTATTTGACCATGTAGTCGTATTTTCCACTCGGTTGTCCCACACTTCTTTGGAACTGGAGGATTCATCCCGCTCGATGACGTTGACCTTAGGAAAAGCATAATTAATGAATTCTAGTCCTGCAAACGTTGCGAATTCATCGTCGTGCTGACTATTTTCAGGATAATCTGGGTGTTGATCCCATGACATGGTGGGGACGCAGGTATTCTTTTTAATAATGCTTAACTGACTTTCATCGTTAGGCTGGCTCTCTTGCCCCAAGTCTCTCGAGTAAGGCTGCCACATTGGCAGGCCATCCATTGGGCCATGATAGCCGTGGTCAAAGTTGTCTTTCATCAGGGTGCCTTCCTCTAATGAATTTGGCAGAGCACGACATCCTTCTGGATCACAATCCCCGTATAGCATTTCGACATCTGGCCTTGGTATAAATCTCGGACTCTGTGTAGGAAAGCAAAAGGGAGTCTGTATCTCGTCCTGAGATGTATAACCGTCCTCATTGAGATAGGACTTCCATTCTTCCTCCGCATCGGATAAATCATCTTTATTGATGGTATGCACTTATTGAGTCACTGGCTGAAGGAAGCATCCACTGTGGAAGAAATTCCGAATGGGATGAAGACTTTCATCGTTAGCAGTTGTCTGGGTACAGGTCGAGGAAAAGCCAAGACCCTTCTATGTTTTATTATCACTAGGAATGACAAGCTGCCCCCATCCTGTTGTATTGGCACTCTCGACCGCTATGATAGCATCTTTGTACGAGGAAATCGAAGTTCCCCCTTCGGATTGATTGTCCATGTGTAGCAAAAGTGCTTGGAACTGAGTTCCGATTACCCCTTCTGACTCTACATAAGTGGATGATGATAAGTTGCTTACGAGCAAGGCCTGTTCTCCGCAGACTATGACGAGTTGGTCGTTCTGGACGAACTTTACCTTTTGGTGGAGGGTTGAAGTGACCGCCCCAGCCTGATGTATCCAAGGTCTTCCTAATAAAAAACTGTAAGTTGCCCGGATGTCCATGACCTAGAAAGTGACTTGGAAAGTGAGAGGACCGATAATTATGGGAAGGTCAACTTCGCCAATAACCGTTTTTCTGGATCCGTCGAACCCTTTGACGACGACCACGCTGGTTCTCATCGGAGAGCCTTTGAATGATAATTGCATCAAAGTGGACTTCGGCATAACATTCAGGGCTGACCGTGTATCTACCATTACGCTGGCTAAAGCATCATCCTGGCAGTTGACTGTAATATTGAGTGCCATGTTATGACGGTGACCCTCTTCAGGTAATTCCTCATCACTAAATCCCAAGTTATTACAGGAAGTGATGTTAGAGACAATGCTATCGAACTGTCTAATCATTACATCCTGTTCCACAAAGGCTTGCTCCAAGACTTTATGTAGAGCCTCCCTGTGCGCTTCAGAGCTAAGTAACAGTGATAATACCGAAATCTTTGAAGGAGTCTGTAACAGTTGATCACCAATGGTGTATTCACTCCTCTGGATGAGCTTCAGCATCTCATCATTATTTTTTGAAAGGTTGGGATTACTAGATTGACCAGCTGGTGGATTGGGAACTTCTGTCTGAGGTTCCTTTTCTTTGTTGGGTTCTCCAACTCCTCTGTTGAAAATTCTACCACTCCGTGTTGCCCGACTAATGTCTGCAATATTCACGACAGAGGGTAACGGAATTTCCTTTCCATTATCAATTGTGGTTGCACCGTATTTGTAAGGAATAACCTTAGTTGATTCATATGGTAGTGGTCCTGGTAGATAGATGACTATAGGAACCTTCTGGTTTTTTTGACCATCGTAAGTAATTTCGATCCGTTCTCGGTTGGGAACTCTTGATTCGTCAAGTAGAGGGATGATGGCACAAACATCCCTAGCCCTCTGATGATTAGAGATTATGACAACATCCTCAATTTGATCAGCGAGATAGTTGACTGACCCAGAACTTGAGTATGGTTGAATCTCTTTGCAGTCCAACTGGCTTTGGAGGGCTGCTCGCACGAGGTAACATCCTTGATTATCCACCGAGCAAACTCCACACCGCTTATAGTTGTGTAGTGGCACCTGACCACGTCCGCTTTGAATACAATGTAACCATACTAGGTCTGTCTCCATCGACCGAACATCCCGACTTTGATACCTAATAGGATTTCCATTAGTGATACTAATTTACTGGGTGTCTTCATCCATATAGATTGGAAGCCACCAGTGGTTCAACAGGTGCTGAAGTGTTTCCTAGACAAGGGCACAACCTTGATCATTTTTGAAACCTGCTTTACAGCTCTGATAATCATGTGAAGTGAGAAAACCGAGTTGGACTTGCGTAGCGTGTAACTCCACCAGGCTCATATTCATCAAGCGAATATCGAAGATTTGAATCATGTTGATTTGATAATGATTCCTATCATGGTAGTCCTAGATCCATCCAAGATCCATTTGACGCTGGAGGGCCTCTTGTACAAAAGAGCATCCCTGTTTGTTTACTGAACAAGTTAGACAGGAATTGTAATCATGCCGTGGCAGATTATCATACTGGCTTTGCCTTGAGTGCATTGCCACCAAGTTGACATTCATCGCATGGATGTCGTGGTTTTGAACGACGTTGGAATTCGTATAAACCATGTTAACTCCATGAACTCGGTGCTCCTGGATCCATCCGAGATCCATCTGTTCCCGTAGAGCTGATTGCACCACAGAACATCCCTGGTTGTTCTTAGAGCAGATATCACACTGGTGATAATTATGAGGTGGCACATGGCCATATCCACTCTGTCTACAATGCATCTTAACCAAGTTGGCTCTCAATAAGAGTACATCGTGAATTTGACAGACATTGTTAGACTCTCCCTCTATCAGATTGACTGCAGGTTTCTCATGTTGAGGCAGCGGGTTTGTGAGAACATTCGGATTCGTATCTTTGAAAGATAAGACCCTGCTCCTAACAAGCATTTGCACGTCGGATTTGAAACTGAGACAACTTTCTATGTTATGCCCTTGTCCTCCTTGATGGTAAGGGTAAGTCTGATCCACCTTAAACTAAAAAGGAGGATTTTCTGGTACTGTAAGAGGAGCCTTGGTCTGGATGTGCCCTTTGACCAGTAGTAACGGAAATAGTTCTGTGTACGATACAGGTATAAGATCAAATCCTGGTGGCCGCGTTGTACGGTTGTTGTGGTATTGAGGACGAGCCTGTTGAAGAGGTTGTTGTGTCCTTTGCTAAAATTGCTGTTGATTAGGTTGGCTCTGCGCAACCTGAGGTTGATACGTAGAAATAGGCGCAGGGTTGATAGCAGGAGTTACAGCTGCTACTGGTTGATACTGACGCCTTTGCTTTTCGAGAGATATATTCCCAATATTTTGCTCTTTTTTCTTAGGGAGAGCACTTCCGTATTTCTTAGTACCGCTTGTCGACCCAGTGTCTATGACTAGACATCCTTCTCGAACGGCTTCCTCGAGACGCACCCCTATGCCGACCATTTTGGTGAAGTCACTGGGTGCATTGGCGACCATTCTGTCGTAGTAAAATGAGCTCAAGGTCTTTAAGAAAATCTTCGTCATCTCTTTTTCCTCCAGCGGTGGAGAAATCTGAGCGGCAATTTCACGCCATCTCTGAGCGTAATCCTTAAAGATTTCCTGTCCTTTTGTGACATCGATCTGAGTTGATCTCTGTCCGGTGCCATGTCCAAATTGTATTTATATTGTTGGATGAAGGCAGTGCCAAGATCTCTGAAAGTGCTGATCTCAGTGCGGTTTAAACCCATGTACCATTTTATGGCGGCACCGGTTAAACTATCCTGAAAGTAGTGAATCAGTAGATCCTGATTTTCTGTCTGAGCTGACATTCGCCGAACGTACATCACCAAATGACTCTGAGGGAAAGAGTTACCCTTGTATTTTTCAAAGTCGGGCACTTGGAACTTGTGCGGAACTTTCACATTGGGGACCAAGCAGAGGTCTGCGGCATCCTTTCCAAATAAATCCTGACTACGGATGGCTTACAGTTCCTTTTGCATTTCCAGGAACTGCTCCTGGAACTCGTCCATTCTATCGAACATAGTTTCCTTTCTACCAGAAGGTATCTGTGGAATCTATCCTTCTGGGACAGTGTGCAACCCAGGGGGTGGTACCGTTACTATGGCAGTGAATCTTGGCGTTTCCCGAAGTTTGTAACCTTCAGTAGTTGTTGGTATGCCCCTGGCATCTTCGTTTTCCTGAAGTTCATAACCTTCAGGCCCAACGGCTTCCGTTATGATCCCCTGATCTCCAATGATCGGCGGAATATATCCTTCCGGGATATAGTTAGGTGGCATGCCCCAAGGACGATCTTTCGGTATTCTGTACCTAGGATCATACTTGTCCACTATGGGCGTTGAGGTGATCTTTGAGATCACAGTTCTTTGTAGTTGAGCTTCTGCCATGGCTTGCATGTTGTTACGAAGCTTTCTCATATCCTCTCTCAGAGCGTCGATCTCTTCTTTCAACTCTCTGTTCTCTTCTTCGAGATCATCCATCTTTTTCTGACGATTGGCCCGAGTATTGTACGAATGAGACAGTTTGACTCTAGAACCGAGACACAAACGTGAGATTCGTAGGTAAGAAGAATGCATTACTAAGAATGATGAATGCAATGATTATATTAATTGTTTTTAATCAAAATAAACTTTGACAATTAGATTGCAAATATCAAACAGTGGGGAAAACCCCGTTTTATTGAATTCAAAGGATTGTGGAAATGGAAATACAGTAAATTACAAGGTGCGGAAACAGAAACCTAAGCTAAAGGGTCTCGAGTCCTCTCTGAGGAGAAATCAGGTGCTAATTCTGGTACTTTCCTTTTCTTGGAACGGGGCTCTTGGGTCGTTGTCGGGTTGTCATTCCTTTGCCAGGTGAAAGGAGTGAGCATGTTCCTTTGGTCATCCTTATTCTCTACAGCATGTTGCTCCAAAATCTCAATCAGAGCATCCTTATCTTTCAGTAGTTGCTGTATTTTGATACACTCCACATTGAGAACGCGGTACTTGTTCTTCCAAGACCTCCTCTCCTGTTGAATTTTGTTGAGAGTAACCTGAAGTTTTTCCATTTTGGTCATGAAGTACATGACAGATTCCCTTGGCGGAAGAACTCCGTGACGAGGATAAGGCATCTTTAGCTTGAGAGCTCTAGTTTGTACCCAGTGGAGATAAGGCTCCACTGAGACACAGTCCGGTTTTCCTAGAGACTCTCGTCCTTTTTTATGAACATGTTTCCAAGCGTGCACTATTTCCATCTTTAGCGCCTTGTCATTTTCTCATTCCTTGAAGAAAAGACCTTCCAGATGAGCATTACGTGGGACATGCCTCATTGGGTATCCAAATTGATGATGAACCAATACTGGAAGGTAATTGATTCCTCCCTTAGTTCCTATGAGGGGTACGTTGGGGAAGTTTCCACAACGGTCAATGATCCTGATCCCGTCATAAATCCTATTGCACCAATCTATGTCAGAGTTGGTAAGGGACATGATTTTCTGCGACCAACATAAAGCAATCTTATGATCCCAAAAAGCGGCAGACTTAGGCAAATGGGAAATAAACCATTTATATAGCAGGGGTACACAGCATGTGATCATTCCTCCGCTGTAGAAATTCCCTAAGTGTACAGAATGATACGTATCTCGGAGCAGAGTTGGCACAGGGTTTCCAATGAGAAAAACCTTAATGGCATTGATATCTACAAAGTTACCAATGTTGGGAAACAAAAATAACCCATAGGTGAGTAAAACAGAGAGGCTTTCAAAAGCGGCCACGTTCCCTATACTAGAAAAGTACAGGGCTTTCTTTGTCAAGAACTGGGCTGGCAAACCTTGGATGCCACCCTTAGTGGTTATGTGAGTCTTGACTTCTGACTCATCCAAATATATTGCTCTTGCAATGGTTTAATCCTTTGGAATTTCTTCCAGTCAGAAAATGGAGCTCGATCAGTGATATGTAAATCAGTTAGATGAGAATACTCCTCCAACGCTGGTGCAAGCTGGTAATCTGGGAATGTGAAACAGTGATAGACCGGATCGTAAAACTGAATGAGTGTCTCCAGGATTCCTTCAATTACTTGGACCCTTAATAGAGGTAGTAGACCTCCATACTTGGCTCTGAAAGCGTTAGGGTTAGTGATCATCCTCGCTAATCCTCTCAAATCCTCTAGTTTTGGAACCTTGAAGGTATACTTGTGAGTTTTTCGTCTACCGAAATCCATTAGCGCAATCCTTTTCTCTGACATTTGCAATCATTGTCTTAGTTTAATTTTAAAAAGAGAGACTAGAAGAGAAAATTTTCTTTGTTTAATGTTTTTTTAAAATGAATGCATGAATGCAGCACACAAAAACATAGAAAAAACATGGGGTCAAAGGGTCGTTGTCATGAAGTCAAGGCTCTACCCATCCCAAAGGTTTATACTAGTGATTTTTGTACCTGTCTCTCAAAATCATCAATTCTTGTCGAGAAAACACCAGCGGGCCGGGAACCGTGCTAGGTGATGCTTTTTTGAAGAATCATCAGAAGAGGGTAGTATCGTGTAACAGCTATTTTCGATAGCTTCCGCACTACTAAAAGAGGTTGTTCCTAGGTGTATACTCAATCTTTCCACATGCGGCATCACACGCATTCCCATTAGCAGAAAAATAAACACAGATATCGATTAGGAAAAGTAGTATATATATTTGTCCTAACGTCCTAGACTTAAGAGCTATGAATCCTATGATCCTAACAAAAAATGGCTCCCCGGCGGAGGCGCCATTCTGTGGTTCCTTCCCAATTTAATAGGTTTTTGACCTAAGATCCTAGTGAAGGCTGATCTTAGCAATACTGACATTCCCTGACGGAACCGTCATGAAAATAACCTGTCCAAGGTTTTTACCTTAAGAAAGAAAGAAAGTCAAATGGGCCGCACGGTGGGCTCCACTTTTCTGTAGCGAGCGATTTTGGGACGTGGTTCTTAAGCACTGTCGCTCTGGGGTACTTGACGACTCGATTTCGTATAGGTTATTTCGATTCATTTCGTGCATGTTTAGTCGTATTTTTATCGAGTTTTTATCGTATTTTGTATCATGTTCTTATGTTTTTCTTTACTTTGTGATTTTAGGACCAGTATCAGCCTTATTGAGAAAATGTACAAGAACTGTGGCAGAAGAATTGGAAAAAGAGCAGAACTGGAGCTTTCTACCTCCCTCTAGCAGAATGGTGTTCGCCATTCCCTAAGGGGAACCAAATGGAGTTCGCCATTGCCCCAAAATGCCCAAATTTTCTTTTTAACCAAATGGCGTTCGCCATGCATCGCGGGAGCAGTTTTCCAGAAGTAGTTTTCACGCAGTTTGAATTCAAAATCTTTCCAACTGTTTTGGAGCCAGTTTCTGTCTATAAATAGGACTTCCCAGCCCAGCATTCATCGTCCAATTTCACCCTACGGAAGCGCTGCCGAAATCGAACCAGAACCACGTTAAATTACTTTGCCAAAGTGATAATTGCTCACACTGAGTGATTATCACACTTACTGTATTTTGTTTATTTTCATTGATCTGCTGTACTTGGATCCTTTTCAGAATCAATAAAAGTTCATTTCCTTTGTTTAATTGCAGTTTTTACAGGTTATTACTTTATTGTTTCGATTATTTATTTACAGCATTACTGATTCTGATTCTTATTGTTTATGCATTACACCAAATATTTCAATAAAAACCCTAAAAATAGATTTTTCTAAAAATAGAATCAAAGCAGTATGTGTGATTTAGAAACCGGTATCATTAACGTTTTAATATTATGTTTGATAATGTGTAACTAAATTCGTATGAGCCCGTAGTTTGAGGACCGTCGTCTCGACGGGACTCTGTAGGACTACCAACGCTGTTGTATGATTGAAATTCTAGTTTTGTTGTCTAAGTTAACTTCAAGTAGACTAGTCGCAACCGCGAGAGGCTGCCTAACAGCATTTTGTCACGAGAGTGAGAAATGCACTAAGACGAGTCCGACAGAGCGAGAGTTTGAGGCACACATCAGATAGTAGGCACAAAACACTGGATCCTAAACACAACGAGAGCGCTTTAGGTATTCTTTTCGGTCTTGCCCATTTTCAAAAAGCACCTTTTAATTACCGAGCGAGCGAGAGAAAAATCTTGGGGTTATCTGGCGTGGCTCGATCAATAGCGCGAGAGTGTGAGATTAGGCCTTTAGATCGGTATTTCCTTCAGAACAACTTCGACATCCACTTCAGCCCCGGAACCTATAGAGTCCCTAAGAACCCCGAAAATCATTTTATGGTCTCAGTTTCCTTATTTGTTCTAAAACCTTTTATTTTAGTTATTTTTCTTTAACACTTTTATCCGTGACAACTTCCTGCTTTAGCCTTGCACCGCAATTTTAGGACACTACCTTTTGACTATCAATCCCTGTGGGTTCGACAATCTTTTAAAACTACGTGATACCCTGTATGCTTGCAGTATCTATCCGACCAAACACGTAAAGTCGCGATTAAGTTTTTGGCGCCGTTGCCGGGGATTGAATTAGTCTTGTTGTGTCTCTTTCGTTGCACAGTAACGACTAAGGAAATTTTTCTTTATTTTTGATTTGTCAATCGTATTCCCAGCACTCGCTCACAAAGCGAAGAGCCAGTGGAACCGATTGCCGAAATCGAGCGCTTTCTTTTGTTGAGGCGCCGAATCAACGATTACTGCTTAAGATATCTCCTTCCAAATCCTATCGTTCCTTATTCTGATTCCGAAACTGAAACCGAATCGGAACAAAACATGGCCCAACACCCGCAAAACCGTCCTCTCAAGGATTTCACTGTCCCATCGCAAGATGAACCGCATAGCAGCATTGCTGCCCCTGAAATCGAAAGACGCGATTTCAAGTTGAAGCCTTCGCTATTACAAGCCTTTTAGCAAAACCAATTTTCAGGAAGTCCTACGGACGATCCTAACTTACATTTATCTGTTTTCGTGCAATATGCTGACACTGTCAAAGCAAATGGTGTTAGCCAAGAAGCAATTAGACTCCGTCTTTTCCCGCTTTCTTTAAGAGATAGAGCTAGAGCTTGGCTCCAGTCTCTGCCTACGAATTCTGTTACTTCATGGGATGATCTAAAAAGAGTCTTTTTGACCTGCTATTTTCCTCCAGTAAGACAGCTATGCTAAGGGAAGAAATTAACGGATTCAAACAAAAAGATAATGAATCTCTTTTTGATGCGTGGGAAAGATATAAAGACATGATGAGGCTTTGCCCACATCACGGACTCGAAAAATGGCTGATAATCCATACTTTCTATAATGGTCTGCTGTACAACACGAAAATGAACCTAAGTGGTGCTGCTGGTGGCGCTTTGATGGATAAACCGTACGAGGAAGCCGTTGAACTCATAGAGAACATGGCTCAAAATCACTTCCAATGGGGAGGAGAACGTGCTTCTACAGAGAAACCAACTTCGAAAGGCGGAATGTACGAAGTTAGTGCAATAGACCGCATACATGCTAAAATGGATGCATTAACTCAAAAAATCGAAAATTTGGCCGTAGCACAACCAGCCTCTACCGTGGCTGCTGTGTCTCCTAACTGCGAAGTATGTGGTACCCCTGGACATACAAATGCTGAATGTCAGGTGTTAACTGGTGTTTCCATCGACCAAGTGAATTATACCCAAGGAAACCCATACTCAAATACTTATAATCCTGGTTGGAGAAGTCATCCGAACTTCTCTTACAAAAACAATAATGCTTTGCAACCACCAAGTTCGTCACCTGCTGTACCACCTGGTTTTCATAAGGTAGGACCACCCGCTCCACAAGCACCTAGAAAGTCAAATCTGGAGATTATGATGGAAAATTTCATGAATGCCCAGATACAGTAGAATAAGGAATTTGCAAACCAAAACGCTCATGCAAGCGAATTGATGAGGCAAATGACTAGCAAACTTGATGCAATGGCTATGCATAACAAAATGTTAGAAACCCAGATTACTCAAGTAGCCCAACATTAACCAACAATACCAGCCCCGTCTGGAACTTTTCCTGGCCAACCTCAACCTAACCCAAAAGGGCAAGCAAATGCCGTAACTTTGCGAAGCGGAACCGAATATGATGGACCGGTTAACCCGAGACTTAAAAAACCGACCATGTATCAAAGTCCAAGGAAAGGAACTGAGAAGGAAGATGAACCAAAAACCAATGATGCGGATGATAAGAGTAACGAAGTCATGGAGAAGGAAACACCTTATGTGCCTCCACCTCCATATAAACCACCTATACCTTATCCGCAGAGACTAGCCAAAAACAAGAATGAAGGGAAATTTAAGAAATTCGTGGAACTTCTGAAACAACTAAATGTTACTATACCATTCACGGAAGCCATAACCCAAATGCCTTAATATGCGAAATTCCTCAAGGAAATTCTATCTAACAAGAAAAAGCTCGAAGATAAAGAAACAGTTATGCTCACTGCCGAGTGTAGCGCTATACTTCAAAATAACATGCCACCTAAGCTTAAAGATCCAGGGAGTTTCTCAGTACCCTGTGTAATAGGAAAGTACGCTATAGACAACGGTCTATACGATTTAGGGGCCAGTGTTAGTTTGATGCCGTTATCTACGTGCAAGAGACTCGAATTAGGAGAATTGAGACCAACCAAAATGTCTCTGCAACTTGCAGACCGTTCTGTCAAATATCCTGTAGGTATGCTGGAGAACATCCCTGTTCGAATTGGTCAATTCTTCATTCCTACTGATTTTGTGATAATGGACATAAAGGAGGACTACAATGTCCCGATTATATTAGGAAGACCATTTTTAGCAACAACCGGAGCTATAATTGATGTTAAGAAAGGAAAGCTGACTTTCGAAGTAGGAGGAGAAAAAGTCGAATTCATTTTAGCTAAATTCTTGAAAGCCCCAACTATTAATGACTCATGTTGTTTGCTTGATATCATTGACGAATGCGCAAAAGAAGTGGAAGTGAAATCACCTGAATTCACCGAATCTTCTCTATTCGAAAATGATAATTGTAACGAACCATTCGTCGATGACTATTTGAAAGAATGTCTTGCATTAGCACCCGAACCATCGTCCCATGAACAAAAACCTGCTATAAAATTAAAATCACTACCCAAAAATCTAAGGTACGAATTCTTAGAGTCAAAGCATGAAAAACCAATCATAGTTAACGCTGACTTGGGATAGATAGAAACTGAGAAGTTACTCCATGTTTTAAGGAAATATCCGACTGCACTGGGATATAATATTTCTGACCTAAAGGGGATAAGCCCATCCATTTGTATGCATCGCATTATGCTGGAAGATGATAGTAAGACTTCTAGGGAACATCAAAGAAGGATAAACCCTATCATAGGCGATGCAGTCAAGAAAGAAGTACAAAAACTCTTAGAAGCTGGTATCATATATCCGATATCAGATAGCAGCTGGGTCAGTCCAGTACATGCCTTACCTAAGAATGGAGGAGTAACGGTTGTCAGTAATGAAAAAGGAGAATCTGTAGCAAAACGTATTCAAACTGGATGGTGGATGTGCATAGACTACCGAAAACTGAATAAAGCCACTCGGAAATATCATTTTCCTTTGCACTTTATAGACCAAATGCTTGAGCGACTGGCTAAACATTCGTATTTCTGCTATTTAGATGGATACTCAGGATTCTTTCAAATTCCTATTCATCCCAACGATCAAGAAAAGACTACATTCACTTGTCCTTATGGAACGTTTGCATATAGACGGGTGCCGTTTGGACTATGCAATGCCCCTGCAACATTTCAAAGATGTATGATTGACGTATTTGCCAACTTTATAGATGATATAATGGAGGTGTTTATGGACGATTTCTCTGTTTGTGGGCAAAGTTTCGAGGGATATTTATCGAACTTAGAATTGGTTCTCGAGAGATGCGTCAGAGTCAATCTGGTGCTGAATTGGGAAAAATGCCATTTCATGGTTCGAGAAGGGATTGTGTTAGGACATGTTGTATCCGAAAGAGGGATTGAAGTAGACAAAGCCAAAATAGAAATAATAGAAAACCTTCAGCCTCCGAAAACCATTAGAGAAATCCGCAGTTTTCTTGGACATGCCGGTTTCTACCGACGATTCATTAAAGACTTCTCTAAGATCACTAAACCACTGACTGGATTGCTAATGAAAGATGCTGAATTTATATTTGATGAAGATTGTTTGAAAGCCTTTGAGCTACTCAAGAATGCCTTAATTACCGCACCTATTATGCAGCCACCAGATTGGAATGAACCATTCGAAATAATGTGTGATGCTAGTGATTTTTCCGTTGGCGCTGTCTTAGGTCAAAGAAAGGACAAAAAGCTTCATGCTATCTACTATGCAAGTAGGACCTTGGACAGTGCACAACTGAACTATGCAACCACAGAAAAAGAACTTCTAGCTGTTGTTTTCGCATTAGATAAATGTTGTTCCTATTTGGTAGGAGCAAAAATAGTTTTCTACACCGATCACGCTGTAATTAGATACTTATTGAATAAGAAGGATGCTAAGCCTAGACTTTTGAGATGGATCCTGCTTCTACAAGAGTTCGATTTGGAAATAAAGGATAAAAAAGGATCCGAAAATGTAGTGGCGGATCACCTTTCTAGGTAGAACATCAAGAACCGAAACCAGTTCCCATCAACGATGATTCTCCATATGATAGACTTATAGCCCATATGGAAGATGAAAGCGAGAACCAAGAAGACCCTTTGGAGTTTCAAGAACCCAACGAAGTTTCATGTCGTGTAGAAGCCTCACTGCCTTGGTACGCTGATCTTGTCAACTACCTAGCAGCAGGAGCGCTTCCACCTGATTTAACCTACCAGCAAAAAAAGAAATTCTTTCACGATCTAAAAAATTACTATTGGGATGAGCCCTTACTTTTTAGAAGAGGCGCCGATGGAATATTCCGTCGATGTGTCCTTGAATCTGAAATAGAAGATGTCATATCTCATTGTCACGCCGCACCGTACGGAGGGCATGCGAGCACCTCTAGGACTTGCGCAAGAATTCTGCAATCAGGGCTATTTTGGCCTAACCTTTGGAAGGACATCCATATCGCTGTCTTAAACTGCGACCGGTGCCAACGCATAGGTAACATTTCTAAACGCGATGAGATGCCGCAAAAGGGTATTCTAGAAGTAGATGTTTTTGACGTGTGGGGTATTGACTTCATGGGCCCTTTTCCCTCCTCCTATGGAAACAAGTATATACTCGTCGCAGTAGATTATGTATCAAAATGGATTAAGGCCATAACTTCTCCCACCAATGACGCACGAGTAGTTATTAGATTATTTAAAAACACTATTTTTCCTAGATTTGGAGTGCCAAGAGTTGTTATAAGTGATGGAGGATCTCATTTTATTTCAAACATATTTGAAAAATTATTGCTCAAATATGGGGTCCGACATCGAATAGCGACACTTACCATCCTCAAACCAGTGGACAAGTCGAAGTTTCCAATAGAGAAATTAAACAGATACTTGAGAAAACTGTTGCAACATCTAGGAAAGATTGGTCGATTAAACTTCACGAGGCTCTTTGGGCATATAGAACTGCTTACAAAACTCCTATAGGAACCATCCCGTTTAAACTGGTTTATGGAAAGTCGTGTCATCTGCCCGTAGAACTTGAGCATAAGGTGTATTGGGCCATAAGGACCCTAAACACCAATTACATGGCAGCTGGCGAGAAAAGGATTCTAGACATCCATGAACTTGAAGAACTGAGACTTGATGCCTATGAAAATGCCCGCATTTACAAAGAAAGAACCAAAAAGTGGCATGACAAAATAATAGCAAGAAAAGAGTTTAAAGAGGGGGACACAGTTCTTCTTTTCAACTCTCGACTTAAACTTTTCCCAGGAAAGTTACGTTCTAGATGGTCTGGATCATTCAAAGTTACTAGGGTTCTAAATAGCGGCGCAGTCGAAATCGAAGGAAATTCATGTGAACCATTCATAGTAAATGGGCAAAGACTTAAGCATTACCATTCGACAGAAAACAAAGAATTCTACTCTAGTTGCAAGTTGGAAGAGCTTCCCGCTCCTCCAGACGACTGAAATTCTTCCCTATTTCTAATGTCGAGCTTCCGACATTAAACAGAGCGCTCAGTGAGAGCTTAAATCACAAATCTTAGTAGTAGTATTTATTTTTGTTTGCTCATGCATAGTTGTTATTACTTTAGTTCATGATTGCATTTCATTAGTAGTATTGTTATTATTAGTATTAGCATGTTAATTAATATCTTCATGAATTGTGTTTTCGTTACCGTATTACCATACCATTTGCATTATGTTTGCTGTGACTATTATTAACACTAACCCCTGCATGTAGTATATTTTCCCTAACAATATATTATTTTCTTTCTTGATTTTTCAAGTTCGCAGTCCTTAGGCTAAATCCATCATGCAAACTTTTGAAAACCACACCGTTGTGTTCAGAAATGACCTTCAGAGGAGTCACTTTGAGGCTCTTTATCAAAGAGACTTTGCTCTGTCGATTTATCCTGATGACTCAGCTATGGTTACCCTTGGCATTAGGGACAGTTTTGTTTACTTCTTTAACCAACTTGGTTGGACCAATTCTGCTTTAGTAAAAAATTTCAGCACCTACCATAACCTGACCTTGGAGTTCCTAAGTTCCCTATACTATGAACCAACTCGAGGATATGGATTTGGCCGCGGATTGGCTACCTTCCGTTTATTTGGAAACAAATACCGCTTCACTCACCATGAGATGGTTGAATTGTTGGGTTTTCCCAATGATCCCGATGCTGTCACTAAAACCCCTGAAGATACTTTTACTGGTTATGACCATGAACAATTTTGGGGTACTATCACAGGTAACTACCATCTTGACCTAAATGCCATGTCCTCTGAGAGTATTCACAATCCTAGAATTAGGTATTTCCATAAGATCCTTGCTCACACTCTTTTCGGGAAGGAAGAGAATGTTTATGCTGTATCCCGAGATGAGCTTTATATCATGCTTTATGCCTCACAAGGAAGGCCGATCAATGCTGCCCCGTTTATGTTAGCTACTTTTCTAAAGCTGGCTCGTGACTCATTTCACCCCATTATCATTGGAGGGTTAATGACTATGATCGCTGATGCCATTGGCTTGCGTTACCATCTGAACCGTTATGTTATTTTCGATGGTATTTGCCCGATGGATATCAACTTCTGTTTTAACCGTGGAATCATAGCCAATTTAGGACTGGTGGAATTTGAGTTACTAATTGATAATGCTGTTGTCCATGCCTTCACCTTGCCAAATCATGAGAGAACAAGTGTGCACGACAAGGATAACTGGTTGTATGACTTGGATGTGTTGAACAAAACATTTACTCCACCAGATTCACCTCAGCCTGATAAACACATGGATACCACTGTACCTCAGGAAGCCACAAATAGTTCTACCACTGCTGGACCCGACACTTACCATACCACAATAGCTATTCCCGATGCCATTTACGCACTGCAAGTTGGAGTAGATGATCTCCGTACTGATTTGTCCTCACTTCGAGTAGATCACATTCAGTTTGTGTATGTCGTGAATGAGCAATTTGATCACCTTTACCAGATCGTGTTCTCACTCCGCAATGTCATCGATTCTTTAGTCGGACAACTTCGCGGATGATTCTAGTTTTGTTAACCTTTGTCCCTGTTTTTTTTTAGGATAGTTTGCATTTTCCTTGTACTATTTTTCCCTTTCCCGTACTGTAAGTTCTTCCTTTTTCAATTAGTATTGTATTTTTTCCTTTTTCAGTTCATTTCAGTTCTCAGTTAAAAAAAACAAAAAAAACAAAAAAATTCATTATCGCAGGAAAATGGCGTTCGCCATTGCCTAATGGCGTTCGCCATTTCACTACAGAGGGCAAAAGACGCGCGTCTTTTGGATAGACCGCCCTTTGAATTTTTTTCAACACCTTTTCCTTTCCCACCTGTTTTCATTAATTCTCTAACCACTCATATCCCGTATGACTCGTTTCTGTACTCTTAGTAAAACAATTTCTATTAGAGCTACCTATGAGTTCCTTAGTTCTCTTCGCTATGTCGTTGACACCACTCGCACCTCCGGAACCTTACACTTTAGGTTGCTCAACCGAGACTTTTCACTGACCTTCGAGAGAATTCAGGAGATTTTTGATTTTCCTGCTCCCGTTGCGGGAGCCGCAACTATTGCACCCCTGGAAAGTGAGTGGCAAGGCAGTGCCTTTGAGTTTTGGAAAAATATAACGGGTAACACCACTGACACATGGGAAGGCCTTAAGGCCACCTCTATTCAAAACCCCGCCATTCGTGTTCTTCACCGTATCCTTGCCTCTACCATCTTTGGTCGAAAGAACACAGGAAATGTGAATTCAAAAGATCTATACTTCCTTCACTGTGCTCTAAACCAAACCCCTGTAGACCCCGTGCCTTTCTTCCTTGCCCACCTAGTGAGTGTCTCTAACAGAGTCGGAGGAGCCATCTGTATCGGCAGCATGATTACCACCATTGATGAGGCTCTTAATCTTGATATTATCTTGGATGCAGATGAGTGCTTTGGCAATATTTTCTCCGACCTAGATTTCTGGAAGAGCACGCGTCTTGTCAAAAGTTTACCTGATGGCAGGTACCGCATCTTGATTCGTGACCGCGAGGACCATAGTTTTTCTCTTCCAGCCCCCAATCGTATTGATGTGCGCTACCGCACTAATTGGTTACTTGTTTCTGAATAAGAGGATGGGGTTGCTGCTTAACCTCGTGTTTCTGACACACACGGTCCTAGTACCGCACCGTACACTGCACCTTTATCTGACGATTTTGCAGGTATGCGAGGATCGCTTGATGAGATTTTGTCCGAGCTCCGGTAGTAGAGAGAGCGAGATGAGCAGTGTAGAGAGGAGTACTACGAGTTTTAAAATAGGCAAGTGGAATTCATGAACCGGACCGAGCTTAGCCTTCGAGATCTTACTTCCGAGGTACTAGGTCTGCGCAGGGATGTGCGTAGCATGCAAGCCCATTATCCACACGAGGATCCTGATGTCAGAGATGATTCCCATCAGCGCCGAGGCCGTGCCCGCCGCCACTAATTTTCATTCCAGTTTTATCGCTCTTTTCTTTTCACCTTAAATTGAAACATTGAGGACAATGTTCGATTTAAGTGTGGGGGAGGAGTCATTTATCGCTTTTCATTTATTGTTTTATGTTATTTCCCGTTTTCCTAGTTTAGTTTGTTTCTTTTGTATTATTATTGAGTCATATGCACGTTTGAGTCGTTATTTACCTTATGTTTTCGCATAGTCTGTAATCTCCCCAATTTAAAAAATAAATAAATAAATAAATAAATAAAAAATAAATAAAAAATGAAAATCGACTCAAGGGCAGGACACACTTTGTATAGGTTGTTATATTTTGATTTAGGCTAAGTAGGTGGACTTGGGAAAGTTTTGTTAACATCAGTACCGTTTTTTGCACCTTAGAGTTCCTAAGTATGCAATATTAGTTTAAATACATATTATGCCGAGACCTTGTTCTTAGTTTCTTTAAAATTAGTCTCTTGATTAGTTTATCTTAGCAGTCAGCACCATCCTGGTTTGCGAAATAAGTGACGTACCGATGCAAATATGTGTTGATCTCAAATTGTGATTTATGCGCTTTTATAGAAAATGTGAATTAAAGACCTGTTCTCACTAAGTTAGGTGGTCCTCACCCGAATTTTTATCCCAAAGGATCAGAATCTTGAAATTCATAAGCAAAAAAAAAGGAAGAAAGAAAAAAATGTTGAATAAGAGATCACACTAACAGGTACGATTACCATGTAAGCAAAAGGATAACGGGCTTAATGTGATTGCGCGAGAATGAAAGAGAGGTGAATAAGCACGAAGTCCGTAGGTCAAGGTATGATATCATGATTTGAACCGGTATTGCATAGGAAGGAATCCTTTGTCCGCTTTAGTGGAGTCGTGTCGTTACGATACTCTTGCTTGCACTATTCAGTACCTATCTGTCTGCTTTAGCCTAGCAACCTTGTGCTTAATCGTTTTCGGTGTGCCTACGAGTCGAAATACCATGCTTACCTGTTTTTATTCGCATTAGGAGTTTGCTTGAGGACAAGCAAAAGTCTTAGTGTGGGGGAGTTTGACGACTCGATTTCGTATAGGTTATTTCGATTCATTTCGTGCATGTTTAGTCGTATTTTTATCGAGTTTTTATCGTATTTTGTATCATGTTCTTATGTTTTTCTTTACTTTGTGATTTCAGGACCAGTATCAGCCTTATTGAGAAAAAGGACAAGAACTGTGGCAGAAGAATTGGAAAAAGAGCAGAACTGGAGCTTTCTGCCTCCCTCTAGCAGAATGGCGTTCGCCATTCCCTAAGGGGAACCAAATGGTGTTCGCCATTGCCCCAAAATGCCCAGATTTTCTTTTTAGCCAAATGGCGTTCGCCATTAGCATATGGCGTTCGCCATGCATTGCGGGAGCAGTTTTCCAGAAGCAGTTTGCACGCAGTTTGAATTCAAAAATCTTTCCAACTGTTTTGGAGCCAGTTTCTGTCTATAAATAGGACTTCCCAGCCCAGTATTCATCGTCCAATTTCATCCTGCGGAAGCGCTGCCAAAATCGAACCAGAACCACGTTAAATTACTTTGCCAAAGTGATAATTGCTCACACTGAGTGATTATCACACTTACTGTATTTTGTTTATTTTCATTGATCTGCTGTACTTGGATCCTTTTCAGAATCATTAAAAGTTCGTTTCCTTTGTTTAATTGCAGTTTTTACAGGTTATTACTTTATTATTTCGATTATTTATTTACAGCATTACTGATTCTGATTCTTATTGTTTATGCATTACACCAAATATTTCAATAAAAACCCAAAAAATAGAATTTTCTAAAAACAGAATCAAAGCAGTATGTGTGATTTAGAAACTGGTATCATTAACGTTTTAATATTATGTTTGATAATGTGTAACTAAATTCGTATGAGCTCGTAGTTTGAGGACCATCGTCCCGACGGGACTCTGTAGGACTACCAACGCTGTTGTATGATTGAAATTCTGGTTTCGTTGTCTAAGTTAACTTTAAGTAGACTAGTCGCGACGGCGAGAGGCTGCTTAACAGCATTTTATCACGAGAGTGAGAAATGCACTAAGACGAGTCCGATAGAGCGAGAGTTTGAGGCACACGTCAGATAGTAGGCACAAAACACTGGATCCCAAACACAGCGAGAGCGCTTTAGGTATTCTTTTCGGTCTTGACCGTTTTCAAAAAGCGCCTTTTAATTATCGAGCGAGCGAGAGCAAAAACTTGGGGTTATCTAGCGTGGCTCGATCAATAGCGCGAGAGTGTGAGATTAGGCCTTTAGAACGGTATTTCCTTCAGAACAACTTCGACATCCACTTCAGCCCCGGAACCTATAGAGTCCCTAAGAACCCCGGAAATCATTCTATGGTCTCAGTTTCCTTATTTATTCTAAAACCTTTTATTTTAGTTATTTTTCTTTAACACTTTTATCCGTGACAACTTCCTGCTTTAGCTTTGCACCGCAATTTTAAGACACTTCCTTTTGACTATCAATCCCTGTGGGTTCGACAATCTTTTAAAACTACGCGATACCCTGTATGCTTGCAGTATCTATCCAACCAAACACGTAAAGTCGCGATCAGTACTACAGGTCGATTCATTTTTTATCCTATTGAAGCTGGTGAAGGAAGGGAAATAGATGTCTCCAATTAACCCTGTATGCATACTGAGTTTAAACAACGGTCTGTTAGGTTACGGATGCTATGCGGAAGTGGGATCTCTCTCTTCTTACATTGTTCAGAGTGAAAATATTGGGACTGTTCATGGTAGGATGTTAGGACTGATGCTTTTCGATTGATATATGAAGGTACGGGATTTTTGGGTTTTTTAGTAGTGTGCTCGCTAAGATTTTTCTTTCAATCTTATGCCTACGTATTCCCGTTTACCGAAATAGGGAAATCAGAGCGATCATAGTTCCTCCTATTCTATGCGAGGAAATGGTGTTTTGGTGTCTTGTTCAAAGCCCAAGACGTGAACCTAAAAGTGATTTGTATCTTGTTCAAAGCCCAAGATGTGAAGCTGAAGGTGATTTGTTTGTATCTTGTTCGAAGCCCAAGATATGAAGCTAAAGAGTCTATTTGTATCTTGTTTAAAGCCCAATATATGAAGCTAAAGGGTTTTGACTTTAGAGAGAATTTGTCATCTCTAAAGAGGGGTCTGTTTGTCACAACTGTTAGGTGACTGATTATAAAGGAGAATTACTTTAGCTGGGATATGTGAATCCAGCAATGGCATAATTTCCTTTATAGGGGTTTTTTGACCTGAAGGAGAAGACTTTAACTCAGTTTAGAGTAATGCCATCTTTCCTTAGGGATTTCTCATGCTAAAAGAGGGACAGTGGCGTGGATGTAAATAATCTAGAGGCTTGCCGCTTACAGCAATTAGATGGGGAAAAAGGAGTTGTTGATGTTTGTTTACTGTGGCGAGGCACAACTTTGATGCTAAAAGGTTGATTGACTTAACCGGGGTTTTCTTATACAAAGCCTAAGAGGAGGCTAAAAGGTTGACTTTTCTGGGGAAAACGTTCTTTCTGTCTTATACAAAGCCCAAGATTGAGGCTAAAAGGGTTTGACTCAACAAGAGAGTCTTTTATACTTAACAAGAGAGTGTTTTTGTATCTCGTACGAAGCTCGAGATGGAGGCTAAAATGTTTGTGACCCAACAAGAGGATCTTTTATACTCAACAAGAGAGTGTTTTGTATCTCGTACGAAGCCCGAGATGGAGGCTAAATGGGTGATTCAACAAGAGAATCTTTTATACTCAATAAGAGAGTGTTTTATATCTCTTACGAAGCCCGAGATGGAGGCTAAAAATTGTTTTGACTCAACAAGAGAGTCTTTTATACTCAACAAGATAGTGGGAAAAGGTTAACTCCGCTGGGGAGGATGATTGTACAAAGCCCAAGAGAAGGCTATGGGTAACTGTTTCAGTCGAGTGACAAGTCCAGTATGTGGGTTAAAAGAGAAAATCAGTTCTTATATGAGTGATGTTGCACTCATGGATTTGATCCGAGGATAGGGATTATTTCCTGTTTTTTTAGGAAACGGAGAATCCAAAGGGTATTGAGACTGTCCGAGTCTACGAGTTTTATCTTTTGTATTATGCTTAAGGAAAAGTAGCAGTGAGATCTAGACTCTTTGAAAGACTGCTCTATTAAGATGACTAATTTCTGTTCCTATACCTCTAGGAGGTCGTCGGGACAATTTGTACGAAGCCCAAGAGGAGGCTGGAAACTTTTAAGAAGCCGATGGACAATTTGTACGAAGCCCAAGAGGAGGCTATCTTCCTGGAGGAAGAATCATTATATGAAGCCTAAGAGGAGGTTGTGAAAACTTCTAAGAAGCCGACGGGTCCTTGTACAACGCCCAAGAGGAGGCAGGGATGCTTTTAAGAAGCATGTGGGTCCTTGCACTAAGCCCAAGAGGAGGCTGATGAACAGTTCCATAAGGGGTTTCACATGGAACAATGTCCTTCTGTATATGAACTATTCACGGGGAAATTTCTTAGATCTAGTTATCTAACATTGGTGTAAGGAGGCGAGGTTCTGTCTAATTCTAGACGTAATTGCCGGGGAAACTCTAAATATCTATACTATTATTACACATTTGATATGAGTTTATGAAAGGAGACTTACAGTGAAACAGCCCCACAATACAGTTATATACATACGAAAACGGTAAATGAAAGCAGGTAAACACTAACTCGGTTGTAGAGCTTCCATGTTGTTTTGTTTGTTGTTCAACAAAGAAAGATTGAAACAAAAATATATTACATAATCAAAGTAGAAAGTGCTTTGAAAGGAAAATAGGGGCTTACAGCTCAAGGAGAGGCCCAGGGTTTTATCAGTGATCGCACTTTCATTTTGTACAGGGACTTATACAAGTGACTGAGGCCCGGGAAAGGTTTTCTGTACAAAGGGATGGGTCTTACACTCTCTCAAGAGGCCCATAGAGTTTTTAAAGGAAAGAAATAGGTCTTACTACTCGAGGGTAGGCCCGGGGTTGATTTTTTCAACTGGCGATCGCGCCGAAGTGTACTTTTAATGCAGAGGGGCTTATACAATATCTGACGCCCAAAATTGTTTTTGTTAAAAGGGGATTGGGTCTTACACTCATTAGAGGCCCAAAAAGTTTTTGAATGGGTCTTATAGCTCGAGGAGAGGCCCAGATGGTTTGTTTTAAACGGGCAATCACCGCACCGAACTTTTGAAATACAACGGGACTTATACAATGAGTGAGGCCCAAAATAGGTTTGTATTTACAAAGGATTGGGTCTTACACTCTAATGGAGGCCCAAAAGTGATTTTGAATGGGTCTTATAGCTCGAGGAGAGGCCCAAAGGATTTTTGTTGAAATGGCGATCGCGCCGAGATTTTTGAAAACGCAGTGGGTCTTATACAATAACTGAGGCCCAAAAAGGTTTGGTTTTCAAAGGGGTTGGGTCTTACACTCTAATAGAGGCCCATGAGTGTTTGAAAATGATTTGTGAGGGTGAAAATCAAAGAAACCCTAATTTGTTTTCATTTAAAATTAAATATTAAAAAAAAATCAAATAAAAATAATAAAAATACCAAATAGGCTTTAGTAAACCACTTGTGATTTTGTTTATGGTTTGAAAAATGAGGGATTAATCACAAGAGATATTAAAACTCATTTGGTTTTGATTTTCAAAGTAAATATTCACTTTTAAAATGTTTAAAAACAATAAAAAATGAATTTATTCACAAAAATACTAATTATATTAAATAAATAATATAAATTTGATTTTTTGGGAATAAAATATTTCAACATTTTTGTGATTTTTTTCAAAAAGAACCAATAAAAAATAATTAAAATTGAGGGAGTTATTAATTTTCCAATTAATTTACAAAACATGAAAATATGGAAAAAAATAGAAAAAATGTGAAAAAACACAAAATGGCATGGGTGGGGGTTTGAACCCACGACCTCAAGGTTATAGGGATGTGCGCCTTACCACTGGGGTGGTGATACATCCGTTGATTGAAACAAACCAACAAATATACAAGGCATGCCTTGTTTTTGGCCTGGCCCAAGGCAAGGCAAGGCAAGTTTTGCCAAGAAACGGGAAGGTCCATAACGTTCTCATTTCTCAATGGTTGGGGACAAAATTTATATGCATCTGGCCTAGAATTTCACAAGGAATCCAATGGTGGTGGTATTTTTTTTAGATCACACTCCCTCCTCAAAATCCGATAGTGGTTTTGAAAAAGGCCTATAATTGCATTTTCTATGCTACACTTTGACACATGCATGAATCACATGATGAATTGGTTCAAACACAACACATATAACATGTATAAGAGATACATGGTCAGTGGACCTCAAAACAATGCATATTTTGGAAAGTTCAAGTCATGAGGCTTACCTCCCTTTGAGCTTTTTGGAGTTTTTGTGCAATCTGTCAAGCCTCTTGCTCCTGAAGTGTTTTGATGCTTTGGACACTCTCAAATGATCCCTTAGAAGCTTTTAGGATAAGTGGAATCAGCTGGAACCTGCAAAAACACAAACTGGCCCTTTCTTGCAAAAGGGGTTAAAATGACCAAAATAGCAACTCCCTCAAATGGTGTTCCAGATGGGGGAACCATTTGGGACAGTTCAAGGATGATATTTGGAGTGTGTTTGAGGTTTTATCTGGTTTGGAAAGTGACTGAATTGAGACATGGCTTGAAAAATGCACAAAAGGCCTATTTTGAGGTTTTGAGAGGTGACTTTGTGATTTAAGGATTACAGGTCACTTGTGAGAGTTTGGACAGCTTATACATGAAATATATGAGGTGTGTGATTGGTTTGGTTGGAATTGCTCTCTAACTCAAAAACTCAGAGTTACCTTGCTAAAGAATGCATTTTGGCCTAAAGAGAGGGATTTTGAGGAAAGCATCTGTTTGATGGCTTTGGTGTACTCAAACTGAGCACAAATGAGCTCTATTTATAGTAGAGCAAGTTTGTTTTAGGATCAATAGTGAATGGAAACCACAGCAGAGGTTTCACTACAAGAAAATTGGCAGATTACGACGGTTATTTTGGAAGATTACGACGGTTAAAACCGACGTAATTTTCAAATCGCGACGGTTGCTACACTGTCACCGAAACGTGTGTCGCGAGGCCGTATCGCGTCGGTTGTCATAAACGTCACACCAACCGCCGTTAACTCTCACGACGGGTAAGGAACTGACGTAATCTGAATATTACGACGGTTATCAACTGTCGTAACTTTCTATTTGATTTTTGTTTTTATTGTTCGTTACGACGGTTCCAACCGTCGCAACTTTCTGTTCCACAGGTACTTCTGCAGATAAATCCGTAGGAAATTTCCTTTCCACAAGTAAATCCGCAGGTAATTTATTTTTAAAATTAAAAAAAAATTGTTATTAGAAATATGAACCGAATGGGGCAAATAATCATATATATTCTTCATCCAACATATATAACAAATTGTATTTATACAATTAGTGAAGCTATGGATACACAGACGATAATGATAATGCCAGTAATTCACATTGAATTGGGAAGAAATTACAACCACAACAACGTATATTTGAACAAAAAACATAAACATAATAATAGCGTTCACTTTCCGGGAACAAAGTTGGTGGCATATGACCATGCATTGTTGTTGACTGGGTCAGCAAGATGATCAGCAAGGTTCTCCAAAGGACCTTTTCCAATTACAATAGCTTGAATAAAGAATCCAAACATAGAGAACATGGCTAATCTACCGTTCTTTAGTCCACCCTCGCTAAAGATTTGAGATCCTGCATTAAACATTCACAATCATAGCGCACACAACTCTTCTCTGGACAGACATACACCTTCTTCCTTACCACCTCCTGATGGTTTCTTTGCTTAAGCTTCAATGGAAGATTGTGCCCTCGCAGATGTAGCTGCAGGTTTTGGTCTCTCTTGAAACCCTTGTTGCATACTTCGCAGATGAAACGGTTTGTTGTCATCAGTGAGTTTGGTGATAGAGCAATCACTTCTGAAGCCAGATCTGTAACATAATAATTAACATTAAAAACTATGATAATATATAGATATAGATTATAGATATAATATAAAGGTGAAGTGGTGAACTTGCCTGGTGTTCCTGGTAGACTTCTTTTTATCTTATTAGGATTAGGAGGATTATGGTTTGAGTTTGAGTTGGAGGTGGTTCTGATGAGGTTGGAAGGAACAGAAACAGCTTCATCAGACATCATCTTTGAAATATATAAGTTCTACAAAATCAAAACAAAACAACTGTTATTGAAGTATATGTAGTAATTGAGACAAGAAAGCATAATACTAGTACTATTACTAGACAAGTTGAAATTGATGTTACATGTGAATTGCAGGTAGCAGAAGCAGCTAGGCTTGAGAGAGATTAACTGAATATAGTTGATGAGAGTATATTGAGGAGGTAACAGGAAGCAAAAGAGAGAGAGAGAAGAGAGAATGATGAAAGAAAGAGTTGTTGCCCGTTGGATCTGTTCTCTTCTAATTATCAACACGGTTGCTGTGACTGTGAGTGTCAGTCAGTCAACCATAGACTAGTATGATGGACCACATATTTCTTTCTCTCTGTCTCTCATTTTCACTCCATATATATACTATATATACTATACGGACTATGGTATATATATACCTTGCTAACAATATGTAAGAGTGTAATTATACATGAAGGCCAACAAGTTATGCTTCTCAACAAGGTATGCTTTTTCATATAAACAAAAAAAATGAAGGCCAACAAGTTAGAGAAATGGAAAACTTACCCAATAGATTCAATGTCAGGTGGCACGAAATCTGCTATACCAGTATAACAAGTATAGCCAGAGTATGTAGCTTCTGTTGCCCCAAATAACTTTGTCCTCACCTATTCACAAAATAATACAAGTAAATAACACAACATAAACAAAAAAAAACTCATAATAAAAGACAGAATTTAATAGGACCTTGGACCAAATCCCATATGTTCCAACCAAGAGATCTCCATCATATTTCTGACCATTCACCAGCACCACCGCTACCTACAATTCAATTGATGAATGTGGGTGACAACAGATAAGCCAAATAATGTCTAATCATATTAGTCTCCAAAATAATACCTATAATAGTAATGCGAGGAGTATCTTCAACACAAAAGTTTCTATAATTACCTTACTTCCATGATCAACAAAATCAACAACATTACTGGCATTCATAACGACATCTTCCCCTACTGCACGAGCAAGAATCTCTTGTAAATCCATTCTACTAATAAATCTAGTGACCGGAAGCCCGCGTTCTGCCGCAGGAGTGAACGTGTCAAACTTGATGTACCTAATAACCAAACTAAATATCAATTCACAATAGATGCAAAGAAAGAAGTAGTAAGAAGAGAATTACAAAGAAACTGAAATCATTAGTATGACACAAGATTTAACTTACCAAGACCTAGAAACTTCATCCACAAGCCCATTGATTCTATTACCTGTGATGCAACCAACTCTCATAACTTCTTCAGCAACATTCAAATCTATAGCTTCTAAAGCTGCCAAAGCATTGCTTTGTATCTGGATTAGACCCCGATATTGCCCCTCCCCTCTTATAGCACTCAAATCCTTCTCAAACACCACTACCTCAAATCCTTTCCTCTTTGCAGCCAAGCAAAAACCAAACCACCAATCCCTCCACCAGCTACAAGTACCTTAAGCTTCCTCTTCTGAGGAGTTTGATCCTTACCAATTTCAGCTCCACTCTGCGTTGACTTTGAAACTGAAACAGGTGCTTCATGCAGTTCTGTGGCTTTTGCTTGCATCAGTATCCAATGTTGTTTCTTATTTGTATCGCATACACACCCAAGAATTCCCCGTTGAAGTCTCCAATCACTGCACCTTTGTGTAAATTGTTATCTATATAATGACTGCGTGTAGTGAAAGTTAAATATGTTCCCTGGTAGTTCAAATTAAGATCAGTAAAGATGTGGAGGACTAATGGCAATTGGAATGAGTCGTGGATCTACAATAAGTGGTTAATACCTGTCTAACCCATATAATAGAAGCACAAAAGCCAAGATACACAGAATCCAGAACCAGTGTATACCTGCATAACAATCACTCAATGGTTAATCATATGCAACATAAGTTAGAATCATGATAAACTCATCAAAATCAAACACAGTACAGTTACCAATTGGGCTTTAAATTCGCAGTCACGTAAAGGCAATAACCAGAAGTTCCAATAATCAAAGCATTCTTAGATCCAAGAATCCGCACCACCAAAGAAGCAAATAGAGAAAAAGACATAAACGGCAAATAAAGTATCCCAAGCGAAGTCTTACCCAAATCCTCCTCCTAAAAATTCAAAAACCATCACAATTACTTACCATCTTTCAAATTCACCATCAAATTTACTAATACAGTAACTTAATAGAAATGAAAACTAACAGTATATAGAGTGCTCTACAAATTTTGAGCAGCTCTATTAGCAAAAAAGATCACATATGGATGTACCAAATCTACCACTTCCACATATAAAAAACAAAAATACACTATGAATGTGACACAAGGTAAAACATGTTTATTAAAAGAAATACATGGAGACCTGTTTTTTGCAGTCACTTCAACTGTAGTGAAAAAAATTTCATCACAATTCAACAACTCAATAATTGGACCATGAGCTCCCAAAATGTTATAACATTTGCAGATCTCCCAAACTGAATTCAACCCTATACATGTATAAAATCAATGTTTTTAAACTTGAAACTAACTGATTCAATATGCAAAATAAATTACTACATCAAACTGTTCATTTCCATGATAAGAAAAATATGAAGAACTCAAAGAACCTTTTCCTTTTGCTTTTGAGGTATGATGTTAGTTATACCTGCAGCTTTAACAGAAAAAATGGCGTCATTCTAAATCTGCATCAATTTAGCTCTCTTCGATCTCTTCTCCATAGAAGCTTTACCTAACATGGATGAATTTGTAGCTTATGTTGATGGTGATGCCGACGAAGATGGAGCCGCGATCGTTGAAGAAGATGAAGAAACACCAGAGTTGGATCAACTGTTATCAGATCCATTAGTGTCGTTTCGGAAGAGTCCTGCATAAACCGAGAGTTAGGAAAGTGAACCGTGAAGTTTAAATTTCAAAATGTGTGAGCAATAAAATATGTCTGCAAAAGAAAATATCACAACCTAATGTGTCATTTTGACTAACGTAGGGGGATAAATAAGAAGTGGAATAAGAATACATAACCAAAGCATGTTAAGATCCCACATCGAATACATATGAAGCAAATAACAATGTCGTCTTTTCTGTTTCGAGTACATGTTAGTGTAACAGGGTACCTTCCAGAAGCTTACCTCCCCGATCTTTAACGTTGTCATATGAGGGAGAAAGTCATTGGCGACAAAGAAGCATAGAAATACAAAATCATCCATTACTCGTCCAAAGTCAATCTCAAAAGGAGCATTAGGAAAGACACACCACAACACATACTCAAAAGTATAGAAATACAAAGGCATAGAAATCAAAAAACAACAATAACATCGAAAACAAGCCTTTTTACGCTATAGTAAGAAACACACACCACACCACAAACTCAAAGTCCCTTCCATTTCTGGTTTCTCACTAACCAAAAACATTGTTCCAACTAATAAAACCCAAAAATTACAACAAGGTAATGTTCGGTGGTCGTTAAAACAAATAAAAACTAAATTCCCATAGCAAAACAAACATCTTTTATGGATTCACCAACAGATTAGCACAATTAATACAATGCAGAAGAATACCCATTGTTCACACCTTACATTATCAAATGAGAGGGATAACTTTTAGTTGTATCAACTTGCTTTATACCTAATAAGAGAAGAACACAAAAGGCTAAAGAAGTATGAAACAATTAAGTAGCTAACCTCAGAGCAGTCAAAATTGACAATTCAAAATAAAAGCTTCGATGAACACGTTTAACATCCTTCCTTCTGTGAAGTTTGAAACACCAAATAACAACCTAACTAATTCAATACCAAAACCTAGATTCAAAACAGTATAGAAAATATAATTCAAAAATAATAAAAAAAATCTAGATTCAAAAAACAACGAACCTGAAAATCTCTAAGCTTCCTTCAAACCTTCTCTAAGCTATAAAATCTATTGATTCCTTTCATTTACTTGAAAATCAAAACGAGATTATACTGAAGATTTGAAGAATTCAACTCACTATTAGAGATGAGTATGTAATGGAGATTCTAACCGACGACAACATTTTAGGGTTACGATAATCCCTAAAAGATTTTAGAGAGAAAGGTTAGAATCGTGAATGAAACGAAAGTTGTTTTTTTAAAAAAGAGAAGGTATGGACGAAGATTGAGAGATGAGGAGAAGATACAGCAGTGATCTAGAATTTTGAAATAAGAATTCGACCGAGTGTGTTCTCTGTGTTTTCTTGAGCGAGTTGAAGTGAAAGATACAGAAGGGATAATGTGATTTTGGCTCAGTAATGAAAATAGAAAGTGAATTAAAAATAAATATTTTATTGTAAAATAGGGGCGAGGAGCAAGTAACCGTACGTCTTAGTCACATTTTATAAGGGAAGATTGTTTTATTTTTAAGTTTTATTAATTTGTGATGGAAATTTTGCGACGGTTGAGCTTAACTGTCGTGACAACTGTCGCAAATAGGAAATTAGGACGGTTTTTACGTAAGGGTCGCAACTTATGTGTCGTAAAATGGAAAATTTCTTGTAGTGTTTGGCCAATGTTGATCAATGGGAAGCCAAGTCTCCTCTAGCCATTGACTAGAGGTTAGGGCACATGCCTTTGGTTCCTTAGGTTTTGGATCATTCTTAACTGAATTCAGTTGCAAACGTGTCAGTCCATGCCACCTCTAAGCATCCATTAAATGCTCCAATCCAAAATTGGAGTCTTGTCCCTCTTTTAAGGATTTCTAGGTTTGGCATGCTACTTCTTGTTCCAAGGACTTTGGAGGCTTGGCTCAGTGTTTGTCCCCTTTGGATTTGATCCTCAGATGTGTCCAAGATGATGACAAGGCTTGGAATTAGCTGATTTTGCCAAATCGAGCAAAAATGCAAAATTCTGCCCAGCCTTGGCAGTTTTCAGCAAGGCATATTGCCCTTGTCATATCTCATGGCTTAAGTGGAATTTGGTGATGTTCATGGTCATTTTGGAAAGCCCTCATATGATACAACAACTGTTTGATCATAATTGGTTTTGATACCTTTTGGATCCAAGTGAAAAATCCCCCTACCTTCCGGTAGATTCTGACTTAGTGAAAATTTCACTAAGTGTTGGAAAAAGTGACATTTCATGTTTTCAGCCATTTTGATCATTCCATAACTCAAAACTCATAATGAATTGGAATGAGGTGTAGTTGACACGTTTGTAGAGGGCAATGAGGGCTACAAATCCAGCTTTGGATGGAAAAAAATGGCCTTGTGGTTTAGGAGTTATGATCCTTCAAAGTTGGTACCCTAGCCACTTTGTTCCATAACTTAGAAAATTTCTAAGTTTTTTATGGTTACCCCTTTTACAAGTTATCCCACTTTCTTGGATTTTTCTTGATGAATGATGATTCCAATCATATATTAACATCATTTTAGGGTTAAAAACCCATTTTTATGAAAAATCTCAAAAAGTCAAAGTTTGACTTTTGGGCACAATTGACTCTTTGTCAGATGAATTCCAAACTGTGCGATCCTCTAGGAAATCATGTCCTTGACCTAAATAAAACTTGATGGACATGTTCCAAGGATGTTATAGGGTGTATTGAATCATGTCTTAGGGTTTGGGAGCATGCCTGGGTCAAAAGTTAAAGGTACAATTGACTTTTCTCGCAAAACCCTAACTGTGGTTCAGATGAAATTGAAACTTGTTGATCAAGCTTCATGGATTAATCCATTGTTGCAAATGGATTAATGTAGTGTATTAGAGACCCTCAAATCATGTCTTGAGGTCTTGGCTCATGATTTGTCCCAAAAGTCAACTTAGGGGTGAATTAGGTCAAGAAACCCTAATTCCTGATTTTTTGATGAATGCATCCCCTGAGGCAAAATTGACTTGATGATAGGGTCCATGAGGTTCCATGGAGCATATTAGGATATTCTTTGAAGCATTGGCTCATTCCCATAATTTGGTGACACTGGCGATTGTGAGGCTTAATCCACCTAGAAGGGAGCAGCCTTGTGCTTAATCCTTGATGTGGGAGTCCTCTTGATCCATTGTAGATGTTAGACAAGTTAAAGATCATGTCATTCATTGATTGATCCTTTGTCCAAGGCTCTGAGAGGGCTTGAAACCCTAAGTTTGATTGTAGTGGATGCTCACCCATTTTTGGGGAGACTAATGAGGCATGATGATACACGCATATTGTGATCATGATTTGCACAATAATGAGAATCTTCATGGTCAAAATTTGGGGTATGATAGGAGCCTGTGACCCTGAGGATTTAGTAGGTATTAACCTTATGACCACTTGGTAGTGCGGTGACTATCGGGAATAGTTAATACACGATACTACACTCAAATGAGATTCATCCTAGGATGCTGCAGATCGCTCGAGTAAACCAGCTTGCTGTTGATATCCCTAGGAGGGGTCAATGATTTTGGGAACCTGGAACTCGTTCTACAGGTACAAAAATTGACCAGAATACAAACTTTGGGGATGGGTAGAGCCATGACTCCATGATCGTGACGTTGAACCCTTGAACCCATGATTTTTCAATGTTTTTGTGTGCTGCATTCATGCATTCATTTAAAAAACTCTTAAACAAAGAAAAAATCTTCTCTTCTTTCTTCAAAATAAACTAAAATAATAATTGCAAATATCATAAAGATTACGTTATGGATTTCGGTAGAAGAAAGACACACAAGTACACTTTCAAGGCTCCGAAACTAGAGGATTTAAGGAGGTTGGCAAGGATGATCACCAACCCTGATGCTTTCAGAGCTAAGCATGGAGGACTGCTGTCTCTGTTAAGGGTCCACGTAGTTGAAGGAATCCTGTCTATGTTAATTTAGTTCTACGATCCAGTTTATCACTGCTTCACATTCCCGGATTATCAACTGGCACCAACGTTAGAAGAGTACTCTCATCTAGTTGACTTACCTATCACTGATCAAGCTCCATTTTCTGGACTGGAAGAAATTCCAAATTACCAGGCCATTGCAAGAGCAATCTCTTTGGACGAGTCAGAAGTTAGGACTCACATGATCACCAAAGGAGGAATCCAGGGTTTACCAGCTAAATTCCTGGTAGAGAAAGCTCTGTACTTTGCTATTATAGGAAACGTAACTTCTTTCGAAGATATCTTTGTCCTACTCACATATGGGTTGTTCCTCTTTCCCAATATTGACAACTTCGTTGACACCAACGTTGTTAAGATATTTCTGATTGGAAACCCCGTACCGACTCTGCTCGCAGATGCTTATCATTCTGTACACTTAAGGAATTTGTACAGCGGAGGAATGATCACCTGCTGTGTACCCTTACTTTACAAATGGTTCGTTTCCTATTTACCCAAGTCTGCTATATTTTGGGATCACAAGAGTACTCTACGTTGGTCACAAAGGATTATGTCTCTTACCAACTCTGACATAGATTGGTACAATCGAATTTACGAAGGGATAGAGATCATAGACAGATGTGGAAATTTCCCTAATGTACCCCTCATTGGAACTAAAGGAGGAATCAACTACCATCCAATTTTAGTTCGTCATCAACTCGGATACCCGATCTTCAAGAAAGGGGAAAATGACAGGGCACTAAAGAAAGAAATAGTGCATGCCTCGCAACATATTTACAGGAAAGGAAGAGAGTCTCTAGGAAGACCAAAATGTATCTCCATGGAGCCTTATCTCCACTGGGTACAAACTAGAGCCCTCAAGCTGAGGATGCCTAACCCTCACCAAGAAGTTTTCCCCTTAAAGGAATCTGTCTTTTATTTCATGTCTAATGCGGAAAAACCCCAGGTAGCTCTCAACAAAGTTCAACGTGAGAAGAGCTCTTGGAAAAACAAGTATCAAATCCTCAATGTGGGGTGTACCAAGATTCATGAACTATTAAAGGAAAAGGATCCTCTGATTAAGATATTAGAGCATCATGCCATAGAATGTCAAGAAGATTGAAAGAATTTGCTCGCTTCTTTCACCTGGTAAAGGACTGACCACCCGACAATGGCAGAAGAACCCCGATTAAAGAAAAGGAAAATACCAGAGTCAGCATCTGAGCTCTCTTCAGAGAGGACTCAGGATCCATAAGCTTAGCCATTTCCTTACAGCACTTTGCAAAATATTGTACTTTTTCTTATTGCAATCTTTCAAATTCAATAAAACAGGGTCTCCACCCTTCACTGTATGATATTTGCAATCTATTTGTTGAGGTTATTTTTTATTAAAGCTAAAAAAAAATAAAACATATTTTTGCATATCATTCATCATTCTCACATAACGCGTCTTCTTATCTTTGAATGTCACACCTATATCGTGATTCTAGAGTCAAAATGTCTCACTCATACAATACTTGGGCCAATCGACAAAAGAAAATGGACGATCTCGAGGAAGAGAACAGAGAGCTGAGAGAAGAAATCGACGCTCTGAAGGAAAGTTTGGAAAAACTTCACAGTGACATGCAATCCCTAGCAGCAGCTTAGGAACAGTGGCAACAAAAGACTGTAATCTCGGAGATCACATCTACACCCATTGTGGAGACACATGAGAATCATCCTCGGTACAACATGCCTAAAGGTCGCCCCTGGGGCATGCCTCTCAACTTTGTCACTGAAGGATACATTCCGCCGGTCACTGGAGACTAAGAAACTGCAGCAGCAACCATTGGGCCTGAAGGTTACAAACTTTGGGAAAATGAAGATGCAAGGTTTACAACAGCAACACCTGAAGGTTACAAACTTCAGGGCACTAAAGCACCAAGAGTCACCGCTGTAATATCTATACCACAACCAGTGGTCCACACTGCCCCGGAGGACAGATTCCATAAGCTATTTCTGGCAAAAATGAAGACATGTACGAAAGGATGAATGAGTTTCAAGAATAATTCTTGGAAATGCAGAAGTAACTGTATGCCATTCGCGGTCAAGACTTGTTTGGAAAGGACGCCGCAGAGCTCTGTCTGGTCCCTAATGTAAAGATACCACACAAATTCAAGGTGCTTGACTTTGAAAAATACAAAGGCAACTCTTGCCCTCAAATTCATTTGGTGATGTACGCTCGAAAATGTCAATTCAGACAGAAAATCAACAGCTACTGATTCATCACTTCCAAGACAGTTTAACCGGTTCTGAACTCAAATGGTACATGGGTTTAAACCGCACCAAGATCAGTACTTTTAGAGATCTCGGTGCAGCCTTTGTTCAGCAGTATAAATACAACCTAGACATGGCACCGGATAAAGATCAACTCAGAGCAATGTCGTAAAAGGACAAAGAGACATTTAAAGAATATGCTCAGAGATGGCGTGAAGTTTCCGCCCAGATCTGTCCCCCTCTTGAGGAAAAAGAGATGAAAAAAATCTTTTTGAAAACCTTGAGTTCATTCTACTACGACCGAATGGTTGCAAGCGCGCCCAGTGACATCACGGAAATGGTGAACATGGGAGCACGCCTTGAAGAAGCAGTCCGAGAAGGACGATTGGTCAAAGATGCAGAGCCATCCAACAGTACTAAGAGATACGGTAGTGCTTTCCAGAAAAAGAAAGAATAGGAGATCAGTAATATCTCTCTAGGAAAGCAAAGGCGAAGGTATCAACCAGTAGCGGCAATAACTCCCGCTATCAACCCTGTGCCGGCTCCGACTTATCAACCTCAGGTTTCCCAGAGCCAGTCAAGTCAATAGCGTATCAGCAAAGGACACAACAACCTCTTCATCAGGCTAGTCCTCAGTACAATAGAAATAATCGTGCGACACGACCATCAGCTTTCGACCCTATACCGATGTTGTATGCAGAATTATTTCCACCTCTACTGGCTAAGGGGCACGTCCAAACCACGTCTCCTCTTACAATACCGAAAAATTCACCTTTTTGGTTCAAAGCGGACCAAACTTGCCCTTACCATCAAGGAGGATCGGGGCACAACATTGAAAACTGTCTCAGCTTCAAGTCTGATGTACAGAAGCTTGTCAGGAACGGGATCCTATCTTTCAAAGATACTAATCCGAATGTTCAGACGAACCCGTTGCAACAACATGAAAAGACTGTAGTAAATTTGATAGAGGAAGAATTTCACCGCAGTTATCAAATTCACGTTGTACTCTCACTAGGAACAAATATGGTGAAGATGCATTGCAGGCAGAGTGGGTACGGTCATATGTCGTCTCACAATTATCACTAGTGTGATATCTGCTCAAATAATAATCAGGGGTGCTCCGTAGTGCAGTCAGCTCTGCAAGAACAGATGGATCTGGGCTGGATCCAATATCACCGAATCTGGGAAGTCAACATGGCCCATGCACATCCCAACATTGTTCAGAATCATAACATTCTTGCGATGAACGTCAATTTGGTGGCGATGCATTCGAGACAAAACCAATATCAGAATCTGCCACGACATGATTACAATACCTGTCCGATCTGCTCAACAAGCAATCAGGGATGCTCTTTCATACAAGAGGCCCTCCAACGCCAGATGGATCTTGGATGGATCCAGGATTACCGTGAATGAAATAATAGTCAAATCAATATGGTCCAGAAATTCGACATACGCTTGATGAATACTAGTCTGGTAACATCACATGCTAAGCAAGTTAGGCTCGACTTTCTGGCTTCACACAATTATCAAGACTGTGAGGAATGTCATGAAGACGATCAAGGATGTGTACTTGTCCAAAGAACACTTTAACACTTGTTGGCACACTAGTGGCTTCCAATTTACTTGGATGAAGCTACACAACAGGTTAACTTGACTTATGGAAATCTTGATAGGTATCAAAGTCAGGATGTCCGCTCGATGGAAATAGATCTAGTAAAGTTACACTGTATACAAAGCGGGCGTGGCCGGGTGCCACCCCACAATTACGAGCGCTGTAGAGTTTGTTCAGAGAATAACCAAGGATGTTACCTCGTACGAGCGACTCTTCAAAATTAGTTGGACTGGAAAGAAAACCAACCGTATTTAAGTTCTGGGTCAATTAATGTGATACCAGACTATCTCCTTGATCAAAGCAAAGACGTTGTCATAATCTCCGATCATGAGAGGACCAAAGACGTTTGTGCCATAATCCCTCTACTCGATGAATCAAGAATTCCTCTGGACAGTAGAAAAGTTCCCAACCAGGAACTGATTGAGGTTACCTATAACGATCAGAGAAATCTAAAAGCTCATGTGGTTATCTACCTGCCAGGTCCATTACCGTACAAATCGAATAAGGCTATCCCTTACTGGTACGGTGCGACAACCATAAAAAATGGAAAGGAAACTCCATTACCTTCCGTCATGAACATTGCCAACATCAGTCGAGTCACATGGAGTGGCCAGATCTTTAACAGAGCAGTTGGAGAACCTTCCAATGAAAAGGACCCTCAAATAGAAGGTCCCAATCAACAAGCCGGTCAATCCAGTAATCCCGAACTTATAAAGAACAACGATGAGATGCTGAAGCTCATCTAGAAAAGCGAGTACAACATTGTAGACCAGATGTTGCAAACTCCATCTAGAATCTCTGTGCTATCTGTCCTGCTTAGTTTCGAAGCTCACAGGGAAGCTCTGCAGAAAGTCTTGGAGCAAGCTTTCATAGAACAAGATGTGACGGTAAGGCAGTTTGACAGCATTATTTCTAACATCACTTCATGCAACAATTTAGGATTCAGTGATGAAGAACTGCCGAGAGAAGGCAAAAATCACAACATGGCACTCAACATTACAGTCAACTGCCAAGATGATGCTTTAGCCAGCGTACTGGTAGACACATGATCGTCTCTGAATGTTATGCCAAAATCAACTGTGATTTGGCTATCATTTCAAGGATCCTCGATGAGAGGCAGCGAGGTCATCGTCAAAGCCTTTGATGGATCCAGAAAAACAGTCATTGGCGAAGTCGATCTTCCCATAACTATCAGTCCTCACACTTTCCAAGTCACTTTCCAAGTCACTTTCCAGGTCATGGACATCCGGACAGCATACAATTGTTTATTAGGAAGACCTTGGATACACTAGGCTGGGGCAGCACTTCGACACTTCACCAGAAGCTGAAGTTCGTCAAAAATGACAAGCTAGTCACACTATGTGGAGAGCAGGCCCTAGTCGTGAGTAACTTATCATTATTCTTGTACGTAGAACTAGAGGAGGTTGTTGGAACCCAGTTTCAAGCACTGTTAGTAAGCAATGAGAATCGATCAGAAAAAGGAACGTCGATTTCCTTATACAAAGACACTCTCAAAGTAATCAAGAGTGATAATGTAAAAGGATGGGGACAGCTTGTCATTCCTACAGATAACAAGATGAAGAGAGGTCTTGGTTTCTCTTCAACCAGTACCCAGACTGCCAACAAAGATGAAAGCTTTCATCCCATTCAAGACTTCTTCCACAGTGGAGGCTTTCTCCACCCAGTGTCTCAAGAAGTACACACCATCAATGAGAGTGACTCTTCCGATACAGATGAGGAATGGAAATCTTATCTCAACCAGGACGGTTATATGTCTCAGGAAGGAGCTCACAGTCCCTTATGTTTTCTCAAGCAGGGCCCGAGATATATACCAAGATCAGACGTCCGAATGATTTACGGAGATTGTGATCCTGAGGGATGTCGTGCTCCACCTAACTCACTAGAAGATGATCTAATGAAAGATAACTTTGATCAAGATTATTATGATATCCTGGTTGACTTTCCTATCTGGGAGCCATACACAGAAAACTTGGGGCAAAAGAGTAAGCCCAACGATGCTTATCAGATGAGTAATATTGAAAAGAATGCCCATATTCCCACCAAGTCATGGGACCATTACTCGGGGCATTCTGAAGATATCCAGCACAATGATGAATTTGCAAAGACTACAGGACTAGAGTTCATCAACTTTGCTTTTCCCGAAGTCAACGTCATCGAGGAAGATGACTCGACCACTCCCACAAAAGTATGGGACACCTTAGGATAGCTGAGTGTCAAGTATGACTTCTTAGTCAAGTACACCGCTCCTGAAATCTCTCGCATCAGATATGAGGACATCCAGCCAGCTAGATGGGGAGATCCTCTTGAGAGTGAAAACACTAAGTAAGATATAACAGAAGAGTTCGTTTACGACAACTCTGCATGGGAGGAAGACTCCAACGATCCTGCTCTACCAGAAATCAATGTCATTTCTAAGGACAAACCAAGAAAGAAGGTACCAGACTTTGTGACTTACCGAGGAGTTCATCGCCAATGGGTTACTGTCGATGTCCCAAAAGTCATCCATAAGTCTAAGTTGCTTGTTTTAAACCCCGTTGAAATATACGATCCGATGCCCTCTCCCAACTTTGAATTCCCGGTACTTGAAGCTGAAGAAGAAAAGGACGAAGAAATTCCAGAAGAGATCTTCCGATTACTCAGACAAGAGGAAAAATCTATTGAGCCTCACATAGAGCCATTTGAAACGGTCAATTTGGGAACAGAAGAAGAGAGGAAAGAATTAAGATTCGAGCATTTTTCAGTCTGAATGTCAGAGAAAGCTTGATAAGACTTCTCAAAGAGTTTCCAGATGTATTTGCTTGGTCCTATCAGGACATGCCAGGGTTGGATACCAGCATCGTGGAATATCACTTACCGTTGAAAACAGAATGTCCTCCAGTAAAACAAAGACTGAGACGGACCTACCCGAATATGGCTATCAAAATCAAGGAGGACGTGCAGAAACAGATAGACGCTAGTTTCCTTGCCACCTCAGAATATCCTCAATGGTTAGCTAACATAGTACCAGTTCCAAAAAAGGACGGAAAAGTCAGAATGTATGTAGACTACAGGGATCTGAACAAAGTAAGTCCAAAGGATGACTTCCCCTTACCGCACATAGACATGCTGGTAGACAGCACATCAAAGTTCAAAGTCTTCTCCTTCATGGATGGATTCTCGGGCTATAATCAGATAAAAATGGCGCCGAAAGATATGGAGAAAACTTCATTCATCACCCCATGGGGCACCTTTTGTTACAAGGTAATGCCGTTCGGTTTGAAGAACACCGGGGCAACCTATCAAAGGGCCATGACTACTCTGTTTCACGACATGATGCACAAAGAAATCGAAGTGTATGTCGATGATATGATTGCCAAATCTAAAACATAAGAGCAGTATGTGACCCACCTGTCAAAGTTATTCGAGCGTCTGAGAAAGTACAAACTCCGCTTGAATCCCAACAAATGCACATTCGGTGTCAGCCCGGGAAAGCTCTTGGGGTTCATCGTCAGCCAAAAAGGAATTGAGGTTGATCCTGACAAGGTCAAGTCCATTCAAGAAATGCCTTCACCAAAAACTGAGAAATAAGTCAGAGGATTTTTGGGACGTCTGAATTATATTTCAAGGTTTTATCCCTCATGACCGCGACATGCGCGCCGATCTTCAAACTACTCAGAAAGAATCAAAATTGTGTATGGACAGAAGATTGTCAAAAAGCTTTCGACAGTATAAAAGAGTATTTGTTGAATCCACTGATTCTTTCTCCTCCAGTAGAGGGAAGACCATATTGATCATCTACCTAACAGTCTTGGAAGATTCCATGGGTTGTGTACTTGGCCAACAAGACGAAATCAAAAGAAAAGACAGTATATGATTTTCCACACTACTTGGTTAATCTCCAAGATGGATCCAACTCGGTACACTATGCTTGAAAAAACTTGCTGCGCTCTGGCTTGGGCAGCCAAACGTCTTCGCCAGTATATGATTTTCCACACTACTTGGTTAATCTCCGAGATGGATCCAATCAAGTACGTCTTTGAAAAACCTGTTCTCACAGGAAGGATTGGTCGTTGACAGATGTTGTTATCAGAATACGACATCGAATACCATGCTCAGAAAGCCGTCAAAGGAAGTATCTTAGCCAATCATTTGGCTCATCAACCAATTGACAATCAGGAATCAGTCGGATTTGACTTCCCAGAGGAAGATGTCATGTACTTGAAAATGAAAGATTGTGATGAACCGGTACCTAGTGAAGGGCCAGAACTAGATTCCCAATGGGGATTAATTTTTTATGGAGCCGTCAACAATTATGGAAACAAAATTGGGGCAATCATCGTAACATCTCAGGGTACCCATATTTCTTTCACTGCCCGATTGACGTTCAAGTGCACAAACAACGAGGCCGAATACGAAGCTTGTATCATGGGTCTCGAAGAAGCAATTGACTTAAGGATTAAGAACTTGGACGTATATGGAGACTCAGCCCTGGTTATCAATTAGATCAAAGGAGAGTGGAACACATACCAATCAGGGCTAATTCCTTACAAAGATTACGCGAGAAGGTTGTTACCATTCTTCAACAGAATAGAGTTTCATCGCATTCCTCATGAAGAAAATCACATGGCTGATGCACTAGCCACTCTCTCTTCCATGATTAGTGTAGGTCAATGGAACGACGTACCAAAGATTGACATAATGCGCCTTGAGAGGCCCACTTACATCTTCGCGATCGAAGCAGTCACAGACGACAAACCCTGGTATCATGATATCAAACGCTTCCTTCAAAGACAAGAGTACCCGCCTGGGGCATCCAGGAAAAACAGGAAAACTCCCAGAAGACTAGCAGGCAACTTCTTCCTGAACAGTGATACACTCTATAAAAGAAACTTCGACATGGTTTTGCTCAAATGCGTAGACAGACCAGAAGCAAACATGTTGATGAAAGAGATTCACGAAGGATCCCTTCGAACTCATGCCAATGGACACACAATGGCGAAAAAAATTCTTAGAGCAGGGTAATATTGGTTGATAATGGAATTCGATTGCTACAAGTACATGAGGAAGTGTCACAAGTGTCAGATATACGCAGACAAAATCCATGCACCGCCAACGCATCTCAAAGTTCTTTCTTCTCCATAGCCTTTTTCTATATAGGGCATCGACATGATTGGCATGATCGAACCCAAAGCTTCAAATGGACATCGGTTCATCCTGGTAGCCATTGACTACTTCACCAAATGGGTTGAAGCAGTGTCATACGCCAATGTAACCCTTCAAGTGGTGGTCCGATTCATAAAAAACAATCTCATCTGCCGTTATGGTGTTCCAAGCTAGATCATTACGGATAATGGATCTAACTTGAACAACAAAATGATGAAAGAGTTGTACGCTGAGTTCAAGATCGAACACCATAACTCATCTCCCTACCGACCTAAGATGAATGTAGTGTAAAAAGTGACTAACAAGAACATCAAGATGATCGTCCAAAAGATGCTTGTAACCTACAAAGACTAGCACAAGATGCTACCCTTTGCTCTTCACGGTTATCGCACATCTGTCCGCACTTCAATAGGGGAAACCCCTTTCTCTCTAGTATATGGCATGGAGGCAATGCTCCCCATAGAAGTAGAAATCCCATCAATCCGGGTATTGATGGAAGCCAAGCTAATAGAAGCTGAATGGTGTCAGAGTCGACACGATGAATTAAATCTAATCGAAGAAAAGCGAATGACAACTCTATGTCATGGTCAGTTGTATCAGCAAAGAGAGAAGAGAGCGTTTGAAAAAAAGGTCTGACCCCGTGTCTTCAGAAAAGGAGACCTTGGCTAAAAAAGATACAATCATTCCTCACTGATTCTCGGGGCAAATGGACTCCGGATTATGACGGCCCCTATGTGGTCAAGAAAGCCTTCTCAGGCGGTGCCTTGAGACTCGCAACCATGGATGGAGAGGAGTATGCCTACCCCACGAATATTGATGTAGTCAAGAAATACTTCGCCTAAATAAAAATAAAATAAAATAAAAACGTCTCGGTGGATTGAAAACCCGAAAGGGCGGTGCAGGAAAAATTAGAGACACAAGCAAAAATCATCCCGATGGATTTGAAATATCAAAGTACAATCCAGGAAAAAGTTAGGGATTCATGGAAAGTAACTACGTCTGATCAGTTCGACTCCTCAGTAGTAGAGCCATCCATCAGAAAACTCCAGTCAAGGTCATCTTCGAAAGAAACTCAGGATGTCCAGAATTCAAAGTTGGTAGAAGGATAACGAATTGAAATTCTGGTATCAGATATGTGATGTTAAGTGTGATGTCACAACATCAATATCTGCAGTATGAACAAGACAATAAAAGCACAGAATTGCACACCAGGATTGTTCACCCAGTTCGGTCTAACAACCTACATCTGGGGGCATACCAAGCCAGGAAGGAAGTCCACTATTAGTAGTATCAAATTACAGACTCAACAAACCAGTTGACAATCTACCTAATTTAATAACTACCCAATGACCCTTCTATCTAAGTTTTCCCTAGATAAGAGACTTCATCTCACTCCCAATCATCGCAATGATGTCTAGCAGTCAACATCTCCGCCAATGCATCAACAGCTTGATTACCAACAACTTTTCAAACACAGAAAAGTAGAAGTCACACTTCCATGACACACCTTGCAGTTGCTTCAAAGTTTCCTCCAAGAACAATACAAAACTCATTACCTACAGGTTTCTGAGTTAGAACACAGTGACCATCTCACAACCCGAGTGGTCCACTTAGACAAAGCCCTAATGATCTACATCTTGGACCCGTGCCTATTCTAGATTGCAAGCATTCTATTTATAACTATTTCCCAACTGGATTTGGGCCTTCAAATCACAACAAATCTTCTGCCCCAAGTCTGCAAAAGATTCTGCTTCTAAATAGATCTTCAATTAAATCTTCATCATTAATTCTGATTATTCTCTATATCTTCTTGCACTAAATTAGCAACAAACTAATCTCTTCATAAATGATTGCACCAGAATATATCTACCCCATGATATTCTCCTGCAATCTCTGATTCTCTTCAGCAGAATATCCAGCAACATGCGCAACCCTAATAAAACATCTCTGACTGATGTTCACAACTGATGTTAAGACATCGGGTTTAACATCAGCACACAACTGCAACCCTTAACCCTTACCACACCAGAATGTTAAATAAACGTAACAATAATGTTAGAAGCTCATGTTGAAACATCAACCATGACATTAACATTGTTTTACCAAAATTTCAGCCAATCACAAGAACTAATAATCTCCCCCTTTGGCTAATTTTGGCTAAAACAAATATATAAACATTACAGCTCAAATTACAGCAGCAATTACAACCCTATACTACTATTAGAAGTCATCTGATCCTAACAGTAATCATCAGTAGCTACTGTGTACAGCAACCATGGAGAATCATCTTCTTGGCTAATTTTGAATGATATTAGGACATCATGTTGGACATAACATCACCACAGCACAGCAACTTCAGGCAGCACATTAGGACCTAAGAAGTAGAAAGTCCTGAAGTATTGGTGCACATGAGGAAGAAGATATCTGACACTCCCCCTCAATCCAACACATTTCTTTTTCCTTCTAGGACATACCCAGAACAAATGTAGAAGACTCCTCCAGAAAAGAAATGTTTGTCTATACATCAAAGACCAATGGTGGCATAAGAGAATTCTACACACCTTCTTTGATCAGACACCAAGTTTAATCTGTGGCATAAGATGAACCTTAAGAAGTGCCATTCTGCCAACCCAGGTAACTTAGAACACAAGTCACAACTGTGTTTATAACTCAGGACACAAGTCACAAAGACTCAACACCAACTCAAGGATAGGACATCCTCTGCGACACCTCTGAACCACATCTGGAACTGCAGACTCCAGACATAGCATCTGCGTAAACCATTTAGCAAAACCCTTTCCTTTCTCCCCCTTTTTAGCCACAAATTGGCAAAGGAAGCCCTCACAGAACCAGACCCAAGTAGTGCTCACCCAAAAACGAACAAACGCCATAAGACTTATGAAACAAGAACACTCGCTAGCTGAAGGAGCAAAGAATAACCTCTATAAATAGCTGACCAGTTACTTTGGAATTAATGAGCCTTGAATAGTCAAAGTTCTTGGTCATAGAAACGCTATTTTAGGAACTAAAAACTCCATCCAAATTCAATGTCTACCATCCAAAACAGTCTTGACCGCATTTATTGCTCCTAAACTGATTCTTACCATAAATTGTGCCAAAATAGTTCCATGCATAGTTGAAGACACGTGTTTCACCTTATCCTAACACCGTCCAGAATAATTCCTTGTTTGGCTCAAGAAAAACATGTCTTGTACCATGTTCTGACATCTTATCAGACAATGTCTGCTTGCTCACAGTATTATCAACCCAAGACTCCACAGAAGATTATACATTCCAATAAAATTGTCTTCAGACTACTCCTCAGAAGTATGTGCACACATTATTCAAATACTTAGCTTCACATGGCTAGAACCATCCAATGCCAACCAACAGCCTAATGTCATAACATGTTATCTGACATTATATCCTCATAAGAGGCAACCAGTCTCCACAAGCTTGATCATCATGCAAGCTTCATAATATATGCACCTTTGCAGCAAGATCCATACACACGTACTCCCCCTGACATGGTTAACTAATGCTCTAGGTGAAGATGAACATTTGTGCACACTTGCTGAGCACCTGTATTTTGGTACCAATGTCCCTTTCTCCAAATGCAGTCATTCCCTATCATACTCTTCATCTTCAGACTTCCAATCAATCAATACCTGATCTACTTCAATCTTCTCTACATTCTCCATCCAAGGCAGACCTTCTACTTCATCATTCTCCCGTATGACTATGTAGATGTTCCTTAGACACAATGTATACACCAAACTCCTGAACCAGAGCATAACCATCCTTCACCAAGGATCTTCAAGTCATATTAACTACTTGCTCCAAAACAAGACATCTTGGATTCACCAAGCCTCTTAGTCATGTAAGATCTTCTCAAGCCACAGCTCTCGCAAACTGTATGAGATAGATCTTTTTGAAGCATCCATAACTTCCATTACTGTAGATCACCTCTATCTTAAGCTGATGTGCCACATCACCAGCTGAGACTTCTGATCTTAAGCTAGATGTCAAAACATTATGATATCCAACTGTTGAATTCAGCTCTTCCTTCTGCCACTTAGAAGAACCTCCTCCCTTTGCAGAAACAGATTTCCATGCTCTCATAGACTTTATTCAACAATCAAGTTTGAGTAGACAACCTTCATCCTGCTCAGAAACTCCAAAGACTTCAAACCTACCACATCTGAATCTTCAGAAAATAAGTAGTCCAAGACTACCCCATAACTATACCAAATAATGCCACTTCTAAATACACTATAGAACACACAATCTTATTGTTATAATCTCAAGATTCTTTTAACCATCATGATTGTTTCATAGAGTTCTCACACACCACGAAGAGAAATAAACAGCCACATAGAGAAAAGTATATTCTCAACACTTCAACAGTCCTGCACTTTTACATCAGACATATACATAGTCTCCCGTCAATGTATTTTGTCATTAGTTGAATGCACAACCTTATCAAAAGCAGACAAATACTCAACTCCTATCAAGGTAACCTTCTCACACAACAGGCATATGCTGATTCTTCTTCAAAACAAACCATCACGACAACCATTCACACCACAACAGCATTCCAGGTCAGGTCAGTGTCTTGACCTTTCACTCCTCCCTGAGCAAAGAACTGAAATGATGTTTCAACATCAGTTCCGACATCAACAATCATAGTAAATCACACTAAACATCTACTATGGCTTTAGAGACAACAACCATAGTAATCCACACACATCTCTTGCAAGGGACACAAGAGGATTGACCATCAGTAGCTGACCAACCTTCAAACCCAGAACATACACACAACTAGGAACCAGCATACTCTACATCTCAAGAATCTTCAAACTTTTAATGTTCAGACCTCCTGTCTGTCTTTGAGATGTTGGATGCGATCCTTCTATAACTAAAGGAGAGAAACCATTGACTGGTCATCACAACCAGCATAGACAAATATGCTTCTCCCAACACTTCAACCTACAAGGATGCCCTTCAATCCTTACAAAAATATGTTCCATTATGTGAGGACACCACATAACTAAACTCCAGCTTTAGAGGAAATTTCTCATTCAGATACCAGGGAACCATAATCCTTTGGAAAAAAAAACAACTTCTCCTTGCACAAATCTGAAATGCTCATCCTATGGTTGGTACACACATATAACTCCTTTCAAACATAATCTACTCCATGGCCATAAACAAGATTGCAAACAACTGGCTACTTTGATCAGAAGGAACTTTCAGATATCAGAGAAAATGTCCTTGACATTTGAGCTTGACCTCCACAAAAACAAACAGCCTTTGAACACCTACTCACTTGGATCAGAAATACACTAATCCAATGAGTGACACTATATTGATCATCTTTGACCAACATACATATTTAAGACATGTTTCTTGAAGGAAACTTCTTAGACACACAACCCAGATGCCTCCTCTTCCAAGCCAGGAGTAGGTTCCAAATAGATGTGATCAATACACATTTGTTTAGCCCCCAAGCATCTGTTATGCCATATCTTTATCCAACAAGATTCTGCACAATCTGCTGGTCTTATGTTCCAACATCTGGTAGGACATAAGTTTTCTTCACAAGAAACACACCAAAAGATCCTTTAACACAGCCCAGAGATTGACCTTGTAGGGTTAGAGGCAAGAATAAATTGCTTCTAACTTTCGTCAGATCTCTTTTCAACAAGCTCATATAAGAGTTCCTTTATGAGTGGACTTGGGATGAACCACAAGTATCTTTGGCAACTCTAACAAGCTAGTTGAAGATATCCTCAAGTATCACCACACCATGTGATACATCTTCAGAGGAGAACAGAATGTTTCAGCCTTAACACAAAACCACCAGGAATTTTCCATCAGATATATATATGCAGCGGAACACACACCAAAAAACTCCTCTACAACCTTCATAATAACCCTTGCACAAACACGACACTCCATGTGCACTAGGTCAACATAGGTTTGAAAATAAGTCAAACCACACAACAGCTCACCACCAAAGCTACAAGCCTGATAACAATAGACAGGTCCAATACACACCCTGTCATTAACAGTTCATCCTTCACTCCAAGGGATCATACAAATAACTATAAGAACTGACAAAGTCCATAACTCAGCAAAACTATCTTCCTTGCTCATGAACCAGAAAGTATCTTCCTTAGATCTCATCCAGAAACAGACAGAATGCCTGCTCTGATACCAATTGAAATTCTGGTATCAGATATGTGATGTAAAGTGTGATGTCACAACATCAATATCTACAGTATGAATAAGACAATAAAAGCACAGAATTGTACACCAGGATTGTTCACCCAGTTCGGTCTAACAACCTACATCTGGGGGCATACCAAGCCAGGAAGGAAGTCCACTATTAGTAGTATCAAATTACAGACCCAACAAACCAGTTGACAATCTACCTAATTTAATCACTACCTAACGACCCTTCTATCTAAGTTCTCCCTAGATAAGAGACTCCATCTCACTCCCAATCATCGCAATGATGTCTAGCAGTTAACATCTCTGCCACTGCATCAACAACTTGATTACCAACAACTTTTCAAACACAGAAAAGTAGAAGTCACACTTCCATGACACACCTTGCAGTTGCTTCAAAGCTTCCTCCAAGAACAATACAAAACTCATTACCTACAGGTTTCTGAGTTAGAACACAGTGACCATCTCACAACCCGAGTGGTCCACTTAGACAAAGCCCTAATGATCTACATCTTGGACCCGTGCCTATTCTAGATTACAAGCATTCTATTTATAACTATTTCCCAACTGGATTTGGGCCTTCAAATCACAACAAATCTTCTGCCGCAAGTCTGCAAAAGATTCTGCTTCTAAATAGATCTTCAATTAAATCTTCATCATTAATTCTGATTATTCTCCATATCTTTTTACATTAAATTAGCAACAAACTATTCTCTTCATAAATGATTGCACCAGAATATATCTACCCCATGATATTCGCCTGCAATCTCTGATTCTCTTCAGCAGAATATCCAGCAACACGCGCAACCTTAATAAAACAAATCTGATTGATGTTCATAACTGATGTTAAGACATCGGTTTTATCATCAGCACACAACTGCAACCCTTACACCCTTACCACACCAGAATGTTAAATAAACATAACAATAATGTTAGAAGCTCATGTTGAAACATCAACCATGACATTAACATTGTTTTACCAAAATTTCAGCCAATCACAAGAACTAACACAATCGTTATGTTTCAATGTGGCCCTTTCCCCTTAAATTACCATTTTCTAAACTTTGTAAATGCTCTATGGGATCACGCACTTGGCTGATTTCCATCCGATCAATAAAATTTGAGCCCCAGTGCTTTTGTTTGAAATTCTCATTTGTTTAAGCTTTACAGAATGACATTTTTAACATGATTAACGATTCTTGAAATAAAACAAAAATGAATTTACTTGTCAAATTTTCTTCTGCTTTTAAAATAAAGATGGAATTTCTTTTTAACTGCTAAACGTGAAAAGAACATCGATGGCTTCTCTGGAAGTGATTAAACCTCAAAATGTAGAATTAAAGTACTCCTTCTAAACCAGTACACCTGAATGGAGGATCAACTGTTTCAGATGCGAATGCCCCATCTGATATCCCTGACAGAGTTCTTACCTCTTAAGACCGAACGGTGATTCTTTTCCCCCCGCAGGGTCCATTCCTCTCCTAAGCAAGGGATGATTGTTATCTTGAACCAATGATACTTTTTATCTCCCACAGTGGCCGAGTATCTAGTCATGTTCAACCATTAGTCTGTATGTCGCGTCAGTTTTGTCAGCATAAACATACATACATCATGCATAATTGATTTACATTCATAATCACATTGCATTAATATCACTCTGGTCATTCCCAAGTGATAAAGTCCTCTTGTCAGCCAGGCTGTCAGTTCTTTCCTCGTCAGGAAATGTGTCGTCTGAACATCTCTCCTAGTTTATTTCTGGATTAGAGCCTATCCTCGACCACTTTGATAACTTGAATCTCTGAAAGGCAAGAAGGTGTTCGACCGACAATTTTTGGAACATCACTTTTCACCATCGAAGATGATATTTTTTCCCTTTCCCGGATTAATGAAAATCCCCAGAGAAAGCCTCTCAACCGAAGACTCTTGGCAATACATCGGTTTTTCTCCCAAAAAAACTCGATGTTAATGAAGTCATCAACACCTCAAAATTGGGTCACATCACATGGCATCTCTCCGAGAAGATCTTGAAAGAAAGTATGATGTATCCCTAAGAAGAAAACGGTCTTTTAAGAGACTCGTTTTCCCCAGTAGAGTCAACAAATGGCATCTCCAACAGAGAAGTTTGCACACCTCTACATCTCAGATAAATGGGTATCCCCAGCAAGTCTGAGATTAAATTTTTTCATCAAATGGCGTCTCCCCAGTAAAACTCGGCGAGAAGTTTGATGAAGACCGCTACAAATAGCATCCCTTGTCAAGGAAGAAACTCGACAAGAAGAAACTGAGACCAGTTCTGTGGCTGAAGACTAGGATCGAGGGGAGGTTTATTTCAAAAGAAACTTAGACCAGTTCCGTAGCTAAAAGACCAGGATCAAGGGGAAGTTTATTTCAAGAAGAAACTTAGACCAGTTCCGTGGCCGAAGACCACGATCGAGGGGAAGTTTTATACTTTTCTAAACAACATTTCTTAGCAAAAGAAGATGGATGAGAAAATTGCCATTCATAACCATAGTCAAAATTTTGGGTATTCCGATATTTAATCCTCTTGCACCCTGAATGTCCAAATATCTTCGCCATTCACACCTTCGGGTCCAAGAAGATTAAATAGGGGATCTGTCATATCCCAAATTTTTACCACCAAGATTTCCCATCATTGTGCAAATCATCACCACAATGTGGATGTTCCATCAGGCTTCATCAATCTCCTCAAGGATTGTTGAGCTTTCACTACAACCAAGAATTAGGGTTTTGAGCCCTCTCAGGACACTTAGACAAAGGATCAATCAAACATGGACATGATCCTCAACTTGTCTAGCCTCTCAAACACCTATAAAGGATCAAAGGACTCCCACCTCAAGAATCAAGCACAAGTTTGTAACATTCCAAGTGGATCAAGCTTCAAGATCGACAGTGTCACCAAATTAGGGTTTTGGTCAACCAAGGCCTCCAGATGAAAATTTTCTTCTGGGCATGAGCCAATGCTTCAAAGCATAACCTAAGATACTCTAAGAGACCTCATGGATCCAATCATCAAGTCAATTTAGCCTCAGGGGATGCATTCATAAAAAATCAAGAATTAGGGTTTCTTGACCTAATTCACCCCTAAGTTGACTTTTGGAGCAAAGCATGACCCAAGACCTCAAGACATGATTTAAGGGCCTCAAGTACACCACATTGATCCATTTAAAACAATGGATTGATCCAAGAAGTTTGATTTACAAGCTTCATTTTCATTTGGACCGCAATTAGGGTTTTGAGGAAAAAGTCAACTGTATCTTTGACTTTTGACCAAGACATGCTCCCAAACCTGGGGACATGATTCAATACACCCTATAACACATATGGAACTCATCCATTAGGTTTGAATTAGGCCAAGCACTTGATTGCACAAAGGATCACACAGTTTGGATTCCATGTGATAAAAAGTCAACTGTGCACAAAATCAAGTTTGCCTTTTTGGAATTTTTCACAAATATGGTTCCCCTAAGTAAAAAACAATGTTAATGTATGATATTGATCACCATTCATCAAGAAAAACCAAGAATAGTGAGTTAACTTGCAAAAGGGGCAACCTTAGAAAACCTAAAATTTTCTAAGTTATGGAACAAAAGTGGTTTTTACCCAACCTTGCAAGGTCATAACTCCCAAACCATAAGGCCTTTTTCTTCCATCCAAAGCTCAAATGAAAGTTCATCTTACATACTTCAAATATGTCAACTACTAGAAATTCCAAATCCTCATGGATTTTGAGTTATGGATTGATCAAAATCACAAAAATGGGAAATGGCCACTTTTTCCAACACTTAGTGAAATTTTCAAAAAAGTCAGAATCTGTTTCACTTTTTCCAAACTTTGAGGCCATTTTTCACTTTGATCCAAGCTTAACCAAGACCAATCTTGGACATCAAAGTTAAAGTATGTCATGAAAGCTTTCCAAAATGTACAAGAACTCATCATAATTCAACTTGAGCTAAGAGTTACATCCATTGAAAGTTGGTAATCCAAAACTGATTTTACAAGACAGATTTTGTGCATTTTGCTCGAGTTAGCTAAATTGGACAATTGCAAGCCTTGTCATCCATTTGGACACCTCAAGGGATAACATCAGAGGGAAAAGATCTGATCCACAAGCCCCCCAAGTCCAAGGATCTACATGTAGTTATGTGGCACATAAAAAGGCTACAAATCTCAAAGACTCCAATTTTGTTTCAATGCATTCAATGGATTCACAAGGTGGCAAGCATCAAGACATTGCAAACTGAATTGTGTCAAGTCTTATCTCTGAAGCAAAGGACTCATAGCCTGTGCCCTAACCTCAAGTCAATGGCTAGAGGAGACTTGAGATTCCTTTGGATCAACATTGGCCAAAGGCCTGTACCAGTTGCCATTCACTATTCCTTGCAAAATAAACTTACTCTACTATAAATAGAGCTCATTTGTGGTCAGTTTGAGTACACCAAAGCACAACAACAATTGCTTTCCTCAAAATCTCTCTCATTATGCAGAAATGCCTTATTTTGCAAGTCACCACTGAGTTTTCGAGTTAGAGAGAAATTCCACCATTGCTCATGATCCAAACACATCCAATGTATCATATATAAGCTGTTCAAACACTCATCCTTGATCTGAAACACCAAAATCAGAAAGTCAACCTCCAAAACCTCAAATTTTAACTTTTTTGCATTTTTCAAGCCATATCTTGATTCAGTCACTTTCAAAACCAAACAAAGCCTCAAACACACTCCAAATATTATCCTCAAACTGTCCCAACAAGTTTCCCTCAACTGTAACATCATTTGAGTGAGGTACCATTTTGGTCACTTTTGCCACTTTTGCAAGAAAGAGCCAATTCTTGTTCCTAAGGATTCCAGCCGATTTTGATCATTCTAAAAGCTTCTAAGGGATCAATCAAAGGTGTCTAAAGCATTGGATCACTTCTGGCATAAGCATCTTGAAAGATAGCACAAGGAGCTTCAAGAGGTAAGTGCATCACAACTTGAACTCTTTAAATTATGCATTGCTTTGATGTCCATTGATCTTGGACATCTCATACATATCATAATGTTATGTTTGAACCAATTTTCCATGCTATTGTTGCTTGTATGATGAGATAACATAGAACATGCAAATCCAGGCCTATTTTGAAACCACTATCGGGTTTTAAAATAGGGACATATTTAGAAAAATCTAAAATCACTATTGGATTCCTCATGAAATTCAAGGTAGAATCCACCTAAATTTTGTCCAATTCCATGAAGAATTGAGGAAGTCATGGCCTTCATGCAAATCCACCATAAGTTGGCTTTTGCCTTGGCCTGACCTGAAATCCAGGTCACCCTTATGTATTCATGGGGTGGTTTTGATATACGGATGTATCACCACCCCAGTGGTAGCGCACATGTGTGTTTGGTTGGGAGGTCGTGGGTTCAAGACCCACCCAGACCATTTTGCCATTTTCCCCAATTTTGCTATTTTTTCACATTTTTCATGGTTTTTATTAATTAATTCCAAAATTAATTTCTCTCTCAATTTTAATTATTTTTTATTGGTTCTTTTTTTGAAAATTCACAAAAATATTAAAATATTTTATTCCATAAAAATTTCATAAAAATATTATATATTTGATATATTTAATATTTTCCTAAAGAATTATGTTTTTATTTGTTTTTAAACATTTAAAAATATTTCTTTCTCTTGATTTTTCAACTTCAAATGAATTTCAAGCTTTCATGTGATTAAGCATGATTTTTCAAAATATCTTTCAAAGTTGACAGTTTTTTTTTTTTAATATATTTGGTATTTTATATCATTTTTATTTAATTTCCTTTGAAAATTATATCTTTTAAATTTAAAAATTAGGGTTTCCTCTAAGTTTTGATTTTTTTTCAAACTTCAAATAAACTATTGGGCCTCTAATAGAGTGTAAGACCCATCTCTTTGTAAATAAAATAATTTTTGGGCCTCAGTCATTGTATAAGTCCTGATACGATCTTAAAAATCTTGGCGCGATTGCCGTTTTCAAAAGCTTTTTGGGCCTCTCCTTGAGTTGTAAGCCTCATCTTTTGTACAAAAATAAACTTTGGGCCTCTAATAGAGTGTAAGACCCAACCTCTTTGTAATTACAATAATTTGGGCCTCAGTCATCGTATAAGTCCCGATACAATTTTGAGAATATTAACACGATCGCTATTTTTCATCTGGGCCGCTCCTTGAGTATAAGCCCCAATCTTCTTTTAAACAACTTTCCCTTTTGATTTAGATTCAAATTCATAGTTGTTATCTAAACTTTCTTCAATTTCTTGAATAACAAACAATACAGTTGTTACAATGGAAGCTTGCTCGCCTGTATGTTTTATCAGCTTTCTTTTACATACATGTTTATATATACTTGTTTATAATGCTGGAAGCTTGCTCACCTGTAAGTCCTTCTACACTCTTTTACATACTTGTCTATATATTTCATATGTATATATACCTGTATATTATCTGCTTAGAGTTTTCCTACGCAATTAGGTATAGGATTAGATCAAACAAACTGTCACTCTTTCAACAAAGTCAAAACTAGTTCTCCATAGGAAATTCCAGATACAATCTTGCCTCATCTTGGGCTTATACAATATGGAATAGAGAAAGGCATTATTCCAGGTGAAACTTTTCTCAAGACTGCCACTATTAGAAAATTGTCAAAGAAATTCATTTCCCCAGAGAGGATTAATTCCCGGTGAAGCCTCTCTTGAATTTCTTCAAACTCTAGAACTGTTCACTACAGAAATGACGAATTCCTGGTGAAACCTTTCTAGAAATTTTCTTAAGTTTGGACCCACGGGCTTCCTAAAAGCATCCCCAGCCTCTTATTGGGCTTTGTACAAGGACCCTCAGGCTTCTTAAAAGTTCTCGTGTCTTCTCTTGGGCTTAGTACAAGGACCCGAGACCTCTTACAGGTATAGGACAAAACCTAGTCATCCTCTGCTAGAGCAGTCTTTCTAAGAGTCAAAGCCTCAGACTAATTAAGGGTTGATTCTCATCCCTTAAGACATCAGCCTCCTCTTGGGCATCATACAAAGATAAACCTTTTCATAACAGTAGATTTGGACAATCTCACCTCCATTCGGATCTCCTGAAACCCTCAAGTTTCCTGAAGGAACACAGGAATAACCTTTGTTCATTCCATAAACACTCAATCTTTCATCCTAGAATTCCCCTACAAGGGTCAATTTACCATCAATAAACCCTAAATTTGAACCTCAAGGCATTTGATATCTCAACTCTTCTGTAATCCTCCGCAAGAGTTGATTCCCCAAGTTGGACCTGTCTCTGGGTTTCAATAATCCTCAGCAGAAGTTAGCCTCCTCTTAGGCTTTACATAAGAAATTCCCCGACCAGCCTCCTCTTAGGCTTTGTATAATGATCATCCTCAGCAGCCTTAGCCTCAATCTTGGGCTTTGTACAAGACACCAAATAAAAATTCCCCAGTGGAGTCAAAACTTTTAGCCTCAATCTTGGGCTTTGTACAAGACACACATAAATATTCTCCAGCTGAGTCAGTCAAATTTCTTTTAGCCTCAATCTTGGGCTTTATACAAGACATATAAAATCTCCCCAGTGGAGTCAATCCTTTTTAGCCTTAATCTTGGGCTTTGTACAAGACAGACAAAATAAATCAATTCCTTCTAGCCTCCTCTTAGGCTCTGTATAATGATCTCCCCAAAAGAGTCAGTCCCTTTTCAGCCTTAATTTTGGGCTTTGTACAAGAAAGATATAAAAACTCCATAAATAGAGTCAACCTTTTAGCTTCAACCTTGGGCTTTGATCCAGGCACACAAAAAAATCAACATCCCCTAAGAGGAAATCAAAAACCTCTTCGTAGGAAGACATTTCTCTGTATATCACACATCAAAACAGAAAATCAAACAAATACCAATCCCAGATAATTACTGTAAGTGGCACACTTGTTGATTCAAAAATCCAAGATGTAGTCCTTCTTTATCCTGGTAAATCCCCTCTTTCATCTAACAGCTATAAGTGGCAAGCCTCTGGATTATTTACATCCACGCCAATGTCCCTCTCTTAGCATGAAAGATTCCTAAGAAAAAATGGCATTGATCTACACGGAGTTAAAATTTTCTCCTTTAGGACATCACCCGCATAAAGGAAATTATGGCATTGCTGGATTCCATATATTCCATTTAAAGTAATTCTCCTTTATAATCAGTTATCCAATAGTTGTGATAAACAAATGAGATAGCTCCCTTCAGAGGTGACAAATTCTCTCTCAATCAAAACCTTTAGCTTCAATCTTGGGCTTTGAACAAGACACGAATTCCTTTGAGCTTCAATCTTGGGCTTTGAAAAAGACACCAAACATCTTTTCCTCCCATAGAATAGGAGGAACTACGGTTGCTCTGATTTCCCTGTTTTTTAACGGGAATACGTAGGCATAAGATTACGAAATCTTAGCGAGCACACCAATAAAAAACTTTAGGTCCAGTACCTTACCAAAAATATCGGAAAAACACGAACACAACAAAAACTCTCTCTCTCTCTCTCAAACATTCCCAAAGGAGAAACTTTCCCAATCAACAGACAAACACCAGTAAGTAGAAAACAGTAGAATTGCTAACAACCTGTGGATAACCACATATAGGATGGGTAATTGACAACTCCCCATTGTATAACCTGACCCTGGAACCCCCAATATCTTAGCATTTGTTAAAGAAAACATTTGTGTGCAAGGTTAGTTTTAGATAACTTCCCTTTCCTTTTCGGCTTCACAAGATAGATAAGAAATTAGAAAGTAGCACCCAATTCCAACCATGGCGATAAGGTGGTCGCGTCACTGACAAAAATCGCACGCTACAGCGTCACATCAATCTTGGGCACATGATTCCACCAATTCACCTTAATCATGTAGGATAACATAGCCAGAGCTTCTGCCATTTGATTTTCGTCACGAGGTATATGGTGAAGCTTCACTGTATTGAAGAAAGTCAACAGTCTTCTCGTGTAATCTGTGTATGGAATCAAATTGGGCTGATGAGTATTCCAGTCTCCATTGACCTGATTGATCACCAAAGAGGAATCCCCAAATATGTCAAGAATTTTAATCCTCAGATCAATAGCCTCTTTGATACCCATAATGCAAGCTTCATACTCAGCTTCATTGTTGGTGCATTCGAAAGTCAGTCTGGTGGTGAAAGGTATATGAGAACCCTTTGGAGTGAAAATAACTGCCCCAACTCCATTGCCATTTACATTAACGGCCCCATCAAACATCAAAAACCACTTAGAATCAGCATCTGGCCCTTCGTCAACTAACGGTTCTTCATAGTCCTTCATTTTCAAATACATGATGTCTTCATCAGGGAATTCAAATTCCATCGGCTGATAATAATCCAGTGGCTGTTGAGCAAGATAGTCGGACATGACACTACCCTTGATGGCTTTTTGGGAAGTATATTGAATGTCATATACTGTCAGGACCATTTGCCAACGAGCAACCCTTCTGGTGAGAGTTGGCTTCTTAAAGATGTACTTGACTGGATCCATCTTGGATATTAACAGAGTTGTGTGAGTCAGCATGTACTGCCTCAGACACTTAGCAACCCATGCAAGTGCACAACATGTCTTCCCAAGCATTGAGTATCTTGAGTCGCAATCATTGAATTTCTTGCTCGGGTAGTAGATGACATGCTCCTTCCTACCTGTCTCGTCGTGTTGACCGAGTATACAACGCATTGAGTTTTCAAGTACTATCAAATACATTATCAGTGGTCTCCATGGAACTAGAGGTATAAGGATCGGAGGTTGTTGAAGATACTCTTTTATCTTTTCAAATGCCCTTTGGCAGTCATCATTCCACCCGATAGCCAGATCTTTTCTCAGCAGCTTGAAAATTGGTTCACAAGTGGCTGTAAGATGAGAGATGAATCTAGCAATGTAGTTCAACCTCCCTAGGAAACCACGAAGCCGTTTTTCTATTCTAGGCTCAGGCATCTATTGAATTGATTTTACTTTGGCTGGATCAACCACGATCCCTCTTTCACTGACGATGAAACCCAACAATTTTCCATGCCGCACCCCGAAGGTGCACTTATTCGGATTCAGCCTCAACTTGAATTTTCTCAACCATTCAAACAGTTTCTGCAAACTCACCAAATGCTCCTCTTCGGTCTGTGACTTCGCGATCATGTCATCTACATAGACTTCAATCTCCTTATGAATTATATCATGAAAGAGAGTCACCATTGCGTGTTGATAGGTTGCCCATGCGTTTTTTAAGCCGAAGGGCATCACGTTATAATAGAGTGTTTGAAGGTGCGAGAAAGACACAAGAAATGGGGGGTTGAATTGTGTTTTCACTCTTAAGAATTTTTCGCCCCTTATCGTTAAAGCACTAAGAGAACATCAGAGTTCATGAGAGACTCTGACTTGCGAAGTAGCATTCAGACTTGTCAATGCGTAAAGCATATATGACAGGGAGAGTCTAAATAAGATATGCTTCGTTCAGAACTTGCAGTGCGGAAGCTTATCAAAGTTGAGATGCAAGGTTCTGATTTGTTTATGTAAGGTACTGATAATTTAAAGTAAGACATAAATAATAAATCAAAGCATAAGCAAGAGTAAAGAACACATGATATATCCTGGTTCACTTGAGCCATCCCCAAGCTAGTCTAGTCCACCCTCCTCAGGTGATTTTTCCTTGAACAGAAGGACTTAATCCACTATAATCAATCTCGATTAGAGATGCACGGGCAACAGCCGATGAGTAACAACCTGCACAACCGCAGCTGTGACTAACCCACAATGAACCGTTCAGGGATTCAACTTAATGAATATAACAAACATTGACCTACAGGTTCCAATCTCACAAGATCTACTGCTAGGATTTCACAGCTAAACGTTCAGGGATTCGTCTCAATGAATATAACGTTTACTGACCCTATTTTAGGATTTTCCACAATGACACCAAGTCATTGTCTTCCCAAGTCTCCGATCACACTGATCACTTCACGAATCTTAATTCACAGAGAATTAGTTAAACTGGAGATTACAATGATGCTTCTTAACAAGCAGATAACTCCTAAGTTTAAGTTCATAAAAACACACAAGTGTTCAAGCAAGATGTGAGCAACATCTCCTTGCTATCTTAAGAAACTACAAAGATGTATGTTGATTTGACAGTTGTTGACATTTTGTAGATCTTCTTCTTCTTCGCCTTCTTAGTTGAGCAAGCTTTGAACAACAACTCCTTGCTTTAGATCTTCAATGTAGCTCAAACGAGAAGGTGGTTGATGACTTGACTGATTTGCAATGTTGTCTTCTTCATCAATAGCTTCTGTTTCGATTGTTGTTGTTATTTTGATTTATGATCTTGAGCTTCAACAACAATGGTCATGTGTAAATGGTGATAGCTTTGGATATTAAGTGTTACAACGAGAACTCATCATTGTGGCTATCATCATATCAACACAGTGATCGATTCACTTGTAAATCGACGCCTTCAGAAGCGATTACACCTTTCTTTAAATAGCCCAGTAAAATATAGCCGTTTGAATTACTGTTGGCTGTTTGAAAAGAGACGTTGCGTAATGATAAAGCTGTACTCACACATCTCCTTTTTACTGTAGAGGAAGTGACATGATATGTCTTCTTGGGCACTGTGTATAGTCTTTCACAACGGTAACATTTGTCTTAAAATATTCAGAGGCTTCTGGTGGTAATTAATTGAACCATGAGTATAGACTTTATAACAGGGTATTTTAAATCTCCAAGTCTTCAGTTTTCCGAAGTTGTCCATTAGGAATCTGCCTTCAGAACTTCAGCACTTGTCATGAAACCCGTTATTATTTTACTGCTTCAAGTCTTCTGAAACTTCAGAACTTGTCCATTAGGAATATGTCTTCAGAGTCTTTACCACTTGATCTTTAGAACCATAATCTTCAGAACACATAAGTCTTCAGAGTCTTTCTGCACTTGGTCTTCAGAGCCTTCAGCCTTTAGAACTTCAAGTCATTGGAATCTTCAGCACTTTGGTTCTTTAGAAGATTATCTCTTCAGAAGCTTCGCTATCTTCAGAATCACAACCACTCTCAGAGAGCATCCACAGAGCATTGCAAGAACAATATCAGCATCCTTGGATCTGACTAATTATGATCAGATACAGAAGCATACTTGCTTCTTGCGACTTGTGTCACACAAAGTAACTTCGCATATAATCAATTACACTCATCTGGCTGGTGCTTGTTGGATATGATATCTTCTTTTGATTATGATCTGAACACAACACAGGTTAGAACATAAAATAGTTCTTTCACAAATACACATTGTTATCATCAAAACATAGAGATGACTTGTAGAGACAACTCTTGCTCTAACAATCTCCCCCTTTTTGATGATGACAAAACCAAGTATTTTAATTGAACATTTTATACAAGGTAATCACCAAACAAACATATTCAGAGTCCGGAACAGCAGCTTCCCCTGAATGTGTTATCTCCAAAATTTTATCTGTGATCATCTAGAATCTCATATGATCCAAAGACTCACAAAATAATAATTTGATTTGCCAGAACAAAGAATAGAAAAGGAGTACTTCTCTATCTTGTCTTTAAGGAGAAAAAAGTCTTCAACATCTGGACTAGTTCATCAGAACTTCCGTCTTCAGACCTTTAGAACTTAGTTCCTTTGTACGTTGTATCAGAGCTCATAATCTTCAGAGACGTCTGAAGCATTTTCCACTTTTCAGCAGATTCATTTCAGCACAGAAACAGAACAGTTCTCATATAATAACATAGCCATGCTATTTATCAGAAACAAACACTGTCTTTAAGAAACTCCCCCTGAGTTTCAGATTTTATGAAGATTATATATTTTAACAATTGAATCTTCTGGGTAGTCTCCCCTTAGTTTCCATAAGTCAGATATTGGGATCTTCAGAACCGTAATTCAGATATGTTAATTTTAATTCACCAATAGATCATGACTTTTTAGATTTTGACTTTGAACACAGACCTTCATCTCAGAACCTTGTTACTGTCACAACTCAGTGGTTCATCAAAGCTTGATTCTTGATCTTGATACTAATAGAAGGATAATTTAGTGATCAATCAATGCTTGATTCTGAATTTGATACCAATGTTAATTAAGATTTTTTGTTTGATACCAAAGTAGGCTGAATTTGATACAAATTGAAAGGTATTTTCGTTGTATGCTAAAATTAATACCAATGAAGGTATATGAAAACATTTCACAGCTTTGCTCTGATTGATATCACTACAGAATGAGTCTGATACCAATCTTTATATACTGAGTCTGACTACCAAGTGTAGATTTAGTCTGATACCAAATCATTTTCTTCTCAATTGGATTCTTGGTGAAAATCAGAACTTCTTCTTCTTGGATCTTTAATCCAGATCTTCAGACAGTCTTCGACTTCTGATTTGCTTAGTTCTTCTGAAAAGCATCTTGAGATGTAGACTTTGTCTTTCAGAGCTTTCCTTCTTCTGATTCTTATGTTCTGAATATCATATTCTTAGATAGCTTACAACTTCTGAACGAAGTGAAACAGAGATCACGATAACTTTGACTTTCAGACAGTTCTCAACTTCTGAACAGTACTGGGTAAATCTGATTCTGAACACATGTTCACGAAGTGTACAACTTCGATCATATGAACAAACAGTTCATAAGAATTTTAACAAAGTTCTTCAACTTAACCTGTTCTGAGAATGCCCAGTGAACTTGTTCAAAGTTCCTCGGTTAAACATCAAACACTAAACATTAGTAGCAAACGCATTTTACATCATTAATTTACTTGTTTGAGTTTAGCATTCTGCTATTTCTATCAAAATCATATTTTCTATTTCTCCCCCTTTTTGACATCATCAAAAAGTTTGAGCATTTTAGCAAAGTAAACATTTCTGAGTTTTGAGAATGATTTTCATGTAATTTATAAAGTAAAGCCATTCAAGGGGATTTTCATTCATTATCAAGAGGAGAATACATAATGCAAGAAACAAAGCCAAAAAATGACCATAACCCTATCCTATGATCCTTTAGGGATTCCCAGAAAATTCTGCAAAATTCATAGATGATCATTCTTTAGTTGCTCCAATGTGTTCTAGTCTAGAGATCACATCTTGAATCTCAAGGACACGAGTTATGACTCTTCCATACATAATACTAAAGGAAGACTTGTCTTTAGATAAGAGAATTTGCTCTTGCACGTAATTGAACATGGTTTGAGGGAGGTTTATTTTTCTTCTGTAGACCAGGAAGAAGATAAATTATCGATCCGAGTGAGACAACACTCTTGCTCCTATTTCTCTAGGTCTTAAGTTTGTTTCCATGATCTTGTGCCAGACTTTAGCTGAGGGAATGAGTGTGGAAACACAGTTGGAATGACCATTCCCACAATGAATTTTGTAGATGAGATCATTGAAGATATTTCTTTCTTTGTAATCTTCAATAATATCACCGATTTCATCATATTGGATGGCTTGTGCAATGATAGGGGGATTAATCACTACAGGGAATCCAGAGATGACTGACTGAATGATATGATGATTATATACATTTGAAAAGACGCTAGCATTTTCCCACAATTCTTTGACCAGGCCGGTGTAAATGAGGTCTGGGAGCATGTTAAGATAACCCTCCCATTTCTGACACCATAACTCAGACGAGTTTCTTATTAACCCATGTTCTTTGAGGGATCATAGTAAGTTCATTAAGGACTTTTAACTCAGAGGTTTCACTCTTTGCAGCATTTGAATGTGAGGTAGACATTTTGGAGGAAATACAAAAGAGGGACACTAACTGAGATGGGTTAGATTGGTGAATAGAAAAGTGAACAAGATGCCTTAAATAGGCGATGAATAGAGTGAGTTAATAAATGCTAGTGACTCCAAACGACAGGTTCATCATTTCCTAGACGTTAGGCTAAATAGGGTAAGAGACGGATACTTGCAGACTCTCAATCTTGGGAAGACCCAGAGATCACGCATAGGATTTTCTAATTAATTTTTTACGGGAGTCAGAGATTCGCAATAAGTGCATGTGTAGGAGTGACTCTTGAAAATATTAACTAGGCGTGAAACAAAAAGACATATTGCAAAAAAAAAAATTATTTTTCATAAATAAGTGCGCAAACATAAGGTAAGCATAAGAATTGAACGTGTGAGAGAATGGATAGTTCAAAAGTGGAACAGAAGATAACACATATTTCATTAATAAATACACGGTATGAACAATACTGATGCATGTACTTAATAAACCATTACAAGTTGATGACTTAGCCTAATTCTAATAAATCATCTAGTTTTATGAGAACCATCTGCTGTCGAAGGTTTCACAAAATTTTCTATCAAGAGCAGTGTCTGGACCGCCTCTAACTCTGCAAATTGTTTGCACGATTCCTGCACTGAAGAGGACTTCAGATAACACTCTTCCATAGGGGATGAACGATATGTTCACGGTTCTTGACAGAAGGATTGACTCTTTAAGATGGTCAAAGATTACTTAGGACAAATCTATAGGAATTGACCTAAGAAGACACACGATGAGAAGTTTATCATCATGATACAGAAAATCTCCATTTGTATTGTGAGGTTTAATGTTTGTTAAGATAAACTTGAACCATCCTTTTGCATTAGGCAGAAGTCTTTCAGGATTTGTTGGTTCAAAGGCATAGCCTTTATCAAACATATAATGCATTTCAGCATTAGAGGTGTATCGAATGTATGTGTGGTTGGTTGTGACATCCCCTTGGGGACAGTCAATGGCTTCAGAAATGTTTGTGGCGTTGAAGGTAACTGGAATACCATAGATATTTGAAGAGATGGTCAGACCATTACTGCTAACAGAGGCATTGATCCAAAAGGATTTTAAAATGTTTGGATAAATTGAGCCTCTTAACATAGATAGGTATCCGTTCCAATTTTGAAAATGAATCCTAAGATAAAAGTTTCGACTAGTGTTTGCTGGATTCAGTCGTTTTTCATTGATGACTTCTAAGAGATCATCGTTGTCGTGAAAGGTTCTTGGAGTCATTTTCTAAGATGTTTTAGAGTTCTTAAGATGACTGAGGACAAGAAATAATGAAGGATTTTTAGAGTTGTCGTAAGACTCTAAATAGACAAGGGAAGTGGCTGAATTGAATGGGTCAATAATTGAGAGTAAAAAATTTGATCATGATTACCTAGTCTTTAGAGAAGATAGGGATAGTCTAAGAGATGAGGACAGTGACATAGTATAATCGTCTGTTAACCTAGGGAAGACCAAGAAATTACACATACGATTCTTTTGATTAATTTTTTACAGGAGTTAAGTATTTTCAATAAATGTATTTTGAGCAAGTTGTATTTAAAGATATTAACGAAGAGACATAATCCCTAGTTTTATATTTTTTATGAATGCACGACCATAGAGGCAAACTTAAAGATTTTTACTATTTCCAACACTAAAACGAATCCTTACTTGTCAGAACATGATCACGTCTGGTTAGTAGCTATAGGGAGGTGACAAGCTATTATGGACAATATAACACACTTTCTAATTTCGTACTTAATCATACTAACAGATGTCATTCAATATGCGTAGTTCAAGGAGATTTGAACGGCTGAGATATTCCTAGGTAGCGAGCAAGGTGAGGCTGTTGGGAATAAGTTTTTCTATATGAGACGACTCAAGAGAAATTGAGTGAGATAATTTAATGTCATCATTTCTAAGACTGGCTAAAATAGATGGATAGACTCTAATAGAGAGAGCGTCAGATAAAAATAAAATACCTGTTAGCTTAGAGAATCTGAAAATCTTTTCATGATACTTCATCTGAGTGTTCTCCATTTTGACTCTGAGCTTCTAATCATCATCTTTTAGCTTCTGATTCCTTCAGAGTGATCTAACATTTGAAGAATATCGATGTCCTCTGATGATCCTTTCCTTGTTCAGAAACATTCATCTGCCTTCTGAGAGCAACCCTTAGAGAAACTGATCTTTATTATCAGAACGTCTATCTTTTATCAAGCTTTTATTTCATTATATCTTCTGACTCTGTTTCTTCGAACAGATGCAGAACTTGCTCAAAAGTAAGTATCATCAAACATGTGTCTAACACATGACAATCTTGTTCTCGTAATGCTGATCTAACTCTTTTAGAATTAGTCCATCAAGGATTTACAGCATATCTGCTTCTGGAAAGAATGTCAGTTGATTTCTTCATCCTGAGCAACATCAGGGACTTATATTCTTTTTGGCTTCGAGTAGATGACTTCTGACTTTGCATCTAGTCGAGCATCTTCTGATTCCAGGATTTATGAAGTTCTGAGAGAATTATCAGATAGTGATCTGACCAATATTATTTGATTCAACTGAGATAGAGTCTCAAGATAACAGAACTTAATTGTCTAGGTTATTACAACCAAAGCTTAGGAATCATCCTAAATCAGATTCCTGAAGGGTTACCAGATTTCCCCTTTCTGAAAATTCTTCAATTTTCTGCCTTCTTCTGCAGTCTTTGTTCTAAAGTTTAAAACCATAGAACAACAATCTTTCTTTTTTACATGAAGAAGTTCTTAATGTGTTTCAAACGAGAAAGTCAAGGGTGGACCTAATCCGTTTCTTGAAAACATCTCAAAAACTCATAAAGAAATAATCTTCAGCAAACAAGATTACTTGTTTTCTGATGATTCAATTTTGAGCAAATACGTTGTTTATCCACACGTATCTTCTAAGATAAGCATTCAACAGATACTACTACTTATCTGATGAATCTATCCTGTCAACTAATTCTTCAATCTTCTTCAAAGCTTTAGTGAGGAAGATTCAGTTGTTGATACTGCGAAACTTCCAGAATCAGTGACTTGCTCAAGTAATCCAGTTTATTACAATTTTTTACACAGTCATCTTCTGAGCTGTTATAGAAAATGTAAGTGGATTGAAATCTCACCCAGAGTATCTTTACACACCATAGCTGGATTTTTTCTGACACTATTAAGTGTTTGATATCCATCAATAACAGAACTAGAGCTCTGAAACCAATTGAAGGTCCGAGAAAGACACAAGAAAAGGGGGTTTGAATTGTGTTTTCACTCTTAAAAACTTTTTTCCTCTTATCGTTAAAGCACTAAGAGAACATCAGAGTTCATGAGAGACTCTGACTTGCGAAGTAGCAGTCAGACTTGTCAATGCGTAAAGCATATATGACAGGGAGAGTCTGAATAAGATATGCGTCATTCAGAACTTGCAGTGCGGAAGCTTATCAGAGTTGAGATGCAAGGTTCTAATTTGTTTATGTAAGTTACTGATAATTTAGAGTGAGACATAAACAATAAATCAAAGCATAAGCAAGAGTAAAGAACACACGATATATCCTGGTTCACTTGAGCCATCCCCAAGCTAGTCCAGTCCACCCTCCTCAGGCTATTTCACCTTGAACACAAGGATTTAATCCACTATAATCAATCTCGATTATAGATGAATGGACAACAGCCAGTGACTAACAACCTGCACAACCACAGCTGTGACTAACCCACAATGAACCGTTCAGGGATTCAACTTATTGAATAAAATGAACATTTACCTGCAGGTTCCAATCTCGCAAGATCTACTGCTAGGATTTCACAGCTAAACATTCAGGGATTCGTCTCAACGAATATAACGTTTACTGACCCTATTTCAGGATTTTCCACAATGACACCAAGTCATTGTCTTCTCAAGTCTCCGATCACACTGATCACTTGAGGAATCCTAATTCACATAGAATTAGTTAAACTGGAGATTACAATGATGCTTCTTTACAGGCAGATAACTCCTAGGTTTAAGTACATAAGAACACAGAAGTGTTCAAGCAAGATGTGAGCAACAGCTCCTTGCTATCTTAAGAAACTACAAATATGTATATTGATTTGACAGTTGTTGACATCTTGTAGATCTTCTTCTTCTTCGTCTTCTTGGTTGAGCAAGCTTTGAGCAACAACTCCTTGCTTCAGATATTCAATGCAGCTCACACGAGAAGGTGGTTGATGACTTGACTGATTTGCAATGTTGTCTTCTTCATCAACAACTTCTGTTTCGATTGTTGTTGTTTTATTGATTTATGATCTTGAGCTTCAACAACAATGGTAATGTGTAAATGGTGATAGCTTTGGATATTAAGTGTTACAACAAGAACTCATCGTTGTGGCTATAATCATATCAACACAGTGATCGATTCACTTGTAAATCGATGCCTTCAGAAGCGATTACTCATTTCTTTAAATAGCCCAGTAAAATATAGCCATTTGAATTACTGTTGGCTGTTTGAAAAGAGTTGTTGTGTAATGATAAAGCTGTACTGACACGTCTCCTTTTTACTGTAGAGGAAGTGTCATGATAAATCTTCTAGGCACTGTGTACAGTCTTTCACAACGGTAACATTTGACTTCAAATCTTCAGAGGCTTCTGATGGTAATTAATTGAAGTCTGAGTAGAGAATTTATAACAGGGTATTCTGAATCTCCAAGTCTTCAGTCTTCCGAAGTTGTCCATTAGGAATCTGCCTTCAGAACTTCAGCACTTATCTTGAAACCCGTTATTCTTTTACTGCTTCAAGTCTTCCGAAACTTCAGAACTTGTTCATTAGGAATCTGTCTTCAGAGTCTTTAGCACTTGATCTTTTGAACCATAATCTTCAGAACACATAAGTCTTCAGAGTCTTTCTGCACTTGGTCTTCAGAGCCTTCAGCCTTCAGAACTTCAAGTCATTGGAATCTTCAGCACTTCAGTTCTCTAGAAGATTATCTCTCCAGAAGCTTCGCTGTCTTCAGAATCACAACCACTCTCAAAGAGCATCCACAAGAGCATTACAACAGCAATATCGACATCCTTGGATCTAACTGATTATGATGAGATACAGAAGCATACTTGCTTCTTTCGACTTGTTTCACACATAGTAACTTCGCATATAATCAATTATGCTCGTCTGGCTGGTGCTTGTTGGATCTGATATCTTCTTTTGATTATGATCTGCACATAACACACGTTAGAACATAAAATAGTTCTTTCACAAATACACATTGTCGTACCCTAAATTTTGACCAGTGATTTACAGTCAATTGGAGAACCGTTACCATTTTGGGATTTTATGATATCAGGGGATGTTATTTAGATGCTGGGGTCTCTAACACATATCAGTCTGGGCTCCTGAGAATGTTAACATTTTTAGGCCCATTTTAGAATCAACTTTTGTATAAGGGGTGCTTTTTTAAATTAAATTGTTACTATCTATTTATTAAATATTTAGAGAAATTAAGTTATTAGCTAGATAGTAAGTAGGGAGTTTGGGTTTTTTAGTTTAAACGTATTATTTAATTAGGACATTAAGATTAGGTTATTTTTATTAAGTGAAAAGTTTATTATATTAGTATCAAAATTATTAGGGGTTATTTGGTCTATTAGTTTTAATTTAATTGTTAATTTTAAAAGGGCATGACGAGGGTCATTACAATTAATCAAAATATTTCAATAAGTTTAATTTATTTTTCTTTAGAAATTTGTTATGCTTATTTAAACTTAATTAATAATTAGGGGTCAGTCCCTATTAGGATATTAATAAAAGATTCATTAAATTAGGATTTGATTATTGTAATAATTAGGGAGAAGGACCGGTTTTGTGTCTTATTATCAATATTAATAGTTTGTTTTATTCAAGGAGTTTTTTTTTATTATTTAGTCAAATTAGTTGACCAGGGTGGGGTCGTCTCCTTCCCCGACCCTCAAACCCTAAAATGACACAACGATTAGGAGCTAAAATGGGACGTGGACAAAATCAGATCAAATCTCTAATTTACATTCAATTTAAATCTAAAAATTACAAATATGAGTCAAAACAACATTACAACCCTAAAAAGAAAAATTACAATCAAATGAAATTACAAATCGAATCAAATCTCAGAATTTACAATAATCTGATCTAAACTTTCCTAAAGCAAATTGAATCTAATTAATTCTAAAGCCTAATTTTGACACTATATAAACTAACTAAGAATTCAGAAAACGGGGGACCCTGGACGCGAGATTGAATTTGTTGCGCTAACTGTCGAAACCCTTTTCACCAGAGCTCTTGATTATAGAGAGTTAGGGTTCAAAACTCGAACCCTAATCCCTCCGAGCTAAGCCTTCAGCAATCGATACCTGCAAAAAAAGTCTAAAGAAGAAGGAGATTAGAGGAGAAAAGAAACAGAGGCAATAGGACAAATTACGACCAGTGTCACGGCAAGGAAGGTAAATTTGCTTAGCTTGTAACTCTTGATGATGTTGTAGCACCCATTACTGTTGCGTTTGGATTCGTGTGTTTGGAGTTTGATTTGGGAAGCTTTTTCTGGAAATGTTAGGGTTAGGGTTTCTCCTTAAGGGTTAGGGTTCATGTTGTGAACCCTATGATTCATCAGGTTGGGGTTAAGGTTCTTAGGGTTTATGTGTGTTGCTGGGTTTTTGGTTGAGCATTAGGGTTAGGGTTCTTCCCAAGAACCCTAGGGTTCTTAGGGTTCATATCAAACCCTAAAGAACATGTAGATCTGGGTTTGAGGGGGGAACATTCAGGAGGGGTATTCATTGTGTTTTGGATATATGGACGAACACTTGAAGTTTCCGGTTTAACTTCAACCGGAAACTAGGAATGAGGGTGGTCGGAGCGGTGGTGGGGAGAGGACGAGGGTGGTCGGAGAGATAGCGTCTATAGAGAGAGAGGGATTGTAGAGAGAGAACGAGAGATGAAAATTCTTTCATTTCTGAGTTGAAATGGGAATCTGTACTCCAGCGACAGGCTCGTTGATGCTCCACACGTGGCCTTATCGTAGCCACGCGATTCGCTTACTCTGACTTATCCTATGTGGAGAGGCCCACGATGCACTCTCTTTAGACTTCAGATCAAGATCGTCCTGTGTGATTACTGCCTCTTGTATGCTGATCCCACGCGTGTTGGAAGATCCATCATGATCTCAGTCAAACCAATCCAACGTTCCAGGGAGAGTCAACAATCCGACTCTCTTCCATGAGCTCCCAAATGAGGCATGGGCTCAATCGACACTGGGCTTCGCCTTGGCTTCTATCTGCACCCCCGTGTCACTTAACCCAGTTAATTTTAACGCAAAGTGCACCCCCTGGATTTAATTAATTATTTAGTTAATTAATTTAATAATTATACTTAAGGGTCTAATGGGATAATTAGGTCAGTAGGGTTGAAGGATTAATTTGTTTCATTTACTAATTGGCTTAATAGTTAATTAATTTGGGATTATTTCAATATTTAGGGCTAACTTAAATAATTAAGGATTTTGTATGTTAATTGAACTTAATTCGATTGAGTTTTAATATTTAACTAAGTAATTGGGTTTATTTAATGATTTGGTAATCTTGGGTGTTATTTTAATTAACTTTCTAAATTTTGAATTTAGGATTTATCTTAATATATTTATTAATATATTTGGGGGGCTTGTTTAGTTTATTTAATAATTAGAAATAGTTTACAAGATAACTATTAGGATTAATTTATGGGATAATTTTAAGGGGTAAATATTAGGGGTATTTTCTATAATAAAATTAAGGGATAACTTTGGGATAGTTTTAGGGATAATTTTTGGGATAACTAAGGAATATAATTTGGGGATAAGTAAATAGGGATTAAAGTTAAAATATGGTTTTTATTTTATAAATTATCACAATTATTTTATTTTATAAATAAATTGAAAGATGTATTTTATAATATTTGGGGATAATAAACTTAGGTTTTCTTTATATAATTTTAAATATAATTATATGAACTTAGGGATAATTTTACAAATAAAATGAGATAAAAACTTGAGGATATTTTTATAAATCAAAGGGATAAAAATCTAAGTTTTTTTGGGATAAATACAATTGAAATAAGGGATAAGAGTTAGGGATTTAGATAATATTATATTATGTTCACAATAAAATTAAAAGGGGTATTTTTGCAAATAAAGAAAAAAAATTAAAGAATAAAATAGGGATCAATTATGGAAGATTAATTAAATTGGGAGACCGAGTTTAATCCAATATTTTCTTAAATTTGGGGCTTTATTTATGTTAGATTATTTATAATTTTGGGGGTTTATTTAACCTATTTTTTATAATTAAAATCAATACGGGTTTATTTATTTTATAAATGGGAATTTAATCATTCGGTTTATTTATAATATATTTTTGGGGTTCAATTTTTAATTTGGGGTTTTATCATAATCTACTTATAATTTTGGGTCTATTTTAAGGGTTTTATTACAGATTTAATTATTTTTTACAGATGATAAAATTTGGTTTTAAGTTATAATTTTGGAGTTGCTATAATTTGGTGGGTGTACTTTTTTCCTAAAAAAGTGGAATTTATTTAAAAATTTTGGGTTTATTATATTGGAAATAAAGGGTTATAACTTTGATATGGGATTTTTGACATGATTTTTTAAGTGGGGATTTGTTTAGTTTATGAAAAATCGTTATTTATTTAATTTACTTTTTTAAAAAAAATAATAGTCGGATTAAAATGGTTCTTTATGAGATTTATTTTCATACTCTACCATGTATGCTTAAGGGAATTTTTATTTTGGGAATAAGGGATAAAAATTAAGGGATAAAATTCTAAGGGATATTTAAGGGATTAAAACATGGGATCGAGCTCTAATTTCCGGGAGCATAAATAAAGGAATAGGATTAGGGGATATTTATGTGGGATATTTCTAAGAGATATAAGGGAATAATTGGGATTAAATTTTGGGATAGAACTCTTAAGTTCCAAGAGTATAAATATAGGACAAGGGATTAGCATTTTGGGATACAACTCTTAGATCCAAAGAGTATAAAATTTAGGATAAGGGATAAGAAATAGGGGATAAAACTCTTCTTTCGAGAGTATAAATAATGGATAGGATTTAAGGGATAGAACTCTCCGTCCGAGAGTATAAGTAATGGATAGGATTTAAGAGATAGTACTCTTCGTTCGAGAGTATAAATAATTGATAGGATTTGGGATAGAACTCTTCATCCGAGAGTATAAATAAGGGATAAGGGTATAAATAAGGGATAAGGATATGGGATAGAACTCTTCATCCGAGAGTATAAATAATGGATAAGGATATGGGATAGAACTCTTTATCCGAGAGTATAAATAAGGGATAAGGATATGGGATAGAACTTTTCATCCGAGAGTATAAATAATGGATAAGGAATTGGGATAGAACTCTTCATCCAAGAGTATAAATAAGAGATAAGGAAATGAGATAGAACTCTTCATCCGAGAATATAAATAAGGGATAAGGACATGGGATAGAACTCTTTATCCAAGAGTATAAATAAGGAATAGGGATTTGGGATAAAACTCTTAATCCAAGAGTATAAATAAAGGATTAGGATTAGGATTAGGATTAGCATTAGGATTAGGAATGGGTATAGGAATAAGAATAGGGGATATGGGAGGTGAACTACGGAAACTCTGATTCTTCAAATTTGAGGGTACGTAGGCATAGGGTTGTAAACCCTAGCGAGTAGAATAATAATAAAAAACTTAGGGTCCCCCTCTTACATCTAAGTCTTCTTTGTATAATAATAAGGATTTTTGTACATAAAAATAAATAGTCAAACATTCAAGTAACAAGCAAACATACCCTAGAACTTAAGGAGGATCCCATTAAATACAATGGAAGTGAGGGGTGCCTAACACCTCCCTCTCGCTTAAACGACTCCCGAACCTTAGCGTCTCTCCCTTAGGAATTAGGTTTTCTCATTATTTTCCTGTCCCTTAGGACGAATAAAGGATGATGGCGACTTGATATTTTTGCCGACCGCGACACACATTGTTATCATCAAAACATAGAGACGACTTATAGACACAACTCTTGCTTTAACAGTGTTCCCCATGGGGTAATGAATGTTGTTTTCTCCATGTCCTCTGGTGCCATCTTAATCTGATTGTAGCCAAAGAAGCCATCCATGAAAGAAAATACCGAGAACTGAGCTGTATTGTCAACCAAAACGTCGATGTAAGGTAATGGGAAGTTATCCTTCGGACTTGCTCTATTTAGATCACGGTAATCAACACACATCCGAACCTTACCATCCTTCTTAGGTACCAACACAATATTTGCAACCCATGGTGGATAACTGGTAACAGCTAAGAAACCTGCATCCAACTACTTCTGGATCTCTTCCTTGATCTTGATTGCCATTTTTGGTTTCGTTCTTCTAAGCTTATGCTTGACGGGAGGGCAACCCTCTTTGAGAGGCAATCTGTGCACAACAATATCAGTGTCAAGCCCTGACATATCTTGATATGACCAAGCGAAGATGTCTACGTACTCATGCAGCATTTCAATCAATCCCTTCTTTACATTCTTATTGAGGGAAGCCTTGATACTGACTTCTTTCTTGGCGTCCTCGGTTCCCAGATTGATAACTTTCAGTGCTTCTTCATGTGGCTGAATGGTCTTTTCCTCCTGTTTCAACATCCTGGCTAATTCCTCAGGAAGTTCATAATCTTCTTCACCGTCGTCTTCGGCTTGGTAAATCGGATTGTCAAAGTCATAATAAGCCATAGCAGAATCGTTATCAATGGAATCCGATGAAATGCATCTGCATGAATGATTATTCACGCTTTATGAGTGCAAAAAACAACATTGCCATTTATTATTAAAAAGTAAAAAGAGAAAGACAGGGAGCACAAAATTTGGATGCAAAAAGAACGTCCTTTATTAATGATAAAATTGAATGCTTAACAATGTAAGCCTTACAAAGAATCGCTACGCCTTGGGCGGGGCGCAGGATTTAACATGAAATCAAAGAAAATTACTCTTCATGAAGAGTGACTTGGACGAAGCCTTCAGAAGACCAGTTGTGAAGTTCTTGACCCGGGACAACTGGGCGTATCCAGTTGCTGATGTCACAATCACTATATCAGTCTTCATCGCTCAATGCAAAAATATGACCAGGATCGATGACTCCAGCACTAGAGAAAGTAATGGGTCCTTGACGGCCTTGAACCTTTGGTCCTCGATAACCAATTCCGAACCTGTTTTCTTTGAGGGGCGCTTCAATCACTCGACCCCAACCTCCTGCATTGCCATACTGTACGACAACTTGGGCTTGCTTGTATGATACAATATAAACTTTCGGGTTCGTCTCTGATGAAGGAGAGACTTATTGTACATTCACAGTTTCCAATGCTTGACACAACGTCTCGTGGATTTCGCCATCCATCTCAACATACTTGAAGGAAGATAGGTGACTTACAAATATGTCCTCTTCACCGCAGACGGTGACTACTTGTCCATCTACCACAAACTTAACCTTCTGGTGGAGGGTCGATGATACAACTCCAGCGCCATGAATCCACAGGCGCCTTAGCAAACATCTGTATGTAGGTTGAATATCCATTACATAGAAAGTAGTGTTGAAGATTTGGGGCCCTACCTTGATTGGTAATTCCACTTCCCCAAAAACCGATCGTTTTGATTCGTCGAATGCTCGAACTACCAAGTCGCTCGGTCTGAGCACCACTCCTTCAATGTCCAGCTTAATAAGTGACTTTTTGGGAAGCACATTAAGCGAGGATCTGGTATCAACTAGTATGTGAGAGAGAATATCCCCTTTACATTCCATAGAAATATGGAGTGCTTTATTGTGGTTTCGGCCCTCCGAATTCAAATCAAAGTCAGTGAAACCCAGCCCATGGCTGGCATTAACATTGGATATTACCCTTTCCAGTTAGTTAACTGAGATTTCCTGAGGCACATACGCCGCATTTAGGACTTTCAACAATGAATTGCGGTGTGCTTCAGTACACAACAACAGAGACAAAATGGATATCTTCGATGGAGTTTGGTGGAGGTGATCTACAATCTTGTAGTAACTTTTCTTGATGATCTTTATAAATTCTTTGACATCATTTTCAAAAGAGGTACCAAGCTCCGTCCTCTGCACAGGCTCTTCGTTCATCACTTGCTTGCCTTTGGCCTTTGCCAAGGCATCTGCGTTATCGACCAAATCCACCAAATCCTACATTATCAACCTTTTGATCAACTACAGCCGGAGTATCAACTTCTTGCTTTTGACCATTGTAGTATACCTCAGCACCATAGTGCCATGTGGGATTGCCTTCTCACTTTCAAATGGGATTGGTCCGGGCACCGTGATGGTTACTGGAGCTCGCCTTGCAGGCACTGGAATCTGTACCGGTGTAAAAGGGATGGTAATTGTTGAAACATCATTATCAGCACTGGAAACTTGGTTAAATTGTAAACACCCACCATTCATCAAATAATGAATACAACTTCTCAACTTATCACAACCATTTTCATGAATCAAACAATCTGAACAATCTACATCACAACCAGGGAATATGCCTCCCTTCAACAGACGGTCTTTCACGACCAGTAATGACGTCTTAACAGCCCCAACATCAGATACCAACCTCCAACCGTCATCTTCTTCAACAGTATTAACAGTTACCCCACCGTGGGTAGGCATCGGATTCTGAATAATGTTTGGAGTGGCGGGAGGAGCAAAATTAATAGGTTTGGAATCTATTAAATCCTGAACCTTACGATGAAAGTCTCTACATCTTTCAATAGTATGCCTGGGGCCACTGGAATGAAAGTCACAACCCGCGTTTGCATCATACCTTGCAGGGAGCTTTGTCGGAGGAGGACCCATTGTACGAAGCTCTATTAAATTCAATTTCAGTAATTGCAGAAGCAACATAACATAGGACATTGGTAAAGGATCAAAATGCAGTTAACCGTTCTCTGCCTTTGTTGGTAGTGTAGCAATGGGGATGGTTACAACAGTGGTCTGATGGTATGGGGCATGATACCCTCTGTTTCTGCTCTTCTGAGAAGATGCAGCATTAGTCTCCCCTTCACATTTTTTACATGCACCGGTAAAAGGGTTCCGCACACCAGAAGATGACCCAACACTGTCTTGAATCTTACCCAGCTTAAGCAAATTCTCAATCCTCTCCCCGGCAACTACAATATCGAAAAAACCAGATGAAGGACACCCTGCCAGGCATTCCAGGAATGGACCTTGCAGCGTTCCCATGAACATGTCAGCCATTTCTCTTTCAAGCAACGATGGTGGTACCCGTGCAGCCAACTCACGCCACCGCTGGGCGTATTCTTTGAAGCTTTCTTTACTTTTCTGTGTCTGGTTCTGCAGCTGAGTACGATTAGGTGCAATATCGATGTTGTATTGGTACTGTTTAAGAAACGCCTCTGCAAACTCTTTCCAGTTCCTGACGTGGACCCTTTCAAGCTTCATGTACCACTCCAGAGATGCCCCAGATAGGCTATCTTGGAAAAAGTACAACCAAAGCTTTTCATTATTGGAGTAAGCAGAAATCTTCCTAAAGTAAGCTTGCAAATGATTTTTTGGGCAAGAATTGTCGTTCTATTTGTCGAAAGATGGAGCCTTGAACTTTGGAGGGATTCTTACCCCTTGAACCAACCCCATGTCTGCTACGTCAATGCCTATAGTATTCTGACATTCTACAGCCTTGATCTTTTCAGCGAGCAATTGGTACCTTCGGTCTCCTTCACCATTGTTGCTACCCAGATCTGCGTTCATCAGAGAAAACTGATCATAGTGATTATCCTCCAGATGAGGAACAGTAATAGGGATGGGGATAGGACCCCCAACAGCTTAACCAACAAGAATACCACCATTAACTCTAGCAATAGGAATACCAGCATTAACTCTAGCAACAGGAATACCAGCATTAACTCCACCGACAGGAATACCAGTATTAACTCCACCGACGGGAATATCACCTCCAACCGGAGGGTCAACTTGATTGTCAGCATTTGGAATCTAAACTGCGGGCCTCTGCACCATTGCCCTTAGTTCTTGTTGGCCCTGAGCCACTCCTTGAATTAGGTCCATAAACTGGTTCATTCAGGCTCACATTTCAGCCATTTCTGCCTGTAGTTGTTCCATGGCTCGTTGTTGGTTTTGAAGCGTTGAATAATGGTGGATATGAGAATCAACAATCCTTCCTGTTAATCAAATAAGGTTAGGAAATCCAGAAATAAACACTTGTTATGCAAAAATTAAATGTATGAATGCTTGCATATGCCATGTTTAATCATTTCCAAGATACATCTACTTTGATTCCAGTATTAATCGGGCGAGGGATCAGATAAGTTGTAGGGAAAATAACATAGGAACAGATAAACATTGCAAAGAAAATACACCTGGAACAACATTGTTGAGAATGCCACTGGAACAATATAGCTGAAACAACCACATCATCATATAACATTTATGAAAGTCATACAAATATATCTGATACAACTGAGGGTGAGTCAATCAACAAGCCTAATGGTAATCACAATATACAGCATATAGAAATACATAAATAGATCAATCCCAAACACCTAGCCCATACAAACTGGTCTTAACCTCTTCGAGGAAGGCTTCAGTGTCTATATGAGTTGGTCGTTCTATCAGCCCTTTGATCAACTTATTCCTTCTCCCAATGTCTTGATTCAGCTTGACAATATGTTCTGCACTATCGTCGTCTCCAAAGACATCTCTGAGCTTTGACTTCTTGACCCCATCTTGAATTTTGAGCTTTGCAATCTCCTTCTAAGCTTCCTTCAGTTTGTCAGAAAAGTGCTTCTTGCCACTCTTCGCCTTTTGGAGCTCTTCCTTTAGTTCCTCATTTTCATCCATGATTTCAACCCACCTGTTATGAGAATTAGCAAGCTTGACCTTTGCCTCGGACAATAATTGCTTAGTTTGCTTGTGAGCCCATGTGGAGGATTTGGCAACCAACTTAGATTTCTGGTTGAACCGAGCTCTGTCTGCAAGGTCCTTCTCCATCTTTGTTAGCAGCTTCATTGCGTCCTTAGCCATACATTCCAAGTCCACGTTGTTATGCAAATCATTTTGGAGATGGCTACTCAAGTCTGAATTTTCTACACGGAGCTCATGCACCAAAGCTTGCAACTTGTTTAATTCTTCAATGGCTATGGTGGTCCTTTCTTCCATAATATCAGGATACAAAGGAGGTTCAGGATCAAAAGGCAAGTAGAAGTCTTTAACCCTCTTCTTTATCCAGTATTCATATGGAGGATAAGCTCGGTTGTTGGCTTTTCCCAAAATAGCTTTACCTTTTCTCTGTACACTGAACCAAGCCTCAGAAGCTTTCTGCACTATTTCTAGACTATCCGTTGCTTGGAAATATAAGGATTCCTCCACATCCCCTTGACAGGTGGACCTGTCAGAGCGTATCCGAACTGTCTGATGGCCAAAGAAGGATTATAGTTGATCCCCCATTTTCTTCCTATCAACGGAACATTAGGGAACCCACCACAACTATGAATAACGTCCTTACAGAGCAATCCATGATCTACCCAGACAATATCCTTGGCAGACAAACCCATTATTCGTCGACACCATTCAAGAGAATCCTTAGTATCCACGAAAGCGTCTGAGCGAACCACTTGTAAAATAGAGGTGCACAGCAGTGAACAAAACCTCCTCTTCTCTTCTTATTTCTGTTATGGACTAAGTGATAAAGGTCCCCCAATAAGGTCGGCACTGGATTCTGCGTTGTAAATATTCTGATGGCATCAACATCAACAAAGTCTGACATGTTCAGAAACAGAACAATACCGTATACGCACAGAGCCAATATGGCATTGAAAACAATCCATTTTTTTTGTCTCCAACAGCTTCCTAAGCTTTCTTTGTCAAATACCCCAGATGATAACCTCGGAAGTCTCCTTTGCTAGCGATGTTGGCTTCCAACATTGATTTGCTCAAATAAAGAGCACTAGCCACATCCCCGAAGTCTGGATCTTTCTTAGAACCAAAGAACGGTGCATATTCCTTAATAGAAATTCCCAATATGTATGAATACTCCTCCAAGGTAGGGGCCAACACATAGTCTGGAAATACGAAACATCTCAGAGGAGGATCATAGAATTTCATCAAAGTGTGAAGACCTCTGTATTCATAATCATTGATGTTGTGGACAAAGGACAGAATTCGCCCATACTTTTCTCTGAAAGCTCCCAACACATCCGGACTAGCCATAGCTTTCAGACTTTTAAGAGGGCCTAGACTTGGCTTCGGAAACCTGTAGATGATAATGTTCTTCTTCTTCTAGGTATCCATCCCAATAGAACCCACTGACCGGAATCAAAAGTAGAATATAAACCTGGAAATGAAAAAACATGTATGTTAGGTATGAAATGATGCAATGCAAAAGCATGATATCAGAGGGCCACATATAACTGGAGTGTCTGTGTTGAACTGTGTGAATAGTGTATGTACAGAACTGTGAATAACAACTGACTGAATATAAGAGGATGAACTGTCCACTTCTGTAAGAATACCAGAAAACCGGGTAGGTTGAAAGTCAAAGTTACATGCAAACTTGTAAACACCCGACCCCTCTCACGTGTGAGTTTAAAAAATGGAGGGTCCTCAACGTCATGGACTCTCAGGTCGAGAAATGATGATACGTTCACCATTTTAGGTTTGGAATCATCATTAATCGAGGTGGTCATCCTACGACAAGTTCTCAGCTTCGGATCCTCGGATCAAGAAGCGTAATGGGTTTGCCATTTCTGGTCTGCCATTATCATCCCTTGGGAGGAGTGCCACAACTGAGTCCTCGGGAATGGTCACCAGAGTCGACAACTCATCAATGGAACATCCAATGACCTGTATTAACATGCAGTATCAGATATCTCCTAGAGGAACCTCGTCTGGCTGTGGGTCTCGAGAACACTACACGTGGTCACCACCACGCGAGCGACACGACTATCCACTCTAAATCCTGTGTGTACACTAAAGCCTGGGTAGTGGGCTTATCTCTCAAAACACCCATTCCACCAAAGAAAACAACAGTCCAGCACAGTCCAGTACATATGGCAATAATGAATGTAAAGCAAGTAAATGCAATAAAAGCGATAAACATGCAATAAAAGCCATAAATAAAATAGGTAAAGCATACAGATAAACACCCAATAATCGAAAACAAATAGGCGCTAGGATTGACTCGCATAGGGTTACTCCTGCTCCTCAGCAGAGTCGCCAGCTGTCGTATCTGCAAAAATTAACCGGCGGAAAAGACAGAAGAGTCTCCACCGAACGTTATTTATCTCGACGCATGGAAAGGAAACTATCGATGAAAACCTCAACAAAGGGAAATACATGTCATCGTAACTATACCTTGGTTTTGGGAGTCAGTTACGCGAGAGGAAGGTGTTAGCACCCCCTCGCGTCCATCGTACTCGATGGGATCCACACTTGTTGTTTCAATCAAAGGGTGTAGGTATCCGAAGCTCAACTGCTAAATGGACAAGAAAAGAACGGGAAACGGAGTAACAAGGGAAGAAAAGAAAAGGTGACTTGATAGGACATCACCGTCCTAGGCCTACGTATTCCCCTGGGGAGTGGGAAAATCAGAGTCAACGTAGTTCAGAGGACTACAGAATTGTGGGGGAAGGTTGCTCGCCAAGATATCGCCGTCTTGTGCCTATGTATCCTCAATCGTACAGGAGAGAGGAAGTCAGAGAAGTCGTAGTTCGACCTATAAGGTCTTATTGTTTTGTGTTTTTTAAGTGGATGACGCTAACGTTCGCGTCTAGCAATTTAGCTGTTGTCGCTCGTTGCATGGAGTCTTACGCGTTTACTTATTTGTGGTAGAACGAAAATAACATATTCTTTACGAATAGAGTGAGGGAGATGAGAAGAGAATGCCGAAGGAAGACGATTGTTTTGTTTTGTTTTTTCAGAAGAAAGTTTTTTGATTTATTGTTCGTGATATGTTTCGTGCTAAAGACTATGACATAGGAGCGAATACTTTACAAGGTCGCTCCCAACGGAAAGTTTGCAAAGCATCCTAGAATAGTAAAGTAGACCTTCACTAATCATCTCCCATGTGCTTAAGGCTCATGGCGCACTCTTCATACAATAGTTATTAGGTGTTTTTGATTTTCTTTTGGAGATGAGAGAAGAGAGACTCAAGGATTGAAGGAAAATAACTAAGGGAAACTAGACCCTAATGTTATCATGCAATGGTGTCCCTATAGTTGAGTTTATGAGGGACTATACTACTTGTTATCATACATGGATTGCTAGCCTAATGTCTCTCCTACCTCCAACTTAATCGGAAATTAAGTGGAGCTAGGAATCCTAAGGGATCATGTGAACAAACACAAGTAAATATTATTCTAATCAATCACAAAAGAGAGAAGTAAATAAGAAGTGAGATGGAAAAGGAATCATGTGAGTGTAAACAAGCATGTAAAGTATCACAAGTAACTTACCATCTCCAAGCCAAGCTCAACTATCAAGTAGTTGAAAGCAAAGTGGGAAACTAGGTCCTAATGCACAAGCAAGTGCTCTAGTTCTACTCTAGGAGCAAAGTTAAACCATAAGCAATGAAGAGTAAACCCCAAAGGTACATGACATACAAGGGGCAGTAGCTAAACCTACTCTATCCTATAAATGTTAATGTCCTAAACAAAGTCAAAAGATTACAAGTTATGTTCTACAACAACACACAACATTTTCTACTTATAAACTATGTCAAAAAGACTTATAAAAGTCACAAAAATGGATGTCAAGTCATGTATTCAAGAAACATATGTGATATAAACATGTAGAAAGCAAGCTTGGAGTGTTAATAAGTAATCATGGAATGTACATCAATCATGTTCAAGTGGTTTGAAAGTTGCATTCATAGATGTTATCTTAAGCATGCTTTGATCATTCAAGGTTACACAACAAGCAAACAAGTTTGAGATGAACTCACAAGTCATAGGTCAGAAGTGGAGACATGTATCTAATGTGTAATATCAACCTTTAATTATCACAACATTTCATGTTAAACTCAATCTCCAAAGTTAATGGAAGTAAGGGTCAAAACCACACTTAAGCATCTTCTAAGGCATGTAACTTATCAACCAAGCAAAGAGAAAAGAAAGAACATGGTAAAGTAACATCCAAGCACCTATGCCAAAATTAAGAGACCTATAATATCTCATGCTTGAATACCAAAAACAATGAACAAAAATGACATACAAATGATGTTACAAGTAGTGGTCAAAATTCACTTTGTCTTCCACTAGAAGCAAAACAAGTTCAAGTATGTAAAAGTAAATCCAAGGTCAAGAAAATCAAGTGTTTATAAACATGGGTCAGTGGAAAATGATATGTGGAATGGCACATTTGAATATCAAAAGCATTGGACAAACATGGCACATTCAAAGTTCAAGTGGAAACAACAAAGTTAGGTGCCCATTCATGTTCAAACTTAAAGCATAATCCCAATTAGAAGCATGTGAAATGACCTATAAATCAACATGGTCAGTCTCTAACTCATTCTAAACCATATGTGAAATGAAGCATAAAAATATCCCAAAGAGGAATGCACAAATGCATCATCAAACTAAAGTACCTAAACAAGCCTCGAGTAAGATCAGGCAAGCAACTTAGGGTTCAAAAAGAATCATGTGAGTCATGATCAAAAAGCAACCTTCAAGGATAAAAAAGGAACCTAAAATTCCATTATATAAGCTCAAACATGCCCTCAAAATTGGTCTTAAAGATCTCACACACAAGTATCAACTTAACCAAGTTCTAGCATGTATCAAAAGATTAGTCATGTAATGGAATTGTCCATGAAAAATAGTTAGATTCTTTAGAAAATTATTAGGAATTAACCATGTCATGTTAAGGTTAGGGAGTTAACATGTACAAAAAATTGGATCATGAGTATTCCCTAAGTGTGCTCAAAAGTTGCAAACATTATGCATACTTCACTTAGTGATCATACAAACACAAGTCACAAAAAGTACTTAGAAAGTGACTCAAAAATTATGATCAAAGCATTAATTTAACATGAAAATATCCTATTATCAAGTTTCAAAATACACACAAAAGATTAGATCACAAATATTAATGGAAGGTTAATTTTAAAGGCTTGAATCACAAGATAGGTCCATAAGAACATCCACCAATCAAAAATTAAGGTAAAATATCAAATATTATCAAAAATAAAAATAAAATTCATAAAAAATTAAATAATGTCCCATAGAGTCACCATGAATTATTTCAGAATTTTTGAGCAAAAAAACCTATTTTTAATATTCATTTTTCATCGTGTGAAAAAAAAAAAATTAAAAAACATAAGGAAGAATGGAGGGGGTGAGTACATAGCAAAAATCACGTTCAATCCCACATGGGCTCATAAAAAAGGGCGCGCATAGCAATTCTGGTAGGTCCAAAGCACCAAAAACATTCCCTCTCTTCTCTTACCTTCAGAATTCAAATAAGGAAATGGGGGGAAAGATATCACGTGAAAGGCGCATGCCTCATTAATGCATTGGCACCCTCTCACGCTTTTGATCATCATCACACGACCGTGATTATTTACCACATGTTATCCATATTTTCCTTCAGCATATAAAGAAAAAAGAAAAATGTTGCACTAAAGATATGATATCAATTGGACATGCTTCCTTTTAATGAGAATAAGACAAAAAACTCCATGCCCTCTAAGAAGACGGCACGTGGTCGTCTTCTTCATCCTCTCATGCACAAATCGTGCCCTTAAACTCCATAGCCAGAATCTTGTGCAAGAAAATTGATGAAAGTAGCACACTTTAAAAACACCTTACACCCTCCATTCTTACCCGTTTTGCATGAAATAAAAGCAAAAATTGATGTATGTAACACCTCAAAATTTGCCCTCATGTTTTTAACTTTAACTGGCTTATGTTTCATTGCATTTTTGCATAATCATCTTTGCATACCATTGACCTTAGCATGGGATCAAGGTATCTAAGTCAAATCAAAGGAGCCTTGAGCCTCAGGAGATCTCAATTGACCTACCATTTCATCATGTGATCAAGCTTGACAAGAAATCTCAAGGGAACCACCTTCTCCTAACCAGTGCAAAATTAGGGTTTTGGGATTCTTGAGTATAACACACCAATGGACAAGATCTTTGAGTTTTTATCCTCACCAAATGACATATCTCATCTTTTTTTGAGAGGATACACATCATACTCAGAGGAATTTGGGTTTGGAGGATGTGCTGATTTCTCCTAGACTGAGGGTACAAAACTAGGGTTTGCCATAAAATTAGTTTATTTCTGATTTTTTGGGCAAGACTTGATTCTATGGTATTCCTCATGTCTTTAAGTGTCTAATATTGGAGAATTGTCCATCAATTTGGGTTGGAAGGGTTTCAATTGATCAATTGACTGAAAATCAGGAGAATTTTGGAAAAGTCAACTGTGTAGAGGAAAAAGTCAACTCCTGACTTTTTGAGGTTAATTTCATGTTCCTTATCTCAAATATGATCATTGGTGAAGGTTTGATCAAGAATTATCAAGAGATTCATCAAAATCAAGAAATGTGCAAAGTTGCCAAAAATAGTAATGAAGGGTTTCCATTTATGGCAAGTTTTGTCAAGTTGAAGGGTCATCTTTGGAGCATTCTTTCTCTATGGTCCAAGCTCCAAATTGAAATTTTATGGAGGCCTATCAAAAGTTCACATTCCAAGTTTCAAAACCATACCAAGAACATCCTCATGGGATCAAAATTAAGAGAGATATGATGGATTAAAGTGGAGACAAATCAAGGCAAAATGGCAAGTCAGGACCAGTCAACACGCAGTCATTTTGACAAACACCTTGGGTGCATGATCTATCCAAGTTCATAGCCAAATATCTCATTGATGGAGGCTTCAATTTGAAAAATGTTCAACATCAATCTTGTTCATCTCCATCTCCTCTTCAACTTTGGTGTTGAAAGATTTTTCATCTGACCAACTCATTGAGAGATATATTGAGGCAAAGTTAGGTGTTTTCAACTGATTCACTCCCATGCATGTGGATGGGCACGAGGGAGGATTATGACATGCACAAGACAATTGCATTCTCCTATGTTCATCATCATTTTTATGCATGTTTCAAGTCTCATTTCCCTTTGTTTTCAACACCAACATTGTTCTCCACCTTGAGATCTTTCCATATCCCCCATTATCAATCATTCTCATCCATTGATTAGTGAGATATTAATTGCCAAAGTTGTTACCATGAACATGTATGCCAAATGGTAAGCTCTTGTCATCTCATTCCAAGAAACATGTTGTATTGTTGCTACTTCTCATGTGCATGCTCTTGCATTGCCATTTAAAGCCAAACCAACATCTTGCCCCCATGCACACTTATGCCTCCTTTACTTAAATTGTCCAAACGAAAAAAAAAAAAGAAACTTACATTATAAGCATCTGCATTGTACCATGCTAGCATACCATCACCACCTTTCATTTTGAAACCACTTCATAAGCTTCCATGTTCCTTCACTAACAAACCTGTGCCATCACCATGAACCTCACTTCATTTCCATTTTCAATTTCATTCACCTTCACAATTAACCTAACCACAGTTCTAACTGTTAACCATAACTGTTAGAAGTTAACCTCACCTATATAAACCAATCTCCAACAGAAACTCTAACTAACTTTTCATTCTTCACACTTCACCAAATTTTCACACACTCTCTCTCTCTCTCTCTCTCTCTCTCAATTTGCTCCCTCTCTCTCTCTCTCTCGAAGCTTCTGATACCATAGATATCTCTGCAAATCTCTACATTCATGTTCATCAAGAATCATCAGTGAAGTAGAGGCAGTGAAGTATAGCTTTGTGTTTCAATTTTCTTCATCTTCATCAACTGAAATTCATGAGGTTTCAAGTTTTATAGTGCCTTTATTTGGATGATTTGAAGCTCAAGCAAATCTAGGAATATCACCTCTGGTTTTCTTTTATTCAAAGCTCCACTATAGTTCAGGTTCTTCTTTAACTTTTCTTGCATTGTTTTAGTTGATTTTAACTTGTTTTTGCATGATTGAAGCTCAGTAGGAGCAATGTGATCATCCAGATAGTTGATAGGCACTTAGGTGCATAGATCTCAAATACTAGGGCAAATTTTCTTGCTTCGATTTGCTTTGTATGTGAATTGTTTGTGAATTCTGAGCCTGGATTTGTAATCTACGTGGAGAGACGAAGAGAATGGTGTATGGTTCATCCATTTCTGTGGTGTTTGGCAACTGTGCACGGCGGAGACTCACCGGAGAAGACGACCAGAGTCTTCTCCGGCCCCCTGAGGTATAAACCCTAGGGTTTTGGTCAGGATTAATCATGAGCGTCCATTTTATTTTGATCTGAGGGTTCTTATGGTGCCAGCGTATAAATGAAGGATGGTGTGAAGCACGTGCTTCTTTTTTCTGATATTTTTGAATTAATTGTTCGCGTGTGGTTGGTGCATCATTGCATACTGTGTGCTTGCTTTGTGAATCATGTGATTGGCATATTCTTGTGATCATCATGTTTGACCTTGATCTGATGGCTCATGATGAGTCAACATTTGACTGAGTACCATGCCATACACCTTATCTGAGAGCGTGTTTGTGGACTGGGCTCATTATGCTATCCCCACCCCCTCTTTTCCAGGCCCAAGCGCAATTGAACTGGACTTTTGTTAGTGTTGCACCTCCCTGGCAATTTCTTTGTTTTTTCAATTTTCTTTTCATATTTGTTTGGTATTTGATTTTTAAAATTACTTTGGAGCATCCAAAAATTCCACAAAAATTCATGGAGCATCCTCACACATTTAAATCATTTTTGATTATTTTTATTTCTGATTTTGGCTTATTTTGCTATATTTTCATGAATTTGATTTTAATTTCTTTTGTTTGTGCATTTATTCATGGTGTATGCTTCATCTTTGAATTGTTTAACATAGTTCCAAAGTTAATTTAATTCTGAAACTTGACACACACTTGTATGATATGTTGATGCAATTCATTCATTTTTTTTGGATTTTTAAAATCATTTTTGAATGGTGTTTGACCCCTATCATTGTGCACTATTGTTGTGTGGCTTGAATGAACTTGTGGAGTACATTTGAACATGTTTCTTAATGATTTTTGCACCATACTTTTGGGAAATGTTTACAAACTGTTTGAACTTCATTTGACTTACATATGTGAATTTTCTCATCCTCCTAATTTGGTCTTGTGAATTGTTTGAGTGCATCTACATATGTATGTTGTTATGAGATCATGTGCTAGGGTTTGAGATACATTGTGTGCAATCCTATTTGATACTTGTGGAGACCTTTTGAAATATGATTGTATGAACATTATAGGTCATTCACATCAAATTATAGGTCATTGTTTGTTCATCTTTACAAGATTTGTGAACATTAGTTTGAACTTGCATTGTGAGACAAGTTTGTGCATCCTTACTTGTCCATCTTTGAGAACTTGTTTGCATCAACACTTGTATGGCCTTGAGCACTCATCCACATTTGTTTACCTACTGCATGTGATCATCCTCATTCACTCTAATTGAATTCTAACTCCATCTTATATGTCTCTTAAGTTCATAAACTTTTTCATGCTTGTTTGAATTTGTTTGCATATACTTGCTTCTACCTTTAAACATGTGTTGACATAAAGACTTGTGGGAACTTTGTGCATACATTATTGACTTCTAAATGTCATCTTAAATGTCATATGCTACTGACTTTAATTCATATTACATGATTTTTCATCTTACATCATCATTCCCTACTTGCATCACAAGTATGTATCATTGTTGAACTTCAATTGTGTTTGTACACTTCTTCTTGCTTAATTTCTTTAAATGCTTACATCCATGACTTGTATGTTCATTCAATGATATTCATAAACATTCTTAAATGTCCTTCACTTCTGACTTTGATGTTTACATGTGCATTCATCCATGTTTAGGAACCATGTGCATTCATCCATGTTTAGGAACCATGTGCATCCATCTTTCATTAGCAGCATACAACTTGCATTTGTGTGATTGTCTAGTGCATAGTTTGCATTTGTTAGATTTCATATGGCATGTTTACATTAATAGGATCCCTTAGCATGTACCTACTGACTTGGATTGTCCCTTAATTATTAGGACTCTTCCCTTTTGGTTTGTACCTTGTTTGCTTTTTAAGTTGTCTTCCTAAGACAACTAATCTTTGTTTGGTTTAGTTTCTTTCACTTGTTTTCATTACTTGTGATGATTCTATGCTAACCTTTTGTGTAGGGGCAGAGGTAAGGTACTTGAACATGTGGATGGTTATCCATGTTCATCTCTTCTTTCATCTCTCATCTATCTTACTTTTCTTTCTCTTATGTGAATAGCATGATATAATGCTTTGTGTACAACTTTCTCACACCCTTTGGGATCCTAGCTCAACCTTAATTTTTGATTAAGGCGAGGTAGGATAAGCATTAGGTAGTGTTATCCCTCTCTTCTCTTTAGACTTAGGTTCTTAAACCTTGACCTTAGGGCCACCTTTGCATGATAACATTAGGAACATTTAGATTCCCTTAGTGTTTTCTTTTTCCTTGAGTCTTCTCTTCTCATCTCATAACATTTCAAAAACACTTAATAAAGGTTAAACATGTATTGCGTATGAGCCTTATATGTGGGAAGTGAATAATGGGGGGTCTCCCTTCATTCTTCTAGGGTACTTAGTGTACGTTCTGTTGGGGACGATACGCGACGTATTCGTTCCTATGTTGTAGACTTTGGTGCAATGCAAGTTGCAAACTAACTTCAATCCACTTCTCGTATAAAAAACATAAAAAAAACTGAAACCTTTTTTATCCTTCGGGATCGTTAAGCTTCAAACCATTTTTAGAAAAGGGCACGTTACTTCCTTCTCGTCGTAAACAGACATCGACCCTAACTGCTAGACGCGAACTTAACGTCGTTCATAAAAAACACCGACCTCGTTAGGTCGAACTACGAATGCTCTGATTTCGTCCTTCTGGTTAGATTGAGGATATGTTGGCACAAGACGGCGATGTCTTGGCGAGCATCCTCCCCCCTTAGTTCGTGTCTGAACTACGTTGACTTTGACTTTCCCATTGCACGAGGGAATACGTAGGCATAGGACGAGCGATGTCCTATCGAGTCACTTCTTTTTTTTGTCCCCCCGTTTCTTTGTTCTCCTTCGTTCCCATTCTTTTTCCTTTCCAGTAGCAGTGGAGCTCCAGATGACGGCATCCTTTGATTAGACAATAAGCGTGGATCCCATCGAGTACGATGGACGCGTGGGGGTGCTAATACCTTCCCTTCGCATAACCGACTCCCTTACCCGTTTCTCTTGGTCGCGAAACCATGCTTTTCCTTTTCTTCAGGTTTATGCAGTGTTTCCTTTCCCTCTCTTGGGATAAATACACATTGCTGGCGACTCTGTTTTCGCGCCACTTTCGCGTTTGTACCTGGATTAAAATCTCGGGAGCGACAGCTGGCGACTCTGCTGGGGACAGGTTGACCTTTTGCTGGTTCATCCCCTTTGCGAGTCAATCCTAGCGCTTGTCTGTTTTTTTTTCATTGGGTGTTTATCTGTGGTGCTTTATTTTTGCTGTTTTACTATTTTACAACATTATTGCTTTATTGGATTACTGTATTTACCGCATTTATTACATTCCATTTCATTATTATACTGGATTGTGTTGTGCTGTACTGGTTTTCTGTTTGTCAGGGTGGGAAGTTCTGAGAGATAAGCCCACTACCCAGGCTTGAGCATACACATAGGTATTAGCGTGGGCATGCGTGTCACTCCCGTGGTGTTTGGCCACGTGTGGGTGTTCACGAGACCTACAGCCAGACGAGGTTCTATCCGGAGCTATCTGCTACTGTATGTTTGATACAAGCCAGTAGATATTCTCTGGAGGAATTGTCGACTATGGTGACCATTCCCGAGAACTCAGTAACGACACTCCTCCCGAGTTGTGATAATGGCAGACCAGAAATGGTAAACCCATTACACATTCTTGATCCGAGGACCCAATGCTGGGAACTTGCTATAAGATATCCTTTTTGAAAGAGAATTAGTGGAGGCACTCCTCGATTGGCGATAGTACTGTACCCCAAGGGATGGATGTACTATTGCTTCTCGACCTCAGTGCTAGAAGCTGAGGATCTTTCATTTTATAGTACCCACATGTGAGAGGGGCGGGTTGTTTACAGGTTTGCAGGTAACCTTGACTTTCAGCAAACCCGGTACTGTGGAGTTCTTATCAGTATGGTTTATGTGTATGGTTACTCTGTTGTTCTGGAATTCTGGGGAATTTGAGCCTTGGAATTATTCAGTTATTTCAGTCCAGCACAGACACGTGGCACCTTGATCCCATGCTTTGCATTGCATCATCCTTTTTCTAACATTCATATTTTTCATTTCTAGGTAGTATCTGATATTTTGATTCTAGTCAACGGGCAGTTATAGGGATAGACACCAAAAGGAGTAAGAAGAATACCATTGTGTACAAGTTCCCGAAGCTCATTGTTGGTCAGATTTGTAGCTTATAAGAGATGGCCAGTCCGGAAGTGTTAGGAATGTTCAAAGAGAAGTATGGTTGGATCCTATCTTTCGTTCGTAACCTCAGTGAGTATGGATATAATGGCTTGCACACCTTGATGCAGTTCTATGATCCTTCCCTGAGGTGCTTTGTATTGACAGATTATATGTTGGTTCCTACTCTGGAGGAGTATTCTAATATCCTGGGAATTTCCATTAAAGAAGGTGCTCCTTTATGTGGTTCCAAGGTAGATCTTGATTTCCAAGTTGTGGCTGGTGCTCTTTATTTGAGCAAGTCAACTTTGGAAGCTGATATTTCTAGTAAGGGAAAGGTTTGTGGCTATCACCTGACATACTTGGTAAACAAGGCTCAAGAAGTAGCTAAGGAGAAGAAATGGACTGTTTTCAATGCAGTGTTGGCTCTCTGTATATATGGTATTGTCCTGTTCCCGAGTGAGCCTGATTTTGTTGATACAGATGCTATCAAGATGTTTATAACTCAGAATCCAGTGCCGACCTTGTTAGGAGATCTTCAATATGCCTTATACAACAGGAATGAGAAGAGACGAGGTGGGACAGTTCAGTGTTGTGCATCTCTTTTCTATAAGTGGTTTACCAATCGTCTACCTCAGTCAGGTGCTTTCAGGGATACTAAAAATTCTTTGAAATGGAGTCAACGTCTGATGGGCCTAGATGCTAAGGATATTGTTTGGGTGAATCATGGATTGCTAGGTAAAGACATTTTGCACAGCTATGATGAATACCCTAACGTACCATTGATAGGGAGAAAATGAGGTATTAATTATAATCCTTCTTTGGCTATCCGGTAGTTTGGATATGCCCTGAAAGATCCACCGGTTGAAAAGGAGGTGGAAGAGTCTTTGTATTCTCACATGGCCGACGGTGGATTAGAAATGGCACAGAAAGCTTCCAAAGCATGGCTCAGTAAACAGAAGAGAGGAAAATCCGTTTGAGGTTTGCCTAACAATCAAACTTTCCCTCCATATGAATACTGGATAAAGAAGAGGGTCGAAGAGTACTACTTGCCTTTTGATTGGGCGCCTCCCTTATATCCCAAAGTGATAGAAGAGAAAATCACCGTACCAATTGAAGAATTCGATAAGCAGCAAAAATTGGTGCATGATTTGAGGGTGGAAAATGCTGGTATGAGTAGTCAGCTGCAGGGTGCTTTACATGACAACTTGGAGTTGAAATGGAAGGTCCAAGATTTAACAGAGCGCCTGGAAAAAAGGGAGAAGGATCTCACTGATAGAGCTCAACACTTCAGAAAAATCAGTATGACTGCTGAATCTTCTGGCAAGGCCTGTAGGAAAACCAAGAAGCTCTTGACCGAGACGGAAGCCAAGCTTACCACGTATCAGGAGATGTGGGAGGAGGCCAAGATTGAAAATGGGGAGTTGAAAGAAGAGCTTCAAAGAGTGAAAGCTGGAAAATATCATTTCTCTGGCAAGTGGAAGGAAGCTCGGAAAGAAATTGAAGAGCTCAAGTTGCAAGCGGAAGTCAAGAAGCCAAGGCGCGATGGCAACAATGTTGAAGAACAGATTGCTAGGCTGAATCAAGATATTGAAAAGAGAAACAGACTGATCAAAGGGCTGATAGAGCGTCCTACACATCCAAACACTATGGATCTCCTTGAGGAAGTTGAAGCCAGTTTGTTTGGAATTAATTTGTAGTGATCTTGTTGTTTATCTTTTGTTGGGATTACCATCAGGATTGTTGATGGAATCGCATTTTATTGTATTAGACCCGTCTGTATGAATTCTTATGACATGATATAAAATGCTTGGTTTAATCATGTATGTATCAACGACTCTCAGTTTTTGAAAGGATGTCCGTCCTTTGTGTTGATTCTACAATATTTCTGAGTTCGGATTTATTTTCCGATATTGGGTCCAATCCCTTACCTGGTTTCAAAGGCTGGAATCAAAGCGGATTCATAGGTATTCTACAGGCAGGATTGCTGACCAGCAGATTCATCGGTATTCTACCAGATTCAATCAAAAGAGAGCTATGGAACAGATGCAGGCTGAAATGGTTGCCATGCAGGCCCGCATGGCCCAATTTATGGAGCTGATGCAAGGAGTTGCACAGGGACAGGAACAGCTGAGAACCCTTGTTCAACCTCTGGTGGCAAGAGTTGACGAGGATGGAGTTCTTCATGGCGGTCTTCATAATGATGTCATTCCTTCGGGCGGAGGTGTTGGGGGTAATGGTATTCCTACTGGTCCTCTGGGCAGAGGTATTCCCATTCCTTCTGTTGTCATCCCTCTGGGCGGAGGAGAGCAGGTTGTGATTCCTTCTGTTGTAGGAGGAGGAAATAGTGTGTGTGTTGTTCATGGCCGTCGATATGATGACCAACAGGATGACATATTTTTTGTGCAAGGCAAGGATGGTGTTCCCCCTATTGTTGATGATCAGAGGATCAGGTTGATTGAGGAACAGCTAAAAGGTGTTGTGAATCAGAACTCTGTGGGTATGGATTTGGATGATCTTGGGCTGGTCCCCGGTGTCGTAATTCCGCATAAGTTTCAGGTTCCCACCTTTGAGAAATACAATGGTACCACTTGTCCAAAGACTCATGTTCGGGAAGACGCAAGGTAAATGGTTGCGTACTCTAGTGATGAGAAATTACTGATGCATTTCTTCCAAGATAGCCTGTCTGGGGCATCGCTGGAATGGTATATACAATTGGAGAGATGTAACATCCACAACTGGAGAGAACTGGTAGAGGCCTTTGTCAAGCACTATCAGTATAATACTGATATGGCTCCCAATACGACTCAGCTGCAGAGTATGTCTCAGAAGAACAGTGAAAGCTTCAAGGAATACGCCCAGAGGCGGCGTGAACTGGCAGCGAGGGTACAACCTCCCATGTAGGAGAAGGAAATACTGAATATGTTTATGGCTACCCTGCCAGGTCATTATTACGAGAAGCTGCTGCCTTGCATGTCAGGAAAGTTTGCTGATCTGATCTTGATTGGGGAAATGTTGGAAAGTGGAATCAAAACGGGAAAGGTGTCAGGCAGTGATGGGTCTTCTTCTAGTGGAGGGAAGCAACCTTATGTGAATTACAAAAAAAAGAGGAAGCGAATTCTGTTTCATCATACCGCGGTAAGGGAAAGCCGCGTCAGAATTATAATTAACAGGTGGCTTCAGTTACTATTCCTGCAGCACTTCCACCTCAACAGCAAAATCAGGCTCCTCACCAATATCAGCCAAGGCCTAAGCAGAATAGGCACTTTGATACTCCACCGTTGCCTTACTCCCAGTTGTTTAAGCATTTGATGCAATTGCAGTTAATTCAGAAGAGGACTTTGGCTCCTATTACTGGCGATCCACCTCCGGGTTACAATCCCAATGGCCACTGTGAATTTCATTCTGGGGCACCCGGACACCAAATTGAGGACTGCAAAGCTTTTAAGCATAAAGTCCAAGATTTGGTGGATTCGAAGGCCATCAACTTTTCCAACGACGTGTCGAATGTCATTCAAAACCCAATGTCGAACCACGATGGACTGAGGGTTAATGCTGTTATAGAAGAGGGTGAATCTTTGAATTTAGTTCTAGACGTGAATGAACTGAGGACTCCATTGTTGGTAGTGAAGGAGAGACTACTGAAGGGAGGAGTATTCATAGGTTGTGATAAAAGCTGTTCAGAGTGTATGCTGCAGACTAATGGTTGTGATCTGTTGAGATCTAGAATTCAGAAGCTGATTAATGAAGGTCGGTTGTAGTTTGATAAGTGCGATCAGAAGAAGGAAGTTCCTGGCCAAAGGAATGATATTGCTACTGTTACTATCCCTTTCAAAATGGTAACTATTTCAGCGCCGACAAGACCAGCGCCGGTCATTATCACCACTCTCGGGCCTATTCCGTATGAGAGCACAAAAGCTATCCCCTGGAATTACGGTGCTAAAGTGTTTGTTAACGGGCAGAAGCAAGAGTTGATGGGTATGTTAGTGATGAACTCCAGTGTTGAAAGTAATGAGGAAGCAGGAGCAATTACCCGAAGTGGTAGAGTCTTTATCCCATCTGATGATCAGGCTGGTTATGGATAATTCTGTTCAGACGCTGGTAGTGAATGATTCCACAATAAAGCCAGTTGATAGTTCCTTCTCAGAGAATGTAGAAGAGTTTATGAGGCTGATTCGGAAAAGCGACTACAAAATCGTTGGCCAGTTGCACCAAACATCGTCTAAGATATCCATTTTATCTCTATTATTGTGTTCGGAGGTGCATCGAAACGCGCTGTTGAAGGTATTGAGTGCTGCGTATGTACCCCAGGAGATCTCAGTTAATCAGCTTGAGGGGGTAGTGGTTCATGTTAATGCAGGGAATGGCTTGGGGTTTACTGATGTGGATTTGACTCCAGCTGGGAGAAATCATAATAATGCTTTGCATATTTCAGTTGAATGCCGATGATCGTTAATGTCGCATGTGCTGGTCGACACTGGGTCATCTTTGAATGTTTTACCGAAGAAAGCACTGATGAAGTTGGACACTCGTGGGTTAATCTGCACACCAAGTGATCTGGTGGTGCGTGCTTTCGACGGTTCTAAGAGATATGTCTTCGGGGAAATCGTGCTGCCAATTAAGGTTGGTCCAGAGGTTTTTGATGTTACCTTCTATATCATGGGCATTCAGCCCGCTTACAGTTATTTACTGGGGCGTCCATGGATTCATAGTGCTGGGGTTGTGACGTCCACTTTACATCAAAAACTGAAATACATGGTAGACGGACATGTGGTGACGGTTTACGGAGAAGAGGATATCATGATAAGTCATTTGTCTACTTTCAAATATGTGGAGGTGGATGGTGAAATACATGAAACCTTATGCCAGACTTTTGAAGCAGTGAAGATCCCTAGGGAATCTCCCAAGGAAGCCAGCCAATCTGAAGTGGTACAGCAGCCTGTAGTGGTGTATCAACCAGAGGTCTCCATGTCTTCCTTCAAAGAGGTACGGGCTGTGGTTGAAGCTGGCAGTTCACAGAAATGGGGTCAAGTTATCGAAGTCCAGAATAAGCAGAATACTTACGGGTTGGGATATAAGCCACCCAGGCATCTTGAGGGGCCTCATATGTTTTATGGTCCAGTTTGTTTTACCAGTGTTGGTGTGTTCTTTGACAGAGTCAATGCTATTGATGAGGAAGGGGATAGCGATTGTGATATGGATAATTGGATCTGCCCTTGCATTCCAGGTAAAAGTCTTTGCAACTGGTCATCAGAGAAAGCCATTCAAGTGACCTGCCCAGTGTAATTGCCTTGGTTTTCCTGTTATGACAATCTTACATTCTGCCCAAGGTGTAGTGATTCTTGTTTGTAGGGCTTGAATATTTTGTGTGCTTTCTTTATCATTAATAAATAACGTTTTTCACATTCAAATATTTTGATCCCTGTCTTTTTGTTTTTACTTTTTGCATTAACTCACATCAAAATGGAAATGTGTTTTTGTTTGTTGCATACATAATAAACATAAATCATTAATCATGCAGGTTTTCTCGTTCAGATACCACCAATCATGATTCAGCTATGGCTCGGTATGATTTCAACAATCCCATTTATCAGGCTGAAGAAGGGGCTGATGATGATTGTGACTTACCCGAGGAATTGGCCAGACTGTTGAAACAGGAGGAAAAGGTCATTCTACCTCATCAGGAGGAATTGGAGATTGTTAACTTGGGAACCGAGGACGCAAAGAAAGAGGTAAAGATTGGGGCTGCCTTGGAAGACAGTGTAAAAAGAAGATTAATTGAAATGCTTCGAAAGTATGTTGATATCTTCGCCTGGTCTTACCAAGACATGCCTGGCCTTGACACTGACATCGTGGTACACCGGCTTCTGCTCAAAGAGGGATGTACTCCGGTTAAGCAGAAACTGAGAAGGTCGAAACCAGAAATGTCTGTCAAGATTAAAGAAGAGGTTCAGAAACAAATAGATGCTGGATTTCTGGCTGTGACAAGTTATCCTCTGTGGGTTTCTAACATTGTTCCTGTACCTAAGAAGGACAAAAAGGTCAGGATGTGTGTTGATTACTGAGATCTGAACAGAGCAAGCCCGAAGGATGATTTCCCGCTTCCTCAAATTCACGTGTTAGTGGACAATACTGCTCAATACTCTATATTTTCCTTCATGGATGGCTTCTCTGGGTATAACCAAATCAAAATGGCCCCAGAGGACATGGAGAAGAGGGCGTTCATAACACCATGGGGAACATTCTATTACAAGGTAATACCCTTTGGATTGAAAAATGCTGGGGTAACCTATCAGCGGGCAATGGTGACTCTCTTTCATGATATGATTCACAAAGAGATCGAGGTCTATGTTGATGACATGATTGCGAAGTCACGAACGGAGAAAGAGCATCTGGTGAATCTTCAGAAACTATTTGAAAGGTTGATAAAGTTCAGACTGAGGTTGAATCCGAACAAGTTCACCTTCGGGGTGAGATCTGGAAAATTATTGGGGTTTATTGTTAGCGAAAAAGGTATCCAGGTCGATCCTGCAAAAGTAAAAGTCATACAAGAAATGCTTGAGCCGAGAACAGAAAAAGAGGTTCGTGGTTTCTTAGGGAGGTTGAATTACATTGCTAGATTCATCTCTCATCTTACAGCCACGTGTGAACCAATATTCAAATTATTAAGAAAAGATCAAGAGGTCAGGTGGAATGAAAATTTTCAAAAGGCGTTCGAAAAGCTAAAAGAATATTTGCAGGAACCTCCGGTCCTTATGCCGCCATTGCAAGGAAGGCCATTGATTATGTATCTTACGGTTCTTGAGAATTCAATGGGGTGTGTGCTCGGTCAACACGATGAGTCAGGTAGAAAAGAGCATGCCATATACTACCTGAGTAAAAAGTTCACTGATTGTGAGTCAAGGTACTCAATGCTGAAAAAAACATGTTGTGCACTCGCTTGGGCCGCTAAGCGTTTGAGGCAGTATATGTTAAACCACACAACCCTCTTGATTTCAAAGATGGATCTGATCAAGTATGTGTTTGAAAAGCAAGCACTTTCTGGGAGAATAGCCCGTTGGCAGATGGTTTTGACAGAATACGATATTCAATATGTTTCCCAAAAGACCATTAAGCAAAGTGTTTTGTCAGAATATCTTGCTGAACAGCCAATTGAGGATTATCAACCAATGAAGTTTGAATTTTAAGATGAACATATCATGTTTCTGAAGATGAAAGACTGTGAAGAGCCTTTGCATGATGAAGGACCTGAAATTAGATCCCAATGGAAGCTGGTCTTTGATAGGGCTGTTTGTCATACCCCAAATTTTGACCACTAAGATTTCCCATCATTGTGCAAATCATCATCACAATATGGATGAACCATCATGCCTCATCAAATGCCTCAAGGGTTGTTGAGCATTCACTACAATCAAAATTAGGGTTTTAAGCCCTCTCAGAGCCTTAGACAAAGGGTCAATCAAGGAATGACATGATCTTCAACTTGTCTAACCTCTCAAACATCCACAATGGATCAAAAGGACTCCCACTTCAAGGATTAAGCACAAGGCTGCTCCCTTCTAGGTGGATCAAGTCTCAAGATCACCAGTATCACCAAATTAGGGTTTTGGTCGACCAGGGCCTCCACATGAAAAATTTCATCTGGACACAAGCCAAAGATCCAAAACACAACCTAATGTACTCCATGGAACCTCATGGACCCATTCATCAAGTCAATTTTACCTCAGGGGATGCATACATCAAAAATCGGGAATTAGGGTTTCTTGACCTAATTCACCCCTAAGTTGACTTTTGGGACAAATCATGAACCAAGACCTCAAGAGATGATTTGAGGGTCTCTAATGAACTATATTGATCCATTTGGGACAATGGATTGATCTAAGAAGCTTGAGCAACAAGTCTCAATTTCATCTGCACCACAATTAGGGTTTTAAGGAAAAAGTCAACTGTAACTTTGACTTTTGACCAAGACATGCTCCCAAACCCTAGGACATGCCTCAATATACCCTATGACACCCATGGAACATGTCCATCAAGTTTGATTTAGGTCAAGGACATGATTTCCTGAGGAATTGCACAGTTTGGAATTCATCTGATAAAAAGTCAATTGTGCACAAAAGTCAACTTTGACTTTTTGAGATTTTTCACCAAAATGGATTTTTAACCCTAAAATGATGTTAATGTATGATTTGAATCATCATTCATCAAGAAAAATCAAGAAAAGTGGGATAACTTGTAAAAGGGGTAACCATAAAAACTTAGAAAATTTTTTAAGTTAAAAATAAAGTGACAAGGGTACCAACTTTGAAGGATCATAACTCCTAAACCACAAAGCCATTTTTTCTCATCCAAAGATGGATTTGTAGCCCTCATTACCCTCTACAAAGACTTCAACTAGACCTAAGTCCAATTCATTAAGGATTTTGAGTTATGGAGTGATCAAAATGGCTGAAAAGTGAAAATGTCACTTTTTTCAACACTTAGTGAAATTTTCACTAAGTCAGAATCTGCCTTCACTTTTTGCCAAATGTAGAGGGATTTTTCACTTGGTTTCAAAAGAGATCAAAACCAAATATGTTCAAATAGTTGTTATATCATGTAAGGGCTTTCCAAAATGGCCAAGAACATTGCCAAATTCCATTTGAGTCATGAGATATGACATTGGAAAGTTGCCTTGCTGAAATCTGTCAAAGGCAAGGCAGAATTTGCAACTTTGCTCGATTTGCCAAAATCAGCCAAATTCAAATGCTCCTATCCACTTGGACACATCTGAGGATTGAATCTAAAGGGGACAATCACTGAGCCAAGCCTCTAAAGTCCATGGAACAAGAAATAACACGTTGAACCTAGAATGGCCAAAATAGGGACAAGACTCCAAATTCGGATTGAAGCATTCAATGGAAGCATCAAGGTGGCATGGACTGAGCCATTCTCATCTTAAATCAGTCAAGACTTATCCAAGACCAAGGGAACCACAACTCTGTGCCCTAACCTCTAGTCAATGGCTAGAGGAGACTTGGATTTCCATTGGACAACATTGGCCAAACCTACTTACCAGTTGCCATTCACTATTCCTTGCAAAACAAACTTGCTCTACTATAAATAGAGCTCAATTGTGATCAGTTTGAGTACACCAAAGCCATCTAACAGATGCTTTCCTCAAAATCTCTTTCTCTTGGCAAAAATGCCTTTCTTAGCAAGGTAGTTATCGGGTTTTGAGTTTGAGAGCTTTTCCAATCAAACCAATCACTCACACACCTCACATACATCATATAGAAGTGATCCAAACACTCACATAACATCTGGAACACTGATTTCACAAAATCACCAGCCAATTGCTCAAGTTCTTGACAGTTTTGCAGTTGAGGTACCATCTTCAACTCCAAACCATTTCAATTCATTCCAAGCACTCAGACACATCACTTGGTACCTAGGGAAGCTATCCACATCATTGGAACCTAGCTGTAACACCTCCAACACAAATCATGATCATCAGCTGCAAGTGGTAAGCATGAGATCTTCTAACTCTATGATCCATGCAATTTTTGCTGCACAATAATTTGGCCATATGTTCATAATCATGGATGGAATGTTTTCCCTCTATTAATTGCATTGTTTGAATCGTGTATAAAAAATCCTAGCCTTCATGCAGAAATTAGGGTTCTTGGGGATTTTTCATGATTTCTTGTTATATGTTTAATTTAAATGAAATTAATGGACATAGACATGATCGTGAGGTTGAGACGAGCATAATGATATGTGGATTGCATGTTATAATCAAGTATTTAGGGAGATTGGATAGAAAATGCAAATCTGAGAATCTCAGAACACGCGCGTGTTCTTCAGCTTGTTCTTGGCGCCATTTTTAGAAATTCAAATATTTGAATTTTGTGATTTTTATTTAATTGATTCAAAAATTAATTTCTCTCTGAGTTTTAATGATTTTGAGTTGAATCTTTTTTTAATAATTCACAAAAATGTTAAAATATTTTATTTTATCAAAAAATCCCAAAAATATTATTTATTTCATATAATTGATATTTTTGCAAAGAATTAATATTTTAATTGTTTTTGACATTTTAAATATTTTTTCTACATTGATTTTGCAACTTTTAATGCTTTCTAATTATTTTGTAGGTCAATACTTAATTTTTGAAGCATTAATCCAAGATCATAATTTGTTTTTCCTATGTTAAACAATTTTGATCATTTTAATTGAATTTTTATTCAATTAAATACATTTTTGAAAACAAATCAGGGTTTTGGATTAATTCAACCCTCATAAATCATTTTCAAATCACTTTGGGCCTCTTGAGAGAGTGTAAGACCCAACCCACTTGTACAGAAATATTTTGAGCCTCATTCGTTGTATAAGTCCCTCTGTACATTTTCAAATAAACGGCACGATCATCGCCTTTTGAAAAATAACCTTGGGCCTCTCCTTGAGCTATAAGACCAATTCAAAAACACTTTGGGCCTCTAATAGAGTGTAAGACCCAATCCCCTTTTAACCAAAACATTTTGGGCCTCACTTATTGTATAAGTCCCTCCGCGTTAAAAGAAAACCTCGGCGCGATCGCCATTTCAAACGGAAAAATCATCTGGGCCTACCCTCGTGTTATAAGCCCCACTCTTTTTCTTTAAACCCTTTGGGCCTCTTGAAAGAGTGTAAGACCCATCCCTTTGTACATAAAACATTTTGGGCAACAGTCACTTGTATAAGTCCCTCTGTACAAATTCAAACAGTGCGCTCACTGATAAAACCCTGGGCCTCTCCTTGAGCTGTAAGCCCCAAATCTCTCCTTTTCAAAGCACTTTCTCCTTTGATTTTGAATATACTGTTGTTTTCAATTTTTCTTTGTTGAACAACTAACCAAACAGCATGGAAGCTCTACAACCGAGTAAGTGGTTATCGCTTTCATTTACAGCTTTCATATACATATAACTGTATTGTGGGGCTGTTTCACTGTAAGTCTTCTTTCATAAACTCATATCGACTGTGTAATAATAGTATAGATATTTAGAGTTTCCCCGGCAACTACGTCTAGCACTAGGTAAAGCCGTTTCAATCACTCTTAAATAGTCAAAACTAGATCCCCATAGGATTACCAGACACAGTCTTCCCTCCTCTTGGGGTTAAACAATATGGAGATATGAAAGGCAGCATTCCCTGTGAACCCTTTCATAGACTGTCACTCATAGAAGTTGTCAAAGAAACTCTATTCCCCAAAGATGATCTTTTCTCCGTGAATGGCATCTCTTGAGTTTCTTCCAAATTCTCGAACTTTCCTGGCTTGATCTATTCTCGGTGAATGGTATGTCTTGAACTTCTCGGGGTTTGGGGACCCACAGTGTAACGCCCCAATTCCGATTATTCCAATTTTTGTTGAGTCCTTTATTTAATTGAATGTTAAATTATTCTATTTATGACTTTGGTGTGATAATATGCTTTTATGCTATGTTATGATGTATTATCTCGTTTGAGAGCGTTTTCGGGAATTTTGGGCTTAAGGGCATTTTGGTCATTTTATAACTATTAATGAGTTAGAGAAAATTAAGGAAGTAATTTGTAGAGGAAATTTATTAGAAAATGAATTAAGTGTAGAAATTGAATTAGAGAAAATAAAAGAAAAGAAATAGGATAAGAGGAAGGAAATAGGAGAGAAAGAGAAAAAGGGGAAATAGAAAGAAAAAGAAGAGAAAGAAAGAGGAAGAGAAGAAAAGAGAGAAAGAGTGGAAATCATCAAGAACAAGAGCTAGATCATTTGGAATCCGGGTAAGGGTTAGAAACATTGTTATCTTGTTTATGTGTGTAGTTATGTATGTGTTTTCTTGTATGTTTGCTTGTCTTCCATAGCTTTTGGGTTTTAGGTTGAAAATGAGAATTTTGTGAGAAATCAATACTTTCGCGGTTGGAAATTGACGTAAACGGGGTAGAATGTTTGTTGTCATGATGGGATTGGGTTCTGATTGATATATGTTGATTTGGAAATGGTTTGGGTTGGAAAATATCATTTTTGGGTTTTCAACAGCGCTGAAAGATTCTGAGTTTTCGCAGGTTCGCTTAGCGAACCATTCAGCGAAGGGTAGCGAATGTTTGCTACGGGTATTCGCCTAGCGAAGGCATGAGCGAAGGTTCGCTAGAGTGTTTGCCTAGCGAACTTTGGGTGTTTTTAGCTCTGTTTGGTTCTGACTTGGTTCGCCAAGTGCTCGCTTAGCGAACTTTGTGTCTGTTTTTAGCTAACAGTTGGTTCGCTGGAACATTCGCCTAGCGAAGGAGCTAGCGAATGCTCGCGAGGGAGGTTCGCCTAGCGAACAGTGCTGTTTGTGTAATTTTGTTTTCTGCATAACTTTTGATCTGTGGTTCGGTTTGAGGCGTGGTTTGATGCATTGGAAAGCTATTGAGCTGTACTTTCTCATGATGAGGAGTTTGAGGTTGTTGGCCGATTAAATAAAGTCGAGAATTCGGGAATAGTGTCATTTACCGACTGTTGTCGTTTTAAATGTGTATATTGGTTGTGTAACATATAATGTGGCCTTGATATTAATGTGTATGCCTTGTATGATGTTGTGTAATGATAATGCATGTGATGACATGTTGTGATGATAAAGTGTGGCCGAAAGGCAAATGAATGTGATATGTTGTAATTGGTTTTATATGCATGTTTATGATTACATGTATGTGTGAAAATGAATTGCTTACGTGAAGTTCAATGTATGTTAATTGGTGGCCGTATGGCATGAAAATTGCATTGTTGGATTGATTTCTAATGCATGAATAAAGATGGTGAAATAATTCATATTGATGATTTGTATGTGATTGTAAGAGATGAATGCATGACAATGTTTGTATACATGTATGCATTATAAGAATGTTATGAATCATTTTGTATGTGAAGCATAATGATTGCATTCTTGTGTTGAGGGATTCTAAGAGAATTCCGCTATGACATCGTGTGCCTATGTGAGGACCTAAAGCGGTGGTCATAGATGATCGTGTGCCCAGGTGGGGACTTAAAGCGATCGGATCGTGTGCCCAGGTGGGGACCTAAAGCGATCGGGTTGTGTGCCCATGTGGGGACCTAAAGCAATCCATAACGTCGTGTGCCTATGTGAGGACCTAAAGTGACAAGTGAACATCGTATGCCCGACGGGGAGTTACAGTGATGTAACAAGCGATGGTTCCATCAAAGTTCCTGAGTGAACTAGTGATGAGTCGGTACCGCATATGTAATTGCATAGAGTCGTTGTGTCGGTCTCTTGCATTTACATGAATCATGATTGCATTGTTATATGTGGAAAGTCATGATTGATTATTTGTGTGGAAAATGGTGATGTACATTTATGATAAATGTATTGTGCATGTTTGATATGCATTGCTAAATGGTTGATTTTATGATTGAGCTTATGATAAGCCTTTGGGAATTGTTGTGCAATGGTGTTGGATGTAGTGAATTGTAAATGATATGTTTTGTGTATAAACGTATGCATTGTATGAGAAGAGGTGATTATGTGCATGAATGATATGCTTGGGTTGTGATAGATGTTATATAATGGAATTTGTGAGTAATAGTGTATGTGGTAATAAATGTGTTATGTGTATTTTTATGTTGAAATATATAATTATATGCATCGATATTATGATAATGTTTCTTACCCTTCTGCTGTTTTATAATGCTCTATGAGGCATTGCAGAGTAGGTTGCTGAAGGTATATTGTGAAGCTTAGGACTTCATTTCTTTTGGTCGGTTGGCTCTGATATGTAGCATCGGGTAGCTAGGATTACATGATTATTTTGTGATACGTTTTGTATATGTATCTTGACTTGAATTGTTTATGTAAACATGATTCCGTGTTGACGGATAGTATTTGATATATATATATATCTATATATATGATGTTATTCGGTATTTAGATGTTTCCGCTTTTATTCTAAATATTGAGATGTGGGTGTAAGGACGAAGTTCCTATGTGCAAGTTACCCCAATGTTGCATATCTCTGTTGAGCAGGTGTTGATTGTTTTAATTTCACGTATAATGTGACATGCTTCTTTTATGCCATGCTTTGTAATTATACTCTGATGAAATTATTAATATATGCCTGATTGATTAATATGTGATTATTTGGGGGTATAGAAGGGGGTGTTACATTAAGTGGTATCAGAGCCAGTGTCGAGTCAGTTTGTGTCTGTCTTGTTGTTGTTGTTGGTTGTTGTTTAACCGTGTTGTCGTTGTTGGGAATGATCAGAATATGGCTGGTAGAAACGACAATGCGATGGCTGCTGCTTTGGAAGCAATGGCTAGGGCGGTGCAAGGTGCGCCGAACGTGAATGCTAATGACAAGTTCAGGAAGAATCAACCACCGGTCTTCAAGGGAAGATTTGATCCGGATGGTGCTCAGATATGGTTGAAGGAAATTGAAAGGATATTCGGAGTTATGGACTGTGCGGAAGAGAACAAGGTATGGCTAGGAACTCACATGCTAAAGGAAGAAGCCAACGATTGGTGGGTCGGTATGCGTCAAGTTCTTGAGATGGATGATGAAGAGATTACTTGGGATTTGTTTCATACTGAGTTTCTAAGGAAGTATTACCCTGAACATGTTAAGGGAAAGAAGGAGATGGAATTTCTAGAACTAAAGCAAGGTAGTATGGCTGTTGTGGACTATACTGCGAAGTTTGTGGAATTGGTACAATTTCATCCTCACTATGCGGCGATTATTGCCGAGTTTTCCAGATGTGTGAAGTACGAGAATGGTCTACGCCCTGAGATTAAGCAAGCCATTGGTTATCAGAGGATAAGAAGATTTTCCGACTTGGTGGAATGTAGTAGAATCTTCGAGGAAGATAGCAAAGCTCGTTCTGCTCACTACAAGAGTATGAATGAGAGAAAAGGGAAACAACAAGCTCGTGGTGGTCCTTATGTGACACCCGTTGATAAGGACAAGCATAAGAGTAACTTTGAGAAGAAGTCGAGTGGAGGGGGTTCTAGTGCTCCGAAATGTTTCAAATGTGGAGAGATTGGTCATAAATCATTGGAATGTAGGAAGATTCTTGAGAAGTGTTCCAACTGTGGAGGCTTGGGGCATGCTTTCGCCGATTGTAGAAGGAACAGGGTGAAGTGTTACAATTGTGGGGAATCGGGTCACATTAGTACTAATTATGCTAAGCCGAAACAAGCTCAAGCGGGCGGAAAAGTGTTTGCATTGGCGGGTATGGATACTACTGATGCGGATCGTTATACTACAGGTACTTGTCTTATTAATAGTATGCTTTTAGTTGCTATTGTTATTATCGGAGTGACTCATTCGTTTATTTCACATGAGTAAGCGAAGCGTTTGAATTTGTTGTTTGTTCCTTAGTACCTGATGGGTGTGTGAAACACCGTCAGTACTTTTTGGTTTTTCTGTTCGGTGGTCAGTAGGTGTTAGGATGAGATAAGTGGGGGAGAAGCTGGTACTTCTCCGTGTTTCCTCGGACGTGGAGCGTTAACTCGGTGTGTTGTGGATTGCGAGATCGTAAGTGTTATTTGGACAGAGTAGTTTCCGGTTTCAGGAAGGATACAGAGGTAAAATTTATGTCGACTAAGGATTTGTGCCTTAGGTAGTTTTGTGCACGGGATGCAAGAAAGGCTATTATAGTTTAGTGAAGATGGTTTATGCCCCATCATAATTGTCGGCTGTCTATTGACAAATTGAGGAACTGATCACCCTTAATCTATTGTTGATAGCAGACGGGAATTGTGTTGGATGGGATAGACGTATCTTTCCGGCTTTAAATAGTGAAATGGAATACATTGTTCGGAATTAATGAAGGATTAGGGATTGATTTCGATGAGTTGATGAAGATTTTCATATTTGAAGACGAGACATATTAGAAGTTTTAGTATGTTGGAAAGCCATTAAGAGAGTACGATTGAGTATTATTATTGGTCGCTTTCAGAGTTGTTGGTAACAAAAGGAAAAGATGATTGCACGAGATAATGAACATGCGGTGTATGAGGGAATTTATGAGACTTGGGATGTCAAGGGAAGAAATTGTATATGAATTGTTGAGAAATGAATAAGGTGACGATTGAGAATAAGATAACTAGGATGGTTTGGATCATTTGATGGAAGTAGTGATTTGTTTGGGTCGTGGCTTAGGTTTTCAGCATTTAAGAATTCATGGAAGGATTAGTACTATTGTGGAGTTGGAATTGGTTACGGTTGTTTTGTGTTGGAATATTTGAAGTATTATCTTTATAATTTTGAAATTCGAAGTGTTTAGTGATTTCGAGAGTATTGAGTACTTGTTTGGTCCGAAGGAATAGAGTATGAGACAACAAAGACGATTAAGATTCATGGCGAGTTATGAATTTGGTTTGGTTTTGGGAGAGGCAGTTGTTAGGCCTAGTTTGTAAGTCGAAAATCTTTATGTATGTCGGTTTTGATGGAAAGAGAGCTAGAATCGTTGAGCAGTTCAGAGACTTGTACCTAGTGAGAGAGGGTTAGACTTTGGGAGCGAGATTGATGGACTCGATAGTTTTGAGCAATCAGAGTGCGCAGAGGAAGCGTGATGTGATCCATTTTGTATGAATGTGTGAGACTTGTAAGAGGTCATAAGTTGGACATTGGAGACATGTTGGAATGATGAAATTATTGGATGTTCCGGAATGGAAGTGTTAAGTGAAAGGTTTAAATTTGTTTCGTGGACTACAATGTAGATCGATGTGTTGGTGATATGTTCAATTGGTGAATCGTAGCATAGATATGTGAACAAGGAGGTTGGTCTTGTGGTTATGTAGGAGTTCGTGAACGATGTTGTGTCGTGGAACTTTATGTTCTTGTTTGTGTTGTTGCCTCGTTTCCATGGTGATGGTTCGAGTATGAGTAGCTAATTCCTGTGTGGGGAATTAGGGGAGTGTTACCTAGAGTACGATAACGATCTTGTTGTGTTTTGGTTCTAGAGTGAACCTGTGTGTTGGTATCTTGGTTTTCCTTGAGTTGTGAGTTTGTCGTCAAGTGCATTGTATGGGCTTTGCATCTTGTCGTTGTAGTTGTCGTTGTTGTAGTTAGCAAGTTGGTTTGTCAGTTGTGTTATTCGTGATGTGCCTTTTGTTGGCATGTTGGTTTGTGGGTCGGATGCGAGAGTCGTGTCTGGAGTTGTTCGTCTCGGTATATTTTCGAGGACGAAAATGTCTAAGTGGGGGAGAGTTGTAACGCCCCAATTCCGATTATTCCAATTTTTGTTGAGTCCTTTATTTAATTGAATGTTAAATTATTCTATTTATGACTTTGGTGTGATAATATGCTTTTATGCTATGTTATGATGTATTATCTCGTTTGAGAGCGTTTTCGGGAATTTTGGGCTTAAGGGCATTTTGGTCCTTTTATAACTATTAATGAGTTAGAGAAAATTAAGGAAGTAATTTGTAGAGGAAATTTATTAGAAAATGAATTAAGTGTAGAAATTGAATTAGAGAAAATAAAAGAAAAGAAATAGGATAAGAGGAAGGAAATAGGAGAGAAAGAGAAAAAGGGGAAATAGAAAGAAAAAGAAGAGAAAGAAAGAGGAAGAGAAGAAAAGAGAGAAAGAGTGGAAATCATCAAGAACAAGAGCTAGATCATTTGGAATCCGGGTAAGGGTTAGAAACATTGTTATCTTGTTTATGTGTGTAGTTATGTATGTGTTTTCTTGTATGTTTGCTTGTCTTCCATAGCTTTTGGGTTTTAGGTTGAAAATGAGAATTTTGTGAGAAATCGATACTTTCGCGGTTGGAAATTGACGTAAACGGGGTAGAATGTTTGTTGTCATGATGGGATTGGGTTCTGATTGATATATGTTGATTTAGAAATCGTTTGGGTTAGAAAATATCATTTTTGGGTTTTCAACAGCGCTGAAGGATTCTGAGTTTTCGCAGGTTCGCTTAGCGAACCATTCAGTGAAGGGTAGCGAATGTTCGCTACGGGTATTCGCCTAGCGAAGGCATGAGCAAAGGTTTGCTAGAGTGTTCGCCTAGCGAACTTTGGGTGTTTTTGGCTCTGTTTGGTTCTGACTTGGTTCGCCAAGTGCTCGCTTAGCGAACTTTGTGTCTGTTTTTAGCTAACAGTTGGTTCGCTGGAACATTCGCCTAGCGAAGGAGCTAGCGAATGCTCGCGAGGGAGGTTCGCCTAGCGAACAGTGCTGTTTGTGTAATTTTGTTTTCTGCATAACTTTTGATCTGTGGTTCGGTTTGAGGCGTGGTTTGATGCATTGGAAAGCTATTGAGCTGTACTTTCTCATGATGAGGAGTTTGAGGTTGTTGGACGATTAAATAAAGTCGAGAATTCGGGAATAGTGTCATTTACCGACTGTTGTCGTTTTAAATGTGTATATTGGTTGTGTAACATACAATGTGGCCTTGATATTAATGTGTATGCCTTGTATGATGTTGTGTAATGATAATGCATGTGATGACATGTTGTGATGATAAAGTGTGGCCGAAAGGCAAATGAATGTGATATGTTGTAATTGGTTTTATATGCATGTTTATGATTACATGTATGTGTGAAAATGAATTGCTTACGTGAAGTTCAATGTATGTTAATTGGTGGCCGTATGGCATGAAAATTGCATTGTTGGATTGATTTCTAATGCATGAATAAAGATGGTGAAATAATTCATATTGATGAATTGTATGTGATTGTAAGAGATGAATGCATGACAATGTTTGTATACATGTGTGCATTATAAGAATGTTATGAATCATTTTGTATGTGAAGCATAATGATTGCATTCTTATGTTGAGGGATTCAAAGAGAATTCCGCTATGACATCGTGTGCCTATGAGAGGACCTAAAGCGGTGGTCATAGATGATCGTGTGCCCAGGTGGGGACTTAAAGCGATCGGATCGTGTGCCCAGGTGGGGACCTAAAGCGATCGGGTTGTGTGCCCATGTGGGGACCTAAAGCAATCCATAACGTCGTGTGCCTATGTGAGGACCTAAAGTGACAAGTGAACATCGTATGCCCGACGGGGAGTTACAGTGATGTAACAAGCGATGGTTCCAGCAAAGTTCCTGAGTGAACTAGTGATGAGTCGGTACCGCATATGTAATTGCATAGAGTCGTTGTGTCGGTCTCTTGCATTTACATGAATCATGATTGCATTGTTATATGTGGAAAGTCATGATTGATTATTTGTGTGGAAAATGGTGATGTACATTTATGATAAATGTATTGTGCATGTTTGATATGCATTGCTAAATGGTTGATTTTATGATTGAGCTTATGATAAGCCTTTGGGAATTGTTGTGCAATGGTGTTGGATGTAGTGAATTGTAAATGATATGTTTTGTGTATAAACGTATGCATTGTATGAGAAGAGGTGATTATGTGCATGAATGATATGCTTGGGTTGTGATAGATGTTATATAATGGAATTTGTGAGTAATAGTGTATGTGGTAATAAATGTGTTATGTGTATTTTTATGTTGAAATATATAATTATATGCATCGATATTATGATAATGTTTCTTACCCTTCTGCTGTTTTATAATGCTCTATGAGGCATTGCAGAGTAGGTTGCTGAAGGTATATTGTGAAGCTTAGGACTTCATTTCTTTTGGTCGGTTGGCTCTGATATGTAGCATCGGGTAGCTAGGATTACATGATTATTTTGTGATACGTTTTGTATATGTATCTTGACTTGAATTGTTTATGTAAACATGATTCCGTGTTGACGGATAGTATTTGATATATATATATATATCTATATATATGATGTTATTCGGTATTTAGATGTTTCCGCTTTTATTCTAAATATTGAGATGTGGGTGTAAGGACGAAGTTCCTATGTGCAAGTTACCCCACTGTTGCATATCTCTGTTGAGCAGGTGTTGATTGTTTTAATTTCACGTATAATGTGACATGCTTCTTTTATGCCATGCTTTGTAATTATACTCTGATGAAATTATTAATATATGCCTGATTGATTAATATGTGATTATTTGGGGGTATAGAAGGGGGTGTTACACACAGGCTTCTTAAAAGCATTTGTCAAGAAACTCTACTCCCCAGAGATGATCTTTTCTCGGTGAATGGCATCTCTTGAGTTTCTTCCAAATTCTCGAACTTTCCTGACTTGATCTATTCCTTGTGGATAGCTTGCCTTGAATTTTTCGGGGTTTAGGGACCCATCGGCTTCTTAAAAGCAACCCCGCCTCCTCTTGGGCTTAGTACAAGGACCCTACGGCTTCTTAGAAGTATTCACAGCCTCCTCTTAGGCTTCGTATAATGATCTCTTCCTCCAGGAATGATAGGCTCCTCTTGGGCTAAGTACAAGGACCCGTCGGCTCCTTAAAAGATTCCAGCCTCCTCTTGGGCTTCGTACAAATTGTCCCAACGACCTCCTAGAGGTATAGGAACATAACTTAGTCATCTGCATAGAACAGTCCCTTCAAAGAGTCTACTACTGTTTCTCAAAGCATAGTACAAAAGATAAAACCCTAGACTTGGACAGTCTAATTTCCTTGAGTCTCAAGGACATTCTCAAGTGACCCCTTCGTTAAATAGGAAGGAAACCCGTAGACTTGGACAGTCTCAATACCCTTTGGATTTCCCGCTTCCTTAAGAAACTGGAATAACCCGGATCCTTGAATCAAATCCCTGAGTACAGTGTTGCTCATATAAGAACTGATTTTCTCTTTCAAAATCAGTATACTGGACCTATCACTCAACTGAAACAGTTACCCAAGCCTCCTCTTGGGCTTTATACAATGATCCTCCCCAGCGGAGTCAAACAACATTTAGCCTCTCTCTCGGGCTTTGTACGATACACATAAGAGACTCCCTCGTTGAGTCAATTACCCCTTTCGCCTCCATCTCGGGCTTTATACGAGATACAAAAAGGTTCTTATTGAGCCAAATAAACAACAGCCTCCATCTCAGGCTTCGTACGAGATACAAAAAAAAATCCCTTGTTGAGTCAAATAGCCTCCATCTCGGGCTTTATACAAGATACCAAAAGACTCCATTGTCGGGCCAAAACCTTTTAGCCTCTCTCTCGGGCTTTGTACGAGACACATAATAGCCTCCTCTTAGGCTTTGTATAAGAAAACCACTGGTTAATCCAATTAACCTTTTAGCATCAAAGCTGTGCCTCGTTCACAGTACACAAACATTAACAACTCCTTCCCTTTCATCTAATCGCTGTAAGCGGCAAGCCTCTGGATCATCTACATCCATGCCACTGTCCCTCTTTTAGCATGAGAAATTCCTAAGGAAAGATAGCATTGCTCTACACTGAGTTAAAGTCTTCTCCTTCAGGTAGAACTCCCCTATAAAGGAAATTATGGCATTGCCGGATTCACATATCCCGGTTAAAGTAATTCCCCTTTATAAACAGTTGTGACATACAACCCCCTCTTTAGAGATGACAAATTCTCTCTAAAGTTGGGACCTTCAGCTTCACATCTTGGGCTTTGAACAAGATACAAATAGACCTTTCAGCTTCACATCTTGGGCTTTAAACAAGATACAAACCACCCTTTCGCTTCACGTCTTGGGCTTTGAACAAGACACCAAAACAACCATTTCCTCCCATAGAATAGGAGGAACTACGAACGCTCTGATTTCCCTATTTTGGTAAACGGGAATACGTAGGCATAAGATCGAAAGAAAAGATCTTAGCGAGCACACTAAACAAAAACCCAAATCCCATATCTCCATCAATCAAAAGCAGTAATTCAAAAATATCAGTCCTAACATCCTAATCCTTGTTACCCGCCAGAAACCTTCTGTCTAGATAAAAAGAAAGAAAACAGTATTGGCGAAAATACAAATAACCAGTACAAAGGCCCCTCCACATTGATAGCATCCGTAACCTAACAGACCGCTGTTTAAACCCAGTATGCAAGCAGGGTTAATTGGAGACATCTATTTCCCTTCCTTATTCAGCTCACAATAGGATAAAAAATGAATCGACCTGTAGTTTTAAGCTCAACCGCAGAGAGCGACAAGCGCTTAAGAACCGCGTCCAAAATCGCTCGCTACAGAAAAATGGCTCCCACCGTGGGGCTCCATCTCTGTTTTCCTTTTTTCTCTTCACTTATGTGAAAACCACAGATTGGGGCTTCCGCCGGGGAACCCATTTTCTGTCAGGAACTTAGGATTCATAGCTTTAAAGGTCTAGGATGTTTAGGACAAATATATATACTGCTTTTCCTAATTGCTATACGTGTTTATTTTTCTGCTAATGGGAATGCGTGTGATTCCGCATGTGGAAAGATTGAGTATACACTTAAGATAAGTGATGGCGACGGGGTCGACCATCAACCTCAGTGGAGGCTGACCAATGCAACCCATTCTCTCACCTAGACAATGGGCCGATTGTTAAGTCTGAGAAGCTGAGGAGCCAAACCCTTTCGTAGTGTGGAAACTATCGGGAATAGTTGTTACGCGATACTAGCCTCATTTGAGGCTGGTGATCTATTCTCGGTGAATGGCACTTACTCTAAGATTGCTCTACAACTCACTGGCGATCCGCTTGTTGTTTTGCTTTCCTGGAAGGAGCTGATGATAATGAGTACAGGTACAAAAATCACCCTAGTATAAACCTTTGGGGATGGGTAGAGCCTTGACTTCATGACAACAACCCTTTGACCCCATGTTTTTTCTATGTTTTTGTGTGCTGCATTCATGCATTCATTTAAAAAACATTAAAACATTCAAAAATCTTCTCTTCTAGTCTCTCTGTTTTTTCAAAATAAACTAAGACTGTGATTGCAAATATCAGAGAAAAGGATTGCACTAATGGATTTTGGTAGAAGGAGAACTCACCAGTATACCTTCAAGGTTCCAAAACTAGAGGATTTGAGAAGGTTAGCAAGGATGATCACTAACCCAGAGGCTTTCAGAGCCAAGCACGGAGGTCTGCTACCACTGTTAAGAGTCCATGTGATTGAGGGAATCATGGATGCGCTCATTCAGTTTTATGATCCAGTTTATCACTGTTTCACATTCCCGGATTACCAGCTCGCACCAACGCTGGAGGAGTATTCTCATCTGATTGATTTACACATTACAGATCGAGCTCCATTTTCTGGACTGGAAGAAATTCCAAAGAATCAGACTATTGCAAGAGCAATTCATTTGAACGAGTCTGAGGTTAGGACTCACCTAACTACCAAGGGTGGCATCCAAGGTTTGTCAGCCCAGTTCTTGACAAAGAAAGCCCTGTATTTCGCCAGTATAGGAAACGTGACTGCTTTTGAAAGCATCTTTGTCTTGCTCACCTACGGGTTATTTTTGTTTCCCAACATCAATAACTTCATCGATATTAATTCCATTAAGGTTTTTCTCATTGGAAACCCTGTGCCGACTTTGCTCGCAGATGCGTATCATTCTGTACACTTGGGAAATTTGTACAGCGGAGGGGAGATCACATGATGTGTACCTTTGCTTTACAAATGGTTTATCTCTCACTTGCCCAAGTCTGCTGCTTTTTGGGATTGCAAGAGTGCCTTACGTTCGTCGCAGAAGATCATGTCTCTTACCAACTCTGACATTGATTGGTGTAATAGGATTTATGAGGGAATTAGGATCATTGATCGTTGTGGAAACTTCCCCAATGTACCCCTTATAGGAACTAAGGGAGGAATCAACTACCACCCGATATTGGTTCTTCGTCAATTTGGATACCCGATGAGACACATCCCACTGGGTGTTCATCTGGAAGGTCTTTTCTTCAAGGAAGGGGAAAGTGACAGAGAACTAAAGACGGAAATAGTACACGCTTGGAAACACGTTCATAAGAAAGGACGAGAGTCTCTGGGAAAACCAGACTGTGTCTCGGTGGAGCCTTATCTCCATTGGGTACAAACTAGAGCTCTCAAGCTAAAAATGCCTTATCCTCGTTACAGAATTCTTCCGCCGAGGGAATCTGTCATGTGCTTCATGACGGAAACTGAAAAGCTTCAGGTTACTCTCAACAAAGTTCAACGGGAGAGAAGGTCTTGGAAGAACAAGTACCGCACCCTGACGTAGAGTGCATCAAAATACAGCAATTACTGAAAGAAAAAGATGCCCTGATTGAAATTTTGGAGCAACATGCTGTAGATAATCAGGATGACCAAAGGAATTTGCTCGCTCCTTTCACCTGGCAAAGGAATGACAACCCAACAACGGCCCAAGAGCCCCGGTCAAAGAAAAGGAAGATACCAGAATCAGCACCTGATTTCTCTTCAGAGAGGACTCGAGACCCATTAGCTTAGGTTTCTGTTTCTGCACCTTGTAATCTACTGTATTTCCATTTTTGTAATCCTTTGAATTCAATAAAAAGGGGTTTCCCCACTATTTGATATTTGCAATCTAATTGTCTAAGTTTATTTTAATTAAACCTAAAACAATTAATATAATCATTGCATTCATCATTCTCACATCGCGTATTCTTCTTACCTACGAATCTCACGTTTGTGTCTCGATTCTAGAGTCAAACTGTCTCATTCGTATAATACTCGGGCCAATCATCAGAAAAGGATGGATGATCTTGAGGAAGAAAATAGAGAGTTGAAAGAAGAGATCGATGCTCTGAGAGAGGATATGAGAAAGCTTCGTAACGACATGCAAGCCATGGCAGAAGCTCAGCTACAAAGAACTGTGATCTCAGAGATCACCTCAACGCCCATAGTGGAGAAGTATGATCCTAGGTATCAGATGCCAAAAGATCGTCCTTGGGGCATGCCTGTTAACTATATCCTGGAAGGATATGTTCCGCCGATCACTAAGGATCAGGGAATCACAACAGAAGCCGCTGGGCCTGAAGGTTACAAACTTCGGGAAAGCGGAGATGCCAGGGGCGTACTAAAGACTCCTGAAGGTTACAAACTTCGGGAAACGCCAAGACTCACTGCCGTAGTCACGGTACCACCCCCTGTGGTGCACACTGTCCCGGAAGGACATATTCCACAGACACCTTCTGGTAAGAAGGAAACTATGTTTGACAGAATGGAGGAATTCCAGGAGCAATTCTTGGAAATGCAGAAGGAGCTGCAAGCTATTCGCGGTCAGGATTTATTTGGAAAGGACGCCGCAGACCTCTGCTTGGTCCCTAATGTGAAAGTTCCGCACAAGTTCCAAGTGCCCGACTTTGAAAAATACAAGGGTAACTCTTGCCCTCAGAGCCATCTGGTGATGTATGCTCGGCGGATGTCAGCTCAGACGGAGAATCAGGACCTACTGATTCACTACTTTCAGGATAGTTTAACCGGTGTCGCGTTAAAATGGTACATGGGTTTAAACCGTACTACGATCAACACATTCAGAGATCTTGGTACTGCCTTCGTCCAGCAATACAAATACAATTTGGACATGGCACCCGACAGAGATCAACTCAGATCAATGTCATAAAAGGACAAGGAAACCTTTAAGGAGTATGCTCAAAGGTGGCCTGAAATTGCCGCTCAAATTTGTCCACCTCTTGAGGAAAAAGAGATGACAAAGATCTTCTTAAAGACCTTAACCTCATTTTACTATGACCGAATGGTTGCCAGTGCGCCCAGTGATTTCACCTAAATGGTTGGCATGGGCGTACGTCTTGAGGAAGCCGTCCGAGAAGGACGTTTGGTAAAAGACCCTGGATCGACGAGCGGTACTAAAAAATACGGTAGTGCTCTCCCTAAGAAAAAAGAGCAGGATATTGGGAATATCTCTCTCAGAAAGCAAAGACGACGTTATCAACCGGTAGCAGCTGTGACTCCTGCTATCAACCCTGCGTCTATTCCTACGTATCAACCTCAGGTTGCGCAGAGCCAGCCTGATCAACAAAGGACACAACAACCTCTTCACCAGGCTCGTCCTCCAATAACAACAACCGTACAACACGGCCACCAGGATTTGATCCTATACCCGTGACGTACGGAGAACTGTTTCCATTACTACTGGCTAAGGGGCACATTCAGACTAAATCTCCTCTTACAAAACCGGAAAATCCGCCTTTTTGGTTTAAGGTGTATCAAACATGCCCTTATTATCAAGGAGGTTCAGGGCATAACATAGAGACTTGTCTCAATTTCAAGTCCGACCTGCAAAAACTTGTTAGGAGCGGGGTTTTATCCTTCAAGGATACAAATCCTAATGTTCTCACGAATCCGCTGCCTCAACACGAGAAGGCTGTAGTCAATTTGATAGAAGGAGAAGTTAACAATGTCTATCAAATTCATGATGTACTCTTGTTAAAAACCAATCTGGTAAAGATGCATTGTAGACAGAGTGGATATGGCCATGTGCCACCTCATAATTATCACCAGTGTGATATCTGCTCTAAAGACAACCAAGGATGTTCTGTAGTGCAAGCAGCTCTGCAGGAACTGATGGATCTCGGATGGATCCAAGAGCACCGAGTTCGTGGAGTTAACATGGTCTACACGAATTCTAACGTCATTCAGAACCACGACATCCGTGCAATGAATGTCAACTTGGTGGTAATGCACTCAAGGTAAAGCCAGTATCATAATCTGCCATGGCACGATTACAATTCCTGTCTGATTTGCTCGGTAAACAAATAGGGATGCTCTTTCATACAGGAGGCCCTCCAGCATCAGATGGATCTTGGATGGATCCAATACTACCATGATAGGAACCCTTATCAGATCAACATGGTTCAGATCTTCAATATTCGTGTGATGAATACCAACCTGGTAGAGTTACATGCTGAGCAGGTCCGACTCGGATTCTTAATATCACATGACTATCAAAGCTGTAAAGCGGGTTGTGAAAACGATCGAGGTTGTACCGTTGTCCAGGAGGCACTTCAGCACTCGTTAAATCACTGGTGGATGCCAATCTATATGGATGAAGATACTCAGTAGATTAGTATCAGTAACACGAATCCCACTCGGTGTCAAAGTCATGATGTCCGATCAGTGGAAGCTAACTAGTAAGGTTACATTGTATTCAAAGTGGGCATGGCCAGGTGCCACCACACAACTATGACAGTTGTAGCGTCTGTTCGGAAAGTAACCAAGGGTGTTACCTTGTGAGAGCAGCTCTTCAGGGTCAGGTCGATCGTGGAGAAATTCGTCCATATCCGGGTTCTGGACCCATCAACTAGACGCCGAACTACCTTGCCGATCAAGTCGAGGATATTGTCCCAATCTCTGGTCATCACAGGTCCAGGGATGTTTTTGCCATCATCCCTCTACTCGACGAGTCTAAGGTTCCCAACCGGGAACGAATTGAGATTGCTTACGATGGTCAAAAAAATCAGAAGGCTCCTGTAGTCATCTATCTACCAGGACCGCTACCGTATGAATCAGCTAAGGCTATCCCTTACAAATACGGTGCAACGACAGTTGAAAATGGAAAGGAAATTCCATTACCCTCCGTCGTGAATATTGCAGACATCAGTCGAGTAACACGGAGTGGTAGAATCTTCAACCGAGGGGTTAGGGAAGTTAACAAGGAAAAGGAACTTCAGACGAAAGCTCCTGATCCACCAGTCGTTCAATCCAGTAATCCCGACCTTTCAAAAAATAATGATGAGATGCTGAAGCTAATCCAAAGGAGTGAATATAACATTGTTGATCAGCTGTTACAGACTCCTTCAAAGATCTCGGTATTATCATTGTTACTCAGTTCAGAAGCCCACAGGGAGGCTCTATAGAAAGTCTTGGAGCAAGCCTTTGTGGAACAAGATGTAACAATCAGACAGTTCGATAGCATTGTCTCTAACATCACTTCCTGCAACAATTTGGGATTTAGTGATGAGGAATTACCCGAAGAGGGTCGCCGTCATAACATGGCGCTCAACATTACAGTTAACTGCCAGGACGATGCTTTAGCCAGCGTACTGGTAGACACAGGGTCAGCCCTGAATGTTATGTTGAAGTCCACTTTGATGCAATTATCATTCAAAGGCCCTCCGATGAGGGTTAGCGAGGTTATCGTCAAAGCGTTCGACGGATCTAGAAAATAGTTATCGGCGAAGTTGATCTTCCCATAACTATCAGTCCTCACACTTTCCAAGTTACTTTCCAGGTCATGGACATCCGGGCAACGTACAGTTGTTTATTAGGAAGACCTTGGATACATCAGGCTGGAGCGGTTACTTCAACTCTCCACCAAATGCTAAAGTTCGTCAAGAACGATCAACTTGTCACAGTTTGTGGGGAACAAGCCTTGCTTGTAAGCAACTTGTCATCGTCTACTGGTATAAAACCCGAGGAGGTTATTGGGACGCAGTTCCAAGCACTGTCGGTGAGCGAGAATAATCATTTCAAAGGAGGAACCTCGATTTCCTCATACAACGATGCTATCAAAGCAGTCGAGAGTACCGATACAATAGGATAGGGACAGCTTGTCATTCCCACTGAGAATAAAACAAAGAAGGGTCTTGGTTTTTCTGTAACCTGTACCCAGACAGCTGCCGACGATGAAAGTCTTCATCCCCTTCAAAACTTCTTCCACAGTGGAGGTTTCCTTCACCCAGTGTCTCAAGCGGTCCATGCTATCAATAAGGAAGATCCCTCTGACACGGATGAAGAATGGAAGTCCTATTTAAATGAGGACGGTTATATGTCTCATAAAGAGGTGCCTACGCCTTTTTTCTTTCCTAAAGGGAGTCCGAGATTTATATCACGGTCAGACGTCGAAATGATATACGGGGATTGTGATCCGGAAGGATGCCGTGCTCCGCCAAATTCATTGGAGGAAGACACTCTGATGAAAGACAACTTTGACTACAATTACTATGGCCCAATGGATGGTCTGCCAATGTGGCAGCCTTACCCAGGAAACTTGGGGCAAGAGGGTCAGCCGAACAATGAAAATCAGCTGACCGTCATTAAACAGAATACCTGTGTCCCCACCATGTCATGGGATCAACACTCAGGTCATTCGGAAACTACTCAACATGAAGATGAATTTGCAACGTTTGCAGGACTTGAATTCATCAACTATGCTTTTCCCGAGGTCAACGTCATCGAGAGAGATGACTCCTCCGGTTCCAAAGAAGTTTGGGACACCTTGGGAGAACCAAGTGGAAAATACGACTTCATGGTCAAGTACACTGCTCCCGAAAGCTCTCGTATCAGGCTCGAAGATATCCAGCCAATTAGATGGGGAAATACAGATGAGAGCACAAATACTATGCAAAATGCAACAGAGGAATCCTCCTACGACAACTCTGCCTGGGAGACAGATTCCAATGATCTTGCTCCACCAGAAATCAGCGTCATTTCTGAAGACAAATCAAGGAAGGTACCAAACTTTGTGATTCACCGAGGAGTTCGCCGCCAATGGGTTGCTGTCGAGGTTCCGAAGATCGTTCATCAGTCAAAGTAATTGCCATCTTTAACCTTTCTCCCTGCCCAGGTGAAACGGATGTTTTGATAGGGCTCGCTTTCTGTAAATTTTGCTCTTCGCTTTGCCCGAAGCGACAGAGTTTTGTTTTATAGGGCTGTAGGTTTCAAGGATCGACTTGTTCATTAATAAAATAACGTCGTTCTGTAATTTCCGCATTAATTGTTGTTTTCTCTTTTTGCTTTTCTCAGAAAATGGTAATCCTAAAAAACAATTCAAATAAAAACAAGCAGTAAAATAAATACACTGCACACACTTGCATTTTCTCTATCTCTTCTAAACACGAATCATCACGTCATGCAGATTGCTTGTTTTAAACCCAGTTGAAACATACGATCCGATGCCTCCTCCCAACTTTGAGTTCCCGGTATTCGAGGCTGAAGAAGAAAATGACGACAAAATTCCAGAAGAGATCTCCCGATTACTCAGACAAGAGGAAAGGTCCATTGAACCTCACAAAGAGCCGTTGGAAACGGTAAACTTGGGTTCAGAAAAAGAGAGAAAAGAAATCAGGATTGGGGCACTGCTCAGTCCAACTGCCAGAGAGAGTTTGATAAAGCTTCTCAGAGAATTTCCCGATGTATTCGCTTGGTCCTATCAGGATATGCCAGGGTTAGATACCAGCATCGTGGAACATCACTTACCGTTAAGATCGAAATGTACGCCAGTAAAGCAAAGGTTGAGACGCACTCACCCGGACATGGCCATCAAAATCAAAGAGGAGGTACAGAAACAGATTAACGCGGGTTTCCTCGCTACGTCTGAATATCCTCAATGGTTAGCCAACATCGTACCCGTTCCCAAAAAGGACGGAAAGGTCAGAATGTGTGTCGACTACCGAGATCTGAACAAGGCATGTCCAAAGGACGACTTTCCTTTACCACACATTGACATGCTGGTAGACAGCACTGTAAAGTTTAAAATTTTCTCCTTCATGGATGGATTCTCGGGCAATAACCAGATCAAAATGGCGCCGAAAGACATGGAGAAAACTTCGTTCATTACCCCATGGGGTACCTTTTGTTACAAGGTAATGCCGTTCGGTTTGAAGAACGCCGGGGCAACCTATCAAAGGGCCATGACTACTCTGTTTCATGACATGATACATAAGGAAATCGAGGTATATGTCGATGATATGATTGCAAAATCAAAAACAGAGAGTGAGCACGTTGAACATCTGTCAAAATTGTTCGAATGTCTAAGAAAATTCAAGCTCCGCTTGAATCCCAACAAATGCACCTTCGGTGTCCGTTCAGGGAAACTACTAGGGTTCATCATCAGCCAGAAAGGAATTGAGGTTGATCCTGACAAGGTCAAGGCCATTCAAGAAATGCCTTCGCCGAAAACTAAAAAACAAGTCAGGGGATTCCTGGGACGTTTGAACTACATTTCCAGATTCATATTCCTCATGACCGCGACATGTGCGCCAATTTTCAAATTACTTAAAAAGAATCAGGACTGCATTTGGACAAAAGAGTGCCAAACTGCCTTCGACAGTATTAAGGAATACCTATTGAACCCACCGATTCTATCACCTCTAGTGGAAGAAAGACCACTGATCATCTACTTAACAGTCTTGGAAGACTCTATGGGCTGTGCACTTGGCCAACAAGATGAAACAAAAAGAAAAGAGTCTACCGTCTACTATTTGAGCAAGAAATTCACCGACTGCGAGACTCGGTACACGATGCTCGAGAAAACTTGTTGCGCTTTGGCTTGGGCATCCAAACGTCTTCGCCAATACATGATTCGTCATACTACTTGGTTGGTCTCCGAAATGGATCCAATCAAGTATGTCTTCGAAAAACCTGCTCTCACGGGAAGAATTGCCCGTTGGAAGATGCTGTTATCAGAATATGACATAGAGTACCACGCTCAGAAAGCCGTTAAGGGAAGTATTTTAGCCGATCATTTGGCTCATCAATCGATTGACGATCAAGAATCAATCGGGTTTGACTTCCCAGATGAAGATGTCATGTATCTAAAGATGAAAGACTGCGATGAACCGCTACCCAGTGAAGGGTCAGAACCAGGTTCCCAATGGGGACTAGTCTTTGACGGAGCAGTTAATCATTATGGAAACGGAATTGGGGCAATCATTGTTACCCCTCAGGGTACCCACATTCCTTTCACCGCTCGACTCACGTTCAAATGTACAAACAACGAGGCCGTATACGAAGCTTGTATTATGGGTCTCGAGGAAGCGATTGATTTAAGGATCAAAAACTTGGACGTATATGGCGACTCAGCCTTGGTCATCAATCAGATAAAAGGAGATTGGAACACATACCAATCAGGATTGATTCCTTACAAAGACTATGCAAGAAGGTTGTTACCCTTCTTCAACAGAATCGAGTTTGATCACATCCCTCGTGATGAGAATCACATGGCTGATGCATTAGCCACTCTCTCTTCTATGATTAGTGTAGGTCAATGGAATGACATACCTAAGATCGACATAATGTGCCTTGAACGGCCCGCTTACGTCTTCACGATTGAAGCAGTCATAGACGACAGACCTTGGTATCACGATATCAAATGCTTCCTTCAGAAACAAGTGTACCCATCTGGGGCACTCAGAAAAGATAGAAAAACCCTCAGAAGATTGGCTGGAAACTTCTTCCTGAGCGGTGACACTCTCTATAAGAGAAATTTTGACATGGTCTTGCTCCGATGCGTCGACAGACCAGAAGCAGACATGCTTATGAAAGAAATTCATGAAGGATCCTTTGGCACTCATGCTAACAGACATACAATGGTGAGAAAAATTCTAAGAGCAGGGTACTATTGGTTGACAATGGAATCCGACTGCTACAAGTACATGAGGAGGTGCCACAAGTGTCAGATATACTCCGACAAAATTCATGTACCGCCATCACATCTCAAAGTTCTCTATTCCCCGTGGCCTTTTTCCATATGGGGAACCGACATGATCGGCTTGATCGAACCTAAGGCTTCAAACGGACATCGGTTCATCCTGGTAGCCATTGATTACTTCACCAAGTGGGTCGAAGCAGCATCATACGCTAATGTAACCCGACAAGTGGTGGTCCGATTTATCAAAAACAATATCATCTGTCGTTATGGTGTTCCAAGCGAGATCATTACTGATAATGGATCTAACTTGAACAATAAGATGATGAAGGAGTTGTGCGCAGAGTTCAAGATTGAACACCATAACTCATCTCCCTACCGACCAAAGATGAACGGAGCGGTAGAAGCAGCTAACAAGAACATCAAGAAGATCGTTCAAAAGATGGTTGTAACCTACAAAGACTGGCACGAGATGCTACCCTTTGCTCTTCATGGTTATCGCACATCTGTTCGCACCTCAACAGGGGCTACCCCTTTCTCTCTAGTGTATGGCATGGAAGCAGTGCTCCACATAGAAGTAGAGATCCCGTCAATTCGAGTATTGATGGAAGCTAAGCTCACCGAAGCTGAATGGTGTCAAATCCGACATGATGAATTAAACTTGATCGAAGAGAAACGAATCACGACACTATGCCACGGTCAGTTGTATCAGCAGAGAATGAAGAAGGCATTCGACAAAAAGGTCTGACCTCGTGTCTTCAGAAAAGGGGACCTCGTGCTCAAGAAGATACAATCTTTTCTCACTGATTCCCGGGGCAAGTGGACTCCAAATTATGATGGCCCCTATGTGGTCACAAAAGCTTTCTCAGGCGGCGCCTTGATACTTGCAACCATGGACGGAGAGGAATTTTCCTACCCCACGAATGTTGATGTAGTCAAGAAATACTTCGCCTAAACTAAAAAAAAAAAAAGTCTCGGTGGATTGAAAACCCGAAAGGGTGGTCCAGGCAAAAGTTAGAGACAAAATAACAAAAAAAATCATCCCGATGGATTGGAAACATCACAGTACAATCCAGGCAAAATTAGGGATAATGGCAAGTAACTATATTCAACAAAGGCAAGTCCCTCAGCAGCAGCAGTTATACCATCCATTGGAGGAAAACTCCAGTCAAGGTCATCTTCGACAGAAGTTCAGGATGTCCCGAATTTAAAGTTGGTAGAAGGATAGTGATCGTTATGTTTCAACATAGCCCTTTTCCCTGTAAATTACCATTTTCTAGCTTTGTATATACTCTTTGGAATCACGCGTTTGGCTGATCTCCATCTTATCAATAAGATTTGAGCCCTTGTGCTTTTGTTTGTAATTCTTATTTGTTTTAGCTTTACAGAACGACATTTTAACATGATTAACGATTCTTGAAATAAAACAAAAATGAATTTACTTGGTAAAACTTTTTCTGCTTCTAAAATAAAGATGGAAATTTCTTTTGACTATTGAACATCAGAAGAACATCGGTCGCTTCTCCAGAAGTAATCGAACCTCAAAGTGCATAATCAAAGTACTCCTTCTAACCCAGTACGCCTGAATGAAGGGATCAACTGTGTCAGAGACCTTGTTTCGTCTGACACGCTACAGCCGAGTTCTTATCTCCTAAGCCCGACCAACATAGCTCCCAACAGGGACTATCTCTCCTAAGCAAGGTGGAATTGCTATTCTGAACCAACGGTACTTCTTCGCCCCGTGATGGCCGAGTATCCAGTCGTGTTCACCTGTCAGTTTGTATGTCGCGTCAATTTTGTCATCATAAACATACACACATCATGCATTTTTTATTTGCATTGACATTTCATACTGCATCACTATCACTCTAGTCGGTCTTGTCCCCTAGTGATAGAAGTTCTCTCAATCGAGTTTTCAGTTCTTGCCTCGTCAGGAAATGATGCGTTTGAACATCCTCTCTCCTCCAGTTTTATTTCTAGATTGAAGTTGGCTCCTCGACCACTTTGATAACTTGAACCTCTGAAAGACCAGAGGAACCTTCAGTCAGCATCACTCTTCGCCATTGAAGATGATATCCTTGCTTTCCTGGATTAAGAAAAATCCCCCCAGAGAAAGCCTACTAAGCAGAGATTTGACAGTACAGCTGCCATTCTCCGAAAAAATCGCTGATGAAAAGGTCATCGGCACCTCAAAATTGGACCCCATCACATGGCATTTCTCCGGGAAGATCCCGAGAAAAGTATGATGTAAGATCCCAAGTGGAAACAGTCTCTCAAGAGACTCGCTTTCCCCCAGTAGAATCGACAAATGGCATCTCCAAACAGAGAAGTTTGTGTACCTCTACAATTCAGACGATTAGGTTCCCCAGCAAGTCTGACGTCAAAACTTTTTCCGTCAGATGGCATCTCCCCAGGAAAATTCGGCGAGAAGTTTGAGGGAAATCGCTACGAATAGCGTCCCTTGTCAAAAAGTTTATTGACAAAAGAAACTAAGACCAGTTCCTTGGTAGGAATCCGGGATCGAGGGGAAGTTTACATAAGCAACTGAAACCAGTTCCTTGGTAGGAAACCAGGATCGAGGGGAAGTTTATTTCAGCAACTGGGACCAGTTCCTTGGTAGGAAACCAGGATCGAGGGGAAGTTTATTTAAGCAACTGAGACCAGTTCCTTGGTAGGAAACCAGGATCGAGGGGAAGTTTGTTTCTGCAACTAAGACCAGTTCCTTGGCTGAAGACCAGGATCGAGGGGAAGTTTACCTTTTCTAAGCATCATTGCTTAGCAAAAGAAGATGAATGCGCAAGCTACCATTCATAGCCATCAAAATTTTGGGTATTCCGATATTTAATCCTCTTGCACCCCGAATGCCCGAATACCTTCGTCATTCACACCTTCAGGTCCAAGAAGATTAAATAGGGGCATCTGTCATACCCCAAATTTTGACCACTAATATTTCCCATCATTGTGCAAATCATCATCACAATATGTATGAACCATTATGCCTCATCAAATGCCTCAAGGGTTGTTGAGCATTCACTACAATCAAAATTAGGGTTTTAAGCCCTCTCAGAGCCTTAGACAAAGGGTCAATCAAGGAATGACATGATCTTCTACTTGTCTAACCTCTCAAACATCCACAATGGATCAAAAGGACTCCCACTTCAAGGATTAAGCACAAGGCTGCTCCCTTTTAGGTGGATCAAGTCTCAAGATCGCCAGTATCACCAAATTAGGGTTTTGGTCGACCAGGACCTCCAGATGAAAATTTTCATCTGGACACAAGCCAAAGATCCAAAACACAACCTAATGTACTCCATGGAACCTCATGGACATATTCATCAAGTCAATTTTACCTCAGGGGATGCATACATCAAAAATCGGGAATTAGGGTTTCTTGACCTAATTCACCCCTAAGTTGACTTTTGGGACAAATCATGAACCAAGACCTCAAGAGAGGATTTGAAGGTCTCTAATGAACTATATTGATCCATTTGGGACAATGGATTGATCTAATAAGCTTGAGCAACAAGTCTCAATTTCATCTGCACCACAATTAAGGTTTTAAGAAAAAAGTTAACTGTAACTTTGACTTTTGACTAGGACATGCTCCCAAACCCTAGGACATGCCTCAATATACCCTATGACACCCATGGAACATGTCCATCAAGTTTGATTTAGGTCAAGGACATGATTTCCTGAGGAATTGCACAGTTTGGAATTCATCTAATAAAATGTCAACTGTGCACAAAAGTCAACTTTGACTTTTTGAGATTTTTCACCAAAATGGATTTTTAACCCTAAAATGATGTTAATGTATGATTTGAATCATCATTCATAAAAAAAAATCAAGAAAAGTGGGATAACTTGTAAAAGGGGTAACCATAAAAACTTAGAAAATTTTCTAAGTTAAAAATAAAGTGACAAGGGTACCAACTTTGAAAGATCATAACTCCTAAACCACAAAGCCATTTTTTCTCATCCAAAGATGGATTTGTAGCCCTCATTACCCTCTACAAAAACTTCAACTAGACCTAAGTCCAATTCATTAAGGATTTTGAGTTATGGAGTGATCAAAATGGCTGAAAAGTGAAAATGTCACTTTTTCCAACACTTAGTGAAATTTTCACTAAGTCAGAATCTGCCTTCACTTTTTGCCAAATGTAGAGGGATTTTTCACTTGGATTCAAAAGAGATCAAAACCAAATATGTTCAAACAGTTGTTATATCATGTAAGGGCTTTCCAAAATGGCCAAGAACATTGCCAAATTCCATTTGAGTCATGAGATATGACATTGGAAAGTTGCCTTGCTGAAATCTGTCAAAGGCAAGGCAGAATTTGCAACTTTGCTCGATTTGCCAAAATCAGCCAAATTCAAATGCTCCTATCCACTTGGACACATCTGAGGATTGAATCTAAAGGGGACAATCACTTAGCCAAGCCTCCAAAGTCCATGGAACAAGACATAGCATGTTGAACCTAGAATGGCCAAAATAGGGACAAGACTCCAAATTTGGATTGAAGCATTCAATGGAAGCATCAAGGTGGCATGGACTGAGCCATTCTCATCTAAAATCAGTCAAGACTTATCCAAGACCTAGGGAACCACAGCTCTGTGCCCTAACTTCTAGTCAATGGCTAGGGAGACTTGGATTTCCATTGGACAACATTGGCCAAACCTACTTACCAGTTGCCATTCACTATTCCTTGCAAAACAAACTTGCTCTACTATAAATAGAGCTCAATTGTGATCAGTTTGAGTACACCAAAGCCATCTAACAGATGCTTTCCTCAAAATCTCTTTCTCTTGGCAAAAATGCCTTTCTTAGCAAGGTAGCTATCGGGTTTTGAGTTTGAGAGCTTTTCCAATCAAACCAATCACTCACAAACCTCACATACATCATATAGAAGTGATCCAAACACTCACATAACATCTGGAACACTGATTTCACAAAATCACCAGCCAATTGCTCAAGTTCTTGACAGTTTTGCAGTTGAGGTACCATCTTCAACTCCAAACCATTTCAATCTATTCCAAGCACTCAGACACATCACTTGGTACCTAGGGAAGCTATCCACATCATTGGAACCTAGATATAACACCTCCAACACAAATCACGATCACCAGCTGCAAGTGGTAAGCATGAGCTCTTCTAACTCTATGATCCATGCAATTTTTGCTGCACAATAATTTGGCCATATGTTCATAATCATGCATGGAATGTTTTCCCTCAATTAATTGCATTGTTTGAATCGTGTATCAAAAATCCTAGCCTTCATGCAGAAATTAGGGTTCTTGAGGACTTTTCATGATTTCTTGTTATATGTTTAATTTAAATGAAATTAATGGACATAGACATGATCGTGAGGTTGAGACGAGCATAATGATATGTGGATTGCATGTTATAATCAAGTATTTAGGGAGATTGGATAGAAAATGCAAATCTGAGAATCTTAGAAGACGCGCGTGTTCTTCAGGTTGTTCTTGGCGCCATTTTTAGAAATTCAAATATTTGAATTTTGTGATTTTTATTTAATTGATTCAAAAATTAATTTCTCTCTGAGTTTTAATGATTTTGAGTTGATTCTTTTTTTAATAATTCACAAAAATGTTAAAATATTTTATTTTATCGAAAAATCCCAAAAATATTATTTATTTCATATAATTGATATTTTTGCAAAGAATTAATATTTTAATTGTTTTTGACATTTTAAATATTTTTTCTACATTGATTTTGCAACTTTTAATGCTTTCTAATTATTTTGTAGGTCAATACTTAATTTTTGAAGCATTAATCCAAGATCATAATTTGTTTTTCCTATGTTAAACAATTTTGAACATTTTAATTGAATTTTTATTCAATTAAATACATTTTTGAAAACAAATTAGGGTTTTGGATTAATTCAACCCTCATAAATCATTTTCAAATCACTTTGGGCCTCTTGAGAGAGTGTAAGACCCAACCCACTTGTACAGAAATATTTTGGGCCTCATTCGTTGTATAAGTCCCTCTGTACATTTTCAAATAAACGGCACGATCATCGCCTTTTGAAAAATAACCTTGGGCCTCTCCTTGAGCTATAAGACCCATTCAAAAACACTTTGGGCCTCTAATAGAGTGTAAGAACCAATCCCCTTTTAACCAAAACATTTTGGGCCTCACTTATTGTATAAGTCCCTCCGCATTAAAAGAAAACCTTGGCGCGATCGCCATTTCAAACGAAAAAATCATCTGGGCCTACCCTCGTGTTATAAGCCCCACTCTTTTTCTTTAAACCCTTTGGGCCTCTTGAAAGAGTGTAAGACCCATCCATTTGTACAGAAAACATTTTGGGCCACAGTCACTTGTATAAGTCCCTCTGTACAAATTCAAAAAGTGCGCTCACTAATAAAACCCTGGGCCTCTCCTTGAGCTGTAAGCCCCGAATCTCTCCTTTTCAAAGCACTTTCTCCTTTGATTTTGAATATACTGTTGTTTTCAATTTTTCTTTGTTGAACAACTAACCAAATAGCATGGAAGCTCTACAACCGAGTAAGTGGTTATCGCTTTCATTTACCGCTTTCATATACATATAACTGTATTGTGGGGCTGTTTCACTGTAAGTCTTCTTTCATAAACTCATATCGACTGTGTAATAATAGTATAGATATTTAGAGTTTCCCCGGCAACTACGTCTAGCACTAGGTAAAGCCGTTTCAATCACTCTTAAATAGTCAAAACTAGATCCCCATAGGATTACCAGACACAGTCTTCCCTCCTCTTGGGGTTAAACAATATGGAGATATGAAAGGCAGCATTCCCTGTGAACCCTTTCATAGACTGTCACTCATAGAAGTTGTCAAAGAAACTCTATTCCCCAGAGATGATCTTTTCTCCGTGAATGGCATCTCTTGAGTTTCTTCCAAATTCTCGAACTTTCCTGGCATGATCTATTCTCGGTGAATGGCATGTCTTGAACTTCTCGGGGTTTGGGGACCCACAGGCTTCTTAAAACCATTTTTCAAGAAACTCTACTCCCCAGAGATGATCTTTTCTCCGTGGATGGCATCTCTTGAGTTTCTTCCAAATTCTCAAACTTTCCTGACTTGATCTATTCCTTGTGGATAGCTTGCCTTGAATTTTTTTGGGGTTTGGGGACCCATCGGCTTCTTAAAAGCAACCCCGCCTCCTCTTGGGCTTAGTACAAGGACCCTACGGCTTCTTAGAAGTATTCACAACCTCCTCTTAGGCTTCGTATAATGATCTCTTCCTCCGGGAATGATAGCCTCCTCTTGGGTTTAGTACAAAGACCCGTCGGCTTCTTAAAAGATTCCAGCCTCCTCTTGGGCTTCATACAAATTGTCCCGACGACCTCCTAGAGGTATAGGAACAGAACTTAGTCATCTGCATAGAACAGTCCTTTCAAAGAGTCTACTACTATTTCTCAAAGCATAGTACAAAAGATAAAACCCTAGACTGGGACAGTCTAATTTCCTTGAGTCTCAAGGACATTCTCAAGTGACCCCTTCGTTAAATAGGAAGGAAACCCGTAGACTTCGACAGTCTCAATACCCTTTGGATTTCCCGCTTCCTTAAAAAACAGGAATAACCCGGATCCTTGAATCAAATCCCTGAGTACAGTGTTGCTCATATAAGAACTGATTTTCTCTTTCAAAATCAGTATACTGGACCTGTCACTCAACTGAAACAGTCACCCTAGCATCCTCTTGGGCTTTATATAATGATCCTCCCCAGCGGAGTCAAACAACATTTAGCCTCTCTCTCGGGCTTTGTACGAGACACATAAGAGACTCTCTCGTTGAGTCAATTACCCCTTTCGCCTCCATCTCGGGCTTTATACGAGATACAAAAAGGTTCTTATTGAGCCAAATAAACAACAACCTTCATCTCAGGCTTCGTACGGGATACAAAAAAAAACTCCCTTGTTGAGTCAAATAGCCTCCATCTCGGGCTTTATACAAGATACCAAAAGACTCCATCGTCGGGCCAAAACCTTTTAGCCTCTCTCTCGGGCTTTGTACGAGACACATAATAGCCTCCTCTTAGGCTTCGTATAAGAAAACCACTGGTTAATCCAATTAACCTTTTAGCATCAAAGTTGTGCCTCGTTCACAGTACACAAACATCAACAACTCCTTCCCTTTCATCTAATCGCTGTAAGCGGCAAGCCTCTGGATCATCTACATCCATGCCATTGTCCCTCTTTTAGCATGAGAAATTCCTAAGGAAAGATAGCATTGCTCTACACTGAGTTAAAGTCTTCTCCTTCAGGTAGAACTCCCCTATAAAGGAAATTATGGCATTGCCGGATTCACATATCCCGGTTAAAGTAATTCCCCTTTATAAATAGTTGTGACATACAACCCCCTCTTTAGAGATGACAAATTCTCTCTAAAGTTGGGACCTTCAGCTTCACATCTTGGGCTTTGAACAAGATACAAATAGACCTTTCAGCTTCACATCTTGGGCTTTGAACAAGATACAAACCACCCTTTCGCTTCACGTCTTGGGCTTTGAACAAGACACCAAAACAACCATTTCCTCCCATAGAATAGGAGGAACTATGAACGCTCTGATTTCCCTGTTTCGGTAAACGGGAATACGTAGGCATAAGATCGAAAGAAAAGATCTTAGCGAGCACACTAAACAAAAACCCAAATCCCATATCTCCATCAATCAAAAGCAGTAATTCAAAAATATCAGTCCTAACATCCTAATCCTTGTTCCCCGCCAGAAACATTTTGTCTAGATAAAAAGAAAGAAAATAGTATTGGCGAAAATACAAATAACCAGTACAAAGGCCCCCCACATTGACAGCATCCGTAACCTAACAGACCGCTGTTTAAACTCAGTATGCAAGCAGGGTTAATTGGAGACATCTATTTCCCTTCCTTATTCAGCTCACAATAGGATAAAAAATGAATCGACCTGTAGTTTTAAGCTCAACCGCAGAGAGCGACTAGGGCTTAAGAACCACGTCCAAAATCGCTCGCTACACTGTTAACTCTTATGGTAACGGAATCAGGGCAATCATTACGACTCCACAGGGTTCTCATATACCCTTCACTGCCCGATTAGCGTTCATATACACCAACAATGAGGCGGAGTATGAAGCATGCATCATGGGGTTAGAAGAAGCAATTGATTTGAGAATCAAGAACCTCGATGTTTATGGTGATTCCGCGTTGGTAGTTAATCAGATTACGGGAGAATCGGAAACTCGTCAAGCGAATTTGGTGCCTTATAACAACTATGCCAGAAGGTTGTTACCTTTCTTTGGCAGAGTCGATTTCCATCATATACCCCGGTTGGAGAATCAGATGGCAGATGCGTTGGCAACGTTGTCTTCGATGTATCAGGTGAATCGTTGGAATGAAACTCCCTCAATCAGAATCATGCGTCTGGATAGACCAGCTTTTGTGTTTACGGTGGAAGGTGTATCAGATGGCAAATCTTGGTTGTATGTGAAGCTGCGTCACATCTTCGTTGGAATGATATTAAGGTTTTTCTGAAGAGTCAAGAGTATCCAGAAGGTGCGTCAACCAAAGATAAGAAAACTCTGAGGAGGTTGGCAGGGAACTTCTTTTTGAATAAAGACAATGTGATGTACAAGAGGAACTTTGACATGGTCTTGCTACGTTGTGTTGATGAACACGAGGCAAGCCTGTTAATGGAAGAGGTTCATGAGGGATCTTTTGGTACCCATGCCAATGGGCATGCTATGGCTAGAAAGCTGTTGAGAGCGGGGTATTACTGGATGACTATGGAGTCTGACTTTTTCAAGTACGCCCAAAAATGTCATAAATGCCAGATTCATGCATATTAGGTGTATGTGCCGCCTACCCCTCTGAATGTGTTGTCATCACCTTGGCCCTTTGCCATGTGGGGCATTGATATGATCGGAAATATTGAGCCTACTGCTTCCAATGGGCATCGTGTTATTTTGGTTACCATTGATTACTTCACGAAGTGGGTGGAGGCAGCCTCATATGCCAACGTCACCAGACAAGGGTAGCTCGGTTTATCAAGAAGGACATCATCTGCCGGTATGGAGTCCCAGAGAGAATCATTACTAATAATGGTTCAAATTTGAACAACAAGATGATGAAGGAGCTATGTCAGAGCTTTAATATTGAACATCATAATTCTTCTCCCTATCGTCCGAAGATGAATGGGGCTGTTGAAGCGGCAAATAAGAACATCAAGAAGATTGTGCAGAAAATGGTGGTGACGTATAAAGACTAGCATGAGATGTTGCCTTATGCTTTACACGGTTATCGTACTTCGGTGCGTACATTAACTGGGGCAACTCCTTTCTCATTGGTGTATGGTATGGAAGCAGTTCTACCAGTAGAGGCTGAGATTCCTTCTTTGAGAATTCTGGCAGATGTGAAACTTGATGAAGCTGAATGGGTTCGTTCCAGATTGAATCAGCTGAACCTTATTGAGGAAAAGAGGTTAGCAGCCATTGCACATGGTCGGTTGTATCAGAGCAGGATGAAGAAAGCCTTTGATCAGAAAGTACGTCCTCAGTGTTTTCAGGCTGGTGAATTGGTTTTGAAAAGGATCCTTCCTCCTCAAACACATCACAGGGGCAAATGGACTCCAAACTACGAAGGGCCATATGTAGTAAGACAAGTTTTCTCTGGTGGAGCCTTATTACTCTCAACTATGGACGGCAAAGATTTTACGTCCCCTGTGAACGCAGACGTAGTAAAAAATTACTTTGCATAAAAGAGTCCCGCTGGACATAAAAAGAAGATCCAGACAAAAAAGGGCATCCGGGCGAACCATAAAAAGAAAAGGTTCGGGAAAAAATTAGGGATAAAAAGAAAAGAAAAGAATAAACCCGCGAAGTTGAAAACCTGAAAAGGCAACTTTTTAAAAAATGGGTATCTCGGTGGATTGAAAACCCGAAAAGGGCGATCCAGGCAAAAGTTAGAGATTTGAAAGCAAGAGGCTACGATCTGCGTTCGATCTGTGAGCACCTTTGATACTTGGAAGTTTCTAAGGAAAGGAATCAGTCCAGTCAGTCTCTTCGGAGGTCAAAGCTTATGCGGATAAACGATCTCATATCAGGTCATAGCTGAATTGAATCATGGTGGATATCTGTTCCCCACATTGCCAACATGTGTATTTTCTTTTACTCTTTTCGTGCAATTACCTCTTTTCAGGAATTGCCTCCGAGTGTAAAGGCCTATTTACAGGCCAATTCATTCAATAAAATTTCATTTTCATTCAAAGAGATTTCCATTTGTGTTTTTGCTTTTATTGTTGTGTTTGTGAAAACGTCCGATATTTTTTATAAACCATGCATGCGAAAATGTTAAGCTTTGCGAAGCATATCGGGAAACAGTGTAAATTGCTTAGACAACAGTCATTAGGATGGTAATCTAGATGGCCATTTTGCATATACTGTTGATTTTGTTTGTAGGGTAGCAGGATTTCTTCCCCCAGTAGAGCTATTCTCCTCAGCATGGAAATTTCATCTTCCTCAGCAGTTAGTTGCTCTCCCCCAGCCAGAGTACAGAGGATTGTTTCCTCAGCTAGAGTTGTGGTTTATTTATTACTCTCTTAGCAAGCAGCCAGAAGTTGATACTTCTGCATACTCAGCAAGAGACTGTTGGAATACCATCTTTGGACAAAGAGGTTGTTTTCCCCCACAGAGCCTGAACACCCACTTTCCTCAGCTAGTCAGGAAATGTTTTTTCTCATCAGTAATGATATGGTCTGATCCCCAACAGATGAGTAAACTTGATGGTATCCCCTAGCAGAGTTGATGTCGTTAATCACCATTCCCTAAGCAGGTTTGCTAATAGTGGCTGATATTCCCTAGCAGGGTGAAGGAACAGATGTCTCCCAGCAGCAGGTTAAGTTCAGTAATATCCCCAGGCAGGGTCAGTATTATTGACTTGTCCCCCAATCAGAGTTTGGTGGTGATCTTCAAAGTGGTTTTTTTAACAACGGTTGATAACCCCAGCAGGTCTTAAGTCCAATTGTTATCGGCATCCTTCGAATCAAGGTTTTGGGTTCTGTCTTCGGTAGAAGTCATTGGTAATCTCTAGCAGAAAGAAGTTTCTAGGGTTCCATCTTCAATATTTGTCTTTTTCCATCTCCAACAAGAGTGGAATTTCTCTCAGAGTTTTCATCTCCAGCAGAGTTTGTGATCAAGAAGTCGTTCAGTGGAATCTTCTTCAGCAGGGTCTTTCAATTCAAAGGACAATTTAGTTTGTCATCCCCGGTGGAGCCGCCTTTGTCTATAGCATTTATTTTACTAAGACATTTCTTTAGCATTACATAAGCATTCTTGCATAGCATCCTCTCAAACGCGTAGCATTTCCATTTCGAATGGAGCATTACGCCATATAAAAATTCAAACATATGCATTCGAAGCATAAGCCAGGTTTGATATTTGTTACCAGTTTCTTTCCCCAGCAGAAAGAGATGTAATGCAGGAGATGTTGTTTGACATTACACCACAACCAATGGATTCGTCCTTCTTACTGTTGTTCCTTCCTATATTCCCCTACAGGGTTATCTTTTTAGATTTATCTTTTCCCCAGCGGAGTCATCTTTGTAGATCTGTTGATTCTACTTAGCCTTTCGTTAAAAGTCCACCTTCGGTTTGGTCTTTCTTTTTCGAGTCTACCTTTGGCTGGGTCTCGTATTCCTTGGTTAGAAAGTCTACTTTTGGCATAGCCTTTCTTTGAAAGTTCACCTTCGGTTTGGTCTTTCTTTTTTCGAGTTTACCTTCGGCTTGGTCTCGTATTCCTTGGTTAGAAAGTTTGCCTTCGGCATAGCCTTTCTTTGAAAGTCCACCTTCGGTTTGGTCTTTCTTTTTCGAGTCTACCTTCGGCTTGGTCTCGTATTCCTTGGTTATAAAGTATGCCTTCAGCATAGCCTTTCTTTGAAAGTCCACCTTCAGTTTGGTCTTTCTTTTTCGATTCTACCTTCGGCTTGGTCTCGTATTCCTTGGTTAGAAAGTCTACCTTCGGCATAGCCTTTCTTTGAATGTCCACCTTCGGTTTTGTCTTTATTTTTCGAGTCTACCTTCGGCTTGGTCTTGTATTCCTTGGTTAGAAAGTCTACCTTCGGTATAGCCTTTCTTTGAAAGTCCACCTTCGGTTTGGTCTTTCTTTTTCGAGTCTACCTTCGGCTTGGTCTCGTATTCCTTGGTTAGAAAGTCTACCTTCGGCATAGCCTTTCTTTGAAGGTCCACCTTCGGTTTGGTCTTTTTTTTCCGAGTCTACCTTCGGCTTGGTCTCGTATTCCTTGGTTAGAAAGTCTACCTTCGGCTTAGCCTTTCTTTTAAAGTCCACCTTCGGTTTGGTCTTTCTTTTTCGAGTCTACCTTCGGCTTGGTCTCGTATTCCATGGTTAGAAAGTCTACCTTCGACATAACCTTTCTTTGAAAGTCCACCTTCGGTTTGGTCTTTCTTTTTCGAGTCTACCTTCGGCTTGGTCTCGTATTCCTTGGTTAGAAAGTCTACCTTCGGCTTCGCCTTTCTTTGAAAGTCCACCTTCGGTTTGGTCTTTCTTTTTCGAGTCTATCTTTGGCTTGGTCTCGTATTCCTTGGTTAGAAAGTCTACCTTCGGCATAGCCTTTATTTGAAAGTCCAGCTTCGGTTTGTTCTTTCTTTTTCGAGTCTACCTTCGGCTTGGTCTCGTATTCCTTGGTTAGAAAGTCTACCTTCGGCATATCCTTTCTTTGAAAGTCCACCTTCGGTTTGGTCTTTCTTTTTCTAGTTTACCTTCGGCTTGGTCTCGTATTCCTAGGTTTGAAAGTCTACCTTCGGCATAGCATTTCTTTGAAAATCCATCTTCGGTTTGGTCTTTCTTTTTTGTGTCTACCTTCGGCTTGGTCTCGTATTCCTTGGTTAGAAAGTCTACCTTCGACATAGCCTTTCTTTGAAAGTCCACCTTCGGTTTAGTCTTTCTTTTTTGAGTCTACCTTCGGCTTGGTCTCGTATTCCTTGGTTAGAAAGTCTACCTTCGGCTTAGCCTTTCTTTGAAAGTCCACCTTCGGTTTGGTCTTTCTTTTTTGAGTCTACCTTTGGCTTGGTCTCATATTCCTTGGTTAGAAATTCTACCTTCGGCATAGCCTTTATTTGAAAGTCCACCTTCGGTTTGGTCTTTCTTTTTCGAGTCTACCTTCGGCTTGGTCTCGTATTCCTTGGTTAGAAAGTCTACCTTCGGCATAGCCATTTGTTTGAAAGTCCACCTTCGGTTTGGTCTTTCTTTTTCTAGTTTACCTTCGGCTTGGTCTCGTATTCCTAGGTTTGAAAGTCTACCTTCGGCATAGCATTTCTTTGAAAGTCCATCTTCGGTTTGGCCTTTCTTTTTTGTGTCTACCTTCGGCTTGGTCTCGTATTCCTTGGTTAGAAAGTCTACCTTCGGCATAGCCTTTCTTTGAAAGTCCACCTTCGATTTGGCCTTCCTTTTTCGAGTTTACCTTCGGCTTGGTCTCGTATTCCTTGGTTAGAAAGTCTACCTTCGGCATAGCCTTTCTTTGAAAGGCCACCTTTGGTTTGGATTTCCTTTTCGTGTTCGCCTTCGGCCGTTCTCGTATCCTTTTGTTGATTAGTTCGCCTTCGGCCGGTCTTGTCTTCCTCCCCAGCATAGCCCGCCTTCGGCCGATATACCTTTGTTTAAAATTCCTCTTCTGGCTGGTGTTTCTTTTCGAGTTCGCCTTCGGCCGTCCTCGTATTATCTTGTCCCCCCACTGAGTCCGCCCTCGGTCGGTCTTTCTCTTCGAGTTCGCCTTCGACCGCCCTCGTAATTGCCTTATTTCATTACCCCCGCAGGTTGTAAATTTCCAGGTTGTTTTGGCATTCAAACCCCGTGTATCCTGATTGTCTGAAAGCCATTGCTATCATACCCTCAAATCCAAGAATTTTGAATAGGTGCAGCTGTAACACCTCAAATTTTGCCCTCATGTTTCTAACTTTAACTGGCTTATGTTTCATTGTATTTTTGCATAATCATCTTTGCATACCATTGACCTTAGCATGGGATCAAGGTATCTAAGTCAAATCAAATGAGCCTTAGGCCTCAGGAGATCTCAATTGACCTACCATCTCATCATGTGATCAAGCTTGACAATAAATCTCAAGGGAACCACCTTCTCCTAACCAGTGCAAAATTAGGGTTTTGGGATTCTTGAGTATAACACACCAATGGAAAAGATCTTTGAGTTTTTATCCTCACCAAATGGCATATCTCATCTTTGTTTGAGAGAATACACATCATACTCAGAGGAATTTGGGTTTGGAGGAAGTTGATTTCTCCTAGACTGAGGGTACAAAACTAGGGTTTGCCATAAAATCAGTTTATTTCTGATTTTTTGGGCAAGAATTGATTCTATGGTATTCCTCATGTCTTTAAGTGTCTAAGATTGGAGAATTGTCCTTCAATTTGGGTTGGAAGGGTTTCAATTGATCAATTGACTGAAAATCAGGAGAATTTTGGAAAAGTCAACTGTGCAGAGGAAAAAGTCAACTCCTGACTTTTTTAGGTTAATTTCATGTTCCTTATCTCAAATATGATCATTGGTGAAGGTTTGATCAAGAATTATCAAGAGAATCATCAAAATCAAGAAATGTGCAAAGTTGCCAAAAATAGTAATGAAGGGTTTCCATTTATGGCAAGTTTTGTCAAGTTGAAGGGTCATCTTTGGAGCATTCTTTCTCTATGGTCCAAGCTCCAAATTGAAAGTTTATGGAGGCCTATCAAAATTTCACATTCCAAGCTTCAAAACCATACCAAGAACATCCTCATGTGATCAAAATTGAGAGAGATATGATGGATTGAAGTGGAGACAAATTAAGGCAAAATGGCAAGTCATGACCAGTCAGCACGCAGTCATTTTGACAAACACCTTGGGTGCATGATCTATCCAAGTTCATATCCAAATATCTCATTGATGGAGGCTTCAATTGGAAAAATGTTCAACATCAATCTTGTTCATCTCCATCTCCTCTTCAACTTTGGTGTTGAATGATTTTTCATCTGACCAACTCATTGAGAGATATATTGCGGCAAAGTTAGGTGTTTTCAACTGATTCACTCCCATGCACATGGCTGGGCACGAGGAAGGATTATGACATGCACAAGACAGTTGCATTCTCCTATGTTCATCATCATTTTTATGCATGTTTCAAGTCTCATTTCCCTTTGTTTTCAACACCAACATTGTTCTCCACCTTGAGATCTTTCCATAGCCCCCATTATCAATCATTCTCATCCATTGATTAGTGAGATATTACTTTCCAAAGTTGTTACCATGAACATGTATGCCAAATGGTAAGCTCTTCTCATCTCATTCCAATAAACATGTTGTATTGTTGCCACTTCTCATGCGCGTGCTCTTGCATTGCCATTTAAAGCCAAACCAACATCTTGCCCCCATGCACACTTATGCCTCCTTTACTTAAATTTTCCAAACCAAAAAAGAGAAAATTACATAACAAGCATCTGCATTGTACCATGCTAGCAAACCATCACCACCTTTCATTTTGAAACCACATCATAAGCTTCCATGTTCCTTCACTAACAAACCTGTGCCATCACCATGAACCTCACTTCATTTCCATTTTCAATTTCATTCACCTTCACAATTAACCTAACCACACTTCTAACTCTTAACCATAACAGTTAGAAGTTAACCTCACCTATATAAACCAATCTCCAACAGAAACTCTAACTAACTTTTCACTCTTCACACTTCACCAAATTTTCACACACTCTCTCTCTCTCTCTCTCTCTCAATTTGCTCTCTCTCTCTCTCGAAGCTTCTGATACCATAGATCTCTCTGGAAATCTCTACATTCATCTTCATCAAGAATCATCAGTGAAGTAGAGGCAGTGAAGCATAGCTTTGTGTTTCAATTTTCTTCATCTTCATCAACTGAAATTCAAGAGATTTCAAGTTTTATAGTTCCTTTATTTGGCTGATTTGAAGCTCAAACAAAGCTAGGAATCTCACCTCTGGTTTTCTTTGATTCAAAGCTCTACTACAGTTCAAGTTCTTTTTCAACTTTTCTTGCATTGTTTTAGTTGATTTTAACTTGTTTTTGCATAATTGAAGCTCAGTAGGAGCCATGTGATCATCCGACCAGTTGCTTTGTATGTGAGTTGTTTGTGAATTCTAATCCTGGATTTGTAATCTATGTGGAGAGATGAAGAGAATGGTGTATGGTTCATCCATTTCTGTGGTGTTTGGCAACTGTGCACGGCGTAGACTCACCGGAGAAGACGACCAGAGTCTTCTCCGGCCACCTGAGGTATAAACCTTAGGGTTTAGGTCAGGTTTAATCATGAGCGTCCATTTTATTTTGATCTGAGGGTTCTTATGGTGCCAGCGCATAAATGAAGGATGGTGTGAAGCACGTGCTTCTTTTTTCTGATATTTTTGAATTAATTGTTCGCGTGTGGTTGGTGCATCATTGCATACTATGTGCTTGCTTTGTAAATCATGTGATTGGCATATTCTTGTGATCATCATGCTTGACCTTGATCTGATGGCTCATGATGAGTCAACGTTTGACTGAGTACCATGCTATAAACTTTATATGAGAGCGTGTTTATGGACTAGGCTCATTATGCTATCCCCACCCCCTCTTTTCCAGGCCCAAGCGCAATTGAACTGGACTTTTGCTAGTGTTGGACCTTCCTGGAAATTTCTTTGTTTTTTCTTTTTTTCTTTTCATATTTGTTTGGTATTTGATTTTTAAAATTACTTTGGAGCATACAAAAATTCCATAAAAATTAATGGAGCATCCTCACACATTTAAATAAATTTTGATCATTTTTATTTCTGATTTTGATGCACTTCAATCATTTTTTGTGGATTTTTAAAATCATTTTTGAATGGTGTTTGACCCCTATCTTTGTGTACTATTGTTGTGTGGCTTGAATGAACTTGTGGAGTACATTTGAACATGTTTCTTAATGATTTTTACACCATACTTTTGGGAAATATTTACACACTGTTTGAACTTCATTTTACTTTCATATGTGAATTTTCTCATCCTCCTAATTTGGTCTTGTGAATTGTTTGAGTGCATCTACATATGTATGTTGTTATGGGATCATGTGCTAGGGTTTGAGATACATTGTGTGCAATCCTATTTGATACTTGTGGAGACCTTTTGACATATGATTGTATGAACATTATAGGTCATTCACATCAAATTATAGGTCATTGTTTGTTCATCTTTACAAGATTTGTGAACATTAGTTTGAACTTGCATTGTGAGACAAGTTTGTGCATCCTTACTTGTCCATCTTTGAGAACTTGTTTGCATCAACACTTGTATGGCCTTGAGCACTCATCCACATTTGTTTACCTACTGTATGTGATCATCCTCATTCACTCTAATTGAATTCTAACTTCATCTTATATGTCTCTTAAGTTCATAAACTTTTTCATGCTTGTTTGAATTTGTTTGCATATACTTGCTTCTACCTTTAAACATGTGTTGACATAAAGACTTGTGGGAACTTTGTGCATACATTATTGACTTCTAAATGTTATCTTAAATGTCATATGCTACTGACTTGCATTCGTATTACATGATTGTTCATCTTACATCATCATTCCCTACTTGCATCACAAGTATGTATCATTGTTGAACTTCAATTGTGTTTGTACACTTCTTCTTGCTTCATTTCTTTAAATGCTTGCATCCATGACTTGTATGTTCATTCAATGATATTCATACACATTCTTAAATGTCCTTCACTTATGACTTTGATGTTTACATGTGCATTCATCCATGTTTAGGAACCATGTGCATTCATCCATGTTTAGGAACCATGTGCATCCATCTTTCATTAGTAGCATAATACTTGCATTTGTGTGATTGTCTAGTGCATAGTTTGCATTTGTTTGATTTCATATGGAATGTTTACATTAGTAGGATCCCTTAACATGTACCTACTGACTTGGATTGTCCCTTAATTATTAGGACTCTTCCCTTTTGGTTTGTACCTTGTTTGCTTCTTAAGTTGTCTTCCTAAGACAACTAATCTTTGTTGGGTTTAGTTTCTTTCACTTGTTTTCATTACTTGTGATGATTCTATGCTAACATTTTGTGTAGGGGCAGAGGTATGGTACTTGAACATGTGGATGGTTATCCATGTTCATCTCTTCTTTCATCTCTCATCTATCTTACTTTTCTTTCTCTTATGTGAATAGCATGATATAATGCTTTGTGTACAACTTTCTCACACCCTTTGGGATCCTAGCTCATCCTTAATTTTTGATTAAGGTGAGGTAGGATAAGCATTAGGTAGTGCTATCTCTCTCTTCTCTTTAGACTTAGTTTCTTAAACCTTGACCTTAGGGCCACCTTTGCATGATACATTAGGAACATTTAGATCCCTTAGTGTTTTCTTTCTCCTTAAGTCTTCTCTTCTCATCTCATAACATTTCAAAAACACTTAATAAAGGTTAAACATGTATTGTGCATGAGCCTTATATGTGGGAAGTGAATAATGGGGGGTCTCCCTTCATTCTTATAGGGTACTTAGTGTACGTCCTATTGGGGACGATACACGACGTATTCGTTCCTATGTTGTAGACTTGGGTGCAATGCAAGTTGCAAACTAACTTCAATCCACTTCTTGTCTAAAAAACATAAAACATACTCAAACCTTTTTTATCCTTCGGGATTGTTAAGCTTTAAACCATTTTCATAAAAGGGCACGCTACTTCTGTCTCGTCGCAAACAGGCATCGATCCTAACTTCCGGACGCAAACTTAACGTCGCTCATAAAAAACACCGACCTCGTTAGGTCGAACTACGACTGCTCTGATTTCCTCCTTCTGGTTAGATTGAGGATACGTAGGCACAAGACCGCGATGTCTTGGCTAGCAACCTCCCCCCTTAGTTCGTGTCCGAACTACGTTGACTCTGACTTTCCCATTGCATAAGGGAATACGTAGGCATAGGACGAGCGATGTCCTATCAAGTCACTTCTTTTTCTTGTACACAAAACGTAGAGCAAGAATCTAGCCTTAAAATCTCCATTAAAACGACACACAAGAAGATCCAAGGGGATAATTTAGAACCTCAATCTTTGGAGAATCACACTTTAAACCATTCTTTATCCAAACACATTGCCTCTTCATAGAGGACTTCAGATTCATGTTAACTACATGATTTCAAGACCTACGTGAGTTCTACCATGATGCTAAAGTTTCAAGAATCACAAACCTGGATGAAGCTTTACTCACGTACAAGAAACCATAATAGTTCACGCAAATCTTCTAATCAACACTCCTAGAGCAAAATAAATGCTCTAATTTCCTTGAATCTTGCTAAAACTTCCAAAAATGAAAAAGATGATGAATTCGTGTAAGACAATGGTGGTGATTCCAGGTCCAAAATAGTGCATACAGAAGGGAGAGGGTGCTATGGTGATGAAGATGATGAAAAAGGAAGGAGAAAACTTTCAAAAATACACCAGATTCGAACCTCTGAAGTTGTGTATCAATGGAACTTTTTTCTGATTTCTTTGGTGAGAATGAGAGTAACTAACTGATTCTGTTAGGGGTTAGTGGTTATATACCTATGTTTAGTGAGAGTTAATCAAGGTTAAGATGTGAGTTAAAGTGAGGTTAATGAACACTTGCAAAAATGAGTGAGAAATGTTGGCACAGGTTAGTGTGGTTTTGGTGAGTGTGATGCATGACCATGTCATGGTGTCTTATGATGGTGATGATGCATGTTATGGTATAGTCAGAATGCTCCTTGATTGTCCATTAAGTTTGTAGTTTTTCTTTTATGGCATATGTGGTAAGTTTTTATATGTGTGCATGGATGTAAGAGTCTTGCATGGTTTAATGAGGAAAATGATAAAAACAAGGAATTATGCGCATGGCAAGGGGTTTGCTTTGGTGGTGGTTCAATTTTGGCATGGTTTTGAATCGTTGAATCACATTTGTATGGTAGTGACTTTGGAAAGTTGTAGCTTGATGATTATGGCATCAATTGACATGGTTTTGATGTCATTGGAAATAGGATGTTTGATACAACATTTTTGGTGTTGGAAATAAATGGAATTGAGGTCTCAAACATGATGAGAAATGAGGTTGAAGTGAGATACATCAAGGCTGCCATGGTGTAGTGTATGACATGAATTTTGCATGAGCTTCAAAACAGTGATTTTTGGTGATTTGTAAGGGATGTATCTCATGTATTTTGAACCAAATGCTATAGTTCTTGTAACCAAATTGAAGGGGAAACTTGATACTACAAGTTTCATGTTGGATGAAAGTGGATTTGAGGCTTCAATCATCATGAAAAATGGACTCAAATCTTGTCACACACGAGCTGCCAAATGTTGGAAAAATTTCTAAGTTATTTTCTCATGTTGAACAACTTGATGATCCCATCTTCCATTGATCATAACTCTTGATCTAAAAATCCAAATGACATATTCTTTATATGGTTGGAAAGGTGAGAGATCATACTACAAATTTCATTTGAAAAAAATTTCCAAATGGAGCTTGGAGCATGGAGAAAACTAGTCTTGAAGTTGGCTACAAAAAGTGAAAACATTCCCAAAGTGGAAAGCTTCTTAAAACCCTAATTTTCCCAAAATGGCAAACTTTCACAACTTTTGATATTTTCATGGTTCCTTTAATGTTTCATGAAGAAATCTTACCCATTGACCATATTTGACATGAGGGACCCAAATTTGACCTCAAAAAGTTAGGAGTTGACTTTTTCCTTGATCAGTTAACTTTATCCCCAATCTGTCTGATTTTCAATCATTTGGCCACTTGAAACCCTTATGAAAGACATGGGTGGTTCAAATTCCAATCCTAGATACTTGAGAATATATGGAATACCATGGAATCAAGCTTTGTCCAAAAAATCAGAAATAAGTTAATTTTGAGCAAAACCCTAATTTGGCATCCAAAAGTCAATAGAGATTGACTGATTCTTCAAACCCAAATTCCTTTGAACATGGTGTAGAATCCCTTAACCCAAGATGACTCAAGTGATAATATGATGTTAAATCTCCAAGATCTTTGCTTACGAGGGTGTCCCAAGCATAGACATCCAAAACCCTAGTTAGAGGAGCTCAAGCTAGGAGGGTGTGATCCCCTTCAATTCCTTTACCAATCTCAACCTCTCGATGCCATGGTGAACTATATGAGGTGTCCTGAGACATGATGAGTCTTTGTGACTTGAGTATTTGAACATATCCTATTCTCCTTGCTTTGCACAATCAGTGATGGCGATACCCTTGATACCATGCCTTGAAAGGACCAATGATGCATGCATGATGTTCATGACCTAGATGCATATGAAATGGGAAGCATAAGCCAATTAATGGGTATAAATAAGAGGGAAAATTTTTGGGTGTTACAATATATACAATCACTTATGGAAAACATTTATAAACAAGTATATACAAAACTTAAAAATATAAAACTATCGCAATGCAATTCAATATCAAAACCAATCCCCGACAACGACGCCATTTTGTTGGAGCGATTAAGCGGCAAGCTTAAATTTTAACATCGATTAAGAGTTGTAAAAGAGATTTTATACAAAGATCCATAAATATACATACAATCAAGATAAAGTTAGATACAAAACCCCAACAAATAGAGGGTACAAAGAGAAGAGAGAAGAAGAACACAAATATCACGATTTGTCAACTTCGATTGAAGTGGATTCGACTTTGGATCGTCAAGATGCACACTCTTATTTTGTCTCTAAGCTACTCTACTCACAGAATGTTTTTAATGAAGTTGGGGTTAAAGGTTTCCAAAAATATATCCTAAAAAATACTGAAAATTGACTTAAATAGGGGTTGGAATGACGCGAACCGCGCTAAGCACGCTATGAGGGTGCTTAGCACCATCAACAAAATTACAATTCTTATTTTCTTCATAACTTTCGAATCGTCACTCCTATTGACGCACGATCGGACGCGTTGGAAAGCTTATTCAATGCTCTATACAACAATGACAAAATATCCTTGCTTGAATACCTACAAAAATGAGATAAATTAAAATTAGAAAGAATGAAATTTATTACAACCACGTTAAGCGCCCTCAGATCGTGCTAAGCGCGATCTCACTTAAAATACCCTTAAACCGCCTTAATGTGAGCTAAGCGCGATCTTGCTCGCGCGCGGTCAAGAAAACAAAAATACTTGAGTTACTGCCATTTAGTTCTCAGCGCGCTAAAAATCGCGCTAAGCGCGAATGACAGTATTTTGTTGGTCAAAACCGCAAAATTCTTCATTTGAAGCATCCCTCTTGGCTCAAATTGGTCCATATTTCAACCATGCATTATTATTTATAAAAATAGATAAAAAAACGATCAAACTCACTTATACGTACATGAAAACGTAATATATACAACAATATGTAAACTATACAAAAAGTACACGAAAACGGGGGATTATTAACGGAAAACCAACGTATCGAGCCAACAAGTGCCAATTATTCACACTCAAAATCAGTACATTTTAGCACTTATCAACTCTCCCTAACTTAAACTTGTTTGTCCTCAAACAAGAATCAAACAAATCAAAGAAACAAAAGTAACTATCAAGCAATCACTACTCAACAGGTTTCGAAAAACAAAAACAAATGTATGGTTCAACACAAAAACGTATATGCAAAGCAAAACTTACCACTAAAATACAACGATAACATGAAAACGAAACAACTCCTAAATACAAAACACATGTCAAAAATTCTAAGACAATACAATATTAAAAAATGAATCACACCTAGCACACACATCATCGGTAGATGAATAACAAAAACATGAAGGGCTTAACTCTCACCCAACAATCAAGCAAGCAACAAGTTAAATTGTGTATTCATCAAGAAAAAACTCATATTGAATAGTATAAAAGCAAAAATCACAAGGGCTTTAAGGGTTGTGATGTGGCTTGGGTAACAAACAATTGTTTTTCTCAAGGTAAAAGAAACAAACAATTGCCTAATCAAATGAGAGTGATAATTTCTCACAATCTCCGGCACTCACACATTCCAATCACCTTTTTCTCTTTTCCAAATTGTTACATCATTCCACACAACATTATTTTATTCTTTTTTCTTTTTTCAATTCTTTTTACCATTTTTTTTCTTTTTCACTTTTTTTCTTTTCTTTCTTTCTCAAACTTGAATACAACCACACATAGTGACATGAATGCTCCCAAACTTAATTAGGCAAGGGTAAAAAACTCAAATAACAAGTCATGGCTATAGTTCAAGAAAAAGTATTAGAATCCACACAAAAATAAACTTAACACCAACATGGATTCTAACAAACTTATTTATGCTCAAAATAAAACAAAATGCCTTTATCATTTTAGTGTTGTCATGCAAATCAACACAAATATAAGATTAAACTTAATAAAACTGAGATAAACAAGAATATTGGTCTCCTGCATATAGTAAATAATTGAAAGCTCCTCACAAAAAGGGTTTTGTTCTAAAGTGATTCAAAACTGAACAAGTATGACAAAAGAATGAAAGACATGAAAATTGTACAAATGAAAACCCTCCTAATCATGCTATGTTCTAGAAAGTGATAAACGAGTACGTTGCAAAGAACCAACTTCAAACAATATCACTATCATACATTCGCAAGTTGAAACGATCAAACTTGGAAAATCACAAAATGCATCCTCAAGCTAATAAAAAACAAACTTGAGAGGAAACACAAAATTTTATTCTAACAACCTAAGAAAATTGAATTAGAACTAACTACACACAAAGACCAAAATTAGTGAAAGTGGATGGAAAATGAGAGATTTTTCTTTGCAAAACAAGGCGCGCGCTAAGCGCAAGCGGGAAAATTTTGTTTTTCAAAATTAGTTCTTTCTCTCATTCAATCTATTAATTGTCACTTTATATTAACTATACTACTAAACATAAAACTGTTAAAACTCAAGAATCATTGGGTTGCTTCCCAGCAAGCGCTTGTTTCACGTCGTTAGATCGACACGTTATTTACGTACAAGCTCCTCCATGTTGCTTCGTTCACCGGTAGATACCAAATAAAACCTGCAGCACTTGAGCAAATGTAAACGAAAAATAAAAATATGCACACACACATAAACATGATGGAAAACACATATATACAATCAGTTATGGAAAACAACTATAAACAAGTATATACAAAACTTAAAAACATAAAAACTATCGCAATGCAATTCAATATCAAAACCAATCCCCGGCAACGGCGCCATTTTGTCGGAGCAGTAAAGTGGCAAGCAAAAATTTTATTTTTGGAAGAATTCCCTCCAGTATTTATGTTGTCTCCATAGGGATCAGTTCGAGTGAAACAATGCCGTTTGACAATCTCTATGTCTCTAAGCTTGGGTTTAAATGGTTTGGGATAAAAGTGCAAAAGGAAAAACATAAAACAAGAAAATAAATACATTCTTAAGACATGAGAAAACTCATTAGGAGTTGTATTTTGTTCTACCCATAAAGTACTAAAAAATCTATGGATCAAATGCACGCAACCTAAATCACTCGTCAAAACCCCCCACGTATCGCTCACAACAAGAGGTTATGTCTAACGCAAACATTGAGGGATCAACCGCATTCTCTCGAACGTGATTTCTCACGCAACTAAACAACATGGAACATTAACATCCGACACAAGTGTGAATATTAAAACACTTTCCACAGCTAATGGACATTTATCTTAGGTCGAGTTCAAAAAGTATATGTCTATAGCTATCCAAACCCATTAAGATAGATAGTAAAGCAAAGATGACATCGATTAAGAGTTGTAAAATAGATTTTATACAAAGATCCATAAATATACATACAATCAAGATAAACTTACATACAAAACTCCAACAAATAGAGGGTACAAAGAGAAGAGAGAAGAAGAACACAAATCTCACAGTTTGTCAACTCCGATTGAAGTGGATTCGACTCTGGATTGTCAGGATGCACACTCTAATGTTGTTTCTAAGCTACTATACTCACAGAATATTTTTGATGAAGTTGGAGTTAGAAGTTCATAACAACATAACCTAAAAAATGCTGACAAACAACTTAAATAGGGGCTGGAATGACGCGAACCGCGCTTAGCGCGGTATGAGGGCACTTAGCGCCATTAGCAAAATCACAATTCTTATTTTCTTCATAACTTTCGAGTCGTAACTCCGATTGACGCACGGTCGGAAGTGTTGGAAAGCTTATTCAATGCTCTATACAACAATGACTAAATATCCTTGTTGAATACCTACAAAAATGAGATAAAATAAAATTAAAAAGAATGAAATTTATTACAACCGCACTAAGCGCTCTCAGAACGCGCTAAGCGAGATCTTACATAAAATACCCTTAAACAAACTGAAAGCGTGCTAAGCACGGTCAAGAAAAGAAAAATACTCCAGGTACTGCCATCCAGTTCTTAGCTCGCTAAAAATCATGCTAAGTGCGAATGATAGTATTTTGTTGGTAAAAACTGCAAAATTCTGCATTTGAAGCATCCCTCTTGGTTCAAACGGGTCCATGCTTCAACCATTCATTATTACCTATAAAAATAGATGAAATAGCATTAAACTCACTGATATGTACATGAAAACACAATATATACAACAATAAGTAAACTATATAAAAAGTACACAAAAACGGGGGATTATTAACGGAAAACCAACGAATCAATCCAATAAGTACCAATTATTCACACTCAAAATCAGTAAATTTTAGCACTTATCAACTCTCCCTAACTTAAACTTGTTTCTCCTCAAACAAGAATCAAACAACTCAAAGAACTAAAAGTAACAACCAAGCAATCACGACTCAACAAGTTTCGAAAACCAAAAACAAATGTATGTTTCAACACAAAAACGTACATTCAAAGCAAAACTAACCACTAAACTACAAAGATAACATTAAAACAAAACAACTCCTAAATACAAAACACATGTAAAAAATTCTTAGATAGTACAATGTTCAAAAATGAATCACACCTAACACACTCTTCATTGGTAGATGAATAACAAAAACATGAAGGGCTTAACTGTCACCCAACAATCAAGCTAACAAAAAGTTAAATTATGTATTGATCAAGTAAAAGCTTATACTGAACAGTATAAAAGCAAAAATCAGAAGGGCTTTAAGGGTTGTAATGTGACCTGGGTAACAAACAATTATTTTTCTCAAGGTAAAAGAAACAAAAACTTGCCTAATCAAATGAGAGTGATCATTTGTCACAATCTCAAGCACTCACAAATTACAATCACCTTTTTCTCTTTTCTAAATTGTTACACCATTCCATACAACTTATTAGCACAACATTATTCTATTTTTTTTTCAATTTTCCCCCTTTTTTTCTTTTTCTTTTTCACTTTTTTTCTTTTCTTTCTTTCTCAAACTTTTTCTTTTTCTCAACCTTTTAGCAACCAACCTCTTCTCCCCAACTTGAATACAATCACACATATTGACATGAATGCTCCCAAACTTATTTAGGCAAGGGTAAAAAAACTCAAATAACAAGTTATGATTATAGTTCAAAAAAAAGTATTAGAATCCATTCAAAAATGAACTTAACACCAACATGGATTCTAACAAAGGCTCAAAGGGGCTTAGCAAATTTTCACTCAGTCACAAGGTAGATTGACTATTTGGTCAAGTGGTTATGATCAAAATCAAACAAACTACCTTGATCATTTTAGTGCTATCATACAAATCAACACAAATACAAGATTAAACATAATAAAATCGAGCTAAACAAGAATGTTGGTCTCCTGCATATAGTAAATAATGGAAAGCTCCTCACAAAAAGGGTTTTGTTCTAAAGTGATTCAAAACTGAACAAGTATGGCAAAAGAATGAAAGACATGAAAATTGTACAAATAAAAAGTGTCCTAATCATGCTATGTTCTAGAAAGCGATACACGAGTACCTTGCAAAGAACCAACTTCAAACAAAATCACTACCATACATCCGCAAGTTGAAACGATCAAACTTGGAAAATCACAAAATGCATCCTCAAGCTAATAAAAAACGAACTTGAGAGAAAACACAAAATTTTATTCTAACAACCTAAGAGAATTGAATTAAAACTAACTACAAACAAAGACCAAAATTGGTGAAAGTGGATGGAAAATGAGAGATTTTTCTTTGCAAAACAAGGCGCGCTAAACGCGTGCAAGTAAATTTTGTTTTTCAAAATTGGTTCTTTCTCTCATTCACTCCATCCATTGTCACTTTATATTAACTATACTACTAAACATAAAACTGTACAAACTCAAGAATTTTTGGGTTACCTCCCAACAAGCGCTTTTTTCACGTCGTTAGATCGACGCCTTATTTACGTACAAGCTCCTCCATGTTGCTTCGTTCACCGGTAGATACCTAATAAAACCTGCAACACTTTAGCAAACGTAAACGAAAAACAAAAATATGTACACACATATATACAATCACTTAAAAACTTAAAAACTATCATAATGTAATTCAATATCAAAACCAATCCCCGACAACAACATCATTTTGTTAGAGTGGTAAAGTGGGAAGCAAAAATTTTATTTTCGGAAGATTTCACTCCGGGATTTATGTCGTCTCCATAGGGGTCGGTTCGAGTGAAAAAATGTCTTTCGACAATCTCTACCTCTCTAAGCTTGGGTTTAAATGGTTTGGGATAAAAGTGCAAAAGGAAAAACATAAAATAAGAAAATAAACACATTCTTAAGACATGAGAAAACTCGTTAGGAGTTGTATTTTGTTCTACCAATCAAGTACTAAAAAATCTATGGATCAAATGCACGCAACCTAAATCACTCGTCAAAACCCCCACGTATCGCTCACAACAAGAGGTTATGTCTAACACAAACATTAAGAGATCAACCGCATTCTCTCGGAGGTGATTTCTCACGCAACTAAATAACATGGAGCATTAAGATCGACACACATGTGAATATTAGATCGCTTTACACAGCCAATAGACATTCATCTCAGGTTAAGTTCGAAAAGTATATGTCTATAGCTATCCAAACCCATTAAGATAGATAGTAAATCAAAGATGACATCAATTAAGAGTTGTAAAAGAGATTTTATAAAAAGATCCATAAATATACATACAATCAAGATAAACTTACATACAAAACCTCAACAAATAGAGGGTACAAAGAGAAGAGAGAAGAAGAACCCAAATCTCACGGTTTGTCAACTCCGATTGAAGTGGATTCGACTCCGGATCGTCAAGATGCACACTCTAATGCCGCGCGATTTTTGTGGTTTCGAATCACTATCGCTTTGGTACTACAGTTCGATTCATTTTTTATCCTGTTGAGCTGATTAAGGAAGGGAAATAGATGTCTCCAATTAACCCTTCTTGCATACTGAGGTTAAACAGTCAGAACTGTGGGTTTATAGATGCTATCAAAAAGGGGGGGTCTGTCTTAGGTTATTTGCTTAAAAATAGTGTCTAGACTAATTTCTAGGTTTCTGGTAAGGTGTTAGGTCTGTTACTTTTGATGGATGTATAAAGGTACGGGATTTTGGGTTTTTGATTAGTATGCTCGCTAAGATTTTTGCAATCTTATGCCTACGTATTCCCGTTTAACGAAACAGGGAAATCAGAGCGATAGTAGTTCCTCCTATTCTATGGGAGGAAAGAGATGTTTTGGTGTCTTGTTCAAATCCCAAGACAAGAAGCTAAAGGTGGTTTGTATCTTGTTCAAAGCCTAAGATGTGAAGCTAAAGGGTTTTGGATGAGAGAGAATTTGTCATCTCTAAAGAGGAGTTGTTGATGTTTGTATGCTGTGAGTAAGGTACAAATTTGATGCTAAAAGGTTGATTGACTCAACCAAGGATTTCTTTATACAAAGCCTAAGAGGAGGCTGGAAGTTTGACTTTTTTCAGGGAAAATGTTCTTTATGTCTTGTACAAAGCCCAAGATTGAGGCTAAAAGGGATTTTGACTCCGTCGAGGAGAATGTATCTTGTACAAAGCCCAAGATGGAGGCTCGAATGGTTTTGACTCAACAAGAGATTACTATTATCTGTCCTGTATAAAGCCCAAGACGGAGGCTAAAAAGGTTGACTCAACAAGAGAGTCTTGAACAGGTGATTTACTCAACAAGAGAGTCTGAAGGTTGTTTGAATCAACAAGAGAGTCTTTTATACTCAACAAGAGAGTGATTTGCTGCCTCGTACGAAGCCCGAGATTGAGGCTAAAGGAGATTGACTCAACAAGAGAGTCTTTTATACTCAACAAGAGAGTGTGTTGTTGTCACGTACGAAGCCCGAGATTGAGGCTAAAAGGAGATTGACTCAATAAGAGAGTCTTTTATACTCAACAAGAGAGTGTGTTGTTGTCTCGTACAAAGCCCGAGATTGAGGCTAAAAGGAGATTGACTCAACAAGAGAGTCTTTTATACTCAACAAGAGAGTGTTTTTATATGTCTTGTACAAAGCCCAAGACGGAGGCTAAAAGTGGTTGCCTCAACCAGAGAGTCTGAAAAGGTTAGCTCCACTGGGGAGAATCATTTGTACAAAGCCCAAGAGAAGGCTGACTTACTACTGAGGATTATTAAGATCCTGAAGTGGGTCTAAGTGTGGAGAACTCTCATGAGAGAGACCGCGTTTCTGCTGGAGATCGATCTAGAGTGATCGGTGCTTTTCCTATGTTTGAAAGGAACTTGAGAATGTCTTTGAGACTCAAGAGGTTTAGACTGTCCAAGTCTAGAGTTTTATCTTTTGTACAACGCCCAAGAGGAGGCGCGGGCATTAAGGGATGAGTATCAAACCTAAAATGGCCGGAGTTTTGACACTAGAAAGACTGTTCTAGCAAAGGATGACTAGGTTCTGTCTTATACCTTTAGAAGGTCGTCAGGGTCCTTGTATTAAGCCCAAGAGAAGGCATGAGAACTTCTAAGAAGCCGAAGGGTCCTTGTACAACGCCCAAGAGGAGGAGGGGATGCTTTTAGGATGCCTGTGGGTACCTAAACCAATAGAAGTTCAAGAAATGTAATTCACAGAGAAGAGATCATTCCAAGAAAGTTCGAGAATTTGGAAGAAACTCAAAAAATGCCATTCACGGAGAAAAGATCATCTCTGGGGAGTCAGAATTTCTTTGAAAATTTCTAAGGGTGACAGTCTGAGAAAAGGTTCATCGAGAATACTACCTTTCTCTTTGTTCCATATTGGTTAACCCCAAGAGGAAGGAAGACTGTATCTGGAATCCTACGGGGAATCTAGTTTTGCATGTATTTCAGAGTGACCAACATGCTTTACCTAGTTCTAGACGTAGTTGCCGTGGAAAACTCTAAATAACTATACTAGTATTACACAGTGGATATGCGACAAGTATATAAAAGGATGTGAAAGAAGACTTACAGTGAAGCAGCCCCATAATATAGTTATATACATATGAAAGCGGTAAATGAAAGCGGATAAACACTTACCCGTTGTAGAGCTTCCAAGCTGTTTTGTTAGTTGTTAAACAAAGAAAGTTTTGATAACAACATATATTTGAATTCAAAATCAAAGGAGAAAGTGCTTTGAAAATATTTTTGGGGCATACAGCTCAAGGAGAGGCCCAAGTTTTAACGATGATCGTACCGTTGTCTTGAAAACTGTACAGAGAGACTTTTACAATATGTGAGGCCCAAAAAGGTTTTTATGTACAAGGGGATGGGGCTTATAGCTCAATGAGAGGCCCAAAGATTTATTTTTGTACAAGTGATAGGGCTTACAGCTCAAGGAGAGGCCCAGGGTTTTTGTTTAAAAAGGGCGACGATTGTGCCGAACTTTTTTGACGGTATCGGGACTTATTACACTGAGGCCCAAAATGGTTTTCATTTATGAAAGGATGGGACTTACACTCTCTCAAGAGGCCCAAAGAGTTATTAAAAAAAGAAATAGGACTTACAACACGAGGGTAGGCCCGGATGGTTCTCGTTTTGAAATGGCGATCGCGCCGAGATTTTTGAAATCGCAGTGGGTCTTTTACAATAACTAAGGCCCAAATTATTTTGGTCTCAAAAAGGATTGGGTCTTACACTCTATTAGAGGCCCAAAGAGTTTGAAAAATGATTTGTTTAGGGTGATTAAGATCAAAACCCTAAATTAAGGTCAAAATGTATTTTAATTAAATAAGAATTTGATTAAAATAATCAAAATTATCAAACATGTGTGTAAAACAAGTTGTGATCTTGGATTAAGGTTTGAAAAATCATATTTATATCCACAAAATGATTGGAAACCAATTAAATTTGGAAAATCAAGGAGGAAAAAATATTTTAAATGTTAAAAAACAAATAAAAGATTAATTCTTTGTAAAAATATCAAGTATATGAAATAAATAATATTTTTGGGAATTTTTGGCAAAATAAAACAATTTAACATTTTTGTGAATTATTAAAAAAAGAATTAGCTCAAAATCATTAAAACTCAGAGAGAAATTAATTTTTGAATCAATTAAACAAAATCACAAAATTCAAATATTCAAATATTCAAAAAATGGCGCCAAGAACACACCAAGAACACGCGCCACCCCTCTGTTTCTGCAGATTTACATTTTCTCACAAATCTCACTGAATACTTGATAAAATCACACAATCCACATATCAATTTACTCGTCTTGGGCGTTGTACAAGGACCCGTCGGCTTCTTAGAAGTTTCCACAGCCTCCTCTTAGGCTTCGTATAATGATTCTTCCTCCAGGAAGATAGCCTCCTCTTGGGCTTCGTACAAATTGTCCCTCGGCTTCTTAAAAGTTTCCAACCTCCTCTTGGGCTTCGTACAAATTGTCCCGACAACCTCCTAGAGGTATAGGAACCAAAATTAGTCATCTTAATAGAGCAGTCTTTCAAAGAGTCTAGATCTTACTGCTACTTTTCCTTAAGCATAGTACAAAAGATAAAACTCTAGACTTGGACAGTCTAAGACCCTTGAGTCTCAAAGACATTCTCAAGCCCCTTTCAAGAATGGGAAGAACACCCGCACACTGGGACAGTCTCAAGAACCCTTTGGATTCCCCATTTCCTTAGAGAACATGAAGTAATCCCGATCCTCAGATCAAATCCATGAGTACAACATTACTCATATAAGAACTGATTTTCTCTTTTAACCTACCAACTGGACCTGTCACTCAACTGAAACAGTTACCCTAGCCTCCTCTTGGGCTTTGTACAATGATTCTCCCCAGCGGAGCTAACATCTTCAGCCTCCATCTCGGGCTTCGTACGAGATAGAAAGTCACACTCTCTTGTTGAGTATAAAAGACTCTCTTGTTGAGTCGAACAACTTTTAGCCTCCATCTCGGGCTTCGTACGAGATACAAAAAACACTCTCTTGTTGAGTATAAAAGACTCTCTTGTTGAGTCACCCATCCTTTGGCCTCCGTCTTGGGCATCATACAAGACACAAAACACTCTCTTGTTGAGTATAAAAGATTCTCTTGCTGAATCACCCTTCAGCCTCCATCTCGGGCTTCGTACGAGATACAAAACACTCTATTGTTGAGTATAAAAGACTCTCTTGTTGAGTCAAACATTTTTTAGTCTCCATCTCGGGCTTCGTACGAGGTACAAAGACTCTCTAGTTGAGTCAAACCCCTTTTAGCCTCCATCTCGGGCTTCATATGAGATAAAAAAATCACTTTCTTGTTGAGTATAAAGGACTTTCTTGTTGAGTCAAACAACTTTTAGCTTCCGTCTTGGGCTTCGTACAAGACACACAAAAAGACTCTATTGTTGGGTCAAACCCCTTTAGCTTCCCTCTTGGGCTTTGTGAAAAACACACAAAAAGACTCTCTTGTTGAGTCAACTACTCTTAGCCTCAATCTTGGCCTTTGTACAAGACAGAAAGAACAGTTCCCCCGGAAAAGTCAACCTTTTAGCCTCCTCTTAGGCTTTGTATAAGAAAACCCCTGTTGAGTCAATCAACCTTTTAGCATCGAAGTTGTGCCTCGCCACAGTATACAAACTTCAACAACTCCTTTTCCCCATCTAATTGCTGTAAGCGGCAAGCCTCTGGATTATTTACATCCACGCCACTGTCCCTCTTTTAGCATGAGAAATTCCTAAGGAAAGATGGCATTGCTCTAAACTGATTTAAAATCTTCTCCTTCAGGTTAAAAAACTCCTATAAAGGATATTATGGCATTGCTGGATTCACATACCCCAGTTAAAGTAATTCTCCTTTATAAACAGTCACCCAACGGTTGTGACTAACATGCCTCTCTTTAGAGATGACAAATTATCTCTAAAGTCAAAACCCTTCAGCTTCACATCTTGGGCTTCAAACAAGATAAAAATAGACCCTTTAGCTTCACATCTTGGGCTTTGAACAAGATACAAACCACCTTTAGCTTCATGTCTTGGGTTTTGAACAAGACACCAAAACACCATTTCCTCCCATAGAATAGGAGGAACTACGATCGCTCTGATTTCCCTGTTTCAGTAAACGGGAATACGTAGGCATAAGATTGAAAGAAAAATTTTAGCGAGCACACTAATCAAAAAAACCCAAAGCCCCCTACCTCCATCCAATCTGGCGCAGTATCCTAACAAATTCCCCATGAACAGTCCCGGTATTTCATTCTGAACAAAGTAAGAAGAGAGAGGCCCCACATCCACATAGCATCTGTAACCTAACAGACCGCTGTTTAAACTCAGTATGCAAGCAGGGTTAATTGGAGACATCTATTTCCCTTCCTTCATCAGCTTCAATAGGATAAAAAATGAATCGACATGTAGTACCCCAGAGCGACAGTGCTTAAGAACCACGTCCAAAATCGCTCGCTACAGAAAAGTGGTGCCCACCGTGGGGCCCGTCTTTCTTTCCTAAAATTTAGGGTGAAAACCTTGGATAAATCATTTTCACGGTGGTGGCTGCCACAGAAAAATAGCGCCCACCGTGGGGCTCAATCTCTTTTGTTATAATTCTAGGTGAAAACCATGGACAAGTCCTTTTCATGGCGGTGGCTGCCACAGAAAAATGGCGCCCACCGTGGGGCCCAGAGCTGTTCTTTCTTACAATTTAGGGTTAAAACCTTGGATAAGGTTATCTTCATAACAGTTTCATCGGGGAATGTCATTATTGCTAGGATCGGCCTTCACTAGGATCTTAGGTCAAAACCTTTAAATTGGGAAGGAACCGCAGAATGGCGCCTCTGCCGGGGAGCCATTTTCTGTCAGGAACATAGGATTTATAGCTCTTAAAAGTCTAGGACATTAGGATAAATATATATATATATACTGCTTTTCCTAATTGATATTTGTGTTTATTTTTCTTCTAATGGGAATGCGTGTGATGCCGCATGTGGAAAGATTGAGTATACACCTAGGAAAAACCTCTTCTAGTAGTGAGGAAGCTATCAGAAATAGCTGTTACGCGATACTACCCTCTTATGAGATTCTTCGAATTACATCACCTAGCACGGTTCCCGGCCCGCTGATGTTATCTCGACAAGAATTAGTGATTTTGAGAGACAGGTACAAACATCACTAGTATAAACCTTTGGGGGGGTAGAGCTTTGACTTCATGACACCGACCCTTTGACCCCATGTTTTTTCTATGTTTTTGTGTGCTGCATTCATTTTAAAAAACATCAAAAAAAATTTTTTCTCTTCTAGTCTCTCTTTTTCGAATTAAACTAAGACAATGATTGTAAATGTCAGAGGAAAAAAAGGGGAATGCGCTAATGGATTTTGGTAGAAGGAAAACTCACAAGTATACCTTCAAGGTTCTAAAACTAGAGGATTTGAGAGGATTAGCAAGGATGATCACTAACCCTGCCGCTTTCAGAGCCAAGTACGGAGGTCTGCTACCTCTGTTGAGGGTCCAAGTAATTGAGGAAATCCTGGAGGCACTCATTCAGTTTTACGATCCGGTTTATCACTGTTTCACATTCCCAGATTACCAGCTCGCACCAACGCTGGAAGAGTATTCTCATCTGACTGATTTACATATCACTGATCAAGCTCCCTTTTCTGGACTGGAAGAAATTTCAAAGGATCAGACCATTGCAAGAGCAATCTATTTGGATGAGTCGAAAGTTAAGACTCACATGACCACCAAAGGAGGAATCCCAGGTTTACCAGCCAAGGTTTTGGTAAAGAAGGCTCTATACTTTGTTAGTATAGGGAACATGACTGCTTTCGAGAGCATCTTTGTTTTGCTCACCTACGGGTTATTTATGTTTCCCAACATTGATAACTTCGTCGATATTAACGCCATTAAGGTTTTTCTCATTGGAAACCCTGTACCAACCTTGCTCGCAGATGCGTATCATTCTGTGCACTTAAGGAATTTAAACAGTGGAGAAATGATCATGTGCTGTGTTCCCCTGCTATACAAATGGTTTATTTCCCATTTACCTAAGTCTGCTACTTTTTGGGATCATAAGAGTGCCTTACGTTGGTCGCAGAAAATCATGTTCCTTACCAACTCTGACATAGATTGGTGCAATAGGATTTATGATGGGATCAGGATCATTGACCGTTGTGGAAACTTCCCCAACGTACCCCTCATAGGAACTAAAGGAGGAATCAATTACCATCCAGTTTTAGTTCGTCGTCAATTCGGATACCCGATGAGGCAGGTCCCACGTAATGTTCATCTGGAAGGTCTTTTCTTCAAGGAAGGAGAAAGTGACAGGGCACTAAAGATGGAAATAGTGCACGCTTGGAAACATGTTCATAAGAAAGGATGAGAGTCTCTAGGAAAACTGGATTGTGTCTCGGTGGAGCCTTATCTCCACTGGGTACAAATTAGAGCTCTCAAGCTAAAGATGCCTTATCCTCGTCACGGAGTTCTTCCGCCAAGGGAATCTGTCATGTACTTCATGACTGAAATGGAAAAACTTCAGGTTACTCTCAAGAAAGTTCAACAGGAGAGGAGGTCTTGGAAGAACAAGTACCGCATTCTCAATGTGGAGTGTATCAAAATACAGTAACTACTGAAAGATAAGGATTCTCTAATTGAGATTCCAGAAGAACATGCTGTAGAGAATCAGGATGACCAAAGGAATTTGCTCGCTCCTTTCACTTGGAAAAGGATGACAACCCGCACGACCCAAGAGCCCCGGTCCAAGAAAAGGAAAGTACCAGAATCAGCACCCGAGTTCTTCTCAGAAAGGACTCGGGACCTATTAGCTTAGGTTTATGTTTCCGTACCTTGTAATTTACTGTATTTCCATTTCCGTAATCCTTTGAATTCAATAAAATGGGGTTTCCCCACTGTTTGATATTTGCAATCTAATTGTCAAAGTTTATTTTGATTAAACCAAAAAATAATTAATATAATCATTGCATTCATCATTCTCACATAACGCATTCTTCTTACCTACGAATCTCATGTTTGTGTCTCGGTTCTAAAGTTAAACTGTCTCATTTGTACAATACTCAGGCCAATCGTCAGAAAAAGATGGATGATCTCGAGGAAGAGAACAGAGAGTTGAAAGAAGAGATCGACGCTCTGAGAGAGGATATGAGAAAGCTTCATAACGACATGCAAGCCATGGCAAAAGCTCAGCTACAAAGAACTGTGATCTCAGAGATCACCTCAACGCCCATAGTGGAGAAGTTTGATCCTAGGTACAGAATGCCGAAAGATCGTCCTTGGGGCATGCCACCCAACTATATCCCGGAAGGATATATTACACCGATCACTAGAGATCCGAAAACTTCAGTAGGAGCCACTGGGCCTGAAGGTTACAAACTTTGGGAAAGCGAAGATGCCAGGGGCATACTAACAACTCCTGAAGGTTACAATCTTTGGGAGTGATTCGCTGTCGTAGTAACGGTACCACCCCCTGTAGTGCACACTGTCCCAGAAGGACAGATTCCGCAGATACCTTCTGGTAAAAAGGAAAGTATGTTCGATAGAATGGACGAGTTCTAGGAGCAGTTCCTGGAAATGCAGAAGGAACTACAAGATATTCGCGGTCAGGATTTATTTGGAAAGGACGCCGCAGACCTTTGTTTGGTCCCTAATGTGAAAGTTCCGCACAAGTTCCAAGTGCCCGATTTTGAAAAGTACAAGGGTAACTCTTGCCCTCAAAGCCATTTGGTGATGTACGCTCGGCGAATGTCAGCTCAGACGGACAATCAGGATCTGCTTATTGACTACTTTCAAGATAGTTTAACCAGTGCCGCACTCAAATGGTACATGGGTTTAAACCGCACTGAGATCCGCACTTTCAGAGATCTTGGTACCGCCTTCGTCCAACAATAGAAATACAATTTAGACATGGCACCAGACAGAGATCAACTCGGATCAATGTCGCAAAAGGACAAGGAGACTTTTAAAGAGTACGCTCAGAGATGGCGTGAGATTGCCGCTCAGATTTCTCCACCCCTGGAGGAAAAAGAGATGACAAAGATTTTCTTAAAAGCCTTAGGCTCATTTTACTACGACAGAATGGTTGCCAGTGCGCCCAGTTGTAATGGCCGTATTTAATTAATTATTTTAATTAACTAGTATCGAGTATTTTTTCCCGAATATTTGTTGAATATGTTGATTATGTTGTTTGATACTAATAAGTGATAATCGGGTAATTAGTCGTTTTAGTCGGGAGAAATTAATATTAGAAATAATATTTATTTTCGTAAGAATATTTATTAATTTAGTTGAGCTAAGTTGTGTGAGAGAAATAGCAAGGTTGGGGGTATCGTGTAGCAGACCCATTAAGTTAATTAGTAGACCCATTATTTTATTAGGTTTATAATTAAGAGGAATAGAAAGAATAGAAATAGCAGTACGTGGAAGTTGGAGAAGGAGGTTTTGGAGAAGTACGAGAAGTTACAGAAAATAACAAGGGTTTGGAAGCATGAAGGTGGGAGAAGAGGGAATACGAGAGTTTGCCGTCAAAGTCTCAGTTTCGACCGAAAATTTGAGCTACCTTCAATCCAAGGTAAGGGTGGGGTTCGAATTCTATAACCGGGAATATGATAATTGATATGTAGGATTGGGTGTTATATGTTGCTACTGTTTGTGTATTGAAACTGTTGTGTTGAATGAGTAAATTAATCCATGTTCTTGAATTGGACGCAGAAATACTTTATCGGTATGGATTAGTGTATAAGTTTTGTTATGTTGCGATTGTATGATGTTTTGGAGGAATTAGGTTGAAGTGAATATAAGAAAATGCTGTGATTAGAGAAGAAGAATGGAGAAATAGAGAGAATGCAGGTTTGAGGGGAGCACAGGTTTTGAGACCATGACGACCGTCATGGAGGGGTTACGACTGTCATACGGGTCACGGCCGTCACGTTTGTGACGAGCATCACGTTAGCAAAATCTGGGATTGCTGTTCTGTTTTTCTGCGTTGATGTTTTTTGGTTGCTCCGCATGTTGATATGACTGTGTGTAAATTACTTGTACCTTGTGTACTGTGACTGCAGGTTTTCGTAGTATGCCTTAATGTCTTATTGGTTCTTTGGATTTTTGTTTTGTGTGTGTGGCATACTGTAGCGTTACATCACTTAGAAATTATATAAGGTATCATTACTTTGAAGTGATATATTTATATTAGTAATACTTGGAAGTTATATATTTATATATATATATATATATATATATATATATATATATATATATATATATATATATATAAATAAATATCAGTAGCATATGAATTATATATTAGTATATATACATGTTAGTAGCACATATGAACTATATATTAGTAATGATAATAATGGTTTGGTATTATTAATAAGATAATTTTGGGAGTTTTAGAATTAGAGGTATTCTACTAGTATAAGAATTAGTCTTAATAATTAAATGACAGGTAGTATATATGTAGTAGAAAAATGAGACTATGAGGTAACATATATAATTAGCAGTAGCATATTTAGTGGCAATGGTGTCCCAGAAATAATTTGTGATTAAACAAAGTTTGTTCAAGTAGTTTAGCAGAGTTAGTAGTTTAATTAATTTAGTAGCAGTATATATTTTAGTAGCAGGATTAATTAAAGTAGCAGAGTAGAAAATAATAGAAATATTAGTAGTTTAGCCGATAAGTAATTAACCGGTTTTTAGTCGAAAACTGTCCGAATAACTAGGGAACATTTGTAGTATATTTTGGTTGATGTGGTGTATTGTATACTTTGCCATAATATGTAAAATTGCACGTGATGTTGAATTTTGCTGTATTGCCTCTAATTATTGGCAAGAATTTAAGTTGTAGGCCTATGGCCAATGCTGATTTGCTGTTGTGCTGATAGATGTAATTATCAGTGTTGTTATTATGATGTTCATGATGGGTCACATGGCATAACATATTAAGCAGGCCTGAATTGGCAAAAATATTAAGCTGGCCTGGATTGGCAAAAATATTAAGCGGAAGGTTTATGCCTTGTTGACGTCAATACTAATTGGCATATTTTTTTTAAGCTGGGAGTTCTGCTCCAATGGTACCACATGCATGTGCATTTTGGGTCGCATTTCATGTTGCATCATTGTTATTGTGCTGTTAATTGAATGTGATTTTTTAGTTGTTATTGCGTTGTGGATTAATATTGGTTTCAAGGTGGTTGTGTTGCTGATTTATGTTGATTGAGACGTTTTCGTTGTGTTGTTGATTTATGTTGCCTAAAAAGTTGTGAAGTGGTAATTTTATAATCTGATCTAATATATCCTTTATCATATATCTGATTATATGGTTTGATATCTCACCCCTTCTGTTCGAATGTTACCCTCTGTTGGTAACGAGCAGGTAATCAGGAGTGAAGGCCGTCTACCTTCATTAGTTCGAGTCGGCGTCGTCGCTCTGATACGTAGCACTCGGGGGGATGAACGCATGTTTTCTTTAGTGTCAGTTTTATTATGTTGCTGAATTTTTAGTTGTTTTTCATTAAAGACTTGATGTCTTAGAGTTGTTTTGAATCAAATAAGCTGTTATGGTATTTTAGTTGAATTTATGAATACGCTGCGTATTAATAAATTTATTTTGTGACAAAGACTGAATGAGGTTCATCTGAATATTAAGTGTTATGTATCCAAGTTTATGTGGTTAAATGCCGTTGTTTTTAAGTTGAAAATGTGACATTCTGTTTATGTTGAAATTTTATTACCCTGATCTTTATTAAATATTCGATGGGTAGAAAGGGGATGTTACACCAGCGACTTCACCGAAATGGTCGGTATGGGAGTGTGTCTCGAGGAAGCTGTTCGAGAAGGACGTCTAGTCAAAGACACTGGGTCGACAAGCGGTACTAAGAAATACGGTAGTGCTCTCCCTAAGAAAAAGGAGCAAGATATTGAGAATATCTCTCTCGATAATCAAAGGCGACGGTACCGACCAGTAGCAGCTGTAACTCCTACTATCAACCCCGCGCCTACGTATCAACCTCAGGTTGTGCAGAGCCAACCTAATCAACAGCAATTTCCGCAAAGGACACAACAGCCTCTTCCGTAGGCTCGTCCTCAATACAACAACAACCGTACAACGCGGCCACCAGGATTTGATCCTATACCCGTATCGCACGCAGAACTATTTCTGTTACTACTAGCCAAGGGGCATGTCCAGACTAAGTCTCCTCTTACAGTACCAGAAAATCTGCCTTTTTGGTTTAAGGTGGATCAAACTTGCCCTTACCATCAAGGAGGACCAGGGCATAACATAGAAAACTGTCTCAGTTTCAAGTACGACGTGCAAAAGCTTGTTAGGAGCGGGGTCTTATCTTTCAAAGATATGAATCCAAATGTTCTCACGAACCCGCTGCCTCAACACGAGAAAGCTACAGTCAATTTGATAGAGGGAGAGTCTAACAACATCTATCAAATTCACGATGTACTCTTACTAAAGGCCAACTTGGTCAAGATGCATTGTAGACAGAGTGGATATGGCCATGTGCCACCTCATAACTATCACCAGTGTGATATCTGCTCTAAGAACAATCAGGGATGTCCTGTGGTGCAATCAGCTCTACAGGAACAAATGGATCTCGGATGGATCCAGGAGCACCGAGTTTGTGGAGTCAGCATAACCTGCATAAATTCCAACATCATTCAGAACCACGACATCCGTACAATGAATGTCAACTTGGTGGCAATGCACTCAGGCAAAGCCAGTATCATAATCTGCCGCGGCATGATTACAATTCCTGTCTAACTTGCTCGATAAACCAACAGGGATGGTCTGTTGTACAAGAGGCCCTCCAGCGTCAGATGGATCTTGGATGGATCCAGGACTACCATGATAGGAATCATTATCAAATCAACATGATTCAAATCTTTGATATTCGCTTGATGAATACCAGCCTGGTGGAGTTACATGCTAAACAAGTCCAACTCGGTTTTCTCACTTCGCATGATTATCAGGGCTGTAAAGCGGGTTGCGAAAACGATTAGGGTTGTGCCCTTGTCCAGGAAACACTTCAGCACTTGTTGAACCACTGGTGGCTTCCAATCTATATGGATGAAGACACCCAGCAAATTAGTATCACTAACGGGAATCCTACTAGATATCAAAGGCAGGATGTTCGGCCGATGGAAACAGACCTCGTAAGGTTACACTGTATTCAAAGCGGACGTGGCCAGGTGCCACTACACAACTATGAGCGGTGTGGGGTTTGCTCAGTGGATAATCAAGGATGTTACTTCGTGCAAGCAGCCCTTCAAAGTTAGTTGGACCGCAATGAGATTCAACCATGGTCAGGTTCTGGATCAGTCATTTATTTCGCTGATCAAATCAAGGACGTTGTCGTAATCTCTGATCATCAGAGGACCGGGGATGTTTGTGCCATCATTCCTCTACTTCATGAATCGAGAGTTCCCAACCAAGAACGGATCGAAATTACTTACGATGGGCAGAAAAATTAGAAGATTCCCATAGTCATCTACCTACCAGGGTCGTTACCGTATGAATCAACTAAGGCAATCCCTTACAAATACGGTGCAACAATAATGGAGAATGGAAAGGAAATTCCATTACCCTCTGTCGTGAATATTGCAGACATCAGTCGAGTAATGCGGAGCGGTCAGATCTTCAATAATCTTCAACAGAGGAGTTGGAGAACCCAACAAAGAAAAGGAACCTCAGACGGAAGTTCCCAATCCACCAGTCGGTCAATCCAGTAATCCCGACCTTTCAAAGAACAACGATGAGATGTTGAAGCTCATCCAGAAGAGTGAATTCAACATTGTTGATCAACTGTTGCAAACTCCTTCAAAGATCTCGGTATTATCACTATTACTTAGTTCAGAGGCTCACATGGAAGCTCTACAGAAAGTTTTGGAGCAAGCCTTTGTGGAACAGGATGTAACAGTCAGACAGATCGATAACATTGTCTCTAACATCACTTCCTGCAATAACTTGGGATTTAGTGATGAGGAATTACCTGAAGAAGGTCGCCGTCATAACATGGCACTCAATATTATAGTCAACTGCCAGGACGATGCTTTAGCCAGCGTACTGGTAGACACAGGGTTAGCCCTGAATGTTATGCCGAAGTCCACCTTGATGCAATTATCATTCAAAGGACCTCCGATGAGAACCAGCGAAGTTGTCGTCAAAGCATTTGACAGATCCAGAAAAATGGTTATCGGCGAAGTCGACCTTCCCATAACTATCGGTCCTCACACTTTCCAAGTCACTTTCCAGGTCATGGACATCCGGGCAACTTATAGTTGTTTATTAGGGAGAATTTGGATACATCAGGCTGGGGCGGTCACCTCGACCCTCCACCAAAAGCTAAAGTTCGTCCAGAACGACCAACTCGTCATAGTCTGTGGAGAATAGGCCTTGCTCGTAAGCAACTTATCGTCATCCATTTATGTGGAGTGGAGCCGGAGGGGGTAATCGGAACCCAGTTCTAAGTGCTTTCTCTACACAATGATAATCAATCCGAAGGGGGAACTTAGATTTCCTCGTACAAAGATGCTATCAAAGCGGTCAAAAGTACCAATACAACAGGATGGGGACAACTTGTCATTCCTACTGATAATAAAACAAAGAAGGGTCTTGGTTTTTCTTCAACCTGTACCCAGACAGATGCTAATGATGGTGTAATACCCCAAATTTTGACCACTTAGATTTCCCATCATTGTAAAAATCATCATCACAATATGGATGAACCATCATGCTTCATTAGCCTCCCCAAAGATGGGTGAGCATCCAATACAATCAAAATTAGGGTTTCAAGCCCTCTCTGAGTGCTTAGACAAAGGATCAATCAAGAAATGACATGATCTTCAACTTGTCTAATCTCTCAAACATCCACAATGGATCAAAAAGGACTCCCACTTCAAGGATTAAGCACAAGGCTGCTCCCTTCTAGGTGGATCAAGTCTCAAGATCGACAGTGTCACCAAATTAGGGTTTTGGTCGACCAGGGCCTCCAGATGGAAATTTTCATCTGGGCACAAGGCAATGATCCAAAACATGACCTAATATACTTCATGGAACCTCATGAACCCATGAATCAAGTCAATTTTGCCTCAGGGGATGCATTCATCAAAAATCAGGAATTAGGGTTTCTTGGCCTAATTCACCCCTAAGTTGACTTTTGGGACAAACCATGAGCCAAGACCTCAAGACATGATTTGAGGGTCTCTAATACACCATATTGATCCATTTGGAACAATGGATTGATCCAAGAAGCTTGAGCAACAAGTTTCATTTTCATCTGCACCACAATTAGGGTTTTAAGGGAAAAGTCAACTGTAACTTTGACTTTTGACCAAGACATGCTCCCAAACCCTAATACATGATTGAATATACCCTATGACACCCATGGAACATGTCCATCAAGTTTGATTTAGGTCAAGGACATGATTTCCTGAAGAATTGCACAGTTTGGAATTCATCTGATAAAAAGTCAACTATGCACAAAAGTCAACTTTGACTTTTTGAGATTTTTCACCAAAATGGATTTTTAACCCTAAAATGATGTTAATGTATGATTTGAATCATCATTCATCAATAAAAATCAAGAAAAGTGAGATAACTTGTAAAAGGGGTAACCATAAAACTTAGAAATTTTTCTAAGTTAAAAATAAAGTGGCAAAGGTACCAACTTTGGAGGACCATAACTCCTAAACCACAAGGCCATTTTTTCTCATCCAAAGATGGATTTGTAGCCCTCATTATCACCTACAAAAACTTCAACTACAAGTCATTCCAATTCATTAAGGATTTTGAGTTATGGAGTGATCAAAGTGGCTGAAAAGTGAAAAAGTCACTTTTTCCAACACTTTGTGAAATTTTCACTAAGTCAGAATTCTGCTTCACTTTTTGCCAAATGTAGGGGGATTTTTCACTTGGAATCAAAAGAGATCAAAACCAAACTTGTTCAAACAGTTGTTGTATCATGTTAGAGCTTTCCAAAATGGCCAAGAACATTGCCAAATTCAACCTACATCATGAGATACAACATTGGCAAGTTGCCTTGCTGAAATTTGTCAAAGCAAGGCAGAATTTGCATTTTGGCTCGATTTGCCAAAATCAGCCAATTGCAATTGCTCCAATCCACTTGGACACCTCAGAGGATTGAATCCAAAGGGGACAATCACTGAGCCAAGCCTCCAAGGTCCAAGGAACAAGGAATAGCATGTTGAACCTAGAGTTGCCAAAATAGGGACAAGACTTCAAATTTGGAATGAGGCATTCAATGGAACCATCAAGGTGGCATGGACTGAGCCATTCTCATCTGAAATCAGTCAAGACTTATCCAAGACCAAGGGGACCAAAGCTCTGTGCCCTAACCTCTAGTCAATGGCTAGAGGAGACTTTCATTCTCATTGGCCAACATTGAGGAAACCTACTTACCAGCTGCCATGCACTATTCCTTGCAAAACAAACTTGCTCTACTATAAATAGAGCTCAATTGTGGTCAGTTTGAGTACACCAAAGCCATCTAACAGATGCTTTCCTCAAAATCTCTTTCTCTTGGCAAAAATGCCTTTCTTAGCAAGGTAGCTATCAGGTTTTGAGTTTGAGAGCAATTCTGCACAAACCAATCACTCACACACCTCACATACATCACATATGAGCTGATCAAACACTCACATAACTTCTGAAACATCAATTTCACAAAATCACTTGCCATCCACACAAGTTTGAAGTGAAGTTGCAGCTGAGATGCCATAAACTGATCCAGTCCATTTCAATTCAATCCAAGTGTTCAAACACAATCCATATGGTAAAGGGAAGCTGTCCAGATCATCACCACTCATCTGTAACTCCTCCAACTCAAAATCACATCTGAACTTGCTGTCACGACTTGGAGGTAAGCCTAAACTTGGGCATCTCTCAATCTATGCATATTTCCTCGCACAATAATTTGGCCATATGTTCATAATCATGCATGGAATGTTTTCCCTCAATTAATTGCATTGTTTGAATCGTGTATCAAAAATCCTAGCCTTCATGCAGAAATTAGGGTTCTTGAGGTCTCTTCGTGATTTCTTGTTGTATGTTTAATTTAAATGAAATTAAAGTACATAGACATGATCGTGAGGTTGAGGCGAGCATAATGATATGTGGATTGCATGTTATAATTACGTATTCAGTGAGATTGGATGGAAAATGCAAATCTGGGCAAACTGAAAAAACGCGCGTGTTCTTGGTGTTGTTCTTGGCCCCATTTTCATATATTTGAATATTTGAATTTTGTGATTTTGTTTAATTGATTCCAAAATTAATTTCTCTCTGAGTTTTAATGATTTTGAGTTGATTCTTTTTTTAATAATTCACAAAAATGTTAAAATATTTTATTTTATCAAAAAATCCCAAAAATATTATTTATTTCATATAATTGATATTTTTGTAAAGAATTAATATTTTGATTGTTTTTGGCATTTTAAATATTTTTTCTACATTGATTTTGCAACTTTTAATGCTTTCTAATTATTTTGTAGGTCAATACTTAATTTTTGAAGCATTAATCCAAGATCACAATTTGTTTTCCATGTGTTAAACAATTTTTGATCATTTTAATTGAATTTTTATTCAATTAAATACATTTTGAAAACAAATTAGGGTTTTGGATTAATTCAACCCTCATAAATCATTTTCAAAACACTTTGGGCCTCTATTAGAGTGTAAGACCCAATCCTTTTTTTTGACCAAATCATCTTTGGGCCTCACTTATTGTATAAGTCCCGATACCGTCAAAAAGAAAACAAACGGCGCGATCGTCGCCTTTTCAAAAATCATCTGGGCCTACCCTCGAGTAGTAAGACCCATTTATTCTTCTTTAAAACACTTTGGGCCTCTTGAGAGAGTGTAAGACCCATCCCCCCTTGTACAAAAACTTTTTGGGCCTCACTCATTGTATAAGTCCCTCTGTACAAGTAAACGGCGCGATCGTCGCCCGTTTAAAAATATAAAAACCATCTGGGCCTCTCCTTGAGCTATAAGACCCATTCAAAACACTTTGGGCCTCTATTAGAGTGTAAGACCCAATCCCCTTTTAACCAAAACATTTTGGGCCTCACTTATTGTATAAGTCCCTCTGCGTTAAAAGAAAACCTCGGCGCGATCGCCATTTTTAAACGAAAAAATCATTTGGGCCTACCCTCATGTTATAAGCCCCACTCTTTTTCTTTAAACCTTTTTGGGCCTCTTGAGAGAGTGTAAGACCCATCCCTTTGTACAGAAAAACCTTTTTTTGGGCCTCAGTCACTTGTATAAGTCCCTCTGTACAAATTCAAACAGTGCGCTCACTGATAAAACCCTGGGCCTCTCCTTGAGCTGTAAGCCCCAAAATCTTTCTTTTTCAAAGCACTTTCTCCTTTGATTTTGAATATACTGTTGTTTTCAATCTTTCTTTGTTGAACAACTAACCAAACAGCATGGAAGCACTACAACCGAGTAAGTGGTTATCGCTTTCATTTACTGCTTTCATATTATAAACTGTATTGTGGGGCTGCTCACTGTAAGTCTCCTTTCATAAACTCATATCTACTGTGTAATAATAGTATAGATATTTCGAGTTTCCCCGGCAACTACGTCTAGAACTAGGTAACGCCGTTTCATTTATTCGTAGAAATAGATGCCTAGATCCCCAATAGGAGCACCAGATACAGTCTTCTCTTCGGCTGTCCTCCTTAGGAATCGTCAAGAAACTCTACTCCCCAAGATGAATGTATTCTCCGTGAATGGCATCTTTGAGTTTCTTCCCAATTCTCGAACTTTCCTGACTTGATCTATTCCTTGTGGATAGCTTGCCTTGAATGTCTCGGGGTTTGGGTACCCACTACGGTCATAATCTTGGACCTTAACTAAGGAACCCTCTTTAAAAGCTAAAAGTCGCTGGATAGTAAACCTCGCACGTTTACCAGTGGTTTTCATCTTTAAAAGAGTTATCTCTCCTAATGGAAAGGAGATGATAGACCCATGGGCTTCTTAAAAGCATCGGCCTCCTCTTGGGCATTATTCAAGGACCCTACGGCTTCTTAGAAGTATTCACAGCCTCCTCTTAGGCTTCGTATAATGATCTCTTCCTCTGGGAATGATAGCCTCCTCTTGGGCTTCGTACAAGGACCCGTCGGCTTCTTAAAAGACTCCAGCCTCCTCTTGGGCTTCGTACAAATTGTCCCGACGACCTCCTAGAGGTATAGGAACAGAACCTAATCATCCTCATAGAACAGTCCTTTCATAGAGTCTACTACTGTTTCTCGGAGCATAGTACAAAAGATAAAACTCTAGACTTGGACAGTCTAACTTCCTTGAGTCTAAAAGACATTCTCAAGCACCCTTCGTTAAATAGGAAGGAAACCCGCAGACTTGGATAGTCTCAATACCCTTTGGATTTCCCGTTTCCTCAAAGAAAATGAGGTATCCCTGATCCTCAAATTAAATCCCTGTGTACAGTGTTACTCATATAAGAACTGATTTTCTCTTTTAAATCAGTATATTGGATCTGTCACTCAACTGAAACAGTTACAATAGCCTCCATCTCGGGCTTCGTACGAGATACCAAAATTCTCCCCAGTGGAGTCAAAACAACCTTTTAGCCTCTCTCTCAGGCTTTGTATGAGACACAAAAGATTCCCTCGTTGAGTCAATCACCCTTTTTTTTGCCTCCATCTCGGGCCTCGTACGAGATATAAATCCCTTAAGCAAGAGTCGAACTCTTTGCTAGCCTCCTCTTAGGCTTTGTATAACGATATGCCCCACTGGGTCAAAAACCTTTAGCCTCTCTCTCGGGCTTTGTACGAGACACAAAATAGCCTCCTTTTAGGCTTTGTATAATGATTTTCCTAGCGGAAATTAGCCTCCTCTTAGGCTTTGTATAAGAAAACCACTGGTTGATCCAATTAACCTTTTAGCATCAAAGTTGTGCCTCGTTCACAGTGCACAAACATCAACAACTCCTTTCCTTTCATCTAATCGATGTAAGCAGCAAGCCTCTGGATCATCTATAGCCATGCCACTGTCCCTCTTTTAGCATGAGAAATTCCTAAGGAAAGATGGCATTGCTCTACACTGAGTTAAAGTCTTCTCCTTTAGGTTAAAACCCTTTCTTCAGAAATTATGGAATTGCTCAGATCCACGTATCCCATTTAAAGTAATTCTCCTTCCCCCTCTTTAGAGATGACAAATTCTCTCTAAAGTCGAGGTCTTTTAGCTTCACGTCTTGGGCTTTGAACAAGATACAAATAAACCTTTCAGCTTCACATCTTGGGCTTTGAACAAGATACAAACCACCTTTCGCTTCACGTCTTGGGCTTTGAACAAGACACCAAAAACCAATTTCCTCCCATAGAATAGGAGGAACTACGAACGCTCTGATTTCCCTGTTTCGGTAAACGGGAATACGTAGGCATAAGATCGAAAGAAAAGATCTTAGCGAGCGCAATCAACAAAAAACCCAAATCCCATATCTCCCTCAATTAAAAGCAGTAATTCAAAAGCATCAGTCCTAACATCCTAATCCTTATCCCCCGCCAGAAACCCTTTGCCTAGGAAAAAGAAAGAAAGAATCGTATTGGCGAAATACGAATAACCAGTACAAAGGCCCCCCACATTGATAGCATCCGTAACCTAACAGACCGCTGTTTAAACTCAGTATGCAAGCAGGGTTAATTGGAGACATCTATTTCCCTTCCTTATTCAGCTCACAATAGGATAAAAAATGAATCGACCTGTAGTTTTAAGCTCAACCGCAGAGAGCGACCAGCGCTTAAGGACCGCGTCCAAAATCGCTCGCTACAGAAAAGTGGCGCCCACCGTGGGGCCTACCTTTCTTTCTTTCTGTTTTCCTTGTAAAATGGCGACTCTGCTGGGGAGTCTCCTTTTCTGCCTTAGGGCATCATCCCCGTTTTCTACGGAAAATGGGAACTCTACCGAAGAGAAAGATTGACCTATGCTGGTCCATCTCTTAGGTAGGGAACCACAGATTGGGGCTTCCGCCGGGGAACCCATTTCTGTCAGGAACTTAAGAATCATAGCGTTATAAGTCTAGGATGATTATGACAAATATATATACTGCTTTTCCTAATTGCTATACGTGTTTATTTTTCTGCTACTGGGAATGCGTGTGATGCCGCATGTGGGGAGATTGAGTATACACTTAAGAAAAGCCAACCTTTTTCGTAGTGCGGAAGCTATCGGAAATAGCTGTTACGCGATACTACCCTCATTTGAGGCTGGTGATTTATTCTCGGTGAATAGCACTTACTCTAAGATTGCACACAACTCGCTGGCGATCCGCTTGTTGTTTTGCTTTCCTGGGAGGAGCTGATGATAATGAGCACAGGTACAAAAATCACCCTAGTATAAACCTTTGGGGATGGGTAGAGCCTTGACTTCATGACAACGACCCTCTGACCCCATGTTTTTTCTATGTTTTTGTGTGCTGCATTCATGCATTCATTTAATAAAACATTAAAACATTCAAAAAACTTCTCTTCTAGTCTCTCTGTTTTTCAAATTAAACTAAGACTGTGATTGCAAATATCAGAGAAAAAGATTACGCTAATGGATTTCGGTAGAAGGAGAACTCACCAGTATACCTTCAAGGTTCCAAAACTAGGGGATTTGAGAAAGTTAGCGAGGATGATCGTTAACCCAGAGGCTTTCAGAGCCAAGCACGGTGGTTTGCTACCACTGTTAAGAGTCCATGTGATTAAGGGAATCATGGACGCGCTCATTCAATTCTACGATCCGGTTTATCATTGTTTCACATTCCCAAATTACCAGTTGGCACCAACGCTGGAGGAGTATTCTCATCTGACTGATTTACATATCACTGATCGAGCTCCATTTTATGGACTGGAAGAAATTCCAAAGAATCAGACCATTGCAAGAGCAATTCATTTGGACGAGTCTGAGGTCAAGACTGACATGACCACTAAGGGTGGCATCCAAGGTTTGCCAGCCCAGTTCTTGACAAAGAAAGCTCTTTACTTCGCTAGTATAGGGAACGGGACTGCTTTTGAAAGCATCTTTGTCTTGCTCACCTACGGGTTATTTTTGTTTCCCAACATCAATAACTTCGTCGATATCAACGCTATTAAGGTTTTTCTCATTGGAAACCCTGTGCCGACTTTGCTCGCAGATGCGTATCATTCTGTACACTTGGGAAATTTGTACAGCGGAGGGGAGATCACATGCTGTGTACCTTTGCTCTACAAATGGTTTATCTCGCACTTGCCCAAGTCTGCCGCTTTTTGGGATTGCAAGAGTGTCTTACGTTGGTCGCAGAAGATCATGTCTCTCACCAATTCCGATATAGATTGGTGTAATAGGATTTATGAGGGAATTTGAATCATTGACCATTGTGGAAACATCCCCAGCGTACCCCTCATAGGAACTAAAGGAGGAATCAACTATCATCCGATATTAGTTCTTCGTCAATTTGGATACCCGATGAGACACATCCCACTGGGTGTTCATCTGGAAGGTCTTTTCTTCAAAGAAGGAGAAAATGACAGAGCACTAAAGATGGAAATAGTGTAAGCTTGGAAACATGTTCATAAGAAAGGACGAGAGTCTCTGGGAAAACCGGACTGTGTCTCGGTGGAGCCTTATCTCCATTGGGTACAAACTAGAGCTCTCAAGCTAAAAATGCCTTATCCTCGTTACAGAATTCTTCCGCCGAGAGAAATTGTCATGTACTTCATGACGGAAACTGAAAGGCTTCAGGTTACTTTCAACAAAGTTCAAAAGGAAAGAAAATCTTGGAAGAACAAGTACCGCACCCTCGACGTAGAGTGTATCCAAATACAGCAACCACTAAAAGAGAAAGATGCTCTGATTGAAATTTTGGAGCGGCATGCTGTAGAGAATCAAGATGACCAAAGGAATTTGCTCACTCCTTTCACTTGTCAAAGGAATGACAACCCGACAACGGCCCAAGAGCCCCGGTCAAAGAAAAGGAAAGTACCAGAGTCAGCACCCGGTTTCTCCTCAGAGAGGACTCGGGACCCATTAGTTTAGGTTTTTGTTTCTGCACCTTGTAATCTACTGTATTTCCATTTCTGTAATCCTTTGAATTTCAATAAAAAGGGGTTTCCCCACTGTTTGATATTTGCAATCTAATTGTCGAAGTTTATTTTGATTAAACCAAAAAAACAACAATTAATATAATCATTGCATTCATCATTCTCACATCGCGTATTCTCCTTACCTACGAATCTCACGTTTGTGTCTCGATTCTAGAGTCAAACTGTCTCATTCGTATAATACTCGGGCCAATCGTCAGAAAAAGATGGATGATCTTGAGGAAGAAAACAGAGAGTTGAAAGAAGAGATCGACGCTCTGAGAGAGGATATGAGAAAGCTTCGTAACGACATGCAAGCCATGGCAGAAGCTCAGCTACAAAGAACTGTGATCTCAGAGATCACCTCAACGCCCATCATAGAAAAGTATGATCCTAGGTATCAGATGCCGAAAGATCGTCCTTGGGGCATGTCTGTTAACTATATCCCAGAAGGATATGTTCCGCCGATCACTGAAGATCAGGGAATCGCAACAGAAGCCGCTGGGCCTGAAGGTTACAAACTTCGGGAAAGCGAAGATGCCAGGGGCATACTGAAGACTCCTGAAGGTTACAAACTTCGGGAGGCGCCAAGACTTACTGCCGTAGTCACGGTACCACCCCCTGTGGTGCACACTGTCCCGGAAGGACAGATTCCACCAACACCATCTGGTAAGAAGGAAACTATGTTTGACAGGATGGATGAATTCCAGGAGCAGTTCTTGGAAATGCAGAAAGAGCTGCAAGCCATTCGCGGTCAGGATCTATTTGGAAAGGACGCCGCAGACCTCTTCTTGGTCCCAAATGTGAAAGTCCCGCACAAGTTCCAAGTGCCCGACTTTGAAAAATACAAGGGTAACTCTTGCCCTCAGAGCCATCTGGTGATGTACGCTCGGCGGATGTCAGCTCAGACGGAGAATCAGGACCTGCTGATTCACTACTTACAGGATAGTTTAACCGGTGCCGCACTCAAATGGTACATGGGTTTAAACCGTACTACGATCAGTACATTCAGAGATCTTGGTACTGCCTTCGTCCAACAATACAAGTACAATTTGGACATGGCACCCGATAGAGATCAACTCAGATCGATGTCGCAAAAGGACAAGGAAACCTTTAAGGAGTATGCTCAAAGGTGGCGTGAAATTGCCGCTCAAATTTGTCCACCTCTTGAGGAAAAAGAGATGAAAAAAATCTTCTTAAAGACCTTAAGCTCATTTTACTATGACCGAATGATTGCCAGTGCGCCCAGTGATTTCACCGAAATGGTCGGCATGGGCGTACGTCTTGAGGAAGCCGTCCGAGAAGGACGTTTGGTAAAAGACACTGGATCAACGAGCGGTACTAAAAAATACGGTAGTGCTCTCCCTAAGAAAAAGGAGCAAGATATTGGGAATATCTCTCTCGGAAAGAAAAGGCGTCGTTATCAGCCAGTAGCAGCTGTTACTCCTGCTATCGGCCCCGCGCCCGTTCCTATGTATCAACCTCAGGTTGCGTAGAGCCAACCTGACCAACAAAGGACACAACAGCCTCTTCAGCAGGCTCGTCCTCCATATAACAACAACCGTACAACACGGCCACCAGGATTCGATCCTATACCTGTAACGTACTCAGAACTGTTTCCGTTACTGCTGGCTAAGGGGCACATTCAGACTAAGTCTCCCCTTTCAGTTCCGGAAAATCCGCCTTTTTGGTTTAAAGCGGATCAAACATGCCCTTATCATCAAGGAGGTTTAGGGCATAACATTGAGACTTGCCTCAATTTCAAATCCGACGTGCAAAAGCTTGTTAGGAGCGGGCTCTTATCTTTCAAAGATACGAATCCTAATTTTCTCACGAACCCGCTGCCTCAACATGAGAAAGCTGCAGTCAATCTGATTGAGAAAGAGACTAACAATGTTTATCAAATTCACGATGTACTCTTGTTGAAAACCAATCTGGTCAAGATGCATTGTAGACAGAGTGGATATGGCCATGTGCCACCTCATAACTATCACCAGTGTGATATCTGCTCTAAAGATAACCAAGGATGTTCGGTAGTGCAAGCAGCTCTGCAGGAACAGATGGATCTCGGATGGATCCAAGAGCACCGAGTTCGTGGAGTTAACATGGTCTCTACGAATTCTAACGTCATTCAAAACCACGACATCCGTGTGATGAATGTCAACTTGGTGGCGATGCACTCAAGGCAAAGCCAGTATCCTAATCTGCCGCGGCACGATTACAGTTCCTGTCTGATTTGCTCGGTAAACAAACAGGGATGCTCTTTCATACAAGAGGCCCTCCAGCTTCAGATGGATCTTGGATGGATCCAAGACTACCATGATAGGAACTCCTATCAAATCAACATGGTTCAGATCTTTGACATCCGCGTGATGAATACCAATCTGGTAGAGTTACATGCTGAGCAGGTCCGACTCGGATTCTTAATATCACATGACTATCAAAGCTGTAAAGCGGGTTGCGAAAACGATCAAGGTTGTACCCTTGTCCAGGAGGCACTTCAGCACTTGTTAAATCACTGGTGGATGCCAATCTATATGGACGAAGATACTCAGCAGATTAGTATCAATAACAGGAATCCTACTCGTCGTCAAATTCAGGATGTCCGATCAATGGAAGGTAACCTAGTGAGGTTACATTGTATTCAAAGTGGGCGTGGCCAGGTGCCACCACACAACTATGACAGTTATAGCGTCTGTTCGGAAAGTAACCAAGGGTGTTACCTTGTGAGAGCAGCTCTTCAGGGTCAGATCGATCATGGAGAAATTCGTCCATATCCGGGTTCTGGACCCATCATTTGGTCGCCGAACTACCTTGCCGATCAGGTTGAGGATGTTGTCACGATCTCTGGTCATCACCAGATCAGAGATGTTTTTGCCATCATTCCTCTACTTGACGAATTTAGAGTTCCCAGCCAGGAACGGATCGAGATTACTTATGATGGTCAGAAAAATCAGAAGGTTCCCATAGTCATCTATCTACCGAGGCCACTACTGTATGAATCAACTAAGGCAATCCCTTACAAATTCGGTGCAACAATAATCGAGAATGGAAAGGAAATTCCATTACCCTCCGTCATGAATATTGCAGACATCAGTCGTGTAACACGGAGCGGTCGAATCTTCAACCGAGGGGTTGGAGAATCCAACAAAGAAAAGGAACTTCAGGCGGAAATTCCTGATCCACCAGTCGGTCAATCTAGTAATCCCGACTTTTCAAAAGACAAAGATGAGATGCTAAAGCTCATCCAAAGGAGTGAATATAACATTGTTGATCAACTGTTACAGACTCCTTCAAAGATCTCAGTATTATCACTATTACTCAGTTCAGAAGCACACAGAGAGGCTCTACAGAAAGTCTTGGAGCAAGCCTTTGTGGAACAGGATGTAACAATTAGACAGTTCGATAGTATTGTCTCTAACATCACTTTCTGCAATAATTTGGGATTTAGTGATGAGGAATTACCTGAAGGGGGTCGTCGTCATAACATGGCGCTCAACATTACAGTTAACTGCCAAGGCGATGCTTTAGCCAACGTATTGGTAGACACAGGGTCAGCCCTGAATGTTATGCCGAAGTCCACCTTGACGCAATTATCATTCAAGGGCCCACCGATGAGAGTCAGCGAGGTCGTCATCAAAGCATTCGACGGATCCAGAAAAACGGTTATCGGCGAAGTGGATCTTCCCATAACTATTGGTCCTCACACATTCCAAGTCACTTTCCAGGTCATGGACATCCGGGCAACGTACAGTTGTTTATTAGGAAGACCTTGGATACATCAGGATGGAGCGGTCACTTCGACCCTCCACCAAAAGCTAAAGTTCGTCCAGAACGATCAACTTGTCACGGTTTGTGGGGAACAAGCCTTGCTCGTGAGTAACTTATCATCATCTACTTGTGTGGAACCCGAGGAGGTTATTGGAACTCAGTTCCAAGCACTATCGGTGAGCAAGAACGATCAATTCAAAGAAGGAACTTCAATTTCTTCATACAAGGATGCTATCAAAGCGGTCGAGAGTACCGATACGACAGGATGGGGACGACTTGTCATTCCTATTGACAATAAAACAAAGAAGGGTCTTGGTTTTTCTGTAACCTGTACCCAGACGGCCGCCAACGATGAAAGTCTTCATCCCCTTCAAAACTTCTTCCACAGTGGAGGTTTTCTCCACCCAGTGTCTCAGACAGTTCATGCTATCAATGAGGAAGATCCCTCTGACACAGATGAAGAATGGAAGTCCTACCTTAACAAGGATGGCTATATGTGTCAGGAAGAGGTGCCTATGCCTTTTTACTTTCCTACAGAAAGTCCGAGATTTATACCAAGGTCAGATGTCGAAATGATCTACGGAGATTGTGATCCGGAAGGATGCCGTGCTCCGCCAAATTCATTAGAGGAAGACACTCTGATGAAAGAAAACTTTGACCACAATTACTATGGCCCAATGGATGGTCTGCCAATGTGGCAGCCTTACCCAGGAAACTTGGGGCAAGAAAGTCAGCCGAGTAATGAAACTCAGCTGACCATCATTGAACAGAATACCTGTGTCCCCGCCATGTCATGGGATCAACACTCAGGTCATTCGGAAACTATTCAACATGAAGATGAATTCGCAACGTTTGCAGGACTAGAATTCATCAACTATGTTTTTCCTGAGGTCAACGTCATCGAAAGGAATGATTTCTCCAGTTCCAAAGAAGTTTGGGACAACCAAGTGGAAAATACGACTTTATGGTCAAGTACACTGCTCCCGAAAGCTCTCGTATCAGGCTCGAAGATATCCAGTCAACTGGATGGGGAGATACAGCTGAGAGCACCAATGCTATGCAAAATGCAACAGAGGAATCCTCCTACGGCAATTCTGCTTTGGAGACAAATTCCAACGATCCTGCTTCACCAGAAATCAGCGTCATTTCTGAAGACAAATCAAGGAAGGTGCCAGACTTTGTGATTCACCGAGGAGTTCGCCGCCAATGGGTTGCTGTCGAGGCTCCGAAGGTCGTTCATCAGTCAAAGTAATTGCCATCTTTAAACCTTTCACCCTGCCCAGGTGAAACGGATGTTTTGATAGGGCTCGCTTTCTGTAAATTTCCCTATTCGCTTTGCCTAAAGCGACAAAGTTTTGTTTTATAGGGCTGTAGTTTCAAGATTCGACTTGTTCATTAATAAAATAATGTCGTTCTGTAATTTCCGCATTAATTGCTGTTTTCTCTTTTTGTTTTTTCAGAAAATGGTAATCCTAAAAAACAATTCAAAACATAAAAACAAGCAGTAAAACAAATACACTGCAAACACTTGCATTTTCTCTATCTCTTCTAAACACGAATCATCACGTCATGCAGATTGCTTGTTTTACACCCCGTTGAAACATACGATCCGATGCCTTCTCCCAACTTTGAGTTCCCGATATTCGAGGCTGAAGAAGAAAATGACAACGAAATTCCAGAAGAGATCTCCCGACTACTCAGACAAGAGGAAAGGTCCATTGAACCTCACAAAGAACCGTTGGAAACGGTAAACTTGGGTTCAGAAAAAGAGAAAAAAGAAATCAGGATCGGAGCACTGCTCAGTCCGACTGCCAAAGAGGGTTTGATAAAGCTTCTCAAAGAATTCCCCGATGTATTCGCTTGGTCCTATCAGGAAATGCCAGGGTTGGATACCAGCATCGTGGAACATCATTTACCGTTAAGATCGGAATGTCCGCCAGTAAAGCAAAGGTTGAGACGCACTCACCCGGGCATGGCCATCAAAATCAAAGAGGAGGTACAGAAACAGATCGACGCGGGTTTCCTCGCTACATCTGAATATCCTCAATCGTTAGCCAACATCGTACCCGTTCCCAAAAAGGATGGAAGGGTCAGAATGTGTGTTGATTACAGAGATTTGAACAAGGCAAGTCCAAAGGACGACTTTCCTTTACCACACATTGACATGCTGGTTGACAGTACAACAAAGTTCAAAGTATTCTCCTTCATGGATGGATTCTCGGGCTATAACCAGATCAAAATGGCGCCGAAAGACATGGAGAAAACTTCGTTCATTACCCCATGGGGTACCTTTTATTACAAGGTAATGCCGTTCGGTTTGAAGAATGCCGGGGCAACCTATCAAAGGGCCATGACTACTCTATTTCATGACATGATACACAAAGAAATCGAGGTATATGTCGATGATTTGATTGCAAAATCCAGAACAGAGGATGAGCACGTTGAACATCTGTCAAAATTGTTCGAACGTTTAAGAAAATTCAAGCTCCGCTTAAATCCCAACAAGTGCACCTTCGGTGTCCGTTCGGGGAAATTACTAGGGTTCATCGTCAGCTAGAAAGGAATTGAAGTTGATCCTGACAAGGTCAAGGCCATTCAAGAAATGCCTTCTCCGAAAACTGAAAAACAAGTCAGAGGATTCCTGAGACGTTTGAACTACATCTCCAGATTCATATTCCTTATGACCGCGACGTGTGCGCCGATTTTCAAATTACTCAAAAAGAACCAGGATTGCGTTTGGTTAGAAGATTGCCAAACCGCCTTCGACAGTATTAAGGAATATCTGTTGAATCCTCCGATTCTATCACCTCCAGTGGAAGGAAAACCACTAATCATTTACCTCACAGTCCTAGAGGACTCAATGGGATGTGTACTTGGCCAACAAGACGAAACTAAAAGGAAAGAGTCTGCCATTTACTATCTAAGCAAGAAATTCACCGACTGCGAGACTCGGTACACAATGCTTGAGAAAACTTGTTGCGCTTTGGCTTGGGCAGCCAAATGTCTTCGCCAGTACATGATTCTTCATACTACTTGGTTGGTCTCCGAAATGGATCCAATCAAGTACGTTTTTGAAAAACCTGCTCTCACGGGAAGTATTGCCCGTTGGCAGATGTTACTATCAGAATATGACATAGAGTACCACGCTCAGAAAGCCGTTAAAGGAAGTATTTTAGCCGATCATTTGGCTCATCAACCGATTGACGATCAAGAATCAATCGGGTTTGACTTCCCAGACGAAGATGTCATGTATCTAAAGATGAAAGATTGTGATGAACCGCTACCCAGTGAAGGGCCAGAACCAGGTTCCCAGTGGGGACTCATCTTTGACGGAGCAGTCAATCATTATGGAAACGAAATTGGGACAATCATTGTTACCCCTCAGGGTTCCCACATTCCTTTCACTGCCAGACTTACGTTCAAATGTACAAACAACGAGGCCGAATACGAAGCATGTATCATGGGTCTCGAAGAAGCGATTGATTTAAGAATCAAAAACTTGGACGTATACGGCGATTCAGCCCTGGTTATTAACCAGATAAAAGGAGATTGGAACACATACCAATCAGGATTGATTCCTTACAAAGACTATGCAAGAAGGTTGTTACCCTTCTTCAATAGAGTCGACTTTCATCACATCCCTCGTGATGAGAATCACATGGCTGATGCATTAGCCACTCTCTCTTCCATGATTAGTGTAGGTCGATGGAATGACATACCTAAGATCGACATCATGCGCCTTGAACGGCCCGCTTACATCTTCACGATTGAAGCAGTCATAGACGACAGACCTTGGTATCACAATATCAAATGCTTCCTTCAAAAATAAGAGTACCCATCTGGGGCACTCAGAAAAGACAGGAAAACCCTCAGAAGATTGGCTGGAAACTTCTTCCTGAGCGGTGACACTCTTTATAAGAGAAATTTTGACATGGTTTTGCTCCGATGTGTCGACAGACCAGAAGCAGACATGCTCATGAAAGAAATTCATGAAGGATCCTTTGGCACTCATGCCAACGGACACATAATGGCGAGAAAAATTCTCAGGGCCGGGTATTATTGGTTGACCATGGAATCCGACTGCTACAAGTACATGAGGAGGTGTCACAAGTGTCAGATATACTCCGACAAAATTCATGTACCTCCATCACATCTCAAAGTTCTTTCTTCCTCGTGGCCATTTTCCATATGGGGAATCGATAGGATTGGTATGATTGAGCCCAAGGCTTCAAACGGACATCGGTTCATCCTGGTAGCCATTGATTATTTCACCAAGTGGGTCGAAGCAGCGTCATTCGCCAATGTAACCCGACAAGTGGTGGTCCGATTTATCAAAAACAATATCATCTGCCGTTATGGTGTTCCAAGCGAGATCATTACTGATAATGGATCTAACTTGAACAATAAGATGATGAAAGAGTTGTGTGCAGAGTTCAAAATTGAACACCATAACTCATCTCCCTACCGACCCAAGATGAACGGAGCGGTAGAAGCGGCTAACAAGAACATCAAGAAGATTGTTCAAAAGATGGTTGTAACCTATAAAGACTGGCACGAGATGTTACCTTTTGCTCTTCATGGTTATCGGACATCTGTCCGTACTTCAATAGGGGCTACCCCTTTCTCTCTAGTATATGGCATGGAGGCAGTGCTTCCCATAGAAGTAGAGATCCCGTCAATCAGGGTATTGATGGAAGCTCAGCTCACCGAAGCTGAATGGTGTCAAAGTCGACACGACGAACTGAACCTGATCGAAGAGAAGAGAATCACGGCACTATGCCGCGGTCAGTTGTATCAACAGAGAATGAAAAGGGCATTCGACAAAAAAGTCCGACCTCGTGTCTTCAGAAAAGGAGACCTCGTGCTCAAGAAGATACGATCATTTCTCACTGATTCGCGAGGCAAGTGGACTCCGAATTATGATGGCCCCTATGTGGTCACGAAAGCTTTCTCAGGCGGCGCCTTGAGACTTGCAACCATGGACGGAGAGGAATTTTCCTACCCCACGAATGTTGATGTAGTCAAGAAATACTTCACCTAAACTAAACTAAAAAAAACGTCTCGGTGGATTGAAAACCCGAAAGGGCGGTCCAGGCAAAAGTTAGAGACATGGAAAAAAAGAATCTTCCCGATGGATTGGAAATCTCATAGTACAATCCAGGCAAAAGTTAGGGATAATGGCAAGTAATTATGTTCAACAGAGGCAAGTCCCTCAGCAGCAGCAGTAGTTACATCATCTATCGGAGGAAATCTCCAGTCAAAGGTCATCTTCGACGGAAGCTCAGGATGCCCCGAATTCAAAGTTGATAGAAGGATAGTGGTCGTTATGTTTCAACGTAGCCCTTTTCCCTGTAAATTACCATTTTCTAACTTTGTATATACTCTTTGGAATCACGCGTTTGGCTGATCTCCATCTTATCAATAAAATTTGAGCCTTTGTGCTTTTGTTTGTAATTCTTAACTTGCTTTAGCTTTACAGAACGACGTTGTTTAAACTTAATCAGCGATTCTTGAAATAAAACAAAAATGAATTTACTTGTTAAAACTTTTTCTGCTTTTAAATTAAAGATGGCAATTTCTTTTGACTATTGAACATCAGAAGAACATCGATCGCTTCTCCCGAAGTAAGCGAACTTCAAAGTGCAGAATCAAAGTACTCCTTCTAAACCAGTATGCCTGAATGAAGGGATCAACTGTGTCAGAGACCTTGTTTCGTCTGACACGCCTCGGCCGAGTTCTCATCTCCTAAGCCCGATCAACATAGCTCCCAACGGGACTATCTCTCTTAAGCAAGGTGGAATTGCTATTTTGAATCAACGGTACTTCTTCGTCCCGCGATGGCCGAGTATCCAATTGTGTTCATCCATTAGTCTGTATGTCGCGTCTGTTTTGTCAGCATATACATACATACTTCATGCATTTTATTTGCGTTTGCATTTCGTATTGCATCACTATCACTTGAGTCGGTCTTGTCCCCTAATGATAAACAGTTTTCTCAATCGAGTTTGTCAGTTCTTTCCTCGTCAGGAAGTGTTGCGTCTGCACAATCTCGCCACCAGTGTATCTTTAGATCAGAGTCGGCACTTGGCCACTTTGATAACTTGAACCTCTGAAAGATCAGAGAACCTTCAACGAATGTCACTCTTCGCCATTGAAGATGATATCCTTGCTTTCCCGGATTAAGGAAAATCCACAGAGAAAGCCTCATGATCAGAGATTCGGCAGTACATCAGTATTTCTCCGAAAAGTCGCTGATGAAAAGGTCATCGGCACCTCAAAATTGGGTCGCATCATATGGCATTTCTCCGGGAAGATCCCGAGAAAAGTATGATATAATATCCCCAAGCAGAAACAGTCTCTCAAGAGACTCGTTTTCCCCAGTAGAATCGACAGATGGCGTCTCCAACCAGAGAAGTTTGTGTACCTCTACAACTCAGACGAATGGGTTCCCCAGCAAGTCTGACATCAAAACATTTTCCACTCAAATGGCATCTCCCCAGGAAAATTCGGCGAGAAGTTTGAAGGAAAACCGCTACTCATAGCGTCCCTTGTCAATAAAGTTTATTGACAAAAGAAACTAAGACCAGTTCCTTGGTAGGAAACCAGGATCGAGGGGAAGTTTATTTCAGAAACTTAGACCAGTTCCTTGGTAGGAAACCAGGATCGAGGGGAAGTTTATTTCAGAAACTTAGACCAGTTCCTTGGTAGGAAACCAGGATCGAGGGGAAGTTTAAATCAGAAACTTAGACCAGTTCCTTGGTAGGAAACCAGGATCGAGGGGATGTTTATTTCAAAAGAAAACTGAGACCAGTTCCTTGGCTGAAGACCAGGATCAAGGGGAAGTTTATCTTTTCTAAGGATCATTGCTTAGCTAAAGAAGATGAATGTGTAAGCTACCATTCATAACCACCATCAAAATTTTGGATATTCCGATATTTAATCCTCTTGCACCCCGAATGCTCGAATCCCTTCGTCATTCACACCTTCGGGTCCAAGAAGATTAAATAGGGGCATCTGTAATACCCCAAATTTTGACCACTTAGATTTCCCATCATTGTGAAAATCATCATCACAATATGGATGAACCATCATGCTTCATTAGCCTCCCCAAAGATGGGTGAGCATCCAATACAATCAAAATTAGGGTTTCAAGCCCTCTCTGAGTGCTTAGACAAAGGATCAATCAAGAAATGACATGATCTTCAACTTGTCTAATCTCTCAAACATCCACAATGGATCAAAAAGGACTCCCACTTCAAGGATTAAGCACAAGGCTGCTCCCTTCTAGGTGGATCAAGTCTCAAGATCGACAGTGTCACCAAATTAGGGTTTTGGTCGACCAGGGCCTCCAGATGGAAATTTTCATCTGGGCACAAGGTAATGATCCAAAACATGACCTAATATACTTCATGGAACCTCATGAACCCATGCATCAAGTCAATTTTGCCTCAGGGGATGCATTCATCAAAAATCAGGAATTAGGGTTTCTTGACCTAATTCACCCCTAAGTTGACTTTTGGGACAAACCATGAGCCAAGACCTCAAGACATGATTTGAGGGTCTCTAATACACCATATTGATCCATTTGGAACAATGGATTGATCCAAGAAGCTTGAGCAACAAGTTTCATTTTCATCTGCACCACAATTAGGGTTTTAAGGGAAAAGTCAACTGTAACTTTGACTTTTGACCAAGACATGCTCCCAAACCCTAATACATGATTGAATATACCCTATGACACCCATGGAACATGTCCATCAAGTTTGATTTAGGTCAAGGACATGATTTCCTGAAGAATTGCACAGTTTGGAATTCATCTGATAAAAAGTCAACTGTGCACAAAAGTCAACTTTGACTTTTTGAAATTTTTCACCAAAATGGATTTTTAACCCTAAAATGATGTTAATGTATGATTTGAATCATCATTCATCAAGAAAAATCAAGAAAAGTGAGATAACTTGTAAAAGGGGTAACCATAAAACTTAGAAATTTTTCTAAGTTAAAAATAAAGTGGCAAAGGTACCAACTTTGGAGGACCATAACTCCTAAACCACAAGGCCATTTTTTCTCATCCAAAGATGGATTTGTAGCCCTCATTATCACCTACAAAAACTTCAACTACAAGTCATTCCAATTCATTAAGGATTTTGAGTTATGGAGTGATCAAAGTGGCTGAAAAGTGAAAAAGTCACTTTTTCCAACACTTAGTGAAATTTTCACTAAGTCAGAATTCTGCTTCACTTTTTGCCAAATGTAGGGGGGTTTTTCACTTGGAATCAAAAGAGATCAAAACCAAACTTGTTCAAACATTTGTTGTATCATGTTAGAGCTTTCCAAAATGGCCAAGAACATTGCCAAATTCAACCTACATCATGAGATACAACATTGGCAAGTTGCCTTGCTGAAATCTGTCAAAGCAAGGCAGAATTTGCATTTTGGCTCGATTTGCCAAAATCAGCCAATTGCAATTGCTCCAATCCACTTGGACACCTCAGAGGATTGAATCCAAAGGGGACAATCACTGAGCCAAGCCTCCAAGGTCCAAGGAACAAGGAATAGCATGTTGAACCTAGAGTTGCCAAAATAGGGACAAGACTTCAAATTTGGAATGAGGCATTCAATGGAACCATCAAGGTGGCATGGACTGAGCCATTCTCATCTGAAATAAGTCAAGACTTATCCAAGACCAAGGGGACCAAAGCTCTGTGCCCTAACCTCTAGTCAATGGCTAGAGGAGACTTTCATTCTCATTGGCCAACATTGAGGAAACCTACTTACCAGCTGCCATGCACTATTCCTTGCAAAACAAACTTGCTCTACTATAAATAGAGCTCAATTGTGGTCAGTTTGAGTACACCAAAGCCATCTAACAGATGCTTTCCTCAAAATCTCTTTCTCTTGGCAAAAATGCCTTTCTTAGCAAGGTAGCTATCGGGTTTTAAGTTTGAGAGCAATTCTGCACAAACCAATCACTCACACACCTCACATACATCACATATGAGCTAATCAAACACTCACATAACTTCTGAAACATCAATTTCACAAAATCACTTGCCATCCACACAAGTTTGAAGTGAAGTTGCAGCTGAGATGCCATAAACTGATCCAGTCCATTTCAATTCAATCCAAGTGTTCAAACACAATCCATATGGTGTAGGGAAGCTGTCCAGATCATCACCACTCATCTGTAACACCTCCAACTCAAAATCACATCTGAACTTGCTGTCACGACTTGGAGGTAAGCCTAAACTTGGGAATCTCTCAATCTATGCATATTTCCTCGCACAATAATTTGGCCATATGTTCATAATCATGCATGGAATGTTTTCCCTCAATTAATTGCATTGTTTGAATCGTGTATCAAAAATCCTAGCCTTCATGCAGAAATTAGGGTTCTTGAGGTCTCTTCGTGATTTCTTGTTGTATGTTTAATTTAAATGAAATTAAAGTACATAGACATGATCGTGAGGTTGAGGCGAGCATAATGATATGTGGATTGCATGTTATAATTACATATTCAGTGAGATTGGATGGAAAATGCAAATCTGGGCAAACTGAAAAAACGCGCGTGTTCTTGGTGTTGTTCTTGGCCCCATTTTCATATATTTGAATATTTGAATTTTGTGATTTTGTTTAATTGATTCAAAAATTAATTTCTCTCTGAGTTTTAATGATTTTGAGTTGATTCTTTTTTTAATAATTCACAAAAATGTTAAAATATTTTATTTTATCAAAAAATCCCAAAAATATTATTTATTTCATATAATTGATATTTTTGTAAAGAATTAATATTTTGATTGTTTTTGGCATTTTAAATATTTTTTCTACATTGATTTTGCAACTTTTAATGCTTTCTAATTATTTTGTAGGTCAATACTTAATTTTTGAAGCATTAATCCAAGATCACAATTTGTTTTCCATGTGTTAAACAATTTTTGATCATTTTAATTGAATTTTTATTCAATTAAATACATTTTGAAAACAAATTAGGGTTTTGGATTAATTCAACCCTCATAAATCATTTTCAAAACACTTTGGGCCTCTATTAGAGTGTAAGACCCAATCCTTTTTTTTTACCAAATCATCTTTGGGCCTCACTTATTGTATAAGTCCCGATACCGTCAAGAAAAAAAACAAACGGCGCGATCGTCGCCGTTTCAAAAATCATCTGGGCCTACCCTCGAGTAGTAAGACCCATTTATTCTTCTTTAAAACACTTTGGGCCTCTTGAGAGAGTGTAAGACCCATCCCCCCTTGTACAAAAACTTTTTGGGCCTCACTCATTGTATAAGTCCCTCTGTACAAGTAAACGGCGCGATCGTCGCCCGTTTAAAAATATAAAAATCATCTGGGCCTCTCCTTGAGCTATAAGACCCATTCAAAACACTTTGGGCCTCTATTAGAGTGTAAGACCCAATCCCCCTTTTAACCAAAACATTTTGGGCCTCACTTATTGTATAAGTCCCTCTGCGTTAAAAGAAAACCTCGGCGCGATCGCCATTTTTAAACGAAAAAATCATTTGGGCCTACCCTCGTGTTATAAGCCCCACTCTTTTTCTTTAAACCTTTTTGGGCCTCTTGAGAGAGTGTAAGACCCATCCCTTTGTACAGAAAAACCTTTTTTTGGGCCCCAGTCACTTGTATAAGTCCCTCTGTACAAATTCAAACAGTGCGCTCACTGATAAAACCCTGGGCCTCTCCTTGAGCTGTAAGCCCCAAAATCTTTCTTTTTCAAAGCACTTTCTCCTTTGATTTTGAATATACTGTTGTTTTTAATCTTTCTTTGTTGAACAACTAACCAAACAGCATGGAAGCACTACAACCGAGTAAGTGGTTATCGCTTTCATTTACTGCTTTCATATTATAAATTGTATTGTGGGGCTGCTCACTGTAAGTCTCCTTTCATAAACTCATATCTACTGTGTAATAATAGTATAGATATTTTGAGTTTCCCCAGAAACTACGTCTAGAACTAGGTAACGCCGTTTCATTTATTCATAGAAATAGACGCCTAGATCCCCAATAGGAGCACCAGATACAGTCTTCTCTTCGGCTGTCCTCCTTAGGAATCGTCAAGAAACTCTACTCCCCAAGATGAATGTATTCTCCGTGAATGGCATCTTTGAGTTTCTTCCCAATTCTTGAACTTTCCTGACTTGATCTATTCCTTGTGGATAGCTTGCCTTGAATGTCTCGGGGTTTGGGTACCCACTACGGTCATAATCTTGGACCTTAACTAAGGAACCCTCTTTAAAAGCTAAAAGTCGCTGGATAGTAAACCTCGCACGTTTACCAGTGGTTTTCATCTTTAAAAGAGTTATCTCTCCTAATGGAAAGGAGATGATAGACCCATGGGCTTCTTAAAAGCATCGGCCTCCTCTTGGGCATTATTCAAGGACCCTACGGCTTCTTAGAAGTATTCACAGCCTCCTCTTAGGCTTCGTATAATGATCTCTTCCTCCGGGAATGATAGCCTCCTCTTGGGCTTCGTACAAGGACCCGTCGGCTTCTTAAAAGACTCCAGCCTCCTCTTGGGCTTCGTACAAATTGTCCCGACGACCTCCTAGAGGTATAGGAACAGAACCTAGTCATCCTCATAGAACAGTCCTTTCATAGAGTCTACTACTGTTTCTCGGAGTATAGTACAAAAGATAAAACTCTAGACTTGGACAGTCTAACTTCCTTGAGTCTCAAAGACATTCTCAAGCACCCTTCGTTAAATAGGAAGGAAACCCGCAGACTCGGATAGTCTCAATACCCTTTGGATTTCCCGTTTCCTCAAAGAAAAGGAAATATCCCTGATCCTCAAATTAAATCCCTGTGTACAGTGTTACTCATTTAAGAACTGATTTTCTCTTTTAAATCAGTATATTGGATCTGTCACTCAATTGAAACAGTTACAATAGCCTCCATCTCGGGCTTCGTACGAGATACCAAAATTCTCCCCAGTGGAGTCAAAACAACCTTTTAGCCTCTCTCTCAGGCTTTGTATGAGACACAAAAGATTCCCTCGTTGAGTCAATCACCCTTTTTTTTGCCTCCATCTCGGGCCTCGTACGAGATATAAATCCCTTAAGCAAGAGTCAAACTCTTTGCTAGCCTCCTCTTAGGCTTTGTATAACGATATGCCCCACTGGGTCAAAAACCTTTAGCCTCTCTCTCGGGCTTTGTACGAGACACAAAATAGCCTCCTCTTAGGCTTTGTATAATGATTTTCCTAGCGGAAATTAGCCTCCTCTTAGGCTTTGTATAAGAAAACCACTGGTTGATCCAATCAACCTTTTAGCATCAAAGTTGTGCCTCGTTCACAGTGCACAAACATCAACAACTCCTTTCCTTTCATCTAATCGCTGTAAGCGGCAAGCCTCTAGATCATCTATATCCATGCCACTGTCCCTCTTTTAGCATGAGAAATTCCTAAGATGGCATTGCTCTACACTGAGTTAAAGTCTTCTCCTTCAGGTTAAAACCCTTTCTTCAGAAATTATGGCATTGCTCGGATCCACGTATCCCAGTTAAAGTAATTCTCCTTCCCCCTCTTTAGAGATGACAAATTCTCTCTAAAGTCGAGGTCTTTTAGCTTCACGTCTTGGGCTTTAAACAAGACACAAATAAACCTTTCAGCTTCACATCTTGGGCTTTGAACAAGATACAAACCACCTTTCGCTTCACGTCTTGGGCTTTGAACAAGACACCAAAAACCAATTTCCTCCCATAGAATAGGAGGAACTACGAACGCTCTGATTTCCCTGTTTTGGTAAACAGGAATACGTAGGCATAAGATCGAAAGAAAAGATCTTAGCGAGCGCAATCAACAAAAAACCCAAATCCCATATCTCCCTCAATTAAAAGCAGTAATTCAAAAGCATCAGTCCTAACATCCTAATCCTTATCCCCCGCCAGAAACCCTTTGCCTAGGAAAAAGAAAGAAAGAACTGTATTGGCGAAATACGAATAACCAGTACAAAGGCCCCCCACATTGATAGCATCTGTAACCTAACAGACCGCTGTTTAAACTCAGTATGCAAGAAGGGTTAATTGGAGACATCTATTTCCCTTCCTTATTCAGCTCACAATAGGATAAAAAATGAATCGACCTGTAGTTTTAAGCTCAACCGCAGAGAGCGACCAGCGCTTAAGAACCGCATCCAAAATCGCTCGCTACAGATGGAAATCGTCATCCCATTCAGGACTTCTTCCACAGTGGACGTTTCCTTCACCTAGTGCCTCAGGCAGTCCATACTATCAACGAGGGAGATTCCTCCGACATGGACGAAGAATGGGAGTCCTATCTTAACAAGGACAGTTATATGTCTCAGGAAGAGGTGCCTACACCATTTGGCTATCCCGCACAGAGTCCGAGATTTATAACAAGGTCAGATGTCGAAATGATATACAGAGATTATGATCTGGAAGGATGTTGTGCTCCGCCAAATTCATTAGACGAGGACACTCTGATGAAAGACAACTTTGACTACGACTATTATGGCCCGATGGATGGCCTGCCTATCTGGCAGCTGTACCCAGGAGACTTGGGGCAAGAAAATCAGCCGAACAATTAAAACTAGCTGAGCGTCATTGAACAGAATACCTGCGTCCCCACCATGTCATAGGATTAACACTCAGGTCATTCAGAACCTATCCAGTACGACGATGAATTGGAAAAGTTTGCCGGACTAGAATTCATCAACTATGCTTTTCCCGAGGTCAACATCATCGAGAGAGATGACCCCTCCGGTTCCAAAGAAGTGTGGGGCACTTTGGGACAACCGAGTGGAAAATTAGACTACTTCGTCAAGTAAACCGCTCCTGAAAGCTCTCGTATCTGGTTCGAAGATATCCAGCCAACTGGATGGGGAGATACAGCTGAGAGTACAAATACTATGCAAAATACAACTGAGGAATCCTCCTACGACAACTCTTCCTGGGAGACAGATTCCAATGATCCTACTCCGCTAGAAATCAGCATCATTTCTGAGGACAAGCCAAGAAGGAAGGTACCAGACTTTGTGATTCACCGAGGAGTTCGCCGCCAATGGGTTGCTGTCGATGTTCCAAAGATTGTTCATAAGTTAAAGTAATTGCCATCTTTACTTTAACCTTTCACCCTGGCCAGGTAAAACGGATGTTTTGATAGGGCTCACTTTCTTTAAATATACCTCTTCGCTTTGCCCAAAGCGACAGAGTTTTGTTTTATAGGGCTGTAGTTTCAAGAATCGAATTGTGTATAAATAAAATAATGTCGTTCTGTAATTTCCGCATTAATTGTTGTTTTCTCTTTTTCCTTTTCTTAGAAAATGGTAATCCTAAAAAACAACTCGATAATAAAAATAAGCAGTAATAAAAAATACACTGCACACACTCTTGCATTCTCAATCTCTTCTAAACACAAATCATCACGTCATGCAGATTGCTTGTTTTAAACCCCATCGAAACATACGATCCGATGCCTTCTCCCAACTTTGGATTCCCAGTATTTGAGGCTGAAGAAGAAAATGACGAAGAAATTCCAGAGGAGATCTCCCGAATACTTAGACAAGAGGATGGGTCCATCGAGCCTCACAAAGAGCCGTTGGAAACGGTAAACTTGGGTTCGGAAGAAGAGAGAAAAAAAAGTCAAGATTGGGGCACTACTCAGTCTGACTATCAAAGAAGGTTTGATAAAGCTTCTCAAAGAGTTTCTGATGTATTCGCTAGGTCCTATCACGATATGCCAGGGTTGGATACCAGCATAATGGAACATCATCTACCATTAAGATTGGAATGTCTGCCGGTAAAACAGAGGTTGAGATGGACTCATCCAGACATGGCTGTCAAAAGCAAAGAGGAGGTACAGAAACAGATTAACGCGGGTTTTCTCGCTACGTCAGAATATCCTCAATGGTTAGCCAACATAGTACCCGTTCTGAAAAAGGATGGAAAGGTTAGAATGTGTGTAGATTACAGAGATCTTAACAAGGCAAGTCCAAAGGACGACTTTCCCTTACCACACATTGACATGCTGGTTGATAGTACAACAAAGTTCAAAGTCTTCTCCTTCATGGATGGATTCTCGGGCTATAATCAGATAAAAATGGCACCGAAAGACATGGAGAAAACTTCATTCATTACCCCATGGGGTACTTTTTGTTACAAGGTAATGTCGTTTGGTTTGAAGAACGCCAAGGCAACCTATCAACGGGCCATGACTACTCTGTTTCATAACATGATACACATGGAAATCGAGGTATATGTTGATGACATGATTGCCAAATCTAAAATAGAGGAGGAGCATGTGACCCACCTGTCAAAACTATTCAAGTGGTTGAGAAAGTACAAACTCTGCTTGAATCCCAACAAATGTACCTTCGGTGTTCATTCAGGGAAACTTTTAGGGTTCATCGTCAGCCAAAAAGGAATTGAGGTTGATCCTGACAAGGTCAAGGCCATTCAAGAAATGCCTTCTCCGAAAACCGAGAAACAAGTTAGGGGATTCCCGGGACGTTTGAACTACATTTCCAAATTTATATTCCTCATGACCGTGACATGCGCGCCAATCTTCAAACTGCTCAAGAAAATACAATCGTTTCTCACTGATTCGTGAGGCAAATGGACTCCGAATTATGACGGCCCCTATGTGGTCAAGAAAGCTTTCTCAGGCGGTGCCCTGAGACTTGTAACCATGGACGGAGAGGAATTTGTCTATCCCACGAATGTCGATGTAGTCAAGAAATACTTCGGCCAAAAAAAAACGTCTCGGTGGATTGAAAACCCGAAAGGGCGGTCCAGGCAAAAATTAGAGACATGATCAAAAATCATCCCGGTGGATTGGAAACCTCAAAGTACAATCCAGGCAAAAATTAGGGATTAATGGCAAGTAACTATGTTCAACAAGGGCAAGTCCCTCAGCATGAGTTACATCATCCGTCAGAAATCTCGATCGCGATCATCTTCGATAGAAGCTCAGGATGCCCAGAATTCAAAGTTGGTTGAAGGATAGTGGTCGCTATGTTTCAATGTAGCCCTTTTCCCTATAAATTTCCATTTTCTAACTTTGTATATACTCTATGGAATCACGCGTTTGGCTGATTTCCATCCTCTCAATAAAATTTGAGCCCTTGTGCTTTTGTTTGTAATTCTTACTTGTTTTAGCTTTATAGAATGATGTTTTAACATGACTAACGATTCTTGAAAATAAAACAAAAATGAATTTACTGATTAAAAGTTTTTCTGCTTTTAAAATAAAGATGGCAATTTCTTTTGACTGTTGAACATCAGAAGAACATCGGTCGCTTCTCCAAAAGTAATCGAACCTCAAAGTGCAGAATCAAAGTACTCATTCTAAATCAGGACACCTGAATGAAGGATCAACAATGTCAGATGTGAATGTTCCATCCGACATCACCGGCAGAGTTCTTATCTCCTAAGCCCGACCAACGGTATTCCCCGCAGGGATTATCTCTTCTAAGCAAGACAGAATTGCTATCTTGAACCGAAGATACTTTTCGTCCCCCGCAATGGCCGAGTATCCAGTCATGTTCATCTTCTAATCTGTATGCCGTGTCGGTTTTGTTAGCATATACATACATACACCATGCATTATTATTTTACATGCATATTCATATCGCTATCACTCCGGTCGGTCTTGTCCCCCCCAGTGGTAAAGTCCTCTTGTCAATCGAGTTGTCGGTTCTTTTCCTCGTCAGGAGGTGACGCGTCTGAGCAATCTCTCTCCAGTAGAGACGGGCTTCGACCACTTTGATAACTTGAATCTCTAAAAAGGCAAGAAAACCCGCAGTCAATGTCACTCTTCGCCATTGAAGATGATATCTTCGCTTTCCCGGATTAAGGAAAATCCCTAGAGAAAGCCTTGCGACTCTAGACTTTCGGCAACACATTGGTTCTTCTCTCCAGAAAGGCAATGTCAACAAGGTCATCGGCACCTCAAAATTGGATCATATCATATGTCATTTCTCTGAAAAGACCTCAGGAAAAGTATGATGTAACACCCCTAAATAGAAACAGTCTCTTAAGAGACTCGCTTTCCCCAGTAGAGTCGATAAATGGCGTCTCCAAATAGAGAAGTTTCTGTACCTCTACAGCTCAGACAGATGGGGTCCCCAGCAAGTCTGACATCAAATCCTTTTCTGTCAAATGGCATCTCCCCAGGAAAATTCGGCGATAAGTTTGAGGAAAACCGCTACGAATAGCATCCCTCGTCAATAAAGTTTATTGACAAAAGAAACTGAGACCAGTTCCTTGGTAGGAAACCAGGATCGTGGGGAAGTTTAAATTAGAAATTGAGACCAGTTCCTTGGTAGGAAACCAGGATCGAGGGGAAGTTTTAATCAGAAATTGAGACCAGTTCCTTGGTAGGAAACCAGGATCTAGGGGAAGTTTAAATCAGAAACTTAGACCCGTTCCTTGGTAGGAAACCAGGATCGAGGGGAAGTTTAAATCAAAAACTTAGACCAGTTCCTTGGTAGGAAACCAAGATCGAGGTGAAGTTTAAATCAGAAACTTAGACCAGTTCCTTTGTAGGAAACAAGGATCGAGGGGAAGTTTAAATCAGAAACTAAGACCAGTTCCTTGGTAGGAAACCAGGATCGAGGGGAAGTTTAAATCAGAAACTAAGACCAGTTCCTTAGTAGGAAACTAGGATCGAGGGGAAGTTTTACCTTTTCTGAGCATCATGGCTCAACAAAAGAAGAAGGATGTGTGAACTACCATTCTTAACCACCATCAAAATTTCGGGTATTCCGATATTTAATCCTCTTGCACCCCGAATGCCCGAATACCTTCGTCATTCACACATTCGGGTCCAAGAAGATTAAATAGGGGCATCTATCATACCCTAAATTTTGACCACTAAGATTCCCATCATTGTACAAATCATCATCACAATATGGATGAACCATCATACCTCATTAGTCTCCCCAAAGATGGGTGAGCATCAACCACAATCAAAATTAGGGTTTCAAGCCTTCTCAGAGCTTTTAGACAAAAGATCAATCAAGGAATGACATGATCTTCAACTTGTCTAACCTCTCAAATACCTACAAAGGATCAAGAGGACTCCCACATCAAGAATCAAGCACAAGGTTGCAACATTCCAAGTGGATTAAGCCTCAAGATTGCCAGTGTCACCAAATTAGGGTTTTGGATGACCAGGGCCTCCAGATGGAAATTTTCCTCTGGGCATGAGCCAATTCTTCACAATACAACCTAAGATGCTCCAAGGGACATCATAAACCCAAGCATCAAGTCAATTTAGCCTCAGGGGATGCATTTACCAGAAATCAGGAATTAGGGTTTCTTGACCTAATTCACCCCTATGTTGACTTTTGGGACAAAACATGAGCCAAGAACTCAAGACATGATTTGAGGGTCTCCAATAAACCACATTGATCCATTTTCAACAATGTATTGATTCAAGAAGCTTGATCAACAAGTTTCATTTTCATCTGGACCACAATTAGGGGTTTTAGGAAAAAGTCAACTGTATCTTTGATTTTTGACCCAGGCATGCGCCCAGACCTTGGGACATGATTCAATACACCCTATAACACCCATGGAACATTTCCACCAAGTTTGATTTAGGTCAAGGACTTGATTTCATAAAGGACCGCACAGTTTGGAATTCATCTGATAAAAAGTCAACTGTGCATAAAAGTCAAAGTTTGACTTTTTGAGATTTTTCACAATTATGGTTCCTTGACCCTAAAATGATGTTAATGTGTGATTTGAAATATCTTTCATCAAGAAAAATCAAAGAAAGTGGTATAACTTGTAAAAGGGGTAACCATAAAAACTTAGAATTTTTCTAAGTTATGAAATAAAGTGGCTAGGGTACCAACTTTCAAGGATCATAACTTGAGATCCAAGCAACCATTTTGGATGATCCAAAGATGGATTTGTAGCCCTCATGGCATACTTTAAAAGTGTTAACTACACCTCATCCAAATTCATCATGGATTTTGAGTTATGGTTGGATCAAAATGGCTGAAAACCTAAAATTGACATTTTTCAACACTTAGCCAAAATCTGCCTTGTAATTTCAGCAAGAATGTCCCAACTTCAAGGATGTTTTTCTCCATGATCCAATTTGAACCAGGTTTAGGGTCAAACATCAAAGTTGAGGTATGTCATCTCACCTTTCCAGAAAGTCCTAGAACGTCCATTTATCATACTCGAGCAAGGAGTTATGGATTTTACAATAAGACTTGTTGCAGCTGAATTTTTCAGGACAGATTTGCACATTTCTTGTGCCACACGAATTTTCAAGCCTTGTCATCATTTTGGACACATCTGAGGATCAAATCCAAGGGAGATGATCTGATCCATGAGCCTCCCAAGTCCAAGGAACCAAAAATAGCATGCCAAACCTATAAATCCCTAAAAGAGGGACAAAACTCCAATTTTGGATTGGAGCATTTAATGGATGCTTAGAGGTGGCATGGACTGACACATTTGCAACTAAATTCAGTCAAGAATGACCCAACAACTAGGGAACCAAAGGCATGTTCTCTAACCTCTAGTCAATGGCTAGAGGAGACTTGGATTCTCATTGATCAACATTGGCCAAACCTCTGCTGCAGTTGCCATTCACTATTGATCCCAAAACAAACATGCTCTACTATAAATAGAGCCCATTTGTGCTCAGTTTGAGTACACCAAAGCCATCAAACAGATGCTTTCCTCAAATTCTTTCTTTCACTCCAAAATGCCTTCTTTAGCAAGGTAATTCTGAGTTTTTGAGTTAGAGAGCATTTCCATCACAGCTCATGATCCAAACACATCCAATATGTCATATCTAAGCTGTCCAAACTCACACAAGTGACCTGTGATCCTTAAATCACAAAGTCACCTCTCAAAACCTCAAAATAGGCTTTTTGTGCATTTTTCAAGCCATGTCTTGAATCAGTCACTTTCCAAACCAGATAAAACCTCAAACACACTCCAAATATCATCCTCAAACTGTCCCAAATGGTTCCCCCCATCTGGAACACCATTTGAGGGAGTTGCTATTTTGGCCATTTTAACCCCTTTTGCAAGAAAGGGCCAGTTTGTGTTTTTGCATGTTCCAGCTGATTCCACTCATCCTAAAAGCTTCTAAGGGATCATTTGAGAGTGTCCAAAGCATCAGACCATTTCTGGAACAAGAAACTTGGCAGATTGCACAGAAAACTCCAAAAGCTCAAAAAGAGGTGAGCATCACGACTTGAACTTCCCAAAATATGTATTGCTTTGAGGTCCACTAATTATGCACATCTTATACATGTTATATATGTTGTGTTTGAACCAATTCATCATGTAATTCATGTCTGTACCAAAGTGTAGCATAGAAAATGCAATTATAGGCCTATTTCAAAACCACTATTGGATTTTGAGGAGGAAGCATGATTTGGAAAAAATACCACCACCATTGGATTCCTTGTGAAATTCTGATCCAGATGCATATAAATTTTGTCCCCAACCATGGAGAAATGAGAAAGTTATGGACCTTCCCGTTTCTTGCCCAAACTTGTCTTGCCCTGCCTTGGCCAGGCCTAGAAAACAAGGCAAGCCTTGTGTATTTGTTGGTTTATTTTAATCAACGGATGTATCACCACCCTAGTGGTAAGGCGCGCGCCCTATAACCTTGAGTTCGTGGGTTCAAACTCCACCCATGCCATTTTGTGTTTTTTTCACATTTTGCTATTTTTTTTCCATATTTTCATGTTTTGTTAATTAATTGGAAAATTAATAACTCTTTCAATTTTAATTATTTTTTATTCGTTCTTTTTGCAAAAAATCACAAAAATGTTAAAATACTTTATTCCACACAAAAAATTAAGTTTATATTACTTATTTAATATAATTAGTATTTTTGTGAATAAATACCTTTAATTTGTTTTTAAACATTTTAAAAATAAATATTCCTTTTGAAAAATCAAAACCAAATAGGTTTTAATTCATCTTGTGATTAAAGCCTCATTTTCCAAACCTAAAACCAAAATCACAAGTTGTTTATTCAGTCTTATTTGGCATTTTTATCATTTTTATTAATTTTCTTTGAATAATTATATTAAAGAATGATGAAATTAGGGTTTTAATTGATTTTCACCCTTACAAACTTTTCCAAACACTCATGGGCCTCTAATAGAGTGTAAGACCCAATCCCTTGTACATACCTAAATTTTGGGCCTCAGTCACTTGTATAAGTCCCACTGTATTTTCAAAAACCCCGGCGCGATCGCCGTTTTCAAAACAAATTACTTTGGGCCTCTCCTTGAGCTGTAAGCCCCATATTTTCTTTTAAAAACAACACTTTGGGCCTCTAATAGAGTGTAAGACCCAATCCCCTTTTGAAACCAAAAACCTTTGGGCCTTAGTCATTGTATAAGACCCACGGTGTTTCCAAAACCTCGGCGCGACCGTCGCCTTTTTCAAAATTAACCATTGGGCCTACCCTCGAGTAGTAAGACCCATTTCTTTTCTTAAAACTCATTTGGGCCTCTAATAGAGTGTAAGACCCAAGCCTTTTTGCAAAATAAACCCATTGCGGGCCTCACTTATTGTATAAGTCCCTCTGTGTATTTTCAAAAACTTCGGCGTGATTGCCAGTTCAAAAACAAACCTTGGGCCTACCCTCGTGTTATAAGCCCCATTTCTTTTCTTTAAAACTTTTTGGGCCTCTTGAGAGAGTGTAAGACCCATCCCCTTTGTACAGAAAACCTTTCTTGGGCCTCAGTCACTTGTATAAGTCCCTGTACAAAACAACAGTGCAATCACTGATAAAACCCTGGGCCTCTCCTTGAGCTGTAAGCCCCAATTTTTCTTTCAAAGCACTTTCTCCTTTGATTTTGTAATATACTGTTTTCAACTTTTCTTTGTTGAACAACTAATAATACAGCCTGGAAGCTCTACAACCGAGTAAGTGTTTACCTGCTTTCATTTACCGCTTTCATATGTATATAACTGTATTGTGGGGCTGTTTGACTGTAAGTCTTCTTTCATAAACGAATATCAACTGTGTAATAATAGTATAGATATTTAGAGTTTCCTCGGCAACTACGTCTAGAACTAGACAAAACCTCACCTCCTTACAAAAATTTTTAGACAACTAGATCTAAGAAATCTCCCCCTTGAATAGTTCATATACAGAAGGCCAATGTTCCAAGTGAAACCCCTTCTGAAACTGTTCATCAGCCTCCTCTTGGGCTTAGTGCAAGGAACCACAGGCTTCCTAAAAGCATCCCCGCCTCCTCTTGGGCGTTGTACAAGGACCCATCAGCTTCTTAGAAGTTTTCACAGCCTCCTCTTAGGCTTCGTATAATGATTCTTCCTCCAGGAAGATAGCCTCCTCTTGGGCTTCGTACAAATTGTCCCTTGGATTCTTAAAAGTTTCCAGCCTCCTCTTGGGCTTCGTACAAATTGTCCCGACGACCTCCTAGAGGTATAGGAACAGAAATTAGTCATCTTAATAGAGCAGTCTTTCAAAGAGTCTAGATCTTACTGCTACTTTTCCTTAAGCATAGTACAAAAGATAAAACTCTAGACTTGGACAGTCTAAGACCCTTGAGTCTCAAAGACATTCACAAGCCCCTTTCAAGAATGGGAAGAACACCCGCACACTGGGACAGTCTCAAGAACCCTTTGGATTCCCCGTTTCCTTAGAGAACATGAAGTAATCCCGATCCTCAGATCAAATCCATGAGTACAACATTACTCATATAAGAACTGATTTTCTCTTTTAACCAACCTACTGGACCTATCACTCAACTGAAACAGTTATCCTAGCCTCCTCTTGGGCTTTGTACAATGATTCTCCCCAGCGGATCTAACATCTTCAGCCTCCATCTCGGGCTTCGTACGAGATAGAAAGTCACACTCTCTTGTTGAGTATAAAAGACTATCTTGTTGAGTCGAACAACTTTTAGCCTCCATCTCGGGCTTCGTACGAGATATAAAATACATTCTCTTGTTGAGTATAAAAGACTCTCTTGTTGAGTCACCCATCCTTTGGCCTCCGTCTTGGGCATCATACAAGACACAAAACACTCTCTTGTTGAGTATAAAAGATTCTCTTGTTGAATCACCCTTTAGCCTCCATCTCGGGCTTCGTACGAGATACAAAACACTCTCTTGTTGAGTATAAAAGACTCTCTTGTTAAGTCAAACATTTTTTAGCCTCCATATCGGGCTTCGTACGAGGTACAAAGACTCTCTTCTTGAGTCAAACCCCTTTTAGCCTCCATCTCGGGCTTCACACGAGATAAAAAAATCACTCTCTTGTTGAGTATAAAGGACTCTCTTGTTGAGTCAAACAACTTTTAGCTTTCGTCTTGGGCTTCGTACAAGACACACAAAAGACTCTATTATTGGGTCAAACCCCTTTAGCTTCCGTCTTGGGCTTTGTGCAAAACGTACAAAAAAACTCTCTTGTTGTCAAATCCTCTTAGCCTCAATCTTGGGCTTTGTACAAGACGGAAAGAACATTTCCCCCAGAAAAGTCAACCCTTTAGCCTCCTCTGAGGCTTTGTATAAGAGAACCCCGGTTGACTCAATCAACCTTTTAGCATCAAAGTTGTGCCTCACCACAGTATACAAACATCAACAACTCCTATTCCCCATCTAATTACTGTAAGCGGCAAGCCTCTGGATTATTTACATCCACGCCACTGTCCCTCTTTTAGCATGAGAAATTCCTAAGGAAAGATGGCATTGCTCTAAACTGAGTTAAAATCTTCTCCTTCAGGTTAAAAAAACCCCTATAAAGGAAATTATGGCATTGTTGGATTCACATAGCCCAGTTAAAGTAATTCTCCTTTATAACCAGTCACCCATCGGTTATGACAAACATACCCCTCTTTAGAGATGACAAATTCTCTCTAAAGTCAAAACCCTTCAGCTTCACATCTTGGGCTTCAAACAAGATACAAATAGACCCTTCAACTTCACATCTTGGGCTTTGAATAAGATACAAACCACCTTTAGCTTCATGTCTTGGGCTTTGAACAAGACACCAAAACACCATTTCCTCCCATAGAACAGGAGGAACTACGATCGCTCTGATTTCCCTGTTTCGGTAAACGGGAATACATAGGCATAAGATTGAAAGAAAAATCTTAGCGAGCACACTAATCAAAAAAACCCAAAGCCCCTTACCTCCATCCAATCTGGCGCAGTATCCTACCAAATTCTCCATGAGCAGTCCCGGTATTTCATTCTGAACAAAGTAAGAAGAGATAGGCCCCACGTCCACATATCATCTGTAACCTAATAGACCGCTGTTTAAACTCAGTATGCAAGCAGGGTTAATTGGAGACATCTATTTCCCTTCCTTCATCAGCTTCAATAGGATAAAAAATGAATCGACTTGTAGTACCCCAGAGCGACAGTGCTTAAGAACCACGTCCAAAATCGCTCGCTACACCTCTTTCAGAGTGTCGATCTCTTCCCTCAACTCTCTGTTCACTTCCTCGAGACCATCCATATTTTTCTGTCGATTGGCCTGAGAATTATACGAATGAGACAGTTTGACTCTAGAATCGAGACGCAAACGTGAGATTCGTAGGTAAGAAGAATGCGTTACGTGCGAATGATGAATGATATGCAATGATTATATATATATATATATATATATATATATATATATATATATATATATATATATATATATATATATTTGTTTATTTAAAGTAAACTTCGATAATTGGATTGCAAATATCAAATAGTGGGGAAACCCCATTTTATTGAATTCAAAGATTGCGGAATGGAAATACAGTAATTTACATAGTGCTGCAAAAGGAAATCTAAACTTATGGGTCCTGAGTCCTCTCTGAAGCGAGCTCAGGTGCTGGTTCTGGTACTTTCCTTTTCTTTGACCGGGGCTCTTGGGCTGTTGTCGGGTTGTCCTTCCTTTGCCAAGTGAAAGGAATAGCAAATTCCTCTGGTCTTCTTGATTCTCTACAGCATGTTGCTCTAAAATCTCAATCAGAGCATCTTTTTCTTTTAACAGTTGTTGTATTTTCTTACACTGCACATTGAGAATATGGTACTTGTTCTTCCAAGACCTCTTCTCCTGTTGAACTTTGTTGAGAGTAACCTGAAGTTTTTCCGTATCAGACATAAAATAAAGGACAGGGTCCCTTAATGGAAGAACTTCCTGACGAGGGTAAGGCATCCTCAGCTTGAGAGCTCTAGTCTATACCCAGTGGAGATAAGGTTCCATAGAGACACAGTCTGGTTTTCCTAGAGACTCTCTTCCTTTCCTATGAACGTGTTTCTGGGCATGCACTATTTCCGTCTTTAGTGCCCTGTCATTTTCTCTTTCCTTGAATAAAAGACCTTCCAGATGAGCATTATGCGGGACATGCCTCATCGGGTATCCAAATTGACGACGAACTAAAATTGGATGATAGTTGATTCCTCATTTAGTTCCTATGAGGGGCACATTAGGGAAATTTCCACATTTGTCAATGATCCTTATCCCGTCATAGATCCGATTGTACCAATCTATGTCAGAGTTGGTAAGAGACATGATTCTCTGTGACTAACGTAGAGTACTCTTATGATCTCAAAAAGCAGCAGACTTGGGTAAATAGGAAATGAACCATTTGTAAAGCAAGGGTACACAACATGTGATCATTCCTCTGCCGTACAGATTCCTTAAGTGTACAGAATGATAAGCATCGGCGACCAAGGTCGGTACAGGGTTTCCAATCAGAAAAATCTTAATGGCATTGATATCTACAAAGTTATCAATGTTGGGAAACAAAAATAACCCGTAGGTAAGCAAAACAAAGATGCTTTCGAAAGCGGCCATGTTTCCTATACTAGCAAAGTACAGAGCTTTATTTATCAAGAACTGGGCTGGTAAATCGGATAAACCGGATCGTAGAACTGGATTGGTGTGGACAGGATTCCTTCGATTACATGGACCCTTAACAGAGACAGCAGTCCTCCATACTTAGCTCTGAAAGCCTCAGGGTTGGTTATCATCCTTGCCAAAACTCTTAAATCCTCTAGTTTTGGAACCTTGAAGGTGTACTTGTGAGTTTTCCTTCTACCAAAATCCATTAGCGCAATCTCTTTATCTGACATTTGCAATCATTGTCTTAGTTTAATTTGAAAAAGAGAGACTAGAAGAGAAGATTTTTCTTTGTTTTTTAATGTTTTTTAATGAATGTATGAATGCAGCACACAAAAATAAAGAAAAAACATGGGGTCAAAGGGTTGGTGTCATAAAGTCAAGGTTCTACCTATCCCTAAAGGTTATACTGGTGATTTTTTGTACCTGTCCTCAAAATCAATGACCCCTCTTGGGATAACAACAGCATGCGGGTCGCTAGCGAGCTGTAGTATCTTAGAGTAGTCTCAAATGAGGGTAGTATCGCGTGGCAACTATTTCCGATAGCTTCCACACTACAAAATGGTTTCAGTCTACTAAAATCCTCAGCTTCTCAGATAACCCAATGGAACAATTTGCTTTCAACAACCAGAGTCGTATAGGCATTGAATCCGCAAAGGGCATCTCCACTGATTTTATGGTCGACCGGGACCTCTTATCTGGGATTCACTCCCCGTAAGATTACCCGTATAATGCCATCACTTATCTTAGGTGTATACTCAATCTTTCCAGATGCGGCATCACACGCATTCCCATTAGCAAAAAAATAAACACGGATATCAATTAGGAAAAGCAGTATATATATTTGTCCTAACATCCCAGACCTCTAGTCTTATGATCCTATACAGACAATGACTCCCCAGCAGAGTTATCATTTTTGTGGCACCTTGTGAATTCAAGGCCTTCTACCTAAGCCTGTAAAAGGTCTTCTCTTACCGTAAGACTGCAAAAGATAAATACCTCCGACTGTGGTCACCACTCTTCTGTAGTGCAATTTTTGTGGTTTCGAATCACTATCGCTTTGGTACTACATTTCGATTCATTTTTTATACTGTTGAGCTGATTAAGGAAGGGAAATAGATGTCTCCAATTAACCCTACTTGCATACTGAGGTTAAACAGTCAAAACTGTGGGTTTACAGATGCTATCACAAAGGGGGGTCTGTCTTAGGTTATTTGCTTAAAAACAGTGTCTAGACTATTTCATAGGTTTCTGGAAGGTGTTAGGTTTGATGCTTTTGATGGATGTATGAAGGTACGGGATTTTGGGTTTTTTATCAGTATGCTCGCTAAGATTTTTGCAATCTTATGCCTACGTATTCCCATTTAACGAAACAGGGAAATCAGAGCGATCGTAGTTCCTCCTATTCTATGGGAGGAAATAGATGTTTTGGTGTCTTGTTCAAATCCCAAGACATGAAGCTAAGGGTGGTTTGTATCTTGTTCAAAGCCCAAGATGTGAAGCTAAAGGGTTTTGGATGAGAGATAATTTGTCATCACTAAAGAGGAGTTGTTGATGTTTGTATGCTGTGAGTAAGGCACAAATTTGATGCTAAAGGTTGATTGACTCAACCGGGGATTTCTTTATACAAAGCCTAAGAGGAGGCTGGAAGTTTGACTTTTCCAGGGAAAATGTTCTTTCTGTCTTGTACAAAGCCCAAGATTGAGGCTAAAAGGGATTTTGACTCCGTCGGGGAGAATGTATCTTGTACAAAGCCCAAGATGGAGGTTGGAATGGTTTTGACTCAACAAGAGAGTACTTTTATCTGTCCTGTATAAAGCCCAAGACGGAGGCTAAAAAGGTTGACTCAACAAGAGAGTCTTGAATAGGTGATTGACTCAACAAGAGAGTCTGAAGGTTGTTTGACTCAACAAGAGAGTCTTTTATACTCAACAAGAAAGTGATTTGCTGCCTCATACGAAGCCCGAGATTGATGCTAAAGGAGATTTACTAAACAAGAGAGTCTTTTATACTCAACAAGAGAGTGTATTGTTTTCTCGTACGAAGCCCGAGATTGAGGCTAAAAGGAGATTGACTCAACAAGAGAGTCTTTTATACTCAACAAGAGAGTGTGTTGTTGTCTCGTACGAAGCCCGAGATTGAGGCTAAAAGGAGATTGACTCAACAAGAGAGTCTTTTATACTCAACAAGAGAGTGTTTGTATATGTCTTGTACAAAGCCCAAGACGGAGGCTAAAAGTGGTTGACTCAACCAGAGAGTCTGAAAAGGTTAGCTCCGCTGGGGAGAATCATTTGTATAAAGCCCAAGAGGAGGCTGACTTAATGTTGAGGATTATTGAGATCCTGAAGTGGGTCCAAGTGTGGAGAACTCTCATGAGAGAGACCGGGTTTCCGCTGGAGATTGATCCAGAGTGATCAGTGTTTTTCCTATGTTTGAAAGGAACTTGAGAATGTCTTTGAGACTCAAGAGGTTTAGACTGTCCAAGTCGAGAGTTTTATCTTTTGTACAATGCCCAAGAGGAGGTGCGGGCATTAAGGGATGAGTATCAACCCTAAAATGGTCGGAGTTTTGACACTGGAAAGACTGTTCTAGCAAAGGATGACTAGGTTCTGTCTTATACCTTTAGGAGGCCGTCAGGGTCCTTGTATTAAGCCCAAGAGAAGGCATGAGAACTTCTAAGAAGCTGAAGGGTCCTTCTACAATGCCCAAGAGGAGGCGGGGATGCTTTTAGGAAGCTTGTGGGTCCCTAAACCAAGAGAAGTTCAAGAAATGCAATTCACAGAGAAGAGATCATTCCAGGAAAGTTTGAGAATTTGGAAGAAACTCAAGAGATGCCATTCACGGAGAAAAGATCATCTCTGGGGAGTTAGAGTTTCTTTGACAATTTCTAAGGGTGATAGTCTGAGAAAAGGTTCATCGAGAATACTGCCTTTCTCTTTGTTCCATATTGTTTAACCCCAAGAGGAGGAAGACTGTATCTGAAATCCTACGGGGAATCTAGTTTTGTTTGTATTTGAGAGTGACCAACAGGCTTTACCTAGTTCTAGACGTAGTTGTCGGGGAAAAATCTAAATAACTATACTAGTATTACACAGTGGATATGTGACAAGAATATAAAAGGATGTGAAGGAAGACTTACAGTGAAGCAGCCCCACAATACAGTTATATACATATGAAAGTGGTAAATGAAAGCGGATAAACACTTACCCGTTGTAGAGCTTCCATGCTATTTTGTTAGTTGTTCAACAAAGAAAGTTTTGATAACAACATGTATTTGAATTCAAAATCAAAAGAGAAAGTGCTTTGAAAAGATTGTTGGGGCTTACAGCTCAAGGAGAGGCCCAAGTTTTAACGATGATTGCACCATTGTCTTGAAAACTGTACAGAGGGACTTATACAATATGTGAGGCCCAAAAAGGTTTTTATGTACATAGGGATGGGGCTTATAGCTTAAGGAGGGGCCTAAAGATTTATTTTTATACAAGTGATAGGGCTTACAACTCAAGGAGAGGCCCATAGTTTTTTGTTTAAAAAGGGCGACGATCGTGCCGAACTTTTTTGACGGTATCGGGACTTATACAATACACTGAGGCCCAAAATGGTTTTCATTTATGAAAGGATGGGACTTACACTCTCTCAAGAGGCCCAAAGAGTTATTAAAAAAAAGAAATGGGACTTACAACACGAGGGTAGGCCCGGATGGTTCTCATTTTGAAAAGGCGATCGCGCCGAGATTTTTGAAATCGCAGTGGATCTTATACAATAACTGAGGCCTAATTATTTTGATTTCAAAAAGGATTGGATCTTACACTCTATTAGAGGCCCAAAGAGTTTGAAAAATGATTTGTTTAGGGTGATTAAGATCAAAACCCTAAATTAAGGTCAAAATGTATTTTAATTAAATAAGAATTTAATTAAAATAATCTAAATTATCAAACATGTGTGAAAAACAAGTTGTGATCTTGGATTAATGTTTGAAAAATCATGTTTATATCCACAAAATGATTGGAAACCAATTAAATTTGGAAAATCAAGGAGGAAAAAATATTTTAAATGTTAAAAAACAAATAAAAGATTAATTCTTTTCAAAAATATCAAGTATATGAATAAATAATATTTTGGTAATTTTTGGCAAAATAAAATATTTTAACATTTTTGTGAATTATTAAAAAAAGAATTAACTCAAAATCATTAAAAATCAGAGAGAAATTAATTTTTGAATCAATTAAACAAAATCACAAAATTCAAATATTCAAATATTCAAAAAATGGCGCCAAGAAAGCACCAAGAACACGGGTCACCCCTCTGTTTCTGCAGATTTGCATTTTCTCACCAATCTCACTGAATACTTGATGAAATCACACAATCCACATATCAATCTACTCGTTTTCACCTCACGATCATGTCTATGGTATTTAATTTCATTTCTTTTAAGCATGGAATAAGAAATCAAAGAGAAACCTCAAGAACCCTAAATTCTGCATGAAGGCTCAGATTTTTCACACACGATTCATACAAAGCAATTAATGGAGGGGAAACATTCTATACATGATCATGAACATATGGCAAAATTATTGTGCGAGGAAATATGCATGAATCATGAGATGCCCAAGTTGAGGCTTACCTCTTGCAGCTGGTGATCGTGTTTTGAGTTGGAGGTGTTACAGCTTGGTTCCAATGATCTGGATAGCTTCCCTAGGTGCTATGGAGTGTGTCTGAATGCTTGGAGTGGTTGGAAACAAGCTGGAACTTAAAATGGTACCCCAACTGCAAGTCTGCTAAAAGCTTGTGCAGTTGGATGGTGATTTTGTGAAATTGGTGTTCCAGATGTTGTTTTAGTGTTTGGATAACTTCTATAGGATGTTTATGAGGTGTGCGTGTGATTGGTTTGATTGGAATGTCTCTCAAACTCAAACCCCGATAGTGACTTGCTTTGGAAGGCAATTTTGGAGTGAAATAAGAGATTTTAAGGTAAGCATCAGTTTGATGGCTTTGGTGTACTTAAACTGAGCACAAATGAGCTCTATTTATAGTAGAGTAAGTTTGCTTTTCCTGCAATAGTGAATGGAAACTGGTGGAGAGGTTTGGTAAATGTTGATCAATAGGAATCCAAGTCTCCTCTAGCCATTGACTAGAGGTTAGAGCACAGGCCTTTGGTTCCCTAGTTCAGAGATCATCCTTGACTCATTCAGTTGGAAATGGCTCAGTTCATGCCGCCTTGGTGCATCCATTGAATGCTCCAAAACAAAATTGGAGTCTTGTCCCCTCTTTAGAGTTTTTTAGGTTTGGCATGCTATTTTTAGTTCAAAGACTTGGGAGGCTTATGGATCAGCGTTTGTCCCTCCTTGGTCTCTCTCTGAGGTGTTCAGATGGATAAACTTGTTTGTCATTTGCACAAATTGCTCAAATCGAGCAAAATGCACAAATCTGCCTAGTTATGACAGTTGCAGCAAGGTATATTGCCACTGTCATAACTCTTAGCCAAATGGGATTTGATGGAGTTCTTGGCCATTTTGGAAAGCTCTCATATGATACAACATATGTGTGATCATATTTTGTCTTGACACTTTTTGGATCCAAGTGAAAAATGCCCTTACATTTTGTAAAAAGTGAAGCAGATTCTAACTTAGTGAAAATTTCACTAAGTGTTGGAAAAAGTGACATTTCTTGTTTTCAGCCATATTGATCCAACCATAACTCAAAATCCATGATGAATTGGAATGAAGTGTAGTTAACACTTTTAAAGTATGCCATGAGAGCTACAAATCCATCTTTGGATCAGCCAAAATGGTTGCTTGGATCTCAAGTTATGATCATTGGAAGTTGGTACCCTAGCCACTTTGTTCCATAACTTAGAAAATTTCTAAGTTTTTTTATGATTACCCCTTTTACAAGTTATCCCCATTTTCTTGATTTTTCTTGATGAATGATGATTCCAATCACACATTAACATCATTTTAGGGTTAGGGAACCATAATTGATCAAAAAATCAAAAAGTCAAACTTTGAGTTTTGGGCACAGTTGACTTTTTATCAGATGAATTCCAAACTGTGCGATCCTCTATGAAATCAAGTCCTTGACCTAAATCAAACTTGATTTATTGATTTAATAGGTGTTATAGGGTGTATTAAATCATGTCCCAAGGTTGGGAGCATGTCTTGGTCAAAAGTCAAAGGTACAGTTGACTTTTTCCGCGAAACCCTAAATGTGGTTCTGATGAACTTGAAACTTGTGAATCAAACTTCTTGGATTAATACATTGTTTCAAATGGATCAATGTGGTTTATTAGGGACCCTCAAACCATGTCTTGAGGTTTTGGCTCGTGTTTTGTCCCAAGAGTCAACTTAGGGGTGAATTAGGTCAAGAAACCCTAATTCTTGATTTTATATTAATGCATCCCCTGAGGCCAAATTGACTTGATGATTGGGTTTATGATGTCCCTTAGAGTATTTTAGGTTGTGCTTTGAAGCATTTGCTCATGCCCAGAGGAAAAATTCCATCTGGAGGCCTTGGTCGACCAAAACCCTAATTTGGTGACCCTGGCGATCTTAAGGCTTGATCCACCTGGAATGCTACAACATTGTGCTTGATTCTTAATGTGGGAGTCCTCTTGATCCATTGGAGATGTTTGAGAGGCATAGACAAGTTGAGGATCATGTTATTTCTTGATTGATCCTTTTCCTAAAAGCTCTGAGAGGGCTTGAAGGAGATTGATGAGGCACCAAGGTACATCCATATTGTGCTGATGATTTGTACAGTGATGGGAAGTCTTAGTGGTCAAAATTTTGGGTATGACAGATGCCCCTATTTAATCTTCTTGGACCCAAAGGTGTGAATGACGAAGGTATTCGGGCATTCGGGGTGCAAGAGGATTAAATATCGGAATACCCGAAATTTTGATGGTGGTTAGGAATGGTAGTTCGCGCATCCTTCTTATTTTACTAAGCAATGATGCTTAGAAAAGATAAACTTTCCCTCGATCCTGGTTTCCTACCAAGGAACTGGTCTTAGTTTCTGAAATGAACGAACTTCCCCTCGATCCTGGTTTCCTACCAAGGAACTGGTCTCAGTTTCTAAAATAAACTTCCCCTAGATCCTGGTTTCCTACTCAGGAACTGGTCTTAGTTTCTGAAATGAACGAACTTCCCCTCGATCCTGGTTTCCTACCAAGGAACTGGTCTCAGTTTTTGAAATAAACTTCCCCTAGATCCTGGTTTCCTACCCAGGATCTGGTCTTAGTTTCTGAAATGAACTTCCCCTCGATCCTGGTTTCCTACCAAGGAACTGGTCTCAGTTTTTGAAATGAACTTCCCCTTGATCCTGGTTTCCTGCCAAGGAACTGGCCTCAGTTTCCGAAATAAACTTCCCCTCGATCCTGGTTTCCTACCAAGGAAATGGTCTCAGTTTCTTTTGTCAATAAACTTTCTTGACAAGGGACGTCGTTCCTAGCGGTTTTCCTCAAACTTCTCGCCAAATTTTCCTGGGGAGATGCCATTTGATGGAAAAAGATTTGATGTCAGAGTTGCTGGGGAACCCAGTCGTCTGAGTTGTAGAGGTGTACAAACTTCTCTGTTGGAGATGTCATTCGTTGACTCTACTGGGGGAAATGAGTCTCTTGAGAGACTGCTTTCTACTTGGGAATATTACATCATACTTTTCCTCGAGATCTTCTCGGGGAAATTCCATATGATTTGATCCAATTTTGAGGTGCCGATGACCTTTTCATCAGTGAATTTTTTGGAGAAAAACTGTTGTACTGCCGAATCTCTGATTAAGTGGCTTTCTCTGGAGATTTTCCTTAATCTTGGAAAGCGAAGATATCATCTTCAATGGCGAAGAGTGATGTTTGTTGAAATTTGTCTTGCTTTTCAGAGGTTCAAGTTATCAAAGTGGTCAAGCGACCAACTTCAATCCATAAAAAAACTGGAGGAGAGGTTGTTCAGACGCGACGTTTCATGACAAGGAAATAACCGACAACGCGACTGAGAGGACTTTTATCACTTGGGGATAAGACTAACCAGAGTGATAGTGATGCAATATAAATATGAATGTAAATCAATAATGCATGATGTATGTATGTTTATGCTAACAAAACATATGCGACATACAAACTAATAGGTGAACACGACAGGATACTCAGCCACTGCTGGGGACAAAGAAGTACCTTCGGTTCAAAATATCAATTTTTCCTTGCTTAGGAGAGATAGTCCCCGTGGGGAAAAACGGTTGGTCGGGCTTAGGAGATAAGAACTCTGCTGGGAGGTGTCAAATGAAACATGGTCTCTGACACAGTTGATCATTCGTTCAGGCGTACCGGTTTAGAAGGAGCACTTTGATTCTGCACTTTGAGGTTCGATTACTTCTGGAGAAGCGATCGAGGTTCTTTTGATGTTCAACAATCAAAAGAATTGCCATCTTTATTTTAAAAGCAGAAAAAATGTTGACAAGTAAATTCATTTTTGTTTTATTTCAAGAATCGTTAATCATGTTAAAACGTCACTCTGTAAAACTAAAACAAATAAGAATTGCAAACAAAAGCACAAGGGCTCAAATTTTATTGATAGGATGGAAATCAACCAAGCGCGTGATTCCATGGAGTATTTACAAAGTTAGAAAATGGTAATTTAAAGGGAAAAGGGCTACATTGAAACATAACGACCGCTATCCTTCTACCAACTTTGAATATCTTGTCTCTCATATTTATGAGACTTGATTGTGCAACACACTTTCATGGCTCTTAATGTTATGGTTGTTACGTCTCTTACATAATCATGGTCATTAATGACATGTTATTTTGTTTGAGGTTCAACCTTGTAACAAATATTAACAATTCTTTATGTGATTCATGGTTGAGTCATCTCTTTGTATCATAGTTGAGTCAGACTCCTAGTGAGGCGCTCTATGTGAGTGCATCTTTCCATTAGATGTATTTTGTATGAAGTCAAAATTAGGATACTTTAGTGTTTATGTACATTGGACAATATCATCTGAGTCTAGTTGTGCATTTTAGCATTAAGAAGCATGTCAACATGTTTGCATTTGCATACTATGTGGCATTGCATTATATTGATGTATTGATATACTGGCGATGTTTGTGAATGACTTTGTGATGTTTTGTGTTGCTACTTTATCTTTTGGTTATACCTTATATATTGATTTTGAGATTACTCACCCTGCCCGTTTGAATGTTGCCTCCACGTGGGTAACGTGCAGGTGATCAGGCTTAGCTCTCTTGGTGCTTGAAGATTTAGCTTTCGAAGTATTTTTGTTTTCTCTGTCGATTTAGAGGGTATTGCTCTGATATATAACATCGGGTCGTGACATTTGAGTTGAACAATTTACGTTCTTTTATTTGTTGGCGTGAGGATGTTTTCTGAGTTTATTTTAATAAGCTTTTGGATTATAAGTTGTTTTAAAATTTTGATTTCCGCTTCGTGATGTTTAAATAAATTCATGATGGTAAAACCTGTGTTACAGAGCAGTTGGCTATTTGAAGTATTTGTGACGAAATGTGACGCCCTTTTTGGGACTTTACTCTGATATAATTGTTGTATTTATTCGTGATGTTTGTCGGGTAGAAAAAGGGTGTTACAACATTTCCTGAGGTAAACGTCATTGAAGAAGATGACTCATTTATCCCCTCAGAAACATGGGATACTTTGGGGCAGCCAAGCGACAAATACGACTTTCTAGTGAAGTACACTGCTCACGAAAGCTCTCGCATCGGATATGAGGACATCCAGCCAACTGGATGGGGAGATCCTCTTGAGAATGAAATGCAACATAAGAGTCCTCTTATGATAACTCTGCATGGGAAGAAGACTCCAGTAATCCAACTCTGCCAGAGATCAGTGTTATTACAGAAGACAAACCTGGAAGAAAGATACTGGACTTTATGATCCACAGAGGAGTTCGTCGCCATTGCGTTGCGGTCGATGTCTCGAATGCCGTTCATAAATCAAAGTAATTGTCGTATCTTTGTTTTGACCTTTCACTTTTCCCGGGCGAAAAAGATATTTTATAGGGCCTGCTTTTCTATAAATATCCCTCTTCGCTTCGCCCAAAGCGTAAGAGTTTTGTTTTATAGGGTTGTATTTCAAGAATCGACAAATCATAAATAAATAATGTCATTCTGAATTCCTGCATTTACTACTATATTCACCTTTCGCTTTTTTCAGAAAATGGTAATCCTAAAAAATAAAACAAAATAAAAATAAGCGTTTTCAAAAAATACACTGCACACACTGTTGCATTCTCTCTGTCTTTTCTAAAAAAAGGAAATCATCACATCGTGCAGATTACTTGTTTTAAACCCCATTGAAACATACGATCCAATGCCTTCTCCCAACTTTGAGTTCCCAGTATTTGAAGCCGAAGAAGAAAATGAGGACAAAGAAATTCCAAAATAGATCTCCCGACTGCTCAGACAGGAGGAAATGTCCATTGAGCCTTACAAAAAGCCGTTGGAAACGGTTAATTTGAGCTTAGAAGAAGAAAGGAAAGAAGTTAAGATTTGAGCACTGCTCAGTGCAATTGTCAGAGAAAGCTTGATAAAGCTTCTTAAAGAATTTCTAGATGTGTTTGCTTGGTCCTACCAAGACATGTCGGGGTTGGATACCAACATTGTGGAACATCACTTTTTTGGCAAGGAGATTTCGACCAACGTAAAAGGAAAGGAAGAAGAGGAAATTGGGAAGCTAGTCGACAATAGGAAAAATTAAGATGTTGGTCCGACACAGGTCAAAAAGGCGCGTCGGAAGGGAGGCGATAAGCAATGGTGTCGGAGGATGCCAGTCGAAAGACAAGCCTAATTCAAGGACAAATTCTTAGGAGGGAAAGTTTGAAAGTTCCAAGAATATGGGAAGTTGAAAAGATAGTGGGGTGACATGTGTCAGCACCAAAGCAAATCTGGGTAGATGAACAGTTATTTTTTAGGCCTATATAAAGCATTGTTTTTTCCATTTTTGGGGGTCGCATTTTGTAACATTGCAAAGGGAAAACACTCAAAGTACCAAGCTTAGAGAGAAACGAGTTCAATCCCGCAAAAATGTATAATTGCGTCCGCAATTCCTTAATGCAATTTACTTTCAAAGTTTAAGTTATTTTGTTTATCTGTTTTCTTCTTTTTCCTTTGTTTTTCGCTTTGTCCTATCAATCAATCTAAACCTGGTTAATCGCTCAAACTCTTACAACTTTTCCAAAAAACCAAGAAACTATCATATCAAACAAACATACGCTTCCAACCATTTGTTCCGGGATTTCTGTGGCGGATCCCGCGAGTAAACCTGCGACGGAAGGCCAGCAGTTGTTTGCGCCTGCGAACAAATTGGCATGCCCGGTGGGGCCCGTGTGAGTTGGGTGTATGTTTTTGCATAGCGGTAAGATGGTAACACCACGTCCGAACGATGAACTGTCTTCGACGGAAAGTACAGTTGTGACAAAAACAACTGATGTTGGCTCTGGTACCATGTCAGCGGTTTCAAGTACCCCTAGTGGGCTAACCACGACATCACGTCGACATGACCCAAAGTCAACATTGGCGGGGACTACAGGGCAGTATATGCCTAGTATCACAATGCCCATTCCTCAATCTTATGGGATGCCGACAGAGTTCATGTCGAGTTTTCACTCTAGCGGCCCTTTGTTTGGGGAAAGTTCGTCCCCAGTTTTTTCACCCTATCAGGGGGCAGGGCATCTGGCGAACCAGGTGGTTCGACCTCCAGGTTTTAATCATTTTTCTCAATCTATACCGACGTTTACCTCGAGTTTTGTCGCGGTCATGAGGCAACAGATGGATGAGAGCAATCATGAGATGGTTCATATGTTGACTAAACAGATGGGTACAATATTGAGACCACTGATACAAGACTCAACACAGAGTTACCAACAACTTGCGACTCAAATGACACGTTTGGATGACTTCCTAGGCGCCCCTAGGGCTCAGGGTCGACAGACCCCACCGCCTCGACCGGAGATGCCCATTCGTCAAGTTGAGGTCTTCGACAAAACAATAGAGCAACCCCGTGAGTTTGAAGAGATCCCTAGGGTGGCCCAAAGGCCTCTTGTGATAGTCCATAGGAACCAAGATCCAGACTTTGTCATCAGACAAGTTCGATAGGATGCCTTGGTTGGGGAACACAATTTGGAGGTTGTGGTCGAACGTATCGTAGTCCATAATGGGGAAAATCCAGGCCTTCGACGGCCAACATACACGTCCCCGTTACCAAATTTTGTATTACAAACAGAGTTACCCATGGGTTGGAAGGTGCCAAAATTCACCAAATTCGCTGGTGAGACTGAGGAATCCACCGTTGAACACGTCGCTAGGTATCAAACTGAAGCAGACGACATAGAAAACAATGAGAACTTGTAAAAGAAGTATTTTCCAAGTTCCCTCATGAAGAATGCATTTACGTGGTTTACCACGTTGCCCCCTCAGTTTGTCCACACGTGGGCACAATTTCTAAAGATTGTTTCATGAACAATTTTACATGGGGCAGTCGAAAATAAGTCTGAAAGAGTTGGCAAGCGTCAAACGCAAAGCCACGGAGTCAGTCGATCAGTATCTAAATAAGTTTAGACTTTTGAAAGCAAGGTGCTTTACTCAAGTCCCGAAACACGATTTAGTCGAAATGGTAGCTGGTGGTTTAGATTATTCTATCAGAAAGAAGCTAGACATGCAATATCTTAGAGATATGGCACAACTGGCTGACCGAGTCCGGCAGGTCGAACGTTTGAAAGCTGAGAAAACTCGAACTAACAGATATCGTAAAAAAGAAAAAGTTTTCTATGTGGCTGCTGATGAATATTCCTCCGACGATGAGGAATTTGCCGATGAAAGTGAGATCCATGTGGCCGAACTTAAGCCAGGACCTCCCTACACGTGCAAATTATTGAAACCATCAAACGGGAAAAATCCCATCGAAACCGGAAAAACAGATAAATACGTTGCTAAAACTTATACTTTTGATGTTTCTAAGTGCGATGAAATATTTGATTTACTGGTTAAAGATGGTCAAATAATTATTCCTCCTGGTTTAAAAGACCCCCCTTTAGAACAAACAAAAAAGAGGGGATTTTGTAAATTTCATAATTTCCTGACAGCTCAATATGTTCTTTTCAGGGATTTGGTGCAGAAAGCTTTGAAGGAGGGCCGACTTCAATTTGGCGAAAAGCCAAAGATGCAGGTTGACACCGACCCACTAAAGGTCGAAGAGGCTCTGTACTCAGAGGTGTATGAGTGTTTGATGGTCGAGGCTACTGAGGGTCTCGACAGACAACCAATGACTGAAGTGGTGGAATGCATGATGGTCGAAACTACTGAGGGTTCCGACAAGAGAGATGAGGAAAAACTCGAAGCAGTGTATCCCCAGGCTGGAAAAAGTTTGACAGATTTCCAGGAAAAGTGCAAGATAAACGGGTCGAAGGCCGCATTATGCCCTAGGTGCAACGCTGTGTTTGATGAGAAAGCTGCTGAGAGGTATGAGGCAAGCAAGAAAGAGGTGCTGCCAGAAAACAAGCCACTTGTCCCAAGGTTTGTGTTTGACAATAGCAGTGCTCCTCATCGAAGTGAGGAGTATAGAAGGCTGTTCCAAGAGGTACGAGCCAGAACTTTTGTGCCTCCGTCAGATACTCCACAGGAAAAATGGATGGCACCTGTCATCCAGAAAGGAAGTAAAAGTCCAAAGTGGAATGCCTTGGATTTGGAATATGAAGCGAATGTCTTTGACAAGAGAGTCAAACTAAGGGGCTACGTGGTGTCCCCCAACTATAAGGGAAAGAACCCTATGACTAGGACCCAGTGGAGACGCTACCAGCGCAACAAGAAGGCTGAGAAAGAGGCTGCTACTTCACAGTTGAAGCCTGTCGGAACGTCCGGACACAAGCGGCAACACCCAAGAGGAAAATGGGTGGAAAATGATAGAGTGGTGACAAACCAGACCATGGCAGTAACCGTGGAAGTGTCAGGAGAGAAAGGGGTAGTTTCGACCCAGACCTCAAAATGTACTTCGCTGGTTGAAAGCAAGAAGGAGCCAGAATACACCCCTTAGTCAGATGAGAAGGAGCCAAAATATTCTCCTCAGTCGGACAATGAGTGTGACCCTTCACCAGAGGGAGATTTTGTCGAAGACATGTACGACGACACCAATGATGACACCTATGGTGAAGATTTCATGCTGAATTATGGTATCGTATCGATACTACCAGCTGAATATGATGTGGTGGCAGAGATCTCTGAAGCAGAAAAGGATTTTGTCCCTGATGAAAATGCGGATGATAAGCCGCTATGTTATTATGTGATGAATAGTGGTGTGGTCGAAGAGAAAACGACTACGTTTGAACGCCCTAGCCCTGGGATGATGTATCACTTGAAGCCGTTATTCATTAAGGAAAAAGTTGACGGAGTGGCAGTCAACAAGGTGTTCGTGGATGGTGGGGCAACTGTAAATCTGATGCCCCACAATTTGTGCAAGAAAATTGGGAAAACGGAGGCTGACCTCCGAAAGCACAACATGGTTCTTTCCAACTATGAAGGCAAGACCAGTAATATATTGGGGGTTGTCCAAGTGGACTTGGCAGTAGGTACAACCAACAGGTCAACACTCTTCATGGTCATCATTTCAAAAGCAAATTTCAATCTGTTGCTGGGATGGGAATGGATCTATGGAATAGGGGCAGTACCGTTGATAATACATCATAGATTGACTATATGGAGGAAAGATGGCATCGTCGAAAATATTGAGGCGGATCAAAGTTATTACAAGGTGGATGAATCCAAAGGCAAGAAATCTTTTGACCAGCACTTAGCAAATGTGGCTCCTTGTGATGACGGGTCGGGGTCTTACACCTCTGTCGACACAGGTCGCATCCTGAACTTAGACCCCGACCATGGGTTCATCTGGGATGTTGCCGACGAAGCCCTGAAGCCTACAGAAATACCACCAACGGGGTGACGCACAGTCGGTGAAAATGACTGTTGAGTCAGAAAGCATGACTCGAATTTTGGCCTATTTAGCTGAAAATAAAAGAATATTGGCACTTGAAATAGAGAAGCCACCACAAGTAATTGAGGAGGCCGATTATGATACACAAATAAGTGGCCTACAAGGCCAAGAAGCAGCTTTAGAAAGTCGGAGGCTTGATTGTATTTATGACGATGAGCCTTTGGGGTTTGAGAAAGACCCAAATCATGAGCAGCAAAGAATGCAGGCGCAGGATCCACTTGAAGAGGTTGACTTAGGGGATGGGACAACCAAAAAACCCACCTATGTGAGCACCAAAGTGGGGCTAGAGATGAAGGCCAAGCTGATTAAGGTATTAAAAGAATACAAGGATTTATTTGCCTGGGATTATGGTGAAATGCCTGGTCTGAGTCGAAGTGTAGTCGAGCATCGACTTCCAATTCAACCAGGTAAGAGGCCAGTGAAGCAACAACCTCGACGCTTCGCCCCAGAAGTCACGTCAAAGATCAAGCATGAAATTGAAAGACTGGTCAAAAGTCGGTTCATCAGAACTGCAAGGTATGTAGAATGGATAGCAAATATAGTGCCCGTTATCAAGAAAAATGGAAACCTTCGAGTTTGTATAGACTTTAAGGATTTGAACAACGCCACCCCTAAAGACGAATATTTGATGCCTGTGGCAGAGATACTTGTCGACTCAGCTGCAGGGTTCGAATATTTGAGCATGCTCGACGGCTTCTCCGGCTATAACCAAATTCTCATAGCCGAAAAGGATGTCCCCAAAACTGCGTTTCGATGCACTAGAGCGTTGAGGACATATGAATGGGTTGTGATGCCCTTTGGGTTAAAAAAATGTTGGGGCAACCTATCAAAGGGCTATGAATGCTATATTCCATGACTTTATTGAAAATTTTATGCAGGTATACATTGATGACATAGTGATAAAATCATCATCAGAAGATGGTCACCTTCACCACCTTCGACGCTCATTCGAGAGAATGAGAAAATATGGATTAAAAATGAATCCACTAAAATGTGCCTTTGGTGTTCATGCAGAGGACTTTATGGGATTCGTGGTCCACAAGAAAGGCATCGAGATCAACCAGAACAAGACAAAAGTAATCTTGGATCTCAAGCCTCCTTCGACAAAGAAACAACTCCAGTCTTTCTTGGGGAAGATAAACTTCTTGAGGAGGTTTATATCAAACCTAAGTGGCAAGACAAAAGTGTTTTCACAACTACTCAAAGCCAAGAAGGAAAATGAGTTCCGTTGGGGACAGGAGCAGTAGGAGGCTTTCGACGCAATTAAGAAATACCTTACAGAGCCTCCAATCCTATTACCACCTAGTGTAAATAAAAACATGAAGTTGTACATTGCAGCGTCGGAGACGACCATAGGAAGCATGTTAGCACAAGAGGATAGTAGTGGTGTCGAAAGACCCATTTATTACCTTAGTAGGATGTTAATAAATGCTGAAACTAGGTACACTATGATTGAAAAGTTGTGCCTATGCTTGTACTTCTCATGTATGAAATTAAAGTAATATATTAAACCAGTTGATGTCTATGTTTCATCGCATTTTGATGTTATTAAGCATATGTTGTCCAAACCTATTTTGCATAGCCGAATTAGGAAGTGGGCACTAGCATTGACTGAGTTTTCCCTTACGTACGTCCCTCTAAGGGCTATGAAAGGGCAAATAGTGGCAGACTTTATTGTCAACCATGCAATAGTCGAACCATCAGTATGCAGTATCGACATTGCCCCATGGAAGTTGTACTTTGATGGGTCGAGCCATAAAAACAGGGCAGCCATTGGAATTCTGATAGTGTCCCCTAGGGAACTCCCACTAAGTTCAAATGCAAGGTCGACGGGAGATGTTCCAATAACGAGGCAAAGTATGAAGCCTTAATCACTGGACTTAAGATACTCAAGGACTTAGGTGCCAGAGAAGTCGAAATAAGAGGAGACTCAGAATTGGTGATCAAACAAATCACGAAGGAATACAAGTGAATTAAAAAGCACCTTCTGAGGCACTTCTCGTTGGCACAACGGTTTTTGGAGCATTTTGAAGTTGTCGGCGTTACGCACGTGCCTAGGATAGAAAACCGTGAGGCTAATGAACTAGCGCAAATCGCCTCTAGCTACAAGGTGTCAGAGGGAAAGTTGAAGGACTTCATCGAAACTAGGGAAAGGATGGTGTCAAACATACATTCACCATCGGGCTGGTCAATATCCCTGGACTCGAAGAGTTTGGTCGAAGGTTTGGAAAGTTACGAAGTTTTTTCTGTCGGCAATATGTCACCCACAGATTAGAGGAAACCAATCATTAAGTATCTGGAGAATCTGGTAGGCAGCACCGATAGGAAAACTAAGTATAGGGCTTTGAATTATGTCCTTATAGGGAACGAGTTATTGAAGAAAACTCCAGAAAGAGTATTGCTCAAATGCTTAGGAGATACGGATGCCTATTTGGCAATTTCTGAAGTTCATTGTGGGACTTGTGGAGCCCATCAAGTTGGCCACAAAATGAAGTGGCTTTTGTTTCGACAAGGGGTTTATTGGTCAAGCATGCTCAAAGATTGCATGGACTTTGCGAAAGGATGCCAAGAGTGTCAGAAGCATGCAAACATTCAGCATGTAGCAGCCAGCGAGTTGCACGTTATTATCAAACCATGGCCTTTTCGAGGTTGGGCTTTAGACGTGATAGGGGAAATTCGGCCAGCATCGTCGAAACAACAAAGATTCATCCTTGTACAAAGTGGATAGAAGTTGTGCCCCTGGTGAAGGTGGATCAAGAGGCCGTGATAAAATTCATCCAGAATCACATCTTGTACACATTTAGGATACCTGAGACAATCACGACAGATCAAGGCTCCGTATTTATTGGACAAAAAGTGCAGGAGTTCGCAGCAGAAACAGGCTTCAAATTGGTTACTTCGACACCATATTATGTTCAGGAAAATGGTCAGGTCGAAGCAGCTAACAAGGTGATAATTGGGCTCATCAAGTAGCACGTTGCGAAGAAACCAAAAAACTGGCACAAAACATTAAGTCAAGTTTTGTGGCCCTGTCGAACGTCACCCAAGAGTCGATCAATTCGACCCCGTTTTGTTTAACCTTCGGGCATGACGCTGTGCTGCCAGCAGAAATATGCCTATAATCAGTTAGGGTACAACGACAACATGAGATTCCGTTGGAACAATATTGGGAAATGATGCTAGATGAACTCATAGATTTAGACGAGGAAATAATGATAGCCTTGAACGTATTACTATGCCTGAAGGCACGGGTTACCAAGGCATACAACAAGAAGGTCAAAAAGAAAACCTTCGCTGTAAATGACTATGTATGGAAGGCAGTGTTACCCATGGATCGACGGGATCGAACACTGGGAAAATGGTCACCAAACTAGGAGGGACCATTTAACGTGAATCAAGTGTTTAGCAACAATGTATATGAAGTTCTAGAGTTGGGAATAGGCCAACGAATCTTAAGAGTAAATGGGAAATATTTAAAGAAATATAAACCTATGCTACAAGAGATTCTCATTAAAACATAACTCTTTCTCATTAATTAAAGAGCCAAAATAGGCTAGGAGGCCAAAAATGGCTTACAAAAGGTTGTGAGGGAGTTACAGTAGTTCGACACACAGATTAAGAAAACTCAGGGAATCTGGACATGAAGTCTTCAAAGAGGGTTTTCTCATGAACAACCTTTCTTTCTCTGCATGCGGCCAATGGCATCCTTGATCTTAACGGCCGCTTCGACATGAACAATTCCCTGGGCTACCTCGTGATCGATGGCTTATTTAGAAGGCAAGGGCTCACCTGAGTCTAAGGAGGCTTTCTGTTGTTCGACTTCGGCAATCTTTTTTGTCAGTTCTGCTATCCGAGCCTGATATTCAGATATTTTCTGGTTGAAGGCTTGACGCTTGTCGGAACGCTCTTGCTTCTAGGTTTCAAAATCTCCAAGTTTCTTTTCACAAACCGAGCTGAGATACCACTCACGTTTCATACCATTATGTTTGAACCGAATTTGAGCGTAGGTCTGATGGCACATAGAAAGGTCCTTGGCTAACTGAGTGAAAAAGGCCTCGAATTCGATCAGGTACGTGGCCATGGGAGTGGGGAGCTAGAATTCAGCAAGCTCGTCCAGAATCTTGAAAACGTCGTTAGCTACAACTGCTTCTTTTGCGACAGCCGCCAGGAACTGTTCCTCAAAAAGATAGGTCTTCAACTATTGGAGCTTAAGAGAAAGGAGGCATCCAAGTCTGGAGTTGGAATAGCCATCGAGCTGGTGGGTCGAACATCCTCAGTTTCTTTATGAAGTTTGTGTAGCGCCTTTAGTGTCGCTGCTGGATCTGTTTCTTTGGCTGCCAAAAGTTCCTATGGGGTAAGGATTTTGTCATCAATAGGTGGGGTCTTGTCTGAGCCATGTTCAGGGGCCTGAAGGTTCTCTTTGATGGTGGTTGTGGTGACAACAGTTGAAGGGTTTGAATTTTCACCAAGGGTTATGTAACACCCCAATTCCCATCGCGAAATAAATAACACATAATAAATATCAGAGTAACTAAAATTTTATTTTTCCGACAGAAACAGGGATGCCACATTTAAAGAAATAAAATACAATTCCTGCTCAACATTTTTGATACATAACACAAAGAGAAACTTTTTCCTTACAAAAGGATGGTCAATTATGGAATAAAGCGGAAAGATCCATAACTGACTTGTTTTACAAATAAATGGTTTTAGAACATCAAAATATAAATACAAAATATATTCAACAATTATATACATAAAACAAAACGTTCCCCGACTCCCGTGCTACGTATCAGAGCAGACACCACGAACGACAACGGAACGGAGGACTAATCTCCACAAAAGCCTCCAAGCCTCTAAAGCTGACAATCTGCACTATGCCATAAAAAGCATATTCCAGCAGAAGGGTGAGAAATAACAACTATAGCAAGATTGCATAATAATATGCAAAAACACATAAAATCACATACACAGTTATTCTCACCTCACACATCACACTTAAAAACATAACTACACATTTGCACATAAAGCATACCAAGTCATAGCATGTATCACATATGCACATCCAATTACCAAGGCCATCACAACCTCAACACATAACAAATCAATGCACAATTTCCACACATAGTCATCAAATCATGATTTTCCACCAATCATGCGTCCATTCACAATCACATATGTCAAACAAACATATACCATTCAATACAATTGCACATATTTCATCTCATCAATCACAATCACAATTTCATGCACAAATGACTCATGATTTATGCAATGCACATAGATCGACACTACGACTCTATGCACATGCCATGCGGTACCGACTTCCAACCTTGTAATTCATTAGTCCCCCAGGAACTCTTGGAATCATCGCTCGTTACTGGGACGTAGCCAATAACACCCCGTCGGGTCTACGATGTTCACCCGTCGCTGTAAGTCCTCAGGCATCGCCTCGTATTTTCGAGGCCCACGACGTTAAGGATTGCTTTAAGTCTCCAAAGGAGCCCACAATCGTCTATAACCACCGCTTTAAGTCCTCAGGCAGCGCCTCATATTTTCGAGGCCCACGGTGTTATAGCAGATTCCCTCTGGAATCAAACCGTCACTCAGGACGTTCAACAATGCATATTATGATGTTTGGCATACAATGACTCATGACATTCACATTGCACCCACATACACATCCATAATCATGCATATATAATCAAATACCACACATTGCATATTCTTGCCCTTAGGCCACAAATCAACAACACATTCATGCATTGCAACACAATTCAAACAATGCATTTCAAACCATAAAGGCCACCACACCACATACATTGAATTTCACATGACAATGCATTTCATCACAAACCACAAACCACAACATCGCATCACAACACCATATCACAACAACTCATCATGTATATTCACATCATATAGCAACACACCAGCTACACATTACATATCAAAAGCTTATAGCATAATAGCACATCAATCGCACGCGATTAACGCGATAAAAACCCGACAACTCGACTATTTTTCCAAAAACACGAATTAATTAAATCATCTTTTACCCTCCAAACCATTTTTAATAGAAAGAGCTTTTCATTAGCTTTCCAACGGTATAAAGAACGTCCCAATCCGAGCTACGGATCAAAAGATATGAATTTCCGAAGTTTCCCCGAAAAACAGAATTTTCTGGTGCAGCACATTAGGCATCGATCCCTAACTCGCATGTATCGATCCCTGCTGTAGTAAAATTCCATTTTTCCCAATTTTCACAGTAGGGATCGATCCCTGGGATTAGGTATCGATCCCTAACCCTGTTTTTCACAAAAAACCAGATTTTCTCCATTACACCTATGTTGTCCTTTTCCGAAACACCCAAAAACTCGACTAAATCGAACATTTTTACCGAAACAAACATATACTCATAAACACCAAATACATAAGAACAATTTAGAACACTTAAACGAAATTTCTACGACGTTCGATTTTTCGATTAAATTTCAACCGTTCAAAAACCAGAATTTTCAAACCTCGCCAAATCGAATGAAAAGCACGCTATACGACGACCTAACCTTCCTCGATACAACTACGTAATTTATTTCAAATTCTAACCGTGAAAACATCGTTTTCTATCAATTTCCTATAATTCGACCTAAACGGAAACAACAACGGAAACATACCGAAAACTAATCGAAACATAACCAAACTTCGTGAAACTTTAAACAGCAGCTCACAAACATATAACCAACCAACACATGTATTTATACGACTTTCCGACCGTAGAAACATCGGTTTCTATCGATTTCGTCCGATACGGCATAAACGGAAACATATAAAAACCAACCAAAATATTCATCACAAACAACACATATACATACACAAGCAAGATATAATTGAAACTTCTCACCCTTACCCGATTATTCGCGCTTTAGACGGAGTTTTCTCGACTTTCCTCTCTTTTCCTCTTCTCCCTTCTTTCCTTCTCTTTTCTCTTCTCTTTTCTTTCTATTTTTCTGTTTTTCTTCTTTTCTCTCTTTTTCTCTCAACTTTTCTATTTATTCAAAATATCTAATCCCCTAAAAGACCATTTTACCCCTCAACTCAAATATCTCGCAAACGCTCTCAAAATGCGATAAAACATAATAACGATGAAAAATAACATTTTTCTAAATAAAAGTCGAAAATAAAATAATATAATAATAAAATAATCAATTAAACTCGATTAAATAAAACTCACAAAAACTGGGGCGTTACAATTCTCCCCCACTTAGACATTTTCGTCCTCGAAAATCTAACCGAGACGAACAACTCCGGACACGACTCTCGCATCCGACGAACAAACCAACATGCCAACAAAAGGCACACCACGAATAACACAATAGACAAACACCTTGCTAACCGTAATTACAACAACACGATACGACGACAACTACAACGACAAGATGCAAAGCCCATACAATGCACTTGACGACCAACTCACAACTCAAGGAAAACCACGATACCAACACACAGGTTCACTCTAGAACCGAAACACAACAAGATCGTTACCCTACCATAGGTAACACTCCCCTAATTCCCCACACAGGAATTAGCTACACACGCTCGAACCATCACCATGGAAACGAGGCAACAACACAAACAAGAACACAAGTTCCACGACACAACACCGATTAAACAACCTCCACACAACCATAATACTAACATCCTTGTCACACAATCATACCACAACAATGCTACGATTCACCAATCGAACATATAACCGAAACATCCATCTACATAGTAGCCCATGGATAACATTTAAACCTTTCACTTATCACTTCCATTTTGAAACGTCCAATGGTCTCATCAATCCTACATGTTCCCAATATTCCTCTTATGAACTCTTACAAGTCACACACACGCAAATACAAATCATGCTACATCACGCATCCGCTGCGCACTCTGATTACTCGCAACCATCAAAACTACCAATCTCACGACCAAAGTTTAACTCTTTCTCATATTCACCAAAAATCATTGTTCACTTTTAATATATCCAACTTCACACTCTACAGTGTTATCTCCCACACCAGACACCAGTCTCGGAACTGCTCAAATTATTCTAATTCTCTGACCATCAAAACAGACATACACTGAAACTTCCGACTTAACTTTCCAAGCAAGACCTTACCTTTACCAACAGGATAATTCCAACTAAAGTCATAACTCATCAAAATTTCCAACCATCCACTTTGTCTCATACCATATTCCTTCAAACCAACCAAGTACTTTAAACTCTTGCGATTACCAAACACTTCGAGCCGAGAACCATAAAAATAATACCTCCAAATTTTCAACACAATACAACCGCGACTAATTCCAAATCCAGAATAGTATAGATCCTTTTATAAATCCTCAATTGTCGTAAAGCATAAGCCACGACTTTACTCTTTTGCATTAACACAATGACTACCCTCTTCAGAGACACTTCACAATACCTCACAAACGGTTTATTAGGATCCCACAGAATCAAAACTGGAGCCGTAAACAACTTCTACTTCAGCTCACCAAAACTTACTCACAGCGAACATCCAACACAAATGACTCACCCTTTGCAAGTCAATTGAAATAACAGAAGTACGAACTTAGCAAAGTCTTCTATAACCTTTCGTAACAACCAAACTGAGCCCAAAAGTTTCTAATCTCCTTAACCAACTTCGGAACCTCTCGTTGTAAAACCAGATCCACTTCCGATGGATCCATAACAATACCATTACCTGAAATAACATATCCAAGAAGACTAACCTTTTTCCAACCCAAATTCTCACTCGAATAACTTAGCATAAAACTTCGTCTCTTTCCAACACTTGTAATTCCATTCTCAAACCCTCTACCTGTTCTTCTTCCGAGTTTATAACAGATTCGAATATCCTCAATTAAAACCACTACAACTTATCCAATTAAATATGGAAGATACGATTCATATACTCCACAAACATTACGGACGCATTACTAACACCAAGCAACATCACCGTACTTCGTAATGTCCAACCAAATTCCAAAAGATATAAATTCTTAAAGCTTTTGCAAAACCTTGCACTGGGTAACTGGCTATTCACACACAAGCTTAACCGAGTAATTACCAGTCTATTCCGATGACTACAACATAACTAGTCACATCAAATCGATCAAAGCCTTAACTCACACAATTCACTATCCTTATCAAACATTTCAAACAATTGCAATTTCACTAAAACTCAACCAAACCATTCCAATCATCCGCTCATGAAAGTGGACACTTACTCTCTATCGTTACCTTATTCAAATGTTAATAATCCATACAAAAGTCCTTCCCTTAACCGTCCAAATCCCATAAATCCCAACACGTAGCAACAACCAACCAAAAAGAACTCTTAAATAATACATCCACACTTAAGGTTTTCTTAAAATTTCCATTAATGCTCTAAAATTCCAAAAACTCCAAACCTCTTTGGAACTCTAAGTTTCGCTTCTCATAGTCTCAATACCATTATACTTGTTATTCCATCATATCATCCTTCCTTTTGTTACCGACAATACTGGAGCTCTCCAAGACGACACACTTGGCCTCACAATTCTCCTTTCCACTAAATCTTCCAACTACTCTATCAGTTCGGGTACCTCTAATGCTAACATCCAATATTCCATCCGGGAATACATCTGAAAATCACGCACAACCGGTAGCTCATCACTGTGTCCTTCTTGCCAATTTCTAGAAAACTATCATCACGAACATAACAACATCTTAGTTTCACTTCCTAAAAGTTCTCCTGCTTACTTAGCAGATCCAAACCTCAAATCCTTACCTTCGTACAATTTGAGTTCACATTTTTCTCTCTGAGAACCACCATTAACGATGCCCAACCGTTCTCTCTCAATGACTTCCCAACTGGACCAACATACCAAAACCTCTAATCCATTTCATTTTCCGATATTAGCATCTTCATCGACTCGTCAAAATAATCTGTAATCGTTTCCTTAAATTCCAAACACTCATTTCACACAATATCAAAGCCGGAAAGACACGTCTATTCCATCCAACATAATTCCCGTCTGCTATCAACAAGAGATTAAGGGTGATCAGTTCCTCAATTTGTCAATAGACAGCCGACAATCATGATGTGGCATAAACCGTCTTTACCAAACTATAATAGTATTTCTTGCATCTTGTGCACAAAACTACCTAAGGCATAAACCTTACCTCCGCATTCCCTCCGGAACCGGGAACCACAATGTCCAAAGAGCACTTACAATCTTGCAACCAACGGTACACTGAGCCAACGCTCCACACCTGAAACAACATGGAGAAGTACCAGCTTCTCCCCCGCTTATCTCAAACTCAATCCTGAAAACAAAGGATTAGAAAAACCAGAAAGTACTGACAGTGTTCCACACACCTATCACGTACTAAGGGATAACAACAACGACAGTATTCAACTGTCACACCAACTAACTCAACAACTTGGCCGGACGGACCGACCTGCTCTGATACCACTTATGTAACACCCCAATTCCCATCGCGAAATAAATAACACATAATAAATATCAGAGTAACTAAAATTTTATTTTTCCGACAGAAACAGGGATGCCACATTTAAAGAAATAAAATACAATTCCTGCTCAACATTTTTGATACATAACACAAAGAGAAACTTTTTCCTTACAAAAGGATGGTCAATTATGGAATAAAGCGGAAAGATCCATAACTGACTTGTTTTACAAATAAATGGTTTTAGAACATCAAAATATAAATACAAAATATATTCAACAATTATATACATAAAACAAAACGTTCCCCGACTCCCGTGCTACGTATCAGAGCAGACACCACGAACGACAACGGAACGGAGGACTAATCTCCACAAAAGCCTCCAAGCCTCTAAAGCTGACAATCTGCACTATGCCATAAAAAGCATATTCCAGCAGAAGGGTGAGAAATAACAACTATAGCAAGATTGCATAATAATATGCAAAAACACATAAAATCACATACACAGTTATTCTCACCTCACACATCACACTTAAAAACATAACTACACATTTGCACATAAAGCATACCAAGTCATAGCATGTATCACATATGCACATCCAATTACCAAGGCCATCACAACCTCAACACATAACAAATCAATGCACAATTTCCACACATAGTCATCAAATCATGATTTTCCACCAATCATGCGTCCATTCACAATCACATATGTCAAACAAACATATACCATTCAATACAATTGCACATATTTCATCTCATCAATCACAATCACAATTTCATGCACAAATGACTCATGATTTATGCAATGCACATAGATCGACACTACGACTCTATGCACATGCCATGCGGTACCGACTTCCAACCTTGTAATTCATTAGTCCCCCAGGAACTCTTGGAATCATCGCTCGTTACTGGGACGTAGCCAATAACACCCCGTCGGGTCTACGATGTTCACCCGTCGCTGTAAGTCCTCAGGCATCGCCTCGTATTTTCGAGGCCCACGACGTTAAGGATTGCTTTAAGTCTCCAAAGGAGCCCACAATCGTCTATAACCACCGCTTTAAGTCCTCAGGCAGCGCCTCATATTTTCGAGGCCCACGGTGTTATAGCAGATTCCCTCTGGAATCAAACCGTCACTCAGGACGTTCAACAATGCATATTATGATGTTTGGCATACAATGACTCATGACATTCACATTGCACCCACATACACATCCATAATCATGCATATATAATCAAATACCACACATTGCATATTCTTGCCCTTAGGCCACAAATCAACAACACATTCATGCATTGCAACACAATTCAAACAATGCATTTCAAACCATAAAGGCCACCACACCACATACATTGAATTTCACATGACAATGCATTTCATCACAAACCACAAACCACAACATCGCATCACAACACCATATCACAACAACTCATCATGTATATTCACATCATATAGCAACACACCAGCTACACATTACATATCAAAAGCTTATAGCATAATAGCACATCAATCGCACGCGATTAACGCGATAAAAACCCGACAACTCGACTATTTTTCCAAAAACACGAATTAATTAAATCATCTTTTACCCTCCAAACCATTTTTAATAGAAAGAGCTTTTCATTAGCTTTCCAACGGTATAAAGAACGTCCCAATCCGAGCTACGGATCAAAAGATATGAATTTCCGAAGTTTCCCCGAAAAACAGAATTTTCTGGTGCAGCACATTAGGCATCGATCCCTAACTCGCATGTATCGATCCCTGCTGTAGTAAAATTCCATTTTTCCCAATTTTCACAGTAGGGATCGATCCCTGGGATTAGGTATCGATCCCTAACCCTGTTTTTCACAAAAAACCAGATTTTCTCCATTACACCTATGCTGTCCTTTTCCGAAACACCCAAAAACTCGACTAAATCGAACATTTTTACCGAAACAAACATATACTCATAAACACCAAATACATAAGAACAATTTAGAACACTTAAACGAAATTTCTACGACGTTCGATTTTTCGATTAAATTTCAACCGTTCAAAAACCAGAATTTTCAAACCTCGCCAAATCGAATGAAAAGCACGCTATACGACGACCTAACCTTCCTCGATACAACTACGTAATTTATTTCAAATTCTAACCGTGAAAACATCGTTTTCTATCAATTTCCTATAATTCGACCTAAACGGAAACAACAACGGAAACATACCGAAAACTAATCGAAACATAACCAAACTTCGTGAAACTTTAAACAGCAGCTCACAAACATATAACCAACCAACACATGTATTTATACGACTTTCCGACCGTAGAAACATCGGTTTCTATCGATTTCGTCCGATACGGCATAAACGGAAACATATAAAAACCAACCAAAATATTCATCACAAACAACACATATACATACACAAGCAAGATATAATTGAAACTTCTCACCCTTACCCGATTATTCGCGCTTTAGACGGAGTTTTCTCGACTTTCCTCTCTTTTCCTCTTCTCCCTTCTTTCCTTCTCTTTTCTCTTCTCTTTTCTTTCTATTTTTCTGTTTTTCTTCTTTTCTCTCTTTTTCTCTCAACTTTTCTATTTATTCAAAATATCTAATCCCCTAAAAGACCATTTTACCCCTCAACTCAAATATCTCGCAAACGCTCTCAAAATGCGATAAAACATAATAACGATGAAAAATAACATTTTTCTAAATAAAAGTCGAAAATAAAATAATATAATAATAAAATAATCAATTAAACTCGATTAAATAAAACTCACAAAAACTGGGGCGTTACAGGTTACACCCCCATTTTCAGTCGCGGTTTCAGCAGGATTAGTGTCGGCAACCAGTTCGGTATCATCTTTTTCGACAGTGGTCAAGGTGACCACGTTTTTTTGCAAAATGAGGTGCAGTGAGATTTTTCACCTAAGTATCATCTGAGGTACTAAAGCAGAGATGTAGCGTTCGATTTTTGTCGGTGACGCGACCACCTTATCGCGGAATTTAGGTTTTCGCCTCAACGAAGAGGAGGGGTGCTACTTTCTGATTTCTTATTTATCCCATGAAGTTGAAAGGGAAAGGGAAGCTATCTAAAACTAACCTTGCACGCGAATATTTAACTGAACATACGCTTAAAGAGATTGGGGGGTCCGGGGTCAGGTTTTACAATGGGGAGTTGTCAATTACCCATCCTATATGTGGTTATCCACAGGATGTTAGCTTTAGGTTTCACTTTGTACTTGATGGTGTTTATGCGTTAATGGGTTGGGAAAGTTTCTTGGAAAATATGAGAGGGAGAGTGAGTTTTTGTTGATGTTCGGGTTTTCACGATGTTTTTGGTAAGGTACTGGACCTAAGTTTTGATTGATGTGTGAAGGTACTGGACCTAGAGTTTTTGATTGGTATGCTTGCTAAGATTTCGTAATCTTATGCCTACGTATTCCCGTTTAAACAAAATAGGGAAATTAGAGCAATCGTAGTTCCTCCTATTCTATGGGAGGAAAAAATATATTTTGGTGTCTTGTTCAAAGCCCAAGATTGAAGCTAAAAGGCTATTTGTGTCTTGTTCAAAGCCCAAGATTGAAGCTAAAGGTTTGACTGAGAGAGAATTTGTCATCTCTAAAGGGAGACATTTGGTCTGTTTATCACAATTGTTGGGTGACTGTTTATAAATGAGGATTACTTTAACTGGGATATATGAATCCAGCAATGCCATAATTTCCTCTATAGGGGATTTTTCCTGAAGGGGAAAACTTTAACTCAATGTAGAGCAATGCCATTTTTCCTTAGGAATCTTTCATGCTAAGAGAAGGACAGTGGCGTGGATGTAAATAATCCAGAGGCTTGCCGCTTATAGAAATTTAGATGAAAGAGAGGATTTACCAGGATAAAAGATAGACGACCACTTGGATATTTGAATCAACAAGTTTTCCTCTTACAACAGTTATCTGGGATTAGGGTCTGTTTTGATTTATCTGTTTTAATAAGTGATAAACAGAGAAATGACTTCCTACAGAGAGATTTTAATTTTCTTTGAGGGGATGTTGATTTTTGTGTGCCTTGATCAAAGCCCAAGGTTAAAGCTAAAAAAGAGACTAACTTTTTGGGGATATAATTATACAAAGCCTAAGAAGAGGCTGAAAGTTTGACTTTTCTGGGGAAAATGTTCTGTTTGTCTTGTTCAAAGCCCAAGATTGAAGATAAAAGTGGTTTTAACCCTGTTGGAGAGTATTATCTTTCTTGTACAAAGCCCAAGATTGAGGCTGAAATAAGTTTGACTCTGCTTAGGAAATTATTTCTCAATGCCTAAAAGAAGGCTGGGAGGAATTGACTCCGCTGGGGAAGATATTTGTCCCAAGCTTAAGAGAAGGTTATGAAGATATATGTCTTGTACAAATCCCAAGATTGAGGCTGAAAGGGTTTGACTCAACAAGAGAGTGCTTTTATCTGTCATGTACAAAGCCCAGGATTGTGGCTAAATAAGCCGGAGAAATCATTATATAAAGCCTAAGAGGAGGCTAACTGTTGCTAGGGGAAATCTTTATATCAAACCTAAGAGGAGGCTGAAAAAAGATTGACTCAACAAGAGAGTGGTTTTATCTGTCTTGTACAAAGCCCGAGATTGAGGCTAAAAGGGTTGACTCAACAAGAGAGTGCTGAAAGGTGATTGACTTAACAAGAGAGTTTGAAAAGTGGTTGACTCAACAAGAGAGTTTGAAAAGTGATTGACTCAACAAGAGAGTCTAAAAAGGTTAGCTCCTTTGGGGAGAATCATTGTACAAAGCCCAAGAGGATGCTGACTGTGCTGAGGAAAAGAAGGATCATTATACAAAGCCTAAGAGGAGGCTAGCTTCTGCCGGGGATTATTGAGATCCCGAGGCAGGTCCAAATGGGGAATCAACTCTTGCTGAGGGTTCAGAAGAGTTGGGGTATCAGATGCCTTGAGGTTTTGATACTGGTGATAAACTGACCCTGGCTGGGGAACTTTTTTAGGAGAGAGACTGGGTTTTAGAACCCATGGGTTTTATCTCTACTGAAGATTGATAAAAAATGACCGAGGTTTCTTCCTAAGTTTGTACGGAACTTGAGAATGTCTTTGAGACTCAAGGGAATTTTTATTGTCCAAGTTTACTGGTGTGGAAGAGTTTTATCTTTTGTATGATTCCCAAGAGGAGGCAGGTGTTTTAAGGGATGAGAATCAACCCTAAATTGGTCTGAGATTTGACACTGGAAAGACTGCTCTAGCAAAGGATCACTAAGTTCTGTCTTATACCTTTAAGAGGTCTTCAGGGCCCTTGTATTAAGCCCAAGAGAAGGCATGAGAACTTCTAAGAAGCCGGAGGGTCCTTGTACAAAGCCCAAGAGAAGGCGGGGATGCTTTTAAGAAGCCTGTGGGTCCCAAACTTAGAAAATTTCAAGAAATTCTATTCACCGAGAATAGATCATTTAGTGAAAGTTCTAAGGTTTGAAGAAATTCTAGAGATGCTTTTCACTAAGAATAGATCACCTCTGGGGGAATAGAATTTCTTTGATAATTTCTAATAGTGACAGCCTGAGAAAAGGTTCACCGAGAATACTGTCTTTCTCTTTGTTCCATATTGTTTAAGCCCAAGAGAAGGAAAGAATGTATCTGGAAATCCTATGGGGATCTAGTTTTGACCATATTAAAGAGTGACCAGCTGGCTTTACCTAGTTCTAGAACTAGTTGTCGGGGAAAACTCTAAATAACTATACTCGTATATATACAGTTGATATATGACAAGTATTTAAAAGGGTATGAAAGAAGGACTTACAGGGGAGCAGCTTCCCACAATACAGTTATATATATATATATATATGAAAGCGAGTAAATGAAAGCTGTTAAAACTTACAGGTGAGCAAGCTTCCATGCTGTATTGTTAGTTGTTCAAAGAAATTAAAGAAAGTTTCGATAACAACATGTATATTTGAATCTAAATCAAAAGAGAAGTTGTTTTTGAAAAGATTGTTGGGGCTTATACTCAAGGAGAGGCCCAAGGTTTAACAGTGATCGCACCGTTGTTTTGAAGATCGTATCAGAACTTATACAACGACTGAGGCCCAAAATTATTTTGGTTAAAAAGAAATTGGGTCTTACTCTCTATCAGAGGCCCAAAAGATGTTTTGAAAGAGAAAGATGGGACTTAGGGAGGCCCAGATGATTTTGTTTTAAAAGGTGATCATCGCGTCGTGATTTTGAAAATACAGTGGGACTTATACAACATCTGAGGCCCAAAAAGGTTTGTATTTACAAAGGATTGGGTCTCACACTCTATCAGTGGCCCAAAAGATGTTTAAAACTTAAAATCAAGAGGAAACCCTAATTATAAATTAAAATGTTATTTTTCAAATGAAATTAAATGAGAAAAAATGATATAAAACACCAAATATATTCAAAAATAAGTTGCATACCTTGGAAAATATTTTGAAAAATCATGTTTAATTACATGAGAGTTTGAAATTCAATTGGTTTTGAAAGATCAAAGTGAGAATTCCATTTAAAAATGTTTAAAAACAATTAAAATGAAATTAATTACAAAAATTCTAACTATATTAAATAAATAATATAAATTGGATTTTTTTGTAAAATAAAATAATTTAAAATTTTTATAAATTTTGAGAAAAAGAATTAATTCAAAAACATAAATATTCAGAGAGAAATTAATTTTTGAATCAATTAACAAAAATAACAAAAATTCAAAAATTGGAATTACGGCGCCAAGAACACTTGCTTCTTGCCCGCGCCCTCTGTTTTTTCAGATTTGCGTTTTCTCACTTTTCTCCATGATTTCTCAATGGTTTTCCATGATTCAAGTATCAATCTTGTTCGTTTTTGAACAAGGATCACAACCATATAGTTTAATTTCATTTATTTTGAGTATTGAGTGAGAAATCAGAAGAAAACCTCAAGAACCCTAATTTCAGCATGAACACAATGAATTCCATACACGATTGATTCATGGCAATTGATTGAGGGTTATCACTCCATACATGATTATGAACATGTGGCAAAATTATTGTACAGTAAAATATGCATGCATCATGGAGTTTGAAGAGGTCATGCTTACCTCTTGCTGCTGGTGATCGAGTTTGGTGATGGAGGTGTTGTAAGTTGGTTCTAATGATCTGGACAGCTTCCTTAGGTGCCAAGGAGTGTGTCTGAATTCTTGGAGTGGTTTGAAATGAATTGGAACTTGAGATGGTACCCCAACTGGAACTCTGTCAAGAACTTGGGCAGTTGGCTGGTGATTTTGTGAAATTGATGTTCCAGATGTTATGTAAGAGTTTGGATCACTTCTATATGTTAAATGTGAGGTGTGTGAACCATTGGTTTGGTTGGAATCACTCTCAAATGCAAAACCCGATAGTGACTTGCAAGAGAAGGTGTTTTGGGAGTGAAAGTGGTGATTTTGAGAAAGGCATCTATTTAGGACCTTTGGTGTGCTCAAACTGATCACAAATGAGACCTATTTATAGTGTGTCAAGTTTGTTTTGCAAGCAACAGTGTGTGGCAATTGCAGCATGCCTTTGGCCAATTATGATCAAATGGAATCTCAAGTCTCCTCTAGCCATTAACTAGAGATTAGAGCACAGGCCTATGGTTCTCTGTTGTATGAGCTTATCTTGACTCATTTGGCTGATCATGGACTGATACATGCCAGCTTTATGCATCCATTGAATGCCTCAAAACAAAATTGGAGTCTTGAGGCATCTTTAGCTTTTAGGGATCCAAAGACAAGCTCTAGATTGAATACACTTACAACTCAAAATAGTAACACCAATTCAAACATGAATTATTTGTAAAACACACACGAAGACACAATTGACACTCAGTCTTTAGCTCTCTTTCTTCGTTACCTTCAACAAGGGTTGAGGTTGCTTTTTATAGAATTCTGACTTGGGCTTGGACCTCTTCTAAAATAATCTGATTTGATTTGTTATTAATCATAATTTAAAACAGATTTGATCTTCTAATCTTTTTAAATCTTTTCAAATCATCCCTAATGTTAGTTATATGATCTGCTCTATATCAATATAAATATCTTCTCCAAGAAATTCGCATGCAATCTCTCTAACAGATCTCCTCATAACAAACTAACACGTGCAGCCCTAAAACATCACAACCTGATGTTCTGATGTTCTGATAACTGATGTCAAGACATCAAGTTTAACATCAGTATATAAAACTTCAAACCTGTAACAACTAATGTTAAGAACCAATGTTATGACATCAGACATATGACATCAACATTGTTCAACTTTGTTTTACCAAAATTCCAGCCAATACAAGAACTAACAATCTCCCCCTTTGGCTAATTTTGGCTAAAACAATCTCTGCCAACATCAGAGGTACCTGCAGCGGAAAAACTTCATACTCCTAACATTCCAAAACAATCTGCAACCATCACATTTTATCACATCCAAAATCTGCACAAAGTTAAACTCCCCCTCAAAACAAGAACCAACATACCAGCTGTTCAAACCTACACACTCCCCCTCAAGCCTAGAATTACATCACACTCCCCCTAAAGTGCACACAGAATTTATTTACATTTCTGCTGTTCAAACCTGCACACTCCCCCTCAAGCCTAGAATCACATCAGACACCCCCAACATCAGAGGTACCTAGGCTAACTCTCCCCCTTTTTAGCCATAATTGGACAACTACCAACATCAAACACAAAGATCTGATAGCCATTAAGACATGGTCAAATAAACAAGCATCCCAAGGAATACACATTCCAAAAACTTTGACTGGTCAGGCGATACAAACAATGGATTCTTATAGAACTATAAAATCCAAGCATTCTTCCTTCTAACAGCACCAGACACAAACAAGTATGAGTCAGTTCAACAAAGATGCAGGAAAGCAACACATGCAGGAGAACAACAAACCAGATCCACTGAAGAACAAGAAAACAACAAGGACAACCATTAGGACTTCTTCAAGAGCAACAAGAACAAGAAAACCAACAGAGATAAAAAACATCAAAAAACCTCCAGGGCAACTCCATGCTTCTGATGATGAATGGGATGAAGATTGGAAAAATTTTCTTGATGCAGGGGGCTGGGATAATCTATAGACCCTTTATATGTTGCTTTTGATGTACTAAAAACCAATCTTGTATGCTTTCATCATTTGAATAAAAAGTTGTTTACTTTAAACATATGCAAAATCATAACTACACAATACTCCTTCCAGCACACCTAATCCTCATAAATGCAAATTCCCAGTTTGCTTCATAACCTTTCAAATTGATTTGCATATAAGGCTTTAGTAAAAATGTCAGCTAATTTTTTATCTGTAGCAACATGTTCCAAAGCAACTACTTTGTCTTCAACCAAATCTCTTATAAAATGATGCCTGATATAAATATGCTTAGTTCTGCTATGTTGAATAGGATTCTTAGAGATATTGATAGCACTCAGATTATCACAGTACAATGTCATGACATCTTGCTTGACATTGTATTCTGTTAACATCTGCTTCATCCAAACAAGTTGAGAACAACTACTCCCTGCTGCTATGTACTCAGCTTCAGCAGTAGAAAGAGACACACAGTTCTGCTTTTTACTAAACCATGATATCAAATTATTCCCTAAGAAGAAGCAACCTCCTGAAGTACTTTTTCTATCATCAGCACTCCCTGCCCAATCAGCATCACAAAAACCACATAACTCAGTACCTGATCCATGACTGTAAAGCATTCCATAGTCACTAGTCCCATTCACATATTTCAAAATCCTCTTCACTTGATTCAAGTGACTAACTTTAGGCTCAGATTGATATCTGACACAAAATCTAACAGCAAAAGAAATATCAGGTCTGCTAGCTGTGAGATACAATAGACTTCCAATCATGCTTCTGTATAAACTTTGATCCACACTAACACCGTGTTCATCCTTGGACAACTTTAAATGAGTAGGAGCAGGTGTCCTCTTGTGATTAGCATTCTCTATACCAAACTTCTTCACTATGTTCTTTGCATACTTGCTCTGAGAAATGAATATGGATTCCTCCATTTATCTAACTTGTAGACCAAGAAAATATTTGAGCTCTCCAACAAGACTCATTTCAAACTCAGACTGCATCTGTTCCACAAAATGTTTCACCATTGCATCTGACATCCCACCAAATACTATGTCATCAACATATATTTGAGCTATCATCAGGTTTCCTCCTTCCTCTTTAACAAACAAAGTCTTGTCAATCCCTCCTTATCTGTAGCCATTCACAACCAGGAATTCAGTAAGCCTTTCATACCAAGCTCTTGGTGCTTGCTTCAAACCATAGAGAGCTTTCCTTAGTTTGTAAACATGGTCAGGAAATGTTGGATCAATAAATCCTGTTGGTTGATCAACATACACCTCTTCATTTAAGTAACCATTCAAGAAGGCACTCTTAACATCCATCTGAAAGAGCTTGAATTTGAAATTACAAGCCACCCCTAAGAGTAATCTGATAGATTCCAGTCTTGCCACAGGAGCAAAGGTTTCATCATAATCAATTCCTTCAACCCGAGTGTATCCCTGAGCAACTAATCTTGCCTTATTTCTGGTGACCACTCCTTGTTCATCAAACTTGTTCTTGTAGATCCACTTGGTGCCAATCACATTAACTCCATCAGGCCTTGGTACAAGATCCCACACTTCATTCCTTTTGAATTGTTCCAGCTCTTCATGCATGGCATTAATCCTAAACTCATCAATCAAAGCTTCTTTGACATTCTTGGGCTCAATTTTTGAAACAAAACAAGAATTTGACACAACCTCTCTTGATCTAGTGCTAACCCCTGATTTAGGATCACCTATGATAAGCTCCCTTGGATGGTCCTTTAGCACTCTAATAGATGGTTCTTTATTAGATTGTTCAGGTTCAGGCTCAGCATCAACAGGACTGGGAGACCCACTTCTGTCTTCAATTTCTGTTGTGACTTCTTCAATTGATGTTTCAACATCATCCAGGACATCAGCATCTACCTACTTATCAATGTCATTAATTACCACATTTATAGACTCCATCATAACCTTCGTTCTGGAGTTGAAAACCCTGTAAGCTCTGCTATTTGTAGAGTAGCCTAGAAAGATTCCCTCATTACTTTTAGGATCCAATTTTCTCCTCTGTTCACGATCTGACAAAATGTAACATTTACTTCCAAAAACATCAAAGTACTTCACAGTTGGCTTTCTCCTATTCCACAGTTCATACAGAGTAGCTGAAGTGCCCCTTATCAAGGTAACTCTGTTGTGAATATAACAAGCAGTGTTCATGGCTTCAGCCCAGAAATGGTAAGGAATATTTTTTGCATGAATCATTTCCCTAGCAGACTCTTGAACAGTTCTATTCTTTCTTTCAACAACTCCATTTTGCTGAGGAGTAATTGGAGAAGAAAACTCATCACTTATGCCTTCAGCAGAACAATATTCAGCAAACTTGCTATTTTCAAACTCTCTTCCATGATCACTCCTTATTCTAACAACATTACTCTCCTTTTCCCTTTGGAGTCTTTGACAAAGATCTTTAAAAATATCAAACACCTATGATTTGTCTTTAATGAAGCTCACCCAGGTGTACCTAGAATAGTCATCTACAACAACATAAGCATACTTCTTCCCACCTAGACTTTCTACCTGCATAGGCCCCATCAAGTCCATATGAAGAAGTTCCAAAACTTTGGAGGTGGTGTTATGTTGAAGCTTCTGATGTGACATCTTGGTCTGCTTCCCTATTTGACAATCTCCACAAACTCTTCCTTCTTCAATATTGAGTTTAGGAATTCCTCTGACAGCTTCTGAAGATATTATTCTCTTCATTACCTTCAGATGAAGATGTCCCAACTTTTGATGCCAAATTGTGACTTCATCATCTCTAGCCAACACACATATTGAGGTACTTGAGTCTTGTTGCACCCATAGATAACAGTTGTCCTTAGACCTAACACCCTTCATGATGACTTCTCCTTTCTCATTTGTGACATTGCACTCAGATTTTGTAAAGTCTACTTTGAATCCTTGATCACAAAGTTGACTAATACTGATTAAATTTGTTGTCAACCCTTTGACAAGTAGAACATCATCCAGTCTAGGAGCACCAGCACAATTCAGCTTTCCCATCCCCTTGATTTCTCTTTTGACACCATCACCAAATGTTACATGACCTGAAGACTGAAGCTTAACATCTACCAACAAATTCTTAACTCCTGCCATGTGTCTTGAACACCCACTATCAAAGTACCAGTCTTCTTTGGTAGAAACCCTAAGAGAAGTGTGAGCTATTAAGCTGGTAATTTTACCTTTTGGAACCCATTGCTTCTTAGACTTGGTGACCTGACTACCTCTGTGAAAGTTCTGTCTGGGAACAAACTGATGTGCCTTCTGAGGATACCCATGTAGCTTATAACAGTAGGCCTTTATGTGTCCAAAACGCCCACAGTGATGACATCTCCAGCGCCTGAATTTCTTCCTAGAAGGAATCCTGTCAGGATGTTTAAACATCTATTTTAACATCACTGGTTTGGAACTGGTAATAACATCATTAGAAGCTGCAACATTGTTGAATCCCAAACCACTTTTGTCTCCAGCAATTTTCCCAATAATAAGAATGTTGTCTAGAGCATCAGTACCATTGTTCAACATTCTGACAGTTTTGGTCATAGAATCCAGTTTAGAGTTAAGCATACTGACTTCATTTTCAAGTTCAATCTTTTCAGCTTCTAACTGCACTATGGTTTTCTTCAGCTTCTCTCCTTCAAGACACACTTGTTCACTTCTCATGCACAGTTCTTTATAAGAGGCGGCAAGCTCTTCATAGGTAACATCATCATCACAAGAATCATCATCTGACTCACAAACCCCAATCATAGCTCTAACAAGCTTAGCTGATTCTTCTTCAGATTCACTCTCACTATCAGACCAGGAAGCAGATAACCCCTTTTTCTGCTTTTTGATATAAGTAGGACATTCCTTCTTGACATGACCATACCCTTCACACTCATAGTATTGGACTCCTTTGTCATTATTGGACTTTTCTTCATCTCTAGTTTTCTTCCCCTGATCTCCTGATCTGTTGGTGTTAGATGTGATGTTCTTGACATTAGGATTATAACTCCTATTTATCCTCTTCATAACCATATTAAACTATCTTCCCAGTAGAACAATGGCATGGGACAACTCCTCCTGAGACTCAGTACCATTCTCTTTCTTAGAATCTTCAGAACTAGATACCAAAGCTATACTTTTGGTTTTCTTTTCAGGTTCCTCTTCCATTCCTAATTCAAAGGTTTGAAGAGAACCTATCAGCTCATCAACCCTCATCTTGCTGATGTCTTGGGCTTCTTCTATAGCTGTCACCTTCATTTTATATTTCTTGGGAAGAGATCTAAGAATTTTCCTCACCAGCTTCTCTTTAGTCATCCTCTCTCCTAGGGCACTAGAAGCATTTGACAGCTCCAGGACGTTCATGTGGAAATCATGGATGGCCTCATCATCCTTCATCTTCATATTTTCAAACTTTCTTATCAAAAGTTGAAGTCTTGACATCTTGACTCCTTCATGAGTAGTCTTCAAGATATCTCATGCTTCCTTAGCTACTTCATAAGTGTTGACCAACCTGAAGATGTTCTTATCAACACCATTGAATATGGCATTCAAGGCTTTAGAATTCCCAAGGGCAAGCTCATCTTCTTCCTTGGTCCATTCTTCTTCAGGTTTCAGTTTTGAGCTACCCTCTACTTCCTTTCCATTCTCATCCTTTTCCACAATAACATGATGTTTCCATTCTTTCAAAATAGCCTTCCAGGCTCTGCTGTCTAATGACTTCAAGAATGTAACCATACGAGGTTTCCAATAGTCATAATTTGAGCCATCTAGAATAGGGGGTCTATTCACAAATCCACCACACTCCTTGTCCATTGCACTAGAAAGTATCAGCCCTAGATCTCACCCAGATGCAAAGCAGGATGCCTGCTCTGATACCAATTGAAATTCTGGTATCAGATGTGTGATATTAAGTGTGATGTCACAACAACATAATCTGCTATGAACAAGGCAATAAACAATAGTAAATAAACACAATGAATTGTTCACCCAGTTCGGTCTAACTACCTACGTCTGGGGGCTACCAAGCCAGGGAGGAAATTCACTATCAGTAGTATTAAATTACAGACTCAACAATCCCAGTTGACATCTACTAATCTTAATCACTACCCAATGACACTTCAACCTAAGAAACAACTTAGGTATGAGAAACCACTTACTCCCTAAATCACCTCAGTGATACAATTCAAAGATTACACTTTAAAACCCACCTTGATCCTGCTTAACAGCTTTGATCAAGAACACAACACTCTTTCTTAAAAGATCTAGAGTGAATACAATGACAACTCAAAATAGTAACACCAATTCAAACATGAATTGTTTACAAAACACACACGAAGACACAATTGACGCTCAGTCTTTAGCTCTCTTTCTTCATTACCTTCAACAAGGGTTGAGGTTGCTTTTTATAGAATTCTGACTTGGGCTTGGACCTCTTCCAAAATAATCTGATTTGATTTGTTATTAATCATAATTTAAAACAGATTTGATCTTCTAATCTTTTTAAATCTTTTCAAATCAGCCCTAATGTTAGTTACATGATCTGCTCCATATCTGATTGAGAATATAAATATCTTCTCCAAGAAATTCGCATCCAATCTCTCTAACAGATCTCCTCATAACAAACTAACACGCGCAGCCCTAATACATCACAACCTGATGTTCTGATGTTCTGATAACTGATGTCAAGACATCAAGTTTAACATCAGCATATAAAACATCAAACCTGCAACAACTAATGTTAGGAACCAATGTTATGACATCAGACATATGACATCAACATTGTTCAACTTTGTTTTACCAAAATTCCAGCCAATACACGAACTAACACTACGTATCCTCAATCTAACAAGGGAGAGGAAATCAGAGCAGTCGTAGTTCGACCTAACGAGGTCTTAGTGTTTTTTATGAGCGACGTTAAGTTCGCGTCCGGCAGTTAGGGCGATGCCTGTTTGCGACGAGACGGAAGTAACGTGCCCTTTTATGAAAATGGTTAGAAACTGAACAATCCCGAAGGATGAAAAAGGTTTGATTTTGTTTTTGTGTTTTTTAGACAGAAGTGGATTGAAGTTAGTTCATAACTTGCATTGCATCCAAGTCTAAAACATAGGAACGAATGCGTCGCATATCGTCCCCAACAGGACGTACGCTAAACACCCTAGAAGAATGAAGGGAGACCCCCCATTCCCCACTTCCCATATACAAGGCTCATGCGTAATACACATTAAATTTATTAAGTGTTTTAGAAGTGTTATGAGATGAGAAGAGAAGACTCAAAGGAAAAGAAAACACTACGGGGGAATTCTATCCTAATGTTGTCATGCAAAAGATGGCCCTAAGGTTGAGGTATAAGAGCAACCTAAGTCAAAATAAGAGAGAGGGATAGAACTACCTAATGCTTATCCTACCTCACTTTAATCAAAAATTAAGGATGAGCTAGGATCCCAAAGAAGTGTGAAGAAGTTCTACACAATCAAGCATTATATCATGTAATCCCCACATAAAAGAGAAGTAAAAGAGATGAGATGAAGGGAGGAATGAGCATAGATAAAGCTTCACATGCTCATATGTCTCACCTCTTCCCCTACATAAAAGGTTAGTACCAAATCAACACAAGTATTGAATATAGATGGCAAAAAAGTAAACTAAACAAAGCTAGTTGTCTTAAGAAGACAACCTAAGAAGCAAACAAGGTTTGAACTAAAAGGAATGAGTCCTAAGGGTTAAGGATCATCCAAGGTCAGTAGGTACATGTCAAGGTATCCTACTAAGGTCAACATGCCAAAATAAAGTAACCAAAGTCAAACTATGCATCAAAAGATCACACAAATGCAAGTTATGCATTAACTATGCAAGATGAATGCATATGGTTTATGAACATGAATAAATGCACATGCAAACATTAAAGTCAGAAGTAAATGATATTTATAAATGTATAAGGATGTCATTAAGATGGAATATGAATTATGAATTCAAACATTGAGAATGATGAAGCAAGAAGGAGTGAAAACAAACACCACTCAATGTTCAACAAAGAAGCATACTTATAACACAAGTAAAGAATGAAGATGCAAGATGAACATACATGTAAATGAATGCAAGTCAGTAGCATGTGACATTTGTAATGACATTTAAGATGCAATAATGAGCATTCAAAGTCCATACAAGTCTTATGTTGAAGCATATTGAAGATTAGAAGCAAGCATGTTCAAGTTAGGTCAAACAAGTTCTCATGTGTTCATGAAGTTAAGAGACATGCAAGATGAAATTAGAAGTCATGTTATATGATTGACAATGATCACAAACAGAAATGAATCATGTATTAATGGATTTTTAAGATCATACAAGCATTAAGGAAGACAAGCCATCAAAGACATGTAAGAGGATAAGCACCAGTTCACAAAACATTTTAAGTTTAAACAAGTGCATACAAGTCAATCCAAAATGAATAATAAATGACCTATAATATGAGAAAGAGGACCTATAATGTTCACACAACATGTATCAAGAGATCTTAACAAGTACCAACTAGGATTACACACAATGCACCTCAAAACCCTAGCACATGGTCTCTAACATTCACACAAACAAAGGTGCATTTACAAATTCACAAAGAACATGTTAAGAGGCCATGAAAATTGGAAGAAGGCAAGTGAATTAAAGTATAGACAGCAAGTAAACATGCCTCAAAATAATGGATCAAAATTCATTAGGGATCATGCTCAAACATGCTTCACAAGTTCACTCAAGTAGCACAAAGATTAGGCATAAATATGGCATTCAAACATCAACCAAAAATACTTTTAAAAATCCACAAAAAATGAAGAAGGTACCTCAAGATGTCATGAAAGCATGTACCAGTTTTCGTGTTAGAATTCAGCTCATAAGTATGTCAAACAATTCATCAAGGCAACATGTATCATGAACAAAGCTCAACCAAGATGTAACACATTGAAAATTTCACAAAAATAGCAAAATACTCCAAAAATGAAAAATAAAATTTTCAAAAATTATTTAAGTGTATTATGATACTCCATGAATTTACTTAGGATTTTTAGGAATATACTAGTATTTTTAATAAAAGATTTTCATTCGTGTATGAAAAGAAAATAAAAATACAAAAGGAAATAAGCAGGGGGTGCATCCAGAGTAAAAGTCCAGTTCAAACAAGCATTGGGCTTAATGGTGAGGGGTGTGGATTTCAAAAACAACAAGGCCTAGGGCGTGCGGGTCTGCAGAGCATACCATGTGGCTCAGTCAAACAAATTGACTCAATGAGAGCCCTTGGATCAGGTCAGATCAATATGATCAAGAAAGTAGTGTAATCAAATGATTCACAACGCGTGCACATGATACACTAACATGAAACCACCACACATGATCAAATATTTCAAATATAATTCAGAAAAGAGAGCACGTGTATGGGATGCTCTTCATTATTGCACTGGCATCACTAAGAGCGTTGGATAAGAAGAATCAAACAGTTGGGACTTAATCTGAGAAATGCTAGGGTTTATGCCATGTTGAAGGTTCAGGTGGCCGGAGAAGACTCCGGTCGTCTTCTCCGGCGAGCAGCCACCATGCTCCGCCTTACATGTCACCAGAAATGGACAAAACCTATACCATTCTACTCCTTATGTTAAGCAGATTCCAAATCTAGCCTCAAAAATCACATACAATGCACACACAGAGAGAATCGAAGGAAAAATTCTTGCCCTAATTTCAAGATTTATGCTCTTATGGAGCCTATCAACTAGCCAGAGTCACAATATCTCCTATTGAGCTTCAAAACACCAAAAACAAAATTGAATCAAGTTAAAATGCAGAGTAAAGTTGAAGAAGAACATGGACTTTAAAGCTTCCTTTGCTACAAGAGAAAACCAGAGAGGAGAATCCTTATGCACGTGAACCTTGCCTGGCCAAATAAAGGCTATAGAAATGCTTTGAAAGTTCACTGATGAAGATGAAGAAACTTGATGTGCAATGCTATGCTTCACTACCTCTACTCCTTTGATGATCCTTGATGACAAATAATGAATAAATGTGCAGAGAGGGGTGATGAAGATGAAGCTTTGTGAGAGAGAAAATTCAGAGAGAAAGAGAATGAAAATTGGTGAAGTGTGAAGAATGAAGAGTAAGAATGAAAAGTTAGTTAGAGAGGAGCTTTTATATCTTGAATTAACCTCTAACTATCATGGTTGACAGTTAGAACCATGGTTAGAAGTGAGGTTGAGTGAAAATGGGAGTGAAAAGGGAAAATGAAAATGAATTGAAAATGGAGAGTGAAGTGAGAATGGCACGGGTTTAGTTCAATGTGGAGGGAGCATGTGAGCTTATGGTGTGGTTCAAATGGAAGGGTAAAGATGTTATCATGGTACAATATAGCTGATACAAGTTTCTTTTTCTCTTGTTTGAACATACAAGGCAAGAAAAGTACATGAGCAGCATGGTATGCAAGAGATTTGTTTAGTTTATTAAGGCAATGTTTGATGACATTGGATGAAGCATGCGCATGAAGACATAATCACAACAATACAGCTGATTTTGTATTGCATTTGGTTGATTGGCACGGAAGAAAATCAGATTGTATGTTGTTGACTTTAACAGGAAATATCTCATTGATCATGGGATGAAAATGACTGATCTTGGGGTCTTTGGAAAGAGGGAATGGAGGAGAACAACATTGATGTTCAAAGCAACCACAATTGAATCCCTTAAAATGCTTAAAAATGTCCATGAAGGTGTGTAGTCATGACTGAGTTAGCCTGCCTGCTTGCCTTGGTTCGTGCCTGGCTCATGGCCTATGAAATGATCAGCTTGAGTTCATCACTTTTAGCCTCTCAAATGGTTGGTCAAATGAAAAAACCTTCAACAACAAAGTTGAAGAGGGGATCAAGAGGAACAAAAACCATGTTTAACACTTTTTGATTTGGATCCTCCATCATGGAGATAATTGACCTTGAACTTGGACATGTCATGCACACAAGGTGTTTGTAAAAATGACTGCGTGCTGGCTCGCCCATGACTTGCCTGGCTTGTCAAAAATGCCTTGGAAATCCTTAACTTTAATCCATCATATCTCCCTTGATTTTGGTCCGATGGAGATGTTCTTGGTATGGTTTTGAAGCTTTTGAGATGAAATTTCAATAGGCCTCTTGAAACTTTCAGTTTGGAGCTTATATCATAGAGAAAAAATGCCTTAAAGATGACCCTTCAACTTGACAAACTTGCCTTATTTAGAAACCCTAAGTTTCTATTTTTGGAAGTTCTTCATATTTCTTGATTTTTGATGATACCTTTGGACTTTCTTGATCAAATCTTCACCAATGCACATAATTGACTTGAGGAATAAGAATTTGCCCTCAAAAAGTTAGGAGTTGACTTTTTCCTCTGCACAGTTGACTTTTCCCTAATTTGATTAATTCTCAACCAATTGATCAATTGAATATCCTCTGAAATGAACCAATGGCCAATACTTCATCCTTGGACAATTGAGAGCACATGGAAGACCTTGCAATCAAGCCTTGGCTCAAAAACACATTTGCACTGACTTTTTCATCAAAACCCTAATTTTGCACTGGTTAGGAGAATGTGATTCACTTGAGATGCCTCATATACCTTGATCCCATACCAAGCACCAATGATATGCAAAGATGATAATGCAAAGAATGAAATGAAACATAAGCCAGCTAGTGTCAAAAGCATGAGGGTAAATTTTGGGGTGCTACACATTTCATATGTTTGTTTACATGCTTGTGTGTGATGGTTTTACTTCTGTTATGGTTTGGATTCATCCCCATTTGAGAAATTGTATCCCCACTCCCATAAAGTGTAAATATTTTAATCTTTGTGCTTTGATTGTTAGTTTCTTAGGTTCTCTCTTAATGCAAGATAAAATAAATCACCCTCTTTTCAAAAACAAGACAAATAAGCTTGATCCAACGTCAAGCATTTTTCATAAAGAAAATAAATAGGGTTTTCCATCACCATTAACCCATAAATCAATCACCCTCCATATTGCATTTACGTTTGTAAGTCGATTGTTTTTACGATCGCCATCAACCTACACATTCACCAAAATCTTTCTTAAAACAACCAATAAACCCTTGATCCAACATCAAGTGGCCTTTTTCCTAATCAAATTTAAAACACCTTGAAATGCAAGAAGAATTGTGCGCCACGAGGAGGTTTAAACTCTCTCTTAGGCTTGAGAATGCATATAAACCTCCCCAACATAGGAATAAACCCTTAAGTTTGTCTCAATAAGAGAGTGTTTTTATATGTCTTGTACAAAGCCCAAGACGGAGGCTAAAAGAGTTGACTCAATAAGAGAGTCTTGCAAAGGTGATTGACCCAACAAGAGAGTCTGAAAGTTGATTGACTCAACAAGAGAGTCTTTTATATTCAATAAGAGAGTGATTTGCTGCCTCGTACGAAGCCAGAGATTGAGGCTAAAAGGAGATTGACCCAACAAGAGAGACTTGAAAAGTGATGGACTCAACAAGAGAGTCTGAAAAGGTTGGCTCCGCTAGGGGGAGAATTATAGTACACAGCCCAAGAGGAGGCTGACTGTCTCGAGGAAAGATTATTATACAAAGCCTAAGAGGAGGATATCTTACTACTGAGGATTAGATCCATAGGCAGGCCCAAGGGTGGGGAACTCTCATGAGAGAGATCGGGTTTCTGTTGGAGATTTATCTAGAGTGATCGGTGTTTTTTCCTATGTTTGAAGGGACTTGAGAATGTCTTTGAGACTCAAAGGGGGTTTAAACTCTCCAAGTCTACTGGTGTTGAAGAGTTTTATCTTTTATAGGATGCCCAAAAGAGGGCAAGGGCCTTAAGGGATGAGAATCAACCCTAAAGTGGCCTGAGGTTTGACACTGGAAAGACTGCTCTAGCAAAGGATGACTAAGTTCTATCTTATACCTTTAAGAGGTCGTTAGGGTGCTTGTATTAAGCCCAAGAGAAGGCATGAGAACTTCTAAGAAGTCGAAGGGTCCTCGTACAAAGCCCAAAAGGAGGCGTGGATGCTTTTTGGAAGCCTGTGGGTCCCTAAACTAAGAGAAGTTCACGAAATGCAATTCACAAAGATGAGATCATTCCAGGAAAGTTCGAGGGTTTGGAAGAAACTCAAGAGATGCTATTCACAGAGAATAGATTAACTCCGAGGAGTAGAATTTCTTTGACAATTTCTAAGGGTGACAGTTTGAGAAAAGGTTCACCGAGAATACTTCCTTTCTCTTTGTTCCATATTATTTAACCCAAAGAGAAGGGAAAACTGTATCTGGAGATCCTATGGGGATCTAGTTTTGTTTGTATTTAAAGAGTGACCAACAGGGCTTTACCTAGTTCTAGACGTAGTTACCGGGGAAAACTCAAAATAACTATACTAGTATATATACAGTTGATATATGACAAGTATTTTTTAAAAGGTATGAAAGAAGACTAACCATGCACAGCTTCCCACAACACAGTTATGTATATGAAAGCATATAAAAGAAAGCAGATAAACAGTTACCTGTTGTAGAGCTTCCATGCTGTTTTGTTAGTTGTTCTACAGAGAATTTAAAGAATGTTTTGATAGCAACTATACATTTGGATTCAAAATCAAAGGAGAAAGTATTTTGAACAGAGATCGGGGCTTACAACTCAGGGAGAGGCCCATATCTTAACAGTGATTGCATTGTTGTCTTGACTTTGTACAGGGACTTATACAAGTGAATGAGGCCCAAAGAAAGGTTTTCTGTACAAAGGGATGGCTCTTACACTCTCTCAAGAGGGCCAAAGAGTTTGAAAATGAATAAAGATGGGTCTTATAGCTCAAGGAGAAGCCCAGAGATTCTGTTAAAAAGGCGACGATCGCGCCGAACTTTTGAAAATACACAGATGGACTTATACAATGCGTGAAGCCCATAGAAAGGTTATTTACAAAAGGGTTGGGTCTTACACTCTATTAGAGGCCCAAACACTTTTTAAGAAAAGGAATGGGACTTATAGCTCGAGGAGAGGCCCAGATGATTATTTGTTTGAAAAATGGCGATCGCGCCGAGGTTTGAAAACACAGTGGATCTTATACGATGACGGGGGCCCAAATTATTTTGGTTTTCAAAAGGGTTTGGGTCTTACACTCTATTAGAGGCCCAAAGATTATTTAAAGAAAAGAAATGGGACTTACAACACAAGGGTAGGCCCGGGTGATTTGATTTTGATCTGGCGATCGCGCCGAGATTTTGGTTTTTTAACGCAGGGGGACTTATACAATATCTGAGGCCCAAAATAGTTTTTGTTAAAAGAGGATTGGGTCTTACACTCTATTAGAGGCCCAAAGAGTTTGAAAAAGATTTGTTTAGGGTGATTAAGATCAAAACCCTAAATTAATTTCAAAATGTATTTTAGTTAAATAAAAATTTGATTAAAATGATCAAAATTATCAAACATGTGTGAAAAAAAAGTTGTGATCTTGGATTAATGTTTGAAAAATCGTGTTTTTATCCATATAATGATTGGAAACCATTTAAGTTTGGAAAATCAAGAAAGAAAAAATACTTTAAATGTCAAAAAACAAATAAAAATTAATTCTTTGCAAAAATATCAAGTATATGAAATAAATAATAATTTTGGGAAATTATTGTAAAATAAAATATTTTAACATTTTTGTGAATTATTAAAAAGAGAATCAGCTCAAAATCATTAAAAACCAGAGAGAAATTAGTTTTTGAATCAATTAAATAAAATCACAAAAATTCAAATATTTAAAAATTCAAAAAAGGATGCCAAGAACACCAAGTTCTTTCCCACGCCCTCTGTTTCTTCAGATTTGCATTTTCCCCTCAATCTCACTGAATACTTGATGAAATCACACAATCCACATATCAATCTACTCGTTTTCACCTCACGATCATGTCTATGGTTTTTAATTTCATTTATTTTAAGCATGGGATAAGAAATCAAGACAAAACGTCAAGAACCCTAAATTCTGCATGGAGGCTGGGAATTTTGATACACGATTCATACAAAGCAATTAATTGAGGGGAAATCCTCCATACATGATTATGAACATATGGCAAATTTGTTGTGCGAGGAAATATGCATGAATCATGAAATGACCAAGTTTAGGCTTACTTGAAGGTTGTGGCAGCAAGAGCAATTTGATTTTTGAGTTGGAGGTATTACAGATGAGTTATGATGATCTGAACAACTTTCCTACATCATATGGAATGTGTTTAAATGCTTGGAGTGATTGGAAATGGACTGGAACAGGTTATGGCACCTCAACTGCAACTTGGTTGAAAACTTGAGCAATTGGCTGGTGATTTTCTGAAATTGGTGTTCCAGATGTTGTTTAAGTGTTTGGATCACTTCTATATGATGTTTATGAGGTGTGTGTGTGATTGGTTTGGTTGGAATTATTCTCAAACTCAAAACCCAATAGTGACTTGCTTTAGAAGGCAATTTTGGAAGTGAGAAGGTGATTTTGAGGAAAGCATCAGTTTGGGTGCTTTGGTGTACTCAGACTGATCACAAATGAGCTCTATTTAGCGTACGTCCCGTCTTGGGTCGATATGCAAGGCATTCGATCCTATGTCATAGACTTTAATGCAATATGTGTTACAAACACAAAATAATCAAAACACTTCTTCTTAAAATACAAAAACAAACAATTCTCTTCTTATCTTCCTCACTCCGTTCATAAAGGATGCGTCATTTCCATTCTACCACAAACAGGTAAATCCTAAGACTCCGTACAACGAGCTGTGACACCTAACTGCTAGAACGCGAACCTTGGTGAACTCCACTTAAAAAACACAAACAAAACAATCCATCCCTAGTGAAGGGAACTACGTCGCTCTGATTCTCGTGTGCGAGCGGGATACGTAGGCAGGAGATTGTGCGAGATCTCTCTGAGCACCACCCTTCTCTTTTCCCCAAACCGTAGTCCGAACTACGTTGACTCTGACTTTCCCATTGCACGAGGGAATACGTAGCCCTAGGACTCCGAGGATGTCCTACCGAGTCACTTCTTTTCCTTTTCTTCCCCGTTTCTTCGTTCTTTCCCGTTCCTGTTCCTACTCGTGTCCAGTAGCAGTGGAGCTCCAGATGACGACACCCTTTGATCGTAACAACAAGCGTGGATCCCATTGAGTACGATGGACGCGAAGGGGTGCTAATACCTTCCTCTCGCGTAACCGACTCCCTTACCCGTTTCTCTTGGTCGCGAGACCATGCTTTTCCCTTCCCTCAGGTTTACGCAGTGTTTCCTTTCCCTCTCTTGGGATAAATACACATTGCTGGCGACTCTGTTTCTGCGCCACTTTCGCGTTTGTACCTGGATGAAAATCCCGGGAGCGACAGCTGGCGACTCTGCTGGGGATCTGTTCCCTAAGCGACTCAATCCTAGCGCTTGCTTGTTTTCGATTATAGGGTGTTTTATCTATTTGCTTTACTCGCTTTATTTTTGGCATTGTTGCATGTTTATTGTTTTATTACATTTACTTGCTTTCCATTTACTGTTGCCATATATATTGTACTGTGATGGACTGTATTGGTTTTTCTGTTTGGTGGGATGGGTGATCTAAGAGATAAACCCATTACACAGGCTTGAGAGTACATGTAGGATTAAAGTGGAAAGTAGTGTGGCCTACGTATCGTCTTGGTACGTACGGTTTACACGAAATCCACACCGAGACGAGGTTTTCTTGGGAGATGTTCTGATTTGCGCGTCTTGTGCATTTCGGGGTGTTAACCTAGGAAGCTGTCGACCCTGGTGACCATTCCCGAGGACTCAGTTGCGGCACTCCTCCCGAGATGTGATAATGGCAAACCCATTACACTTCTCAATTCGAGGACCCAATGCTGGGAATTCGCTATAGGATATCCTTTTTTAAAGAGAATTAGTGGAGGCACTCCTCGATTGGCGATAATACTGTACCCCGAGGGATGAATGTACTATTGCTTCTCGACCTTAGTGCCAGAAGCTGAGGACCTTTCGTTTTGAGGTGAATCAGTTGAGGCCTCCTCAATTGATGATGATGCCAAACCAGAAGTGGTGAACGTATCATCATTTCTCGACCTGAGAGCCCGGGATACTGAGGGTGCTAGTACCCACATGTGAGAATGGGCGGGTGTTTACAGGTTTGCAGGTAACCGTAACCTTCTACCTACCTAGGTTTTTGGTTTTCTTATCAGTGTGGACTTATTAGCCTGGTATTCTGTTATTCTCTTCAGAGCAGACCTTTGAACTTATCCAGTCAGCAGTACAGCAGCTATTTAGGATTTATGGATACCGTGATCCCATGTCTTTGCATTTGTATCACATGACATTTTTCATTCTCATACTCATATACATAACAGGTATTCAGAGAGGGGATTCTTATTCTGACTTGGTATTTTCTTCAGAACTGCAAACCTGACTTCTCACCACTACGCAACTCGAAGCAATTAGAGGAGAATCATGGATCAGGTGCGAGCAGAGTCGTCGGAATTCTAGACTCGTATGGCTCAGTACATGGAGGTGATGCAGGGTATAGCTCAACATCAAGAGGAATTAAGGGCGGTTATTCGTAGGGTTGCTGCTGTTATCCCAGAGGCTGGTAGTGGGAATGTAGTTGGTAACACTCTGGGCGGAGTTGTGAATCCTCCACGTGCTGGTCTTCCTCTAACCTCTCCTATGAGTCAATCCAGAGGAAGTGCTGCTAGGATTCATGTTCCTCGTCAGAAGGTGGATAATCAGGAAGAACAATTTTACGATGCTGAGATGAATTTCCCTACTGACACGGACAACATGCTTTGTATGCTTGAAGAGGATTGAAGGCTTTAAAGGGCCAGAATACTTTGGGCATTGACATGTATGACTTAGGGTTGGTCCCAGGTGTGAAAATTCCTCTGAAGTTCAGGGCGCCTGTTTTCGAAAAGTACAATGGATCACCTGCCCCAAGCTTCACATCAGGGCATATTCCAACAAAATGGCTGCCTATACAGATGATGAGAGGCTGCTGATACATTTCTTTCAGGACAGCCTAATTGGGGCATCTTTAGACTGGTATATGAGCTTGGAGAGAATGCATATTAAAAGCTAGAGAGATTTGGCAGAAGCTTTCATTAAGCATTACCAGTACAACATGGACATGGCGCCCAATAGAATACAATTGCAGAATCTTTCTCAGAGACAAAACGAAAGCTTTAAAGAGTACGCCTAAAGGTGGCGCGAATTGGCTTCCCAAGTTCAACTTCCGATGCTGGAAAGAGAGTTTGTTGATATGTTCATGGATACGCTTCAGGGGCATTATTATGAGAAGTTGGTTGGATGTTTGTCAGCTGGATTTTCAGGTCTTGTATTGGCAGGAGAAAGAGTCAAAAATGGCATCAAAACGGGAAAGATTCGAATTGCTGTTGAAGATGCAAAGAAGTCTTATGCTGAGTCCCCCAAGAGAAAGGAAGGAGAAACTAGTGCTGTTTATTTCCTCCTATTGTTCAACAGCCTGTTCAGTATCAGTAACCTTATGCTCATCAGCAGCAGAGACAACAAAGATCACGGAGGCCTACGAGAAGGTTCGATCTGCTCCCTATTCCTCACAGTGATGTTCTTGCCCGTCTACTTGAGAGTTCTCTGGTAGAACTAAGAGATGCCAAGCCTGTCCCTAACCCCATTCCTCCTGATTATGATCTGGATGCTAGATGCGAGTATCACTCAGACACACCGGGTCAATCCATTGAAAATTGCAACGTGTTCAAGCACAAGGTGCAAGACCTGGTAGACTCGGAGATCATTGCATTCACTAAAGATGATATGTACATCAATTGAAGCCTCCTGTCTCAAGGGAGCACTCAGTTTTCAAGGACGCCCAGACAGAATCAAGCCTCCTCCGCGATGGCAATCTTCAGCTTCTTTACTGCATTTTCATTTGTAGTTTTTCATTTCTTGTTAAAGCATTGTATGCATAAAAAACTTGTTTGTGTTCTGAATGATGTTTTAATGCAATGAATATGTTTTGTCTTAAAGTAATTCGTTTTTATTCATTCATATAATGTTTCTATGCATTACAATACCAACCTTCTTGCTTTAACTCTTGGAGGGAGGATGATGAGGTAAAAAGACAAAATCTTTGGTTGTGTGCTTTTGGATAAAACCATATTGAGGATGTACAGGCATTGCTTCAAATTCCTAAACACCGGAGATATAAGGGAGATAGACACTTGTTAACCCTTTTGAGCCTTGAAGTAGGAGTTTCTTTCTGAAAACGAAAAACCCTCACATTTAACCAGGGCAAGGGTAGTTGTTAGTAATTTGACCAAGCGTGCAGATTTCAAAAGGAATGTGCATCTGAGGACCCATTACCTTTCTTCCCTTACACATCAGGAGATCAAGGGACGTGAAACCACAATGGTTATCCCTCATCGACCAAGGAATGAGGCAGTCACAATCCTGTCAAACGAGTCAGAAAAACCAGTGTCGCACAATTTGTTCAAAAAAAAAAGAGAATCAAAAGAAAGAAAAAGAATAAAGAGACAGCCTGCTAAGTCCAAAACATGAAAACAAGCGACTTAGGCAAAAGTTAGGGCATCCCGCTGGACTTCAAAATCAAAAGATCCAAAAATAATCCGTCCAAGCAAAATAAGGGAAATAAAAAACAAATGAAAAGAAAAAGAAGGGATCAAGAGAAAATCCTCGACAAAGAACAAGTCGTGTGACCGGAAAACACCAAAGGCACAAAAAAGGGTGACCTCTTAGGTTCCTTAACCATCGATTCTCACAAAAATCCTTTTGGGAGATGAGCACTTGCGCCAAATTATTGAGCGTAGGACTGGAGAACATTAAGGAGAATGGGTGGGTAAAAATAAATTTTGATCCATAAATCCTTTTTTCTAAAACCGCGAACCAGACCGCTTTATAACCCTTAAAAGTCCTAATTGAAACAAGGTTTATTCCGATGGCGTACTTCGACGAGATAGCGTTCCTGACTCCCATGAGTTGTGCTAATAAGATTTTTGTTGGTATTGCATGTGCATATGTGTTTTCCCTTCAAAAATAAATGTCGTAAGTAGTGACTCGTTCACAAGGTTTTGCGACACATTTTTAATAAACTTCAAGGTTAACATGTTTGTTGCATTAGAATTATCATTCTCATAATAAACTTGTTATGCTTGCATACATGTGCCTAAGCATTAATGAAGCTTACACAATGAGCGTCAGTCGAGAAGCTTGATCCTGCCGAGTTGGGATACTTGAAAATTCTGAAGGACATTCGTATCAAGGGGCATGTTGCCAAAAGACTCAGTGCAGAGTGGGCTCTCCCCAGTAAGTCGTGTTAAGATGTAGCCAATCTGGGGCAGTCATGTCGAAAAATCTCTCTCAAGTTCATTTGTTCTGGTGCATTCATTCGAAGATCAGGGGCAGTCACGTTGAAAAATCTCTCCAAAGTTCATTTGTTCTGGTGCATTCATTCGAAGATCAGGGGCAAAGTCACTTCAAAGCTCACATCGAGGCCGACCACCTCAAGACCATGAGAAATTATCCTCTCCAGAAGGCAGTTGATCAGAGGTACCTCTTCAAGGTTCAAAATACTGAGGCAGAGTATTTTAAGTCATTACAAGTCCTCTCGAGGAAAATTCCTTCATAAATCATACAGTCTGGGGCAGTCACGTTGGGATTCGATAAATCTCTCCAAGAGTTTGATGAACCTGGGGCAGTGTGAACGCCCGGTCTTCTATAAAATCCTCTTGAGATGATTTCTTTCATTAGACCCTGTGGTCTGGGGCAAGTCAAGAGTTAAAGGAACCGCTGTTCACTCTTGATAATCAGTATGCAGTTGATCAGCAGAAACTTGAAGGGCTAAGCTTTCAAAGTCTCTCTGTAACACCCCTTCTATACCCCGTACAAAAAGACCGGAATAAACTAATCTTATAAATAAAACATCAGAGCAAAGATTAAGTCATTTAGATATAAACAGAGATGTCACATCAACATGAACTAAAAACAACCTGCTCATAAAGATATATAACACCTGGATAGTTTTTATAAACAGAGGAACTCCGTTCCAAAATATCAGCATTCAGCTACAGAATTAAAGCGGAACATCCATAACTGATGTCATCACAAAATATAAGTATGTCATATACATATTCATACAAAGCCACTATATACAAGCCAAAAGAAACATCTACACTCGAACCCCGACTACCCGTGTTACATATCAGAGCCGACGAAACGACAAAAAGACGAAGACACTAATCTTCGCAAAAGACCTCCATCGTCTAATCTGCAATGCCATTACAGCATTAAACCACAGCAGAAGGGTGAGAAACAGGATTATAATATAATTGCATATCATTATAAAACACTTAGCAAAATATGCACAATTATTCTCACCACACAAATACGATACTTGTAAACAACACAAGACATATTAAACCCATTTCACACATCAATCACATAAGCATATACATTAACACAATGCATAACAAATCCTTCTCAAAATTCAACACATAAACATTTATGTAATGAATTATGCAAATGCACAGAGACCGACACAACGACTCTACGCATGCGGTACCATTAGTCCCCTAGGAACTCTTGGAATCATCGCTCGTTACTTAGGGTAACTCCCCGTCGGGCATACGATGTTCCCCGTCGCTACCACTTATCAACAAGCATACAACGTTATGGATCGTTTTTAGTCCTTTATAATAGGCACACGATCAATACAACAATTGCTTACACCCATAAGGGATCTACAATTCAACATGCATTGTTTACACCCACAAAGGGATCTTACAATGTCTTCATGCATTGTTTACACCCACAAAGGGATCTTACAATGTCTTCATGCATTGTTTACACCCACGAAGGGATCTTACAATGTCTTCAACATGATGCATGTCATATAATGACCCATGGGAATCAAGACTCATACATTAAATCATGCATTTCAAGTACATATAATACAATGCACATATTTGCCAAACGGCCACAAATCTTCACCACAACATCATATACCCATCAAACATCCCCCACACAAGTCATATGTTACATATCATATCCTATCGCACAATATAGAAAATAACTCAAAATTCCATTTTTACGGTTTCTCAGAAAAGTCGGCTAAAAGTCGGCCAAAAATAATATTTTCTATCATCATCAAAAAGTACTCATCGACAGCTTCGATTCGGTATAAAGAACTCTTAAATACGATAAACGGTTAACAAGATATGAATATTTCAAAATAACGCAAAAACATAAACCGGACGCCCGACACTACGAAACGGTTCGTAAAAACTGTACCGATTGGACCAAGTTCAGACCTCAAAACTATTTTTCCTAGAAAGAACATCTCGTTAGCTTTCCAACACTTCGAACGGGGGTTAAAACCGACTTACGGTTCAAGAGATATGAATTTTCGAAGTTTCCCCGAAAAACCAGATTTTTATGGTTCAGCACAGTATGTATCGATACATAGGCTTATGTATCGATACAAAAAGCCACATGTATCGATACATAGCACGCATGTGTCGACACATGCTGTAGTGAAAATGCTGTTTTTCCCAATTTTCACAGTATGTATCGATGCATAGGGGTTATGTATCGATACATAACTCTGTTTTTCCTCAAAAACCAGATTTTCTCAAAATACACCTTTGCTGTCCCTTTTCCAAAATGCCCAGAAACTCGACTAAATCGAACATTTTCACCGAAACAAACATATACGCCCAACCACCAAATACATAAGAACAATTTAGAACACATAAACGAAATTTCTACGACGTTCGATTTTTCGATTAAATTTTAACCTCTCAAAAACCAAAATTTTCAAACATCACCAAATCGAATAAAAAGCACGACATACGACGACCTAACCTCACTCAATACTACTACGTAATTTATTTCGAATTCTAACCGTGAAACCGTCGGTTTTTATTGATTTCCTACAATTCGACCTAAACGGACAAAACAACGGAAACATAACGAAAACTAACCAAAACATAACCAAACTTCATGAAACTTTAAACAGCAGCTCACATACATATAACCAACCGACACATGTATTTATACGACTTTTCGACCGTAAAAACATCGGTTTCTATCGATTTCGTCCAATACGACATAAATGGAAACATATGGAAAACCAACCTAAACATCCACACAAAACATTCATAATCATACACAATGATATAATAACCGAGTTTCGCACCCTTACCCGATTTAATCGTGTTCTAGAAAGTCGGGAGATTGATTTCTTCCTTCACAAGTTTTTCCTCTCTTTTCTTCTTTCTCTTCTCTTTTCTTCTTCTCTACTTCTCTTTTCTCTCTTTTTCTTTCTATTCTTTCTATTTCTATTTTTCTTTTCTTTTCTTACTAACTTAGTGAAATTAAATGTGAAATGTCCAAAATACCCTCACACTCAAATATCTCGCAAACGTTCCCAAAATGCGATAAAATATATTCCCGCCGAAAATAACATATTTTCACATAAAAGTCGAAATTAGAATAAAATAATAATAAAATAATCCAAAAAGACTCAATACAATAAAACTGGCAAAAACTGGGGCGTTACAATTCTCCCCCACTTAGAAATTTTCGTCCTCGAAAATAATACCTGATACAAACAACTCCGGATACGACTCCCGCATCCGACTTTCCAATTCCCAAGTCAAATTGCCCTCAGCAGCGCCTCCCCACGCCACTTTCACAAGTGCAATCTCCTTGCCTCTTAACCTTTTCAACTCGCGATCTAAAATCCTCACCGGTAAAACCTCAACCATAAGATTATCTCTTACCTCAACCTCATCCATCGGAATCACATGAGACGGATCTGGAACATACTTCCGTAGCTGTGAAACATGGAAAACATCATGTAGATTCGAAAGATTCGGTGGCAATGCTATCCTGTAAGCCACTGCACCAACTCTTTCGGATATCTGATATGGACCAATAAAACGTGAAGTAAGCTTCCTCGACTTCAAAGCACGTCCAACACCAGTCACCGGCGAAACCCTCAAAAACACATGGTTACCCGCTTGAAACTCAAGATCTCTTTTCCTTTTATCATGATAACTCTTTTGCCTACTCTGAGAAGCTTTCATCTTCTCCCGAATAAGTTTCACCTTTTCCGTCGTTTGTTGAACTAACTCAGGTCCAACTACTGCACTTTCACCAGATTCATGCCAACACAAAGGTGTTCGACATCTTCTTCCATATACGTAAACTCGATCAATGAAAGAAAACTGTCCCAAACTCTACCTTGCTCAAGAATACAAGATCTCAGTAAATCTTCCAATGACTGAATTGTTCTCTCCGTCTAACCATCAGTCTGCGGATGATAAGCAGAACTCAATCTCAGCTTAGAACCTAACGCCTTTTGCAAACTTTCCCAAAATCTGGAAGTAAACCTCGGGTCACGATCAGAAACAATACTCAACGGAACGCCATGTAACTTCACAACCACACTGATATAAATCTCAGCCAAACGCTCCATAGAATAACTGATATCAATCGGAATGAAATGCGCCGATTTAGTCAGTCTATCCACGATCACCCAAATAGCATTATGCCTACTCGGAGAATTAGGCAAACCCGTCACAAAATCCATCGAAATACTATCCCATTTCCACTCCGGAATATCCAACGGTTGCATTAATCCTGCAGGCCTTTGATGTTCCACTTTCGACTTCTGACAAGTCAAACACGCATAAACAAACTGAGCCACATCTCATTTCAAACCAGACCACCAAAATATTTTCTTCAAATCTTGGTACATCTTATTAGCACCAGGATGTATACTCATACTACTCCGGTGTCCTTCCTCAAGAATCATCTTTTTCAACTCTGCATCATCCGGTATACAAATTCTACCACGGAATCTCAAAATACCCTGATCATCCACTTTAAAGTCACCGTTCACTTCTTGATTTCCAACAAGCAACAAATCAACAAGTTTCAAGTCCAACTTCTGTTTCTCTATAACAGACAACAGAAAATCATTAGTGATCTTTAACATACCAAGCTTCACACTCTCATGTGAAAGCTCACAAACCAAACTCAAGTCTCGAAATTGTTCCAGAAGTTCCCACTCTTTCACCATCAAAGCAGATATACGCAAAGATTTCCGACTCAAAGCATCAGCTACCACATTAGCCTTACCAGGATGGTAATTCAAGCTAAAGTCATAGTCCTTCAGAAGTTCCAACCATCTCCGTTGTCTCATATTTAACTCTTTCTGATCAAACAAGTATTTTAAACTTTTATGATCACTAAAGACTTCAAATCTAGCACCGTAGAGATAATGCCTCCAAATCTTTAATACAAAAACCATCGCAGGTAATTCCAAATCGTGAGTAGGGTAATTCTTCTCATGAACTCGTAACTGCCTCGAAGCATAAGCAACCACCTTACCATCTTGCATCAAAACACCACCTAAACCAATTAGAGATGCATCACAATACACAACGAACGATTCATTAGGATTCGGTAAGATCAAAATCGGAGCTGTAGTCAATCTCTTCTTCAGCTCGTTGAAACTTTCTTCACATTGAATATCCCAAATAAATGCCTTACCCTTACAAGTCAGTTGAGTCAACGGAAGTGCCAACTTGGAAAAACCTTCGATAAACCTCCGGTAATATCCAGCCAAACCCAGAAAACTTCGAATTTCAGTAACAGATCTAGGAGCCTCCCATTGTAGAACTGCCTCTACTTTGGAGGGATCCACAGCAATACCATTACCTGAAATCACATGCCCAAGAAAACTCACTTCTGACAACCAGAACTCACACTTGGACAGTTTGGCATAAAGTTTCTTCTCCTTCAGAATCTGCAACACAATACGCAAATGTTCCGCATGTTCCTCCTGTGACTTAGAATAAACCAAAATGTCATCAATAAAAACAACAACAAAATGATCTAAATGCTCATGGAATATACGATTCATATACTCCATAAACACACCCGGCGCATTAGAAACCCCGAACGGCATCACAGAAAACTCGTAATGTCCGTATCGTGTCCTAAAGGCCGTCTTCTGAATATCCTCCTCTTTAACCCGAATCTGATGGTATCCTGACCTCAAATTAATCTTACTAAACACACTTGCACCCACTAGTTGATCCATCAAGTCATCGATCCTTGGAAGTGGATACTTGTTCTTAATCGTCACTTTATTCCACTGCCGATAATCGATACACAAACGCATACTTCCATCTTTCTTTTTGACCAACAAAACAGGAGCACCCCAAGGTGATACACTAGGCCTTACAAACCTCTTTTCCAACAACTCATTCAATTGTCTTTTCAACTCCACCAACTCAGATGCTGACATCCGATATGGTGCCATAGATACAGGTCTAGTACCAGGAACTAGGTCTATAGAAAACTCCACCTCTCTTTCTGGCGGCACATCTGAAAAATCATCCGGAAACACCTCCTGAAAATCACACACAACAGGAAAACTTCCAATTGCAACTTGACTCTCCACAGACAACGATGCAAACAATCCAAACAACTGAGCTTCCTCCGCCAAAAGTTTCTTCAACTCTTTGGTAGATAAGAAACCAGATTCCCTTTCTTCTTCAAGAGAAGGAAATCTCACCCGCTTAAGATAACAATCAAGATGAACACGATTGAACTCTAACCAGTTCATTCCCAGAATCACGTCCAAACCCTTCAATGGCAAACATACCAAGTCCATCACAAAATATCTACCAAAAATTGTCAAAGGACAACTTAAACAAACGAAAGAAGTAGTTACCGACCCCGAAGCTGGAGTATCGATAACCATCTCTCCATCCATCTTAGACAACACCAAATTCAAACGTTTCGCACAATTAATCGAAATAAACGAATGTGTCGCTCCAGTATCAATAATAGCAATTAAAAGATTACTATTAATAAAACAAGTACCTCTGATCAAACGATCTGCATTAGTAGGCTGAGCTCCCGCCAATGCAAATACTTTCCCTCTAGGTTGAGCTTGCTTCGGTTTCGTGCACTTTGTACTATAGTGACCATTCTCCCCACAATTATAACACTTGATCGCATTCCTCCTACAATCAGCAGCCACATGACCCGTCAAACCACAATTAGAACACTTGTTCATATTCCTCTTACATTCCGATATACGATGACCTAAACCACCACAATTATAACATTTCACCGAAGAATTCATTCCTCCTCCACTAGGCTTCCTATCAAAAGTAAACTTCTGTTTCCCTTTATCGACAGGGGTAGCATAAGGCCTACCTCTGAACTGCCCCTTTCCTTTCCTATCATTCAGATTCTTGTAATGAGTAGCACGTGCCTTACTATCTTCATCAAAAATCCGACTCTTGTTCACCAACACTGAAAACTGTCTTATCTCCTGATAACCGATACCCTGCTTGATTTCTGGCCTCAAGCCATTCACAAACTTCAAACACTTTGACCTCTCAGAACCAGCCGTATTATAATTAGGACAGAACTTCACAAGTTCCTCAAACTTAGCAGCATAATCCGCAACAGAGGAATTATCCTGCTTCAGTTCAAGAAATTCAATTTCCTTTTTACCTCTCTCATCTTTCGGAAAATACTTTTCAAGAAAAGCATCTTTGAACATAGCCCATGTAACCACTATCTCATCCTCCTCAAACCTTTGAGAAGCATTCGCCCACCAGTCTTCAGCTTCCTTTTCCAACATATGAGTACCAAACTGCACCTTCTGATCCTCGGAACACCTAATGAAACGGAAGATCTTCTCAATCTTCTTCAGCCAAATCTGTGCTCCCTCAGGATCATGAGTACCCTTGAAGCTCGGTGGATTATTCTTCTGAAACTTATCCATACTACGCGATTCCTCGTCCGCCGTAGCATTGGGTAAATTCTGCATTGCTTGCGCCATAGCTTGCATGGCCGCAGTCATAGCAGCAGCACCTCTTCCAGCCATAATCTGAACGTTCCCAACGTTAGCAAATTATGGTTAAACAACCACTCAACAGAGTGCAACAGACCAACAAGACACAACAGACACGACAACATGGTCGGACAAACCAAACATTAGCTCTGATACCACTTAATGTAACACCCCTTCTATACCCCGTACAAAAAGACCGGAATAAACTAATCTTATAAATAAAACATCAGAGCAAAGATTAAGTCATTTAGATATAAACAGAGATGTCACATCAACGTGAACTAAAAACAACCTGCTCATAAAGATATATAACACCTGGATAGTTTTTATAAACAGAGGAACTCCGTTCCAAAATTTCAGCATTCAGCTACAGAATTAAAGCGGAACATCCATAACTGATGTCATCACAAAATATAAGTATGTCATATACATATTCATACAAAGCCACTATATACAAGCCAAAAGAAACATCTACACTCGAACCCCGACTACCCATGTTACATATCAGAGCCGACGGAATGACAAAAAGACGAAGACACTAATCTTCGCAAAAGACCTCCATCGTCTAATCTGCAATGCCATTACAGCATTAAACCACAGCAGAAGGGTGAGAAACAGGATTATAATATAATTGCATATCATTATAAAACACTTAGCAAAATATGCACAATTATTCTCACCACACAAATACGATACTTGTAAACAACACAAGACATATTAAACCCATTTCACACATCAATCACATAAGCATATACATTAACACAATGCATAACAAATCCTTCTCAAAATTAAACACATAAACATTTATGTAATGAATTATGCAAATGCACAGAGACCGACACAACGACTCTACGCATGCGGTACCATTAGTCCCCCAGGAACTCTTGGAATCATCGCTCGTTACTTAGGGTAACTCCCCGTCGGGCATACGATGTTCCCCGTCGCTACCACTTATCAACAAGCATACGACGTTATGGATCGTTTTTAGTCCTTTATAATAGGCACACGATCAATACAACAATTGCTTACACCCATAAGGGATCTACAATTCAACATGCATTGTTTACACCCACAAAGGGATCTTACAATGTCTTCATGCATTGTTTACACCCACAAAGGGATCTTACAATGTCTTCATGCATTGTTTACACCCACGAAGGGATCTTACAATGTCTTCAACATGATGCATGTCATATAATGACCCATGGCAATCAAGACTCATACATTAAATCATGCATTTCAAGTACATATAATACAATGCACATATTTGCCAAACGGCCACAAATCTTCACCACAACATCATATACCCATCAAACATCCCCCACACAAGTCATATGTTACATATCATATCCTATCGCACAATATAGAAAATAACTCAAAATTCCATTTTTACGGTTTCTCAGAAAAGTCGGCTAAAAGTCGGCCAAAAATAATATTTTCTATCATCATCAAAAAGTACTCATCGACAGCTTCGATTCGGTATAAAGAACTCTTAAATACGATAAACGGTTAACAAGATATGAATATTTCAAAATAACGCAAAAACATAAACCGGACGCCCGACACTACGAAACGGTTCGTAAAAACTGTACCGATTGGACCAAGTTCAGACCTCAAAACTATTTTTCCTAGAAAGAACATCTCGTTAGCTTTCCAACGCTTCGAACGGGGGTTAAAACCGACTTACGGTTCAAGAGATATGAATTTTCGAAGTTTCCCCGAAAAACCAGATTTTTATGGTTCAGCACAGTATGTATCGATACATAGGCTTATGTATCGATACAAAAAGCCACATGTATCGATACATAGCACGCATGTGTCGACACATGCTGTAGTGAAAATGCTGTTTTTCCCAATTTTCACAGTATGTATCGATGCATAGGGGTTATGTATCGATACATAACTCTGTTTTTCCTCAAAAACCAGATTTTCTCAAAATACACCTTTGCTGTCCCTTTTCCAAAATGCCCGGAAACTCGACTAAATCGAACATTTTCACCGAAACAAACATATACGCCCAACCACCAAATACATAAGAACAATTTAGAACACATAAACGAAATTTCTACGACGTTCGATTTTTCGATTAAATTTTAACCTCTCAAAAACCAAAATTTTCAAACATCACCAAATCGAATAAAAAGCACGACATACGACGACCTAACCTCACTCAATACTACTACGTAATTTATTTCGAATTCTAACCGTGAAACCGTCGGTTTTTATTGATTTCCTACAATTCGACCTAAACGGACAAAACAACGGAAACATAACGAAAACTAACCAAAACATAACCAAACTTCATGAAACTTTAAACAGCAGCTCACATACATATAACCAACCGACACATGTATTTATACGACTTTTCGACCGTAAAAACATCGGTTTCTATCGATTTCGTCCAATACGACATAAATGGAAACATATGGAAAACCAACCTAAACATCCACACAAAACATTCATAATCATACACAATGATATAATAACCGAGTTTCGCACCCTTACCCGATTTAATCGTGTTCTAGAAAGTCGGGAGATTGATTTCTTCCTTCACAAGTTTTTCCTCTCTTTTCTTCTTTCTCTTCTCTTTTCTTCTTCTCTACTTCTCTTTTCTCTCTTTTTCTTTCTATTCTTTCTATTTCTATTTTTCTTTTCTTTTCTTACTAACTTAGTGAAATTAAATGTGAAATGTCCAAAATACCCCCACACTCAAATATCTCGCAAACGTTCCCAAAATGCGATAAAATATATTCCCGCCGAAAATAACATATTTTCACATAAAAGTCGAAATTAGAATAAAATAATAATAAAATAATCCAAAAAGACTCAATACAATAAAACTGGCAAAAACTGGGGCGTTACACTCTCCCCCAGCAAGGAGCTAGAAGGTATCTTTGTCCTAGCAAGGTGTTGGAATTGCTATTTTTTCCCAAGCAGAGAATCGTCCTCAAATCGAAAAGGGTTCTTCATGAGGATTTCTTATCCCCAACAGTGCAGGTGGATTCCTCATTCTCAGCAAGGGTCAAATGATGGAATATTTTCAAGCAGTTTGAAGACGACGAGAAGTCAGAGTATTCTCTTCCTCAAAAGTCAGGTTTGGTGTTTCCCCGCAAGTCAAAGTCCAATGGTTATTGGCATTCTCAGCAGTTCAAAGTCCAATCTTCATTGGCAACTCCCCAACAGAGTTCGCAATTCAGCTTGCGGTTCCCCCATAGGGTTTGCAGCACCAGTGGTTATTGGTGGTACAGGTGGTCAGATATTGGTGATCTCTTCCTCGGTGAAGTTTACTTGGTCTGTTTTGTACATTCCCCGGTGGAGTGTCCTCTCATTTTTGCATGTAGTAATCATCATTGCATTGCATCCTCAAACGCGTAGCATTTCCATTTCATATGGAGTATTACGCCATAGAAAGAAAATTCAAACATGCATCGAAGCATAAGCCAGATTTGGTACCTTGTACGAAAGCCCAAATCAACCCTCAATCAAAACAGTGATCCCAACCTCAGAGTTGACGCCTATTTTGTCCAACCTCAGAGTTGACGCCCCTTTTTTCTCCAACCTTAGAGTTGTCGCCTTTCTCCAACCTCAGAGTTGTCGTACCTCCTTTTTCTCCAACGTCAGAGTTGACACCTATTTTGTTCAACCTCTGGGTTGACGCTCATTTTACCAACTTCAAAGTTGTCGTGTACCTCTTCTCAACCTCAGAGTTGATGAATATTTCTTTTACCCCAACCTCAGGGTTGACGCCCTTTACCAACTTCAAAGTTGTCGTACATTTTTTCTCGACCTCAGAGTTGATGAATATCTCTTTCTTCCCCAACCACATGGTTGACGCCTCGTTTCACCAACTTCAAAGTTGTCGAGGATGTTCCCTTTACCAACTTCTAAGTTGTCATGGTTCTTTTCTTGACCTTGGAGTTAATGAAATATCATTTTCTTTACCAACTTCAAAGTTGTCGTGGTTCTTTTCTCGACCTCAGAGTTGATGAATACCTTCTTTTTCCCCAACCTCAGGGTTGACGCTCACCTTACCAACTTCAAAGTCATTGTATATCCTTTCTCGACCTCAGAGTTGATGCCTCTTCTCCCAACCTCAGGGTTGACGCCCACCTTACCAACTTCAAAGTTGTCGTGTACCTCTTCTCAACCTCAGAGTTGATGAACGTCCCTTTCTTCCCAAAACTCCTAGTTGACGCCTTTCGTCTCCAACCTCAGAGTAGACGTATTGTGGCATGTCTCCAACCTCAGAGTTGACGTATATCCTTCTTCTGACCCCAGAGTTGAAGTTATGGTTTTTTCCCAACCTCAGAGTTGATGTCTACCTTTTCCTCAACCTCAGTGTTATTGTTTACTTCAAATTTTTTCAATCTCAGAGCTGATGCCATTTTTCCTCAACCTCAGAGTTGATGGTCTACCTTCTTATCCCCAGCGGAGTCATCTTTGTAGGTCCGTTGATTCAACAAACCTCCGGTTGTAAGTCCACCTTTGGCTGGCAATCACTATATCATCTCTCTCTCCCCACAGTACAAATTTCTGGGTTCTTTTTGTATTCAATCGCCTTCTACCTTGGACGTCTGAAAGCCGTTGCTATCATCCTTTCAGGTCCAAGTCGATTGAATAGGGGAAGCTGTAGCACCCCAAAATTTGCCCTACATTTTTCTGGCTTATGTTTCTTTTTAATTTGCATCTCATAGGTCATAACTCATAATCATATCATGGCATTGGTTCTTAAGACATGGGATTGAAGAGTGTTCTTGCTATTGGTATTTTTTTTATTCAGAGAATTCATCATAAGTATTGGGTCAGGTTTTCATTGGTGTGAATCAGGGTGTACATCTCAAGGATAGTTAGGGTCCTTATTCAAGGGTGAGCTTGTGGACTGTTTATCAGTTGAGATTCTTCAGTGGTCCATGTGAGGTGTGGGTTCAACAAGTCAGGATTCATTCGATCAGAGATTCAAAGGATGTTGGATTCAGATGTTTTGTTTCACTGACAAGATTGTTCAGTGGTAGTTATGACTATTCTATCAGAGGCTTGTGAAAAGATCTGGGATTAGTTTTGGATTCATCTGGTTGTCCATTTGCTAAACAGTTTTCCTTATATCCACTTTCATATCCAGTTTTTATTAATATCCATATCCATTGTTATTCAAATTCATATCCAAACACATTACTTTATCCATTTTTTTAACCATTCCTTTCCAATATTCATTTTGCTAAGAAAACAAACAAACCATATCCATTTTTAGATCCAAGTTCAATTATTAAACCCATTTAGAATAATTTTCAAAAATCACAAATCCATTCAATAATCATTCTTTTTAATCCATTTTGATTATTCAGTTGTTTTAAAAACTAGTTATCCATTTTGTTTTTCCCATTATCCATTTTGTCATAAACCACCATTTGGATATCCATAGCCACACGCAAATCCATTCATGTTCCAAAACCGTGAATCCCACGTATCGCTGCTACTACCAAACGCAAGGAAAAGCTCTTAACATGAGGTTGCATAGCAGGTGAATAAAATGGTGTACAAATCATGACAAAATTACAAATCTGGTCCCACATTATAACAGGATGCAAAATCCTAAAAGAAAAGATTATAGTACAGGGGACTTGTTGCATAGCAAAAAATGCAGAAAAATATTACAAGAGAGATTGATAACAGAAAAGAAAAGGTTTACATCAGAAACTTAATTTTGCATTGGAATAAATTCACCTCTAACATAATTGATCTAAGAGAATAACAGAATTCCATTTGGATGTTCCTAAACTACCCTCTCAAACCTGCATATAAAACACCACCCACAAGGAATTGAGGGGGGAGAGCTTCATTTCCATGTTGATCTTCACAAATTTCTCAACAGAATTTCACTGCAACTCGTAACAAACTTTCTTCTCTCTTAGATTAAATCTCCAATTCCTCAATCTTTCTCGAATCTCTCTTCCATTATGCAAGAGCTCTCTATCACTGCATCATCATCATCTGTCAAATTCTTCAACTCTGCATCAAACTTTCCCTCATCGTGCTTCAATCTACAAAACCTGCGACAACCGAGAATTTAGAGGATTCGCAGCGTTATCAAATCATCGAAATTCTCTACGAATTCAACAACATCAACAATAAATTTTTTTCAGATTCGTAGAAATTGCAAAAGAAGCATAAGAAGAGGTGAATTAGAGGAAAAGGAATGGAAGCAATGTTACCTCTGGATTTCTGTTGATATTCATCGATTTGAAGAAGCATCAGATTGTATCCGATCGGTAAGCTCGTTGAACCTCCTTGTTGTTTATTTTTCTGCAAATCGATAGATAGTAGCTTTTAGCTCGCGATGTGATTGTGTCTTGTTGTTGTTCTTGCTTGATTCCGAATCCGTGTGTGCGAGTGCTGAGGGTTTGAATCGTGGTTGAGAGATCGAGTGATCTGAGTGAGAGTTGTGTGCTGTTCTATTCTATTTTGCGAATCTTAGCGTATTGTTGAGATGGACGGAATCGGTGGCGATGCGGTCCGCGACGGTGATTCACCGGAGAAGAGAGCGAGCCGGTGGCCGAAGGTCTTGCGAAGGCAAAGAGGAAGAAGTCCGACGGCGGTTTATGTTGAAGATATGATAAGAGTTGGATAGTGATAATGGTGAATGAAGGTGGTAGCGACGGTTATGCAAAAGAAGGAGATGAAGGAGATAATGAAAATGGCGGAATGATGCTGATTTTGAACTTAGGGTTTTCTAATGCATTTGGTTATGGTTTTTCAACCTGTGAGTTTGGATTGGGCCACTCAGCCCATGGTTTCCTTTGCACCACTCCAAATTCCACCCTCACCCCCTCTGTGTCATAAAAACGTTGGGCCCAAACTGATAGGTCAATACACCACAAGATTCCTCACGGCATCCCCTTATGGCTTCAGTTCTTAAATCATTGGGCCTAAACTGCTCAAAGCCCAACGCCTATTTTCTTCTCACCGCCCTCAATTACTGGTTACACCCCTGGCTGCAATGCTATGAGACCCTTTAGGGCCTGCTGAACTACAAAAAGCCCACACGCTTGCTTTTTTGCTGGTCGCACCTCCCAGTTTGGAGCACACCCCCTGGTTCATGAGGCTGATAGGCTTGATTTTAAGCCCAATGCTAAAATTCTGAGTGAACTCTCTATGTTCCCAATGCACCCCTCTCTTTTAGTTGTTTAGAATTTTATTATTTTGTTTTTAATAATTGATTAGGTTAATTAGGATAGTTAATATTTTTGTTAATTAGATTTTAATTAGAATTCAAAACTTTAATTTTAGAATTAGATTTTTAATTAGTTTAATTCTTAGAAATTAATATGAATTAATTTTAGATTTAGATAATATTTGTTGATTAACTCTTTGACTAATACGACTCAAATGTACATAGTCATTAGACTTAGGTTTTCATGTGGTACATACACTCTCTTGTTATTACTAATGTCTTTGGTTCACATGTGCAAGGTGCATAAAGGAGACATTCCAAAGGTGGTTTGACCATTTCATTTTGTAAATAAAAACTTGTTTCTAACTTGGTTTGCCATTCGTTTATAGGTGCTTTCGTGACTTGCTTTCGTTGCGCTTTCTTTGCTTTGCTACGGATTCATATCCGTTTGGTAGGACTTCTTATCTCTTCACTTCTCTTTAATACTTTTAAATGCCATGAGAAGTAGGAATAGTTGATCCCATGATAAGTAGGATTGTATGGAAAGCCCTCAAGTGAGGTCATGATTGTGCTTGTTTAATTTTGTTCCTAAAGACCTCTAAAGAGGCATCCCATTCCCATATTCCCTTGTAAGACCTCCAAGAAGGCAATTGACGGAAGGTAGGGTTCGCAATCGACCCCAGTTATTCTAGTTGAGTCGTTCTTAGCTCTCATTACATGATTGAAGCTTTGAACATCACCTAATCTTGTTATCGAGTCCGTCAAGTGGAAGAAGGGTTTAGCAATCAAACTCCCACACCTTGTCTATAGCTCGCATTGACCGATGTCGATGCTTATGTGATCTAATTCACATCTTCCCCTTTCTTACTCTGCTCTCCATGGTTCTCGATACCATTGGATGAGCACACTTATTTCCCACAGCTAGCTTGTTTGCCTTGGTTGATATGACCCCTTGGCTAAAGATCCCCCCTTTTCTTATTTGATTGTGTGACATTATTGTTGACTGACACTGTTTACTCTTTCGTTGCTTTTAGTTCATTTTGTGATTGATTTATCCTGTGTTTACTTGTCTGATGACATGATCCCATAGGATTCCTCGCTCCACTTAATTTTTTATTAAGTCGGAGGTAGGAGAAACATTAGGATAGCAATCCATGCATGGCAACATTAGGTACACTTCCCTCTTGATCCTGACCTTAGGACCATCATTGCATACTAACTTGTAGGACCGGATTTCCCTTTAGACCTTCATGAGTCTCATCTTGTCTCTCGCATCCATGCGATCAAGACCGTCCCCTGTGTTCCGTAGTAGCATGAACTACGAATGCTCTGATTCCTCTCTCTCGTCAGATTGACAATAACAACTAACTTCCATTTTTTCTTTACACCCTTAAGTCTCTCTCTTCTTTCTCTCAAAACAAAAAGCAAAAACATCTAATAAAGGATTAACATGTATTGTACATGAGCCTTGCATGTAGGAAATAAGATAGTGGAGGATCTTCTTTCACTTTCTTAGAGTGTTTAGCGTACGTCCCGTCTTGGGTCGATATGCAAGGCATTCGATCCTATGTCATAGACTTTAATGCAATATGTGTTACAAACACAAAATAATCAAAACACTTCTTCTTAAAAGACAAAAACAAACAATTCTCTTCTTATCTTCCTCACTCCGTTCATAAAGGATGCGTCATTTCCGTTCTACCGCAAATAGGTAAATGCCTAAGACTCCGTACAACGAGCTGCGACACCTAACTGCTAGAACGCGAACCTTGGGGTACTCCACTTAAAAAACACAAACAAAATAATCCATCCCTAGTGAGGGGAAATACATCGCTCTGATTCTCGCGTGCGAACGGGATACGTATGTAGGAGATCGTGCGAGATCTCTCTGAGCACCACCCTTCTCTTTTCCCCAAACCATAGTCCGAACTACGTTGACTCTGACTTCCCCATTGCATGAGGGAATACATAGGCCTAGGACTCCAAGGATGTCCTACCGAGTCACTTCTTTTCCTTTTCTTCCCCGTTTCTTCTTTCTTTCTCGTTCTTGTTCCTTCTCGTGTCCAGTAGCAGTGGAGCTCCAGATGACGACACCCTTTGATCGTAACAACAAGCATGGATCCCATTGTGTACGATGGATGCGAGGGGGTGCTAATACCTTCCTCTCACGTAACCAACTCCCATACCTATTTCTCTTGGTCGCGAGACCATGCTTTTCCCTTCCCTCAGGTTTATGCAGTGTTTCCTTTCCCTCTCTTGGGATAAATACACATTGCTGGCGACTCTGTTTCTGCGCCACTTTCGCGTTTATACCTGGATGAAAATCCTGGGAGCGACAGGTTCCAACAACCTCCTCTGGTTCTACACAAGTGGATGACGATAAGTTACTCACGATCAAGGCTTACTATCCGCAGACTGTGACTAGTTGGTCGTTCTTAACAAACTTTAGCTTTTGGTGAAGTGTCGAAGTGACTTCCCCAACCTCGTGTATCCAAGGTCTTCCCAACAAACAACTGTATGTTGCTCGGATGTCCATGACCTAGAAAGTGACTTGGAAAGTGTGAGGACCGATAGTTATGGGAAGGTCGACTTCGCCGAAAACTATTTTCTGGGATCCGTCAAATGCTTTGACAGTGACCTCACTACCTCTCATCGGAGATCCTTTGAATGATAGTCGCATTAGAGTGGACTTTGGCATCATTTTTAGAGCTGATCTGGTGTCTACTTGTACGCCGGCTAAAGGATCGTCCTGGCAGTTGACTGTGATATTGAGTGTCATGTTGTGACTTTTGCATTCTTCTGGAAGTTCCTCATCACTAAATCCCAAGTTGTTGCAGGAAGTGGTGTTGGAGATGATGCTGTCGAATTGTCTTATTGTCACATCTTGTTCCACAAGGGCATGCTCTAAGACTTACTGTAGAGCTTCCCTGTGAGCTTCGGAACTGAGTAAAAGTGATAGCACTAAGATTTTTGAAGGAGTTTGCTACAGCTGATCAACAATGCTGTATTAACTTTTTTGGATGAGCTTCAGCATCTCATCGTTGTTCTTTGAAAGGTCAGGATAACTAGACGGACCGACTGATTGATCAGGAATTTCCGTTTGAGATTCCTTTTCTCTGGTAGGCTCTCCAACTCCTCGGTTGAATATTCGACCGCTCCGTGTTACTCGACTGATGTCTGCAATATTCACGACGGAGGATAATGGAATTTCCTTTCCATTCTCAATTGTTGTTGCACCCTATTTGTAAGGGATAGCCTTAGTTGATTCATACGGTAACGGTCCCGGTAGATAGATAACTACAGGAGCCTTCTGATTCTTCTGACCATTGTAAGTAATTTCAATCAGTTCCTGGTTGAGAACTTTTGATTCGTCAAGTAAAGGGATGATGGTACAAACATCCTTGGTCCTCTTATGATCAGAGATTACGACGACGTCTTTGATTCGACCAGCGACAAAGACTGGCATCGAATTGGTTGACCCAGAACTTGGACACGGTCAAATCTCTTTGTGGTTCAACTGACTCTGAAGGGTTGCTCGCATGAGGTAACATCCTTGATTATCTTCAGAGCAAGCTCGACAGCGCTCATAGTTGTGTGGTGGCACCCGGCCATGTCTGTTCTGTATGCAGTGTAACCTCACTAGATCTGTTTCCATTGATTGAACATCCTTACTTTGATGCCTAGTAGGGTTACCATTAATCATACTGACTTGTTGTGTGTCTTCATCTAGATAGGTCGGAAGCCACTAGTGGTTTAACAAGTGTTGCAAAGTTCTTTGAACGAGAGCGCATCCTTGGTTGCTCTCACGACATCCCTTACAGTTCTGATAATTATGCTAAGTCAAAAAACCGAGCCGAACTTGCTTAGCATGTAACTCCACCAAGCTAGTATTCATCAAGCGAATATCAAGGATTTGAATCATATTCACTTGATACTGATTTTTATCACGGTAATCCTGAATCCATCCAAGATTCATCTGACATTGGAGGGCCTCTTGTATAAAAGAGCATCCTGATTGTTTACCGAGCAGATTAGACAGGAATCATAGTCGTGTTGTGGCAGATCATGATGTTGGCTTTGCCTTGAGTGCATTGCCACCAAGTTAACATTCATCGCGCAAACGTCGTGGTTCTTAATGACGTTGGAATTCGTGTAAGTCATGTTGACCCCAAGAATTCGGTGATCTTGGATCCATCCGAGATCCAACTATTCTTGTAGTGCTGATTGTACCACAGAACATCCTTGATTGTCTTTAGAGCAGATATCACACTGGTGATAATTATGAGATGGTACATGCCCATATCCGCTCTGTCTTTGATGCATCTTGACCAGGTTGGCCCTCAATAAAAGTACATCATGAATTTGATAGTTGTGGTTAGACTCTCCCTCTATCAAATATACCGCAGCTTTCTCGTGTTGAGGAAGCGGGTTCGTCTGAACGTTTGGATTTGTATCCTTAAAGGATAAGACCCCGCTCCTAACAAGCTTTTTCACATCGGATTTAAAGCTGAGACAAATTTATATGTTATGCCCTGGTCCTCCTTGATGGTAAGAGCAAGTCTGATCCACTTTGAACCAAAAAGGTGGATTCTCTGGTATTGTAAGAGGAGACCTGGTTTGGACGTGCCCCTTGACCAGTAGTAATGGAAACAGTTCGGCATACAACATGGGTATAGGGTCGAACCCTGATGGTCGCGTTGTACGATTGTTGTTGTACCGAGGACGAGCCTACTGAAGAGGCTATTGTGTCCTTTGTTGATATTGTTGTTGATTAGGTTGGCTCTGAGCAACCTGAGGTTAATACGTAGGAACAGGCCTAGGGTTGATAGCAGGAGTTACAGCTGCTACTGGTTGGTACCGCCGCCTTTGCTTTTCGAAAGAGATATTACCAATATCCTACTCTTTTTTCTTAGGGAAAGCACTACCGTATCTTTTGGCACTGCTTGATGATCCAGCATCTTTTACTAAACGTCCTTCTCCGACTGCTTCCTCCATACGAACTCCCATGCCTACCATTTCAGTAAAGTCACTGGGTGCACTGGCGACCATTATGTAGTAGTAAAATGAGCTCAAGGTTTTCAAGAAGATCTTTGTCATCTCTTTTTCCTCAAGAGGTGGACAAATCTGAGGGGCAATTTCACGCCATCTCTGAGCGTACTCCTTAAAGATTTCCTTGTCCTTCTGCGACATGGCTCTGAGTTGATCTCTGTCTGGTGCCATGTCCAGGTTATACTTATATTGCTGCACGAAGGCAGCGCCAAGATCTCTGAAAGTGACGATCTTAGTGCAGTTTAAACCCATGTACCATTTGAGCGCGACACCCGTTAAACTATATTGAAAGTAGTGGATTAGTAGCTGTTGGTTCTCCGTCTGAGTTGATATTTTCCGAGCGTACATCACCAAATGACTTTGAGGGCAAGCGTTACCCTTGAATTTTTCAAATTCGGGCACCTTGAGTTTGTGCAGAACTTTCACGTTAGGGACCAACCAAAGGTCTCGGCGTCTTTTCCAAATAGACCCTGACCGCGAACGGTTTGCAGTTCTTTTTGTATCTCCAGGAATTGTTCCTGGAACTCCCTCATTCTCTCGTCCATACTTTCGTTTCCACCGGACGGTATCTGGGGAATCTGTCCTTCTGGGACAGTGTGTACCACAGGTTGTGGTATAGTCATTACGGCTGAGACTCTTGGTACTCCCCTCTCCCGAAGTTTGTAACCTTCAAGAGTTGCTGTCATGGCCCTAGCATCTTCGCTTTCCCAAAGTTTGTAACCTTCAGGCCCAGTGGTTCCTGCTGTAGTTTCCGGATCTTCCGTGATCGGTGGAATATATCCTTCCGGGATATAGTTGAGTGGCAAGCCCCAGGGACGATCTTTAGGCATGGTATATCGAGGATCATACTTTTCCACTATGGACGTTGATGTGATCTCTTAGATCACAGTCCGTTGTTGTTGCATCTGGGCTGCTGCCTGAGCTTGCATGTCATTATGAAGCTTCCTCAGATCTTCTTTTAGAGCGTCGAGTTCTTCTCGCAACTCTATGTTCTCTTCCTCGAGATTATCCATTTTCTTTTGTTGACTGGCCCGAGTATTGTACGAATGAGACAGTTTGACTCTAGAATCGAGACATAAATGTGAGATTCGTAGGTAAGAAGAATGCGCTACGTGAGAATGATGAATGATATGCAATGATTATATTAATTATATTTATTTTTTGTTTAATCAAAATAAACTTCGATAATTGGATTGCAAATATCAAACAGTGGGGGAAACCCCGTTTTATTGAATTCAAATATTACGAAAATGGAAATACAGTAATTTACATAGTGCTGTAAAAGGAAAAGTCTAAGATAATGGATACTGAGTCCTCTTTGAGGAGAGCTCAGGTGCTGGTTCTGGTATTTTCCTTTTCTTTGACCGGTGCTCTCGAGCCGTTGTCAGGTTTTCATTCCTTTGCCAAGTGAAAGGAGTGAGCAAATTTCTTTGGTTATCTTGGTTTTCTACAACATGTTTCTCTAAAATCTCGATCAGAGCATCCTTTTCTTTTAACAGTTGCTGTATTTTCTTACACTCCACACTGAGAATACGGTACTTGTTCTTCCAAGACTTCTTCTCCTGTTGAACTCTGTTGAGAGTAACCTGAAGTTTTTCCGTATCAGACATAAAATAAAGGACAAGGTCCCTTAACGGAAGAACCTCCTGACGAGGGTAAGGCATCCTCAGTTTGAGAGCTCTAGTTTGTACCTAGTGGAGATAAGGTTCCACGGAGACAGTCCGGTTTTCCTAGAGACTCTCATCCTTTCCTGTGAATATGTTTCAAAGCATGCACTATTTCTATCTTTAGCGCTCTGTCAGTTTCTCCTTCCTTGAAGAAAAGACCTTCCAGATGAGCATTACGCGGGACATGCCTAATCGGGTATCCAAATTGACGAAGAACTAAAATTAGATGATAATTGATTCCTTGTTTAATTCCTATGAGGGGTACATTAGGGAAATTTCCACAACGTTCAATGATTCTGATCCCGTAATACATTCAATTGTACCAGTCTATGTTCGAGTTGGTAAGAGACATGATTCTCTGCGACCAACGTAAAGTATTCTTAGGATCCCAAAATGCAGCAGACTTGGGCAAGTGGGAAATGAACCATTTGTATAGCAGGGGTACACAGCAGGTGATCATTCCTCAGTTGTACAAATTCCTTAAGTCTATAGAATGATAAGCATCTGTGAGCAAAGTTGGTACAGGGTTTCCAATTAGAAAAATATTAATGGCATTGATATCTACGAAGTTATCGATGTTGTTAAACAAAAATAACCGTAGGTGAGTAAAATAGAGATGCTCTCGAAAGCGGCCATGTTCCCTATACTAGCAAAGTACATGGCTTTCTTTACCAAAAACTTGGCTGGCAAACCCTGGATTCTACCCTTAGTGGTCATGTGAGTCCTGACTTCTGACTCATCCAAATAGATTGCTCTTGCAATGGTTTGATCCTTTGGAATTTCTTCAAGTCCGAAAAAGGGAGCTTGGTCAGTGATAGGTAAATCAGTCAGGCGAGAGTACTCCTCCAGTGTTGGTGCCAACTGATAATCCGGGAATGTGAAACAGTGATAGACTGGATCGTAGAACTGAATGAGCATAGCCAGTACTACTTCAATTACATGGACCCTTAACAGAGACAGCAGTCCTCCGTACTTGGCTTTGAAAGCATCAGGGTTGGTGATCATCCTCGCCAAACCTCTCAAATCCTCTAGTTTTGGAACCTTGAAGGTGTAGTTGTGAGTCTTCCTTCTACCAAAATCCATAACGCGATCTTTCTCTCTGATATTTGCAATCATTGTCTTAGTTTAATTTGAAAAAGAGAGACTAAAAGAGAAAATTTTCTTTGTTTAATGTTTTTTAATGAAATGGATGCATGAATGCAGCACACAAAAACATAGAAAAAACATGGGGTCAAAGGTTCGGTGTCATGAAGTCAAGGCTCTACCCATCCCCACAGGTTATACTAGGGGTTTTTTGTACTTGTCCTCAAAATCACTGACCCCTCTTGGGATAACAACAGCAGGCTAGAATCACCCGAGCGAGCTGCAGTATCTTAGAGTAATCTCAAATGAGGGTAGTATCACGTGACAACTATTTTCGATAGCTTCTGCACTACAAAATAGTAACATGGTTTCAGTCTACTAAAATCCTTAGCTTCTCAGATAACCCCATCAAATAATCTGCTTTCAACAACCGAAGTCGTATAGGAGTTGAATCCGCAAAGGGCATCTCCACTGATTCGATGGTTGACCGGGACCTCTTATTTGGGAGTCACTCCCTGTAAGATTACCTGTATAGTGCCATCACTTATATTGTGTGTATACTCAATCTTTCTAGATGGGGCATCACACGCATTCCCATTAGTAGAAAAATAAACACGGATATAAATTAGGAAAAGCATTATATATATTTGTCCTAACATCCTAGACCTCTAGTCCTATGATCCTAGCAGTCAATTACTCCCCAGCATAGTCGCCATTCACCATGGTACATTCTAAACTTAAGGGATTCTACCTAAGAGACGGGAGAACGGTTCATCTCCCACTGTGGTCGCCATTCTACTGTAGTGCAGTTTTTGTGGTTTCGAATCACTATCGCTTTGGGGTGCTACAGTTCGATTCATTTTTTATCCTGTGAAGCTGATTAAGGAAGGGAAATAGATGTCTCCACTAACCCTGCTTGCATACTGAGTTTAAACAAATGATTGTTGGTTTACAGATGCTATCAAAATAGTGGGTCTCTCTTAGGTTATTTGGCTTAAGAATAGAGTGTCTTGACTGTTCATGAGGCTTTTGGGAAGATACTATATCTATTTTTTTTATTGATGTATGAAGGTACTGGACCTGGAGTCTTTTATTTGTATGCTCGCTAAGATTTCACAATCTTATGCCTACGTATTCTCGTTTAACAAAACAGGGAAATCATAGTAATCGTAGTTCCTCCTATTCTAAGGGAGGTAAAAGATGTTTTGGTGTCTTGTTCAAAGCCCAAGATTGAAGCTAAAAAGGGATTTGCATCTTGTTCAAAGCCCAAGATATGAAGCTAAAGGGTTTTGGCTGAGAGAGAATTTGTCATCTCTAAAGAGGAACTGTTGATGTTTGTGTGCTTTGATCAAAGCACAAGTTTGATGCTAAAAGGTTGATTGACTCAGCTAGGGATTTCTTTATATGAAGCCTAAGAGGAGGGTAGATAAGATCGAATCAACAAGAAAGTGTATATGTCTTGTACAAGGCCCAAGATTGAGGCAAAAAAGAGACTGACTCTTTGAGGATATCATTATATAAAGCCTAAGAAGAGGCTAACAGTTTGGCTTTTGTGGGGAAAATGTTCTTTATGTCTTGTACAAAGCCCAAGATTGAGCTTAAAAGGGATTTTTGACTCCGTTGGGGAGGTTTATACACATCTCGTACAAAACCCAAGATGGAGGCTGAAATGAGTTTGTCTCAACAAGAGAGTGTTTTTATATGTCTTGTACAAAGCCCAAGACGGAGGCTAAAAGAGTTGACTCAACAAGAGAGTCTTGCAAAGGTGATTGACCCAACAAGAGAGTCTGAAAGTTGATTGACTCAACAAGAGAGTCTTTTATACTCAACAAGAGAGTGATTTGTTGTCTCGTACGAAGCCTGATATTGAGGCTAAAAGGAGATTGACCCAACAAGAGAGTCTTGAAAAGTGATGGACTCAACAAGAGAGTCTAAAAAGGTTAGCTCCGCTAGGGGGAGAATTATTGTACACAGCCCAAGAGGAGGCTGACTGTGTTGAGGAAAGATCATTATACAAATCCTAAGAGGATGCTATCTTACTGCTGAGGATTAGATCCATAGGCAGGCCCAAGGGTGGGGAACTCTCATGAGAGAGATCGGGTTTCTGCTGGAGATTTATCCATAGTGATCGATGTTTTTTCCTATGTATGAAAGGGACTTGAGAATGTCTTTGAGACTCAAAGGGTGTTTAGACTGTCCAATTCTACTGGTGTTGATGAGTTTTATCTTTTGTAGGATGCCCAAAAGAGGGCAAGGGCCTTAAGGGATGAGAATTAACCCTAAAGTGGCATGAGGTTTGACACTGGAAAGACTGCTCTAGCAAAGGATGACTAAGTTTTACCTTATACCTTTAAGAGGTCGTTAGGGTCCTTGTATTAAGCCCAAGAGAATGCATGAGAACTTCTAAGAAGCCGAAGGGTCCTTGTACAAAGCCCAAGAGGAGGCGGGGATGCTTTTAGGAAGCCTGTGGGTCCCCAAACCAAGAGAAGTTCAAGAAATGCAATTCACAGAGAAAAGATAATTCCAGGAAAGTTTGAGGGTTTGGAAGAAACTCAAGAGATGCTATTCACAGAGAATAGATCATATCCGGGGAGTAGAATTTCTTTGACAATTTCTAAGGGTGACAGCCTGAGAAAAGGTTCATCGAGAATACTTCCTTTCTCTTTGTTCCAAATTGTTTAACCCCAAGAGAAGGGAATACTGTATCTGGAGATCCTATGGGGATCTAGTTTTGTTTGTATTTAAAGAGTGACCAACAGGGCTTTACCTAGTTCTAGACGTAGTTGCCGGGGAAAACTCTAAATAACTATACTAGTATATATACAGTTGATATATGACAAGTATTTTTTAAAAGGTATGAAAGAAGACTAACCATGCGCAACTTCCCACAATACAGTTACGTATATGAAAGCATATAAAAGAAAGCGGATAAACACTTACCCGTTGTAGAGCTTCCATGATGTTTTGTTAGTTGTTCAACAGAGAATTTAAAGAAAGTTTTGATAGCAACTATACATTTGGATTCAAAATCAAAGGAGAAAGTATTTTGAACAGAGATCGGGGCTTACAGCTCAGGGAGAGGCCCAAATTTTAACAGTGATTGCACTGTTGTCTTGACTTTGTACAGGGACTTATACAAGTGACTAAGGCCCAAAGAAAGGTTTTTTATACAAAGGGATGGGTCTTACACTCTCTAAAGAGGCCCAAAGAGTTTGAAAATGAATAAAGATGGGTCTTATAGCTCAAAGAGAAGCCCAGGGATTCTGTGAAAAAGACGACGATCGCGCTGAACTTTTGAAAATACACAGAGGGACTTATACAATGCGTGAGGCCCAAAGAAAGGTTATTTACAAAAGGGTTGGGTCTTACACTCTATTAGAGGCCCAAAGAGTTGTTAATAAAAGGAATGGGACTTATAGCTCGAGGAGAGGCCTAGATGTTTATTTGTTTGAAAAATGGCGATCGCGCCGAGGTTTGAAAACACAGTGGGTCTTATACGATGACCGAGGCCCAAATTATTTTGGTTTTCAAAAGGGGTTGGGTCTTACACTCTATTAGAGGCCCAAAGATTATTTAAAGAAAAGAAATGGGACTTACAACACAAGGGTAGGGCCGGGTGATTTGATTTTGAACTAGCGATCGCGCCGAGATTTTGCTTTTTTAACGCAGGGGGACTTATACAATATCTGAGGCCCATAATGGTTTTGGTTAAAAGAGGATTGGGTCTTACACTCTATTAGAGGCCCAAAGAGTTTGAAAAAGATTTGTTTAGGGTGATTAAAATCAAAACCCTAAATTAATTTCAAAATGTATTTTAATTAAATAAAAATTTGATTAAAATGATCAAAATTATCAAACATCTATGAAAAAAAAGTTGTGATCTTGGATTAATGTTTGAAAAATCATGTTTTTATCCACAAAATGATTGGAAACCATTTAAGTTTGGAAAATCAAGAAAGAAAAAATACTTTAAATGTAAAAAAACAAATAAAAAATAATTCTTTGCAAAAATATCAAGTATATGAAATAAATAATATTTTTGGGAAATTATTGTAAAATAAAATATTTTAACATTTTTTTGAATTATTAAAAAAAGAATCAACTCAAAATCATTAAAAACCAGAGAGAAATTTATTTTTGAATCAATTAAATAAAATCACAAAAATTCAAATATTTAAAAATTCAAAAAAGTGCACCAAGAACACCAAGTTCTTGCCCGCGCCCTCTGTTTCTTCAGATTTGCATTTTCCCCTCAATCTCACTGAATACTTGATGAAATCACACAATCCATATATCAATCTACTCGTTTTCACCTCACGGTCATGTCTATGGTCTTTAATTTCATTTATTTTAAGCATGGAATAAGAAATCAAGACTAAACCTCAAGAACCCTAAATTTTGCATGAAGGCTGGAAGTTTTGACACACGATTCATACAAAGAAATTAATTGAGGGGAAATCCTCCATACATGATTATGAACATATGGCAAAATTATTGTGCGAGGAAATGTGCATGAATCATGAAATGACCAAGTTTAGGCTTACTTGAAGGTCGTGGCAGCAAGAGCAATTTGATTTTTGAGTTGGAGGTGTTACAGATGAGTTGTGATGATCTGAATAGCTTCCCTACACCATATTGAATGTGTTTGAATGCTTGGAGTGATTGGAAATGGAATGGAACAGGTTATGGCACCTCAACTGTAACTTGGTTGAAAACTTGAGCAATTGGCTGGTGATTTTGTGAAATTGGTGTTCCAGATGTTGTTGAAGTGCTTTGATCACTTTTATATGATGTTTATGAGGTGTGTGTGTGTGATTGGTTTGGTTGGAATTGTTCTCAAAGTCAAAACCCGATAGTGACTTGCTTTAGAAGGCAATTTTGGAAGTGAGAAGGTGATTGTTAGTAAAGCATCAGTTTGGGTGCTTTGGTGCAACTGGTACAGTTCTGTGGCTAATTGGATCACTTTGGAATCTCAAGTCTCCTCTAGCCATTGACTAGAGGTTATAGCACAGGCCTATGTGTCTTTGGTTCAGAGCTTATCCTTGACTCATTCAGTTGGAATAGGCTCAGTTCATGCCATCTTGGCCTCCTTTAGGCTTTTTAGTGTTTGGCATGTTACTTGGGGAATCTTGGAGTTGGGAGGCTGATGAATCAGTGATTGTCCCTTAGTTGTTCCCCCTTGAGGTGTGTAGATGGATAAGCATGCTTGGAATTGCACAATTTGAGAAAATTGAGCCTTTACGCACAAATCTTCCTTGCCAAGACAGTTTGCAGCAAGGCATGTTGCAACTGTCATAACTCCTAGCTCAGGTGGAGTTTGATGGAGTTCTTAGATATTTTGAAAAGCCCTTATGTGACACAACACATGTGTGATCATAGTTTGTCTTGAAACTTTTTGGATCCAAGTGAAAAATGCCCCTAATTTTGAAAAAAAGCAAGACAGATTCTGACTTAGTGACAATTTCACTAAGTGTTGGAAAAAGTGACATTTCATGTTTTCAGCCATTTTGATCACTCCATAACTAAAAATCCATGAAGAATTGGAATGAGGTGTAGTTGAAACTTTTAAAGTATGCCATGAGAGCTACAAATCCATATTTGGACCATCCAAAATTGTTGCTTGGATCTCAAGTTATGATCCTTGGAAGTTGTTACCCTAGCCACTTTGTTCCATAACTTAGAAAAATTCTAAGTTTTTATGGTTACCCCTTTTACAAGTTATCCCACTTTCTTTGATTTTTCTTGATGAATGATGATTCAAATCACATATTAACATTGTTTTAGGGTTGAGGAACCATAATTATGAAAAATCTCTAAAAGTCAAACTTGACTTTTGTGCGCAGTTGACTTTTTATTAGATGAATTCTAAACTGTGTGATCCTTTGTGAAATCAAGTCCTTGACCTAAATCAAACTTGATGGACATGTTCCATAGGTGTTATAGGGTTTATTGAATCATGTCCCAAGGTTTGGGAGCATGTCTAATTGCGGTCCTGATGAAATTGAAGCTTGTGGATCAAGCGTCTTGGATCAATCCATTGTTGTAAATGGATCAATGTGGTTTATTAGAGACCCTCAAATCATGTCTTGAGGTCTTGGCTCATGTTTTGTCCCAAAAGTCAACTTAGGGGTGAGATAGGTCAAGAAACCCTAATTCCTAATTTTTTGGTGAATGCATCCCATGAGGTCAAATTGACTTGATGATTGGGTCCATGAGGTCCCTTGGAGTATCTAGGGTTATGCTTTGAAGCATTGGCTCATGCCCAGAGGAAAATTTCCATCTGGAGGCCTCAATCGACCAAAACCCTAATTTGGTGACACTTGCGATCTTGAGGCTTAATCCACTTGGAATCTAGCAACTTTGTGCCTGATTCTTGATGTGGGAGTCCTTTTGATCCTTTATAGGTGTTTGAGAGGTTAGACAAGTTGAAGATCATGTCATTCCTTGATTGATCCTTTGTCTAAGGCTCTGAGAGGGCTTAAAACCCTAATCCTTAATTGTGGTGAATGCTCAAACATCTCTGAGGAGATTGATGAGGCATAATGGCACATCCATATTGTGATGATGATTTGCACAATGATGGGAAATCTTAGTGGTCAAAATTTTGGGTATGACAACAAGGATATTCATCCTTTGCGGGTACCCTAATTAAAAAAACCATTTTCCCCTTAGCAAGCTTTGAGATATCAAATACCCTTTATGCTTAGACAACTTAAATGGTTCCCATCGAGTACGATGCATGTAGTGGATGCTAGTACATTCCCCTTGCATAACCGACTTCTGAACCTGGACAATGGTTTCGACAACCTTGTCATATCCTCTCTTTCAATTCTTGTGGGTTTTCTCGATGTTTTCCCTTTCCCCTCATAGGAATAAATAAAGTTTGATGGCGACTCTCCTAAGTCTATTCGTGATCGTGCAACCCTGTTTTGCGCATCGCGAAGATCATTTTTTTTCGAGGTACATCTATTGGCAACTCTGTTGGGGATTGGTTCACCCCTAAGCAAGTCAAGCCTAGTCTAGGTTGTCCCTTCGCATGTTTTGGTGTTTGTTTATCTTTCTTGCTTGCTTATTTCCTTTTGCCATTATTGCTTTTCTTGTTTATGGTTCCTTGGCACTTTGGATAAATACTTTGATTGCAAACCTTGAGGGAAAGACTCTATACTCGAGTCTAGAGTGAAAACATAAGATAAGAGAGGTTGAGTAGTATGGGGCACTAAGGAGTCCTCCTCGCATAGTTCGATAGGAGAACCTCACTTATAGTAGATTCTAGTGAGGATGTTGGCGATCGTTAAGTTCTTGGCGTGGAAGACCAACATTTTCATTGGGATCCATGACTCTAAGGACCTTTTAGAACCTTGAACCATTTGGCCAAAACTAGGATTGGTGGAGTCGTTTGCATGGCAATCACTGACATACGCAACGAACAGTCAAGAAAGTCCATGACTCTGAGACCCTTGTTTAGAACCCGATATTGATGGTGGTGTAGTATGGGGAACTGAGGTGTATTACTTATGTAATTTGATACGAATACCTCACCCAGAAGAGATTCATATGATGGAGTCATCAACCGTCATGTTCATGACGTGTCTGATGAACAGTCATATGGATGCGTGACTTTGGGGTTCCTTTAAACTCTAAAGCCTACCCTGTGAGATCCTTGTAAGGAGAGCAATCAAAATATCTTCCATCTGTGCATCACAATATTGAAGCCGCTTATTTGGAAATCCCATAATCATTCATTCATGCATCCGTTCATCATGTAAAAATGAAAAAAAAAACAAAGCTCTCATTCTCTTATGTTTGTTGCAGATTAAAGTATTTGATAGAGAAATCATGATAAGTTAGAGTCATGGAAACAATACCTTCACCTTCAAGTTCAAGGAGCCGAAGATTGATAGTTTGAATAAGCTCTAAGATTATTGCCATCAAACATAACAAGTTCCATGCTAACTTTGGAGGGATTCTAGATGTGCTGATTGAAAAGGTTGACATTGAAGCTCTCACAGCCCTGGCTCAATATTATGATGTTCCGCTTCATTGCTTCACATTCTATGACTTTCAAATTGCTACTACCTTGGAGTTTGAAAATTTATTAGATTGACCCCCCAAATACTTCAATCCCTTTCCAAAGATGGAAGAATACCTTACTATGTCCAAGGTGGTTGTTGCTTGGGGTATTTCGGCTGATACTGTGGTGGCTAACTGGTCAGATAAAGAAGGATTCTCGAGGGTGTTCTTGGAGGAAGAGGCTTGGAAATGTGTCAAGGAGAAAGATGGGTGTCTTATGGAGCCATTCTAGCACTTCTTGTGTATGGGATAGTGTTGTTTCCGAAGGTGGAATAATTCGTAGACTGTTCGGCTGTAGAGATCTTCTTGACTAGTAATCCTGTTCCATTCATATTGGCTGACTTTTATCATACTTTCCACACTCGTCACGAGAAGAGAGGTAGAGCTCTTCTATGTTATGCTACCTTGCTTCATATGTGGATGAGGATGCACATGCCCCAAAAGGGTTATTTCGTAGCTAAGAAACTCTAGTGGTCTCAAAGGTTTGCTTCCCTCACTGCCAGTGACATTATTTGGTACAAGAGGGATTGGAACATCAAGACCATAATTCTCAGCTGTGGGGGATTCCTCAATGTACCTTTGATAGGGGTCTATGGTTGCATCAACTATAATCACGTGCTTCTCAAAAGACAACTTGGCCTCTCTATGGAAGGTCCTCTTGAAGAAAAACATTTGGTACCGTTCGTCATCAATGATGTATCTCCTGCAAATCTTAATGTAAGAAGAGTGAGGAGTGCATGGTCGAAGGTGATTAGAGGCAGTCCAGATCTAAAGAAGAATATTGCGGTTAAGGAACCAAATGTCAGATGGGTAAAGGAAAGGGCCATAATTGCTAAGCTCCATTCTTCCTTTGATCCATCAGCTTTTCCCCTGACTCCATAGCCTAGTCCAATTTTTCCTGAAGATGTAGACAAACTTAATGATAAAATCAAAGAGCTTGAGCTGGAAAACACCCAGTTGCGAGTCCAACTTGGTAGGACCAAGCAGAAAAGTGAAGCTTGGGAAGATAAGAGCAAAGCGCTGAAGGAAATGATTGAAAGTAGTAAGAAGAGGATTCAAGACGAAGAGGGTAAAAGAAACTGGGTTGAAGGTGCCCTTGTGGGAGTAAATGCTGATCTAGATTATCGCAATGAAGAGTTGAGCCGAGCTAAGTTAATGATCCGAAACCTTGAAAGGGACATGGAGAACTCTAACAGAATGAAGAGAGGCACGCAAATTGGTTACGAGGCTCAGATTCGAGAATTGAATGCAACCATCCAAAGTCAGAAAGATATTCTGGAGCTAGATATATTGGAAAAGGAGAGGAACCATAGAGAGTATCTCCAAGAGAAATTTCAGCTAGACAGAGCCATTAAGTAGATCAAATATTTAAGGTCTGTGAAAGCTTACTAAGATATGGTGAACGCTTTTACTCATTGGATGAATAAGTGCAAGGGAGCTAAAACTGTTGTAGAGAAAGAGACATTGTTATTGCTAACCTTTAAGCTATGTACTCCGAATGGAAACAAAAGCTTATGAACTTGACTGGTATGCTGAGTCTTGTTAGTCAAGATCTTCCTAAGAAGCTGAAGGAGGCAGACTTGATAATGTGCCCAGAGAATACTTCACACCAAGTCTATAACTGCATCAAATTCTACAAGAAGCTCATGGAAGACCTCGCTATGGCCTGTTAGATTGATTATGTTGATTCAAGAAGATTGATATTTCATTTTGTTGCTTTGTAGTTTTGTTTCAAAGACTTGGTTATCATTGTACTTGAACTTGAGAATTACCAATGAATGAAATCTTGAAGTTTATGTTTCTCTGTGTCTTTTCATAATGATTTCAATGTTAAATGCTCAATATTATTAACGATAAATAATAAGATGACCGAGAGTTTTGTAAATAACAACACATGCATCCATGCATTCATTCAAAACAAAAACTCATAAACTCTACCTCTTTTTTCCTTCAGACAATCTGACTACTCGACACCGCTACCAAACGCGACAGAACTAAAATATGACGTTAGAACAATTTGATGCTAACTAAAATACCATGAGGACGGACATCGATTCTATCTGAGGAAAATAGACCAATTGCTAGATGCCATGTTGGGACTGACGCAGAAAGAAGAGAATGTTGAAGTTGTTGCTGAGGCTAGGAAGCTCGCTAATCATGTGGGCTCATCTAGGGTAACCAAATAGGGTGTTATCCCTATTCCTGTGATCAACAAAGACCCTCCATAGTTTCCTGTTGCAACTGCTCTGCGATGTTCTGTTATTGACGTTGACGATCAATATAATTCTTTTGGCATACCCCACCAGTTATGCCTCCTGCTGTGACCATGCTTGAACTGTCCCTTGAAAGGTTATGTGCTCTAGAAAAAGAGGATAAAGCTATTAAAGGTATCAACATATTTAGATCGTCTGCAGCCAACATGAGCCTTATGTCAAATTTGGTTATTCGGAAAAAGTTCAAGACTCCAGAATTTGAAAAGTTCAAAGGCAACACATGTCCAAGAAGTCATTTGGTCATGTACTTCAGAAAAATGGCTGCACACACCGACAATGAGAAACTACTTATTCACTATTTTCAGGATAGTTTAAGTGGCGCTTCACTCAAGTGGTATATGAGTCTGGAACAGAGGAAGATCCAAAGCTGGGAAGATTTAGCTGACGCTTTCGTCCGCCAATACAAGTATAACTTGGAAATGGCACCTGATCGCATGTAACTTCAGAGCATGTAGATGAAAGAGAAAGAATCTTTCTAGGGTTACGCCCAACGCTAGAGAGAATTGGTACTTAGTTAGAGTCACCCTTGTCTGAAAGTGAGATGACTAGAATTTTTGTGAACACTCTGAAAGGGAGATCCACTCTATCATTGACTGGTGAGTAGTGAAGCTCCTAGTTTTTCTGGTTTGGTGACCATTGGTGACAAAGTTAAGCAAGGTGTGAAAGAAGGAATGATTCAAGCCAGTATTGGAGCGCCTGGCTCATCAAAGAAGCCTTACTCAAACTTTCAGAAAAAGAAGGAGGGTGAGGCCAATGATGTGATGAGAGGAAGGATGGGAAGAGTTCCTCAGAATATTCCTTACCAACAGGTAACTGCAATTGCTCAAGTCCCGTATCAACGGCCTGCTCAATAGGCATATCAACAACAATAGTACCAACAGGCTCCCGCATAACAACCTCAGCAATACCAGCAAAACGCTCAAGCAGAACGACAGTTTTGTTAGAGAGCTCCAAGGAGGCACAATGATCCTGTGCATGTGCCTTACAGCCAAATATTTCCTTATCTGATGCAAGGAGATATTTTGACCTTGAGAGACCTACGTCCTGCCACCTTTACATACCCTCCTGGGTATGATTCTAACGCCCATTGCGAATTCCATAAAGGTGTGTCTGGACATACTATTGAAAATTGTTATGCTTTTCAAAATCAGGTTCAAGAACTAGTGGAATCCAAAGAGTTAACCTTCACTCTCAGAGGACCTAATGGGAAAAAAAAACCATATACCCACATATGGGGGTTCAATTGTTAATGCTTTGGAAGAAGACGGGGACCAAGAGTTGATTACAAAGGTGGAAGGCATTCAAACCCCTATGGCTGTAACAGGGGAGCAACTAAAGAAGTGTGGGTTGATCTTTTCAAATGGTCAAATTGATAATCCAACTGATGAAGAAGTGTCAGAACATCTACAAAAGCTCTTGGATCAAGGTGTGATATAAGGTTAACGTGCTGGCAAAAGTAGGAAGATGAAATATGTATCTGTAATTGATATTCCTTATGACACTCCGCAAGTACGAGTACCCACCTCTCCAATAGTTATTCACTATCTTGCTCTATTCCTGTATGAGAGTGACCAAGCAGTCCCGTGGAATTACGAGCCCAAAGCTTTTAAGCAAGGGCAAAAGGTTAAGCCTTGGAATGTTGATGAACAAAATGTAACCTCTATTGTGGGATCGGGCGGAATGACGCGAAGTGGACGAGTGTTCACACCTATTATAGTTGAAGTATCTACCAATACCGAAGGGAAAAACCCATTGTAATTCCAATTCCAAATACAGATTCTCAAGAGCAGTCTTCGTCACCGAAGGCCGCGTTTACACAAAAAGAGGCTGAAGAATTCCTGAAGATCATAAAGAAAAGCGACTATAAAGTAGTCGACCAGCTAAACCAGACGTTGGCCAAGATATCTATGCTATCATTGTTACTTGGTTCTGAGGCCCACAGATCCTCTCTGTTGAAGGTTTTGAGTGCGGCCCATATCACAAAAGATATTACCGTAGCTCAATTCGAGAATGTGATAGCCAGTGTCACCATTGGAAATTTTCTTGGTTTTAATGATGAAGAGTTAATTGTTGAAAAGAAGAATCATAACAAGGCTCTGTACATCTCTATAAAGTGCGTGGACATGGTGTTATCAAGAGTCTTAGTGGACATTGGCTCATCCTTGAATATGATCCCAAAAACCTCTCTTATGAAGCCGCCTCTAGAAAGACTTGACATGAGGCCTAATACTCTAATTATAAAAGCATTTGATGGCTCTAGAAGAGAAGTTATTAGAGAGGTGGATCTTCCCATCAAGATAGGCCTAACTGTTTTTACCATCACTTTCCAAATGATGGATATCCACCCGGATATAGTTGCTTGCTTGGGAGGCCCTAGTTACAGGTTGAGGGCATCCTGACTTCCATCCTACACCAAAAATTGAAGTTTATCACCAATGAAAAAATGGTTGTGATTGGTGCGGAGGAGACATCATGGTAAGCCATCTGTCATCCTTTCTTTACATTGATGTTGAAGGTGAGATTGTGGAAACGCCATTTCAATCATTTGAAGTTGTGAGTGTTGTCAGTGCAACGTGTGCCTGATCAACCTGAATCCTCCATGGCCTCTTGGCAAGGAGCTAAAGCAATGAATGAAAGTGGAAACACCCAAGGCTGGTGAAAATTGGTTGAAGTGAATGAGAAGTGGGATAAGTTTGGGCTAGGCTATCAGCCATCTTCTAGTACAGCATTGGTGCCATATAGCAAGAAACAGATTCCTCAAGTGGAAGAGACTTTCACAAGCGTTGGACACATCTTTGGTTGTCGTGTCGCGATGATTGCTGAAGATAAGAATGGTGATGATGAAGCTTCCTCATGCTGGATCAGTCAAGAAAAGCCTGGAGAGGAGCTCCAAAATTGGAAGACAGTTGAAATCCCCCAGTTCTTCCAACACCAAACGTAATTTTACTGTTTTATCAAAACCCTACGCTCTGCCCAAGGCGTAATGGCATTTTGTATGGGCCCCCTGATGTTTTTAAAATAATGATTATCATTAATAAATAATAGTTTGCATTCAATTTTGCTCATTTTCTTTCGCATTTTTACTTTTACAATAAATGGCAATATTTTCATGCATGCACTTCCTAAATAAACTGCATAAATCATAACATGCAGAAACACCATTGAGGTCCTTGATAATGACGCTGCTATTGACCTATATGACTTTGACAACCCAATATACCAAGCTAAAGATGAAGGCAAGGAAGATTGTGAACTCCCTGATGAGTTGACAAGGTAGCTCAAGCTAGAAGAGAAAGTCATTAAGTTGCACCAAGAAGACGTCGAAGTCGTCAACCTGGTGTCACTCCAAGGATTTTCATCCAAGTACAAACGCGAAAGTGGCGCAGAAATAGAGTCGCCAACAATGTGTATTTATCCCAAGAGAGGGAAAGGAAACACTGCGTAAACCTGAGGGAAAGGAAAAGCATGTTCTCGCGACCAAGAGAAACTGGTAAGGGAGTCGGTTACGTGAGGGGAAGGTATTAGCACCCCCACACGTCCATCGTACTCGCTGGGATCCACGCTTGTTGTCTCGATCATGGGTGTCATCATCTAGAGCTCCACTGCTACTGGAAAGGAAAAGGAACAGGAACGGAAAAGAGCAAAGAAACGAAGAAGAAAAGAAAGAATGACTCGATAGGACATCGTCGTCCTATGCCTACGTATTCCCTCATGCAATGGGAAAGTCAGAGTCAACTTAGTTCGGACACGAACTAAAGGGGGGAGTGTCATACTCCAAATTTTGACCACTAAGATTTCCCATCATTGTGCAAATCATCATCACAATATGGGTGTATTATTATTCCTCATTAGTCTCCCCAAATATGGGTGAGCATCCACTACAATCAAAATTAGGGTTTCAAGCCCTGTCAGAGCTCTTAGACAAAGGATCAATCAAGGAATGACATGATCTTCAACTTGTCTAACCTCTAAAACATACAATGGATCAAGAGGACTCATACATCAAGGATTAAGCACAAGGCTGCAACAATCCAATTGGATTAAGCCTCAAGATTGCCAGTGTCACAAAATTAGGGTTTTGGTCGACTAGGGCCTCGAGATGGAAATTTTCCTCTGGGCATGAGCCAATGCTTCAAAGCATAACCTAAAATGCTCCATGGGACATCATGAACCCAATCATCAAGACAATTTTGCCTCAGGGGATGCATACAATAAAAAATCAGGAATTAGGGTTTCCTGACTTAATTCACCCGTAAGTTACCTTTTGGGACAAAACATGAGCCAAGACCTCAAGGCATGATTTGAGGGTCTCTAACACACCACATTGATCCATTTGCAACAATGGATTGATCCAAGAAGCTTGATCAACAAGTTTCAAATTCATCAGAACCACAATTAGGGTTTCAAGGAAAAAGTCAACTGTGCCTTTGACTTTTGACTACGACATGCTCCCAAACCTTGGGATATGATTCAATACACCCATAACACCTATGAAATCAATCCATCAAGTTTTATTTAGGTCAAGGGCTTGATTTCATAGAGGATCGCACAGTTTGGAATTCATCTGACAAAAAGTCAACTGTGCACAAAAGTTAACTTTGACTTTTTGAGATTTTTCACAATTATGGTTCTTTGACCCTAAAATGATGTTAATGTATGATTAGAATCATCATTCATCAAGAAAAATCAAGAATAGTGGGATAAATTGTAAAAGGGGTAACCATAAAAAACTTAGAAAATTTTCTAAGTTATGGAATAAAGTGGCAAGGGTACCAACTTTGGAGGATCATAACTCCTAAACCACAAGGCCATTTTTCCCCATCCAAAGCTGGATTTGTAGCTCTCATGGCCCTCTACAAAACCTTCAAACACAACTCATTCCAATTCCTCATGGATTTTAAGTTATGAAATGATCAAAATCACAAAAAGTGAAAATGTCACTTTTTTCCAACACTTAGTGAAATTTTCACCAAGTCAGAATCTGCTTTCACATTTGTCCAAATGTAGGGGCATTTTTCACTTGGATCCAAAAGGTATCAAAACCATTTATGATCAAACAGTTATTGTATCATATGAGGGCTTTCCAAAATGGCCAAGAACTTCATAATTGTCCACTTGAGCCATGAGATATGACAATGCCAATATGCCTTGCTGCAAACTGTCATGGCAAGGCAGATTTGGGAGTTTTGCTCGATTTACTCAAATTTTACAAAAGGCAGACAAATCTATCCATCTGAACACCTCAAGGGGATACCAAGGAGAGACAAACCCTGATCCATTAGCCTCCCAAGTCTTTTGAACCAAAAGTAGCATGCCAAACCTAGAAATGCCTAAAAGAGGGACAAGACTCCAATTTTGGATTGGAGCATTTAATGGATGCACCAAGGTGGCATGGACTGAGCCATTCCCAATTGAATTCAGTCAAGACTTATCCAAGACCAAGGGAACCAGCAGCTTGTGCCCTAACCTCTAGTCAATGGCTAGAGGAGATTTTGATTCTCATTGCTCAACATTGGTCAAACCTCTGATGCAGGTGCCATTCACTATTGCAGCCAAAACAAACTTGCTCTACTATAAATAGAGCTCAATTGTGTTTAGTTTGAGTACACCAAAGCACTACAACACTTGCTTTCTTTCTCTAGGAAAAAATACCTTCTTTAGTAAGGTAACTCTCAGTTTTTGAGTTAGAGAGCAATTCTACCACAACTCATGATCCAAACACATCCAATATGTCATATCTAAGCTGTCCAAACTCTCACAAGTGACCTGTAACACCAAAATCACAAAGTCACCTCTCAAAACCTCAAAATAGGACTTTTGTGCATTTTTCAAGCCATGTCTTGATTCAGTCACTTTCTAAACCAGATAAAACCTCAAACACACTCCAAATATCATCCTTGAACTGTCCCAAATGGTGTCACACATCTGGAACACCATTTGAGAGAGTTGCTATTTTGGCCAGTTTTACCCCTTTTGCAAGAAAGAGCTCAAACTTGTTCCTGAGGTTTCCAGATGATTCCAACCATCCTAAAAGCTTCTAAGAGATCATTTGAGGGTGTCCAAAGCATCAAATCATTTCAGGAATAAAGCTCTTGGCAGATTGCACAAAAGCTCCAAAAAGAGGTAAGCAACACAACTTGGATTCTTTGAATCATGCTTTCTTTTGATGTCCACTGATCATGCATCTCTTATACATGTTATATGTGTTGTGTTTGCACCAATTTATCATGTAATTCATGCTTGTACCAAGAGATGGCACAGAAAATGCAAATCATGGCCTATTTCAAAACCACTATCGGGTTTTTCAATAGGAGCATGATCTAAAAAAACACCACCACCATTGGATTCCTTGTGAAATTCTAGGCAGGATAGACCTAAATTTTGTCCCAATCCATGGAGAAATGAGAAAGCTATGGCCTTCACATTTTCAACCAAAATCTTGCATTGCCTTGCCTTGGGCCAGGCCAAAAACAAGGCAAGCCTTGCATATTTGTGGTTGTGTTTCAATCAACGGATGTATCACCACCCCAGTGGTAAGGCGCGTGCCCTATACACAAGAGTTATGGGTTCGAATCCCCCTCGCCCCAGATCCTCTTTTTGTTATTTTTTCACTTTTTATTGCTTTTCTTATTATTTTTTAATGATTTGAAATATTAATAACTCCCTCAATTTTAAATATTTTTTATTGGTTCTTTTTGCAAAAAATCACAAAAATGTTGAAATATTTTATTCCATAAAAAAATCAAATTTATATAAGTTATTTAATATAATTAGTATTTTTGTGAATAAATTCATTTTTATTTGTTTTTAAACATTTAAAAGTGAATATTTACTTTGAAAATCAAAACCAAATGAGTTCTAAATCATCTTGTGATTAAAACCTCATTTTTAAAACCTTAAAGAAAAATCACAAATGGTTTATTCAAACTTATTTGGTATTTTTTTCATTTTATTTGGTTTTCTTTAAATATTTACTTTTAAAGGAAAACAAAAATTATGGTTTCTTTGATTTTCACCCTCACAAATCATTTTCAAACACTCATGGGCCTCTATTAGAGTGTAAGACTCAATCCCTTTGTAAGTACACCACTTTTTGGGCCTAAGTCATTGTATAAGTCCCACTGTATTTTCAAAAACAACGGCGCGATCGTCGCCTTTTTAACAAAATCAATTGGGCCTCTCCTTGAGTTGTAAGCCCCATCCCTTGTACAAAAGTAAATCCTTGGGCCTCTAATAGAGTGTAAGACGCATCCCTTTGTATAGAAAACCTTTTTGGGTCTCAGTCACTTGTATAAGTCCCTGTACAAATTCAAACAACAGTGCAATCGCTGATGAAACCTTGGGCCTTCCTTTGAGCTGTAAGCCCCCACTAATATTTTGAAAGCACTTTCTCCTTTGATTTAGAATATATGTTGTTATCCAACTTCCTTTGTTGAACAACTAACAAAACAACATGGATGCTTTACAACCGAGTAAGTGTTTATCCGCTTTCATTTACCGCTTTCATATATATAACTGTATTGTGGGGCTGTTTCACTGTAAGTCTTCTTTCACAAAATTTTATATACTTGTCAAATATCAACTGTGTAATACTAGTATAGTTATTTAGAGTTTTCTCCGGCAACTACGTCTAGCACTAGGTAAAGCCCTATTGGTCACTCTTGAATACAAACAAAACTAGGTCCCTATAGGATTACCAGATACAGTCTTCCCTCCTCTTGGAGTTAAACAATATGGAGACGTGAAAGGCAGCATTCCTTGTGAACCCTTTCTTAGACTGTCACCCTTAGAAATTGTCAAAGAAACTCTAACTCCCCAGAGATGATCTTTTCTCCGTGAATGGCACCTCTTGAGTTTCTTCCAAATTCTCGAACTTTCCTGGCTTGATCTATTCTTGGTGAATGGCATGTCTTGAACTTCTCGGGGTTTGGGGACCCACAGGCTTCCTAAAAGCATCTCCGCCTCCTCTTATGCGTTGTACAAGGACCCGTCGGCTTCTTACAAGCTCTCATGCCTTCTCTTGGGCTTAGTACAAGGACCCAAAGACCTCTACAAGTATAGGAATAAAACCTAGTCATCAATTTGCTAGAGCTGTCTTTCTGAGTCAAGTGTCAGACCAGTTAATGGGTTAACCTTCATCCCTTAATATACCAGCCTTCTCTTGGGCATCATACAAAGATCATTCGGTTATCTGAGAATCGACTTCTCAAAACACCAGTAGACTTGGACAGTCACAATACCCTTTGGATTTCCCAGGAAAGCACAGCCTTACCTTTAATCAATCCCTTTATAAGAACTGATTTTCTCTTTTATCCAACATACTGGACCTGTCACTCAACTGAAACAGTCACCCGCACAGTCAACCTCCCCTTGGGCTTTGTACAAATGATTCTCCACAACGGAGCTAACCTTTTCAGACTCTCTTGTTGAGTCAACGACTTTCAGCCTCCATCTCGGGCTTTGTATGAGATACAAAAAACTCTCTTGTTGAGTATAAAAGACCCTCTTGTTCTATCACAAACCTTTCAGCCTCTATCTAGGGCTTCGTACGAGATACAAAACGCTCTCTTGTTGAGTATAAAAGACCATCTTGTTGGGTCACAAACCTTTCGGCCTCCATCTCGGGCTTCGTACGAGATACAAAACACTCTCTTGTTGAGTATAAAAGACCCTCTTGTTGGGTCACAAACCTTTTAGCCTCTGTCTTGGGCTTCGTACCAGACACATATGAAAGCACCCTCTTGTTGGGTCAATATACTCCTCTTAGGCTTTGAATAAGGAAAACCCTGGTTGATTCAATTAACCTTTTAGCATCAAATATGTGCATTGCTCACAGTATACAAACATCAATAACTTTTCTTTAGAGATGACAAATTCTCTCTCAAGTCAAAACCCTTCAGCTTCACATCTTAGGCTTTGAACAAGATACATATACTCCCTTTAGCTTCACATCTTGGGCTTTGAACAAGACACCAAAATAACTTTTTCCTCCCATAGAATAGGAGGAACTACGATCGCTCTGATTTCTGTGTTTCATTAAACGAGAATACGTAGGCATAAGATTGAAAAATCTTAGCGAGCATACTAACCAAAAAACCCAAACTCCCATACCTTCATACATCAATCGATAAGCATCAGTCCTAACATTCTACCAATAGTCCATAAATTCTAATCTTAACAAAATAACTGAAGAGAGGCCCACAACTTAATAGCATTTGTAAACCAACGGTCATCTATTTAAACTCAGTATGCAAGCAGGGTTAATTGGAGACATCTATTTCCCTTCCTTAATCCTCTCAATAGGATAAATAATGAATCGAACTATAGTACCCAAGCGATCGTGACTCAGGACCACCAAAAATCGTGCTACAGAAAAATGGCGCCCACCGTGGGGCCTTCTTCTCTTTCTTACAATCTTTGGTGAAAACCTTAAGTTCTCAAAGTGTTACAGAAATGGCGACTCTGCTGGGGAGTCATTGTCTGTATAGGATCATAAGACTAGAGGTCTAGGATGATTAAGGCAAATATATATACTGCATTTCCTAATTGATATCTGTGTTTATTTTTCTGCTAATGGGAATGCGTGTGATGTCGCATATGGAAAGATTGAGTATACACCTAAGATACGTGATGGCAATGTAGGTAATCTTGCGATGAGTGAATCCCAGTTAAGAGTCCCCGATCGACCATCAAACTTAGTGGAGACTCCCTTTGCAGATACATTGCCTATACGACTTCGGTTGTTGAAAGTAGTGTGGTCGACTGGGTTATCTGAGAAGCTGAAGTTTTTAGTAGGCTTAAACCATTTTGTAGTGCAGAATCTATCGGAAATAGTTGTCACGCGATACTACCCTCATTTGAGATCACTATAGGATACATCAGCTCGCTGGTGATCCGCTTGTTGTTGTTATCCCAAGAGAGTTCAATGATTTTGCGGACAGGTACAAAAAATCACCAGTATAAACCTTTGGGGCGGGGGGGTAGAGCCTTGACTTCATGACACCGACCCTTTGACCCCATGTTTTTTCTATGTTTTTGTGTGTTGCACTCATACATTCATTTAAAAAACACTAAACCAAAGAAAAATCTTCTCTTCTAGTCTCTCTTTTTCAAATTAAACTGAAACAATGATTGCAAATGTCAGATAAAGGGATTGCGCTAATGGATTTCGGTAGAAGGAAAACTCATAAGTACACCTACAAGGTTCCAAAGTTAGAGGATTTGAGAGGTTTGGCGAGAATGATCACCAACCACGAGGCTTTCAGAGCCAAGTATGGAGGGTTATTGTCTCTATTAATGGTTCATGTAATCGAAGGAATCCGGTCTACGCTAATCCAGTTCTACGATCCGGTTTATCATTGTTTCACATTCCCGGATTATCAGCTAGCACCAACACTGGAGGAGTATTCTCACGTGACTGATCTGCATATCACTGACCAAGCTCCCTTTATTGGACTGGAAGAAATTCCAAAGGATCAAACCATTGCACAAGCAATTTATTTGGACGAGTATGAAGTCAGGATTCACATGACCACTAAGGGTAGCATCCAGGGTTTGCCAGTCCAATTATTGACAAAGAAAGCCTTGTACATTGCTAGTATAAGGAACATGTCCGCTTTCGTGAGCATCTTTGTTTTGCTCACCTACGGGTTATTTTTGTTTCCCAACATTGATAACTTCGTAGATATCAACGCCATTAAGATATGCCTGATTGGAAACCCTGTGCCAACCTTACTCGTAGATGCGTATCATTCGGTACACTTAAGGAATTTATATAGCGGAGGAATGATCACGTGATGTGTACCCTTGCTTTACAAATGGTTCACTTCCCATTTGCCCAAGTCTGCTGCATTTTGGGATCAAAAGAATACTTTACGTTGGTTGCAGAGAAGCATGTCTCTTACCAACTCGGACATCGATTGGTACAATCGAATCTATGATGGGATCAGGATCATTGACTGTTGTGGAAATTTCCCAAATGTACCCCTATAGGAACTAAGGGAGGAATCAACTATCACCCAATTTTAGTTCGTCGTCAATTTGGATACCCAATGAGGCATGTCCCGCGTAATGCTCATCTGGAAGGTCTTTTCTTCAAGGAAGGAGAAATTGACAGGGCACTAAAGACAGAAATAGTGCATGCTTGGAAACATGTTCATAGGAAAGGACGAGAGTCTTTAGGAAAACCAGACTGTGTCTCGGTGGAGCCTTATCTCCACTGGGTACAAACTAGAGCTCTCAAGCTGAGGATGCCTTACCCTCGCCAGGAAGTTCTTCCATTAAGGGACTCTGCCCTTTATTTTATGTCTGAGACGGAAAAGCTTCAGGTTACTCTCAGCAAAGTTCAACAAGAGAAGAGGTCTTGGAGGAACAAGTACCGTATTCTCAATGTGGAGTGCAAGAAGATACAACCATTGTTAAGAGAACAAGATGCTCTAATTGAAATTTTAGAGCAACATGCTGTAGAAAATCAGGATGACCAAAGGAATTTGCTCGCTCCTTTCACTTGGCAAAGGAATGACAACCCGACAACGGCTGAAGAGCCCCGGTCAAAGAGAAGGAAAGTACCCGAACCAGCACTCGAGCTCTCCTTAGAAAGGGGTCATGATACATTAGTTTAGATTTACTTTTTCAGTACTTTGTAATCTACTGTATTTCCATTTTCGCAATCCTTTGAATTCAATAAAACGGGGTTTCCCCGCTGTTTGATACTTGCATTCTAATTGTTAAGGTTTACTTTGAATAAACAAAAAAAAACATACAATTAAGATAATTATTGCATATCATTCATCATTCCCACGTAAACCCATTCTTATTACCTACGAATCTCACATTTGTGTCTCGATTCTAGAGTCAAACTGTCTCATTCGTACAATACTCGGGCCAATGGTCAGAAAAAGATGGATGATCTCGAGGAAGAGAACAGAGAGTTGAGAGAAGAGATCGACACTCTGAAAGAGGATCTGAGGAAGCTTCATAACGACATGCAAGCTCCAGTAGAAGCTCAGATGCAACAACAAAGGACTGTGATCTCAAAGATCGCATCAACGCCCATAGTGGAGAATTATGATCCTAGGTACAAAATGTCGAAAGATCGTCCCTGGGGCATGCCACTTAACTATATCCCGGAAGGATATGTTCCGCCAATCGCTGAGGATCAGGGAACCGCAGCAGGAACCGCTGGGCCTGAAGGTTACAAACTTCGGGAAAGCGAAGATGCCAGGGGCATGACAGCAACTCCTGAAGGTTACAAACTTTGGGAGGCACCTAGAGTCTCGGCCATAATGACTATACCACCGCCTGTGGTACACACTATCCCAGAAGGACAGATTCCCCATATACCTTCTGGTGGAAACGAAAGTATGTTCGACAGAATGAATGAGTTTCAGGAACAATTCCTGGAGATACAGAAAGAACTGCAAGCCCTTCGCGGTCAGGATTTATTTGGCAAGGACGCTGCAGACCTTTGTTTAGTCCCTAATGTGAAAGTGCCGCACAAGTTCTAGGTGCCCGACTTCGAAAAGTACAAGGGTAACTCTTGCCCTCAAAGCCACTTAGTGATGTACGCTCGGCGAATTTCAGCTCAGACAAGGAACCAGGAGCTACTGATCCACTATTTTTAGGATAGTTTAACCGGTGCCGCATTAAAATGGTACATGGGTTTAAACCGCGCCACGATCGGCACATTCAGAGATCTTGGCGCTGCCTTCGTTCAACAATATAAATACAATCTGGACATGGCACCAGACAGAGATCAACTCAGATCGATGTCACAAAAGGACAAGGAAACCTTTAAAGAATACGCTCAGAGATGGCGTGAAATTTTAGCACAGATTTCTCCACCTCTTGAGGAAAAAGAGATGACAAAGATCTTTTTGAAAACCTTAAGCTCATTTTACTACGACAGAATGGTTGCTAGTGCGCCTAGTGACTTCACCGAGATGGTGGGAATGGGAGTTCGTCTTGAGGAAGCCGTCCGAGAAGGACATTTAGTTAAAGACGCTGGACCATCAAGTAGTACGAAACGATACAATAGTGCTATCCCTAAGAAAAAAGAGCAGGATATTGGGAATATCTCTCTTGGAAAGCAAAGGCGACGTTACCAGCCAGTAGCAGCTGTAACTCCTGCTATTAACCATACGCCTGTCCCTACGTATCAACCTCAGGTTGCGCAGAGCCAACCTAATCAACAACAATATCAGCAAAGAACACAACCACCTATTCAGCAGGCTCGTCCTCCATACAACAACAACCGTGCAACACGACCACCAGGGTTTAATCCTATACCCATGTTGTACGCAGAGCTATTCCCATTATTACTGGTCAAGGGGCATGTCCAAACCAAGTCTCCTCTTACAATAACGGAGAATCTGCCTTTTTGGTTCAAAGTGGATCAGACATGTCCTTATCATCAAGGAGGACCCGGGCATAACATAGAAAACTGCCTCAGTTTCAAATCCGACGTGCAAAAGCTTGTTATGAGCGGCGTCTTATCTTTCAAAGATACGAATCCTAATGTTCTCACGAACCCGCTGCCTCAACACGAGAAAGCGGCGGTAAATTTGATAGAAGGAGAGGCTAACAACAGCTATCAAATTCACGATGTACTCTTATTGAGGGCCAATTTGGTAAAGATGCGTTGTAGTGGTATTTTTTATATGGATCTGGCCTAGAATTTCACAAGGAATCCAATGGTGGTGGTATTTTTTTCAGATCACACTTCCTCCTCAAAATCCGATAGTGGTTTTGAAAAAGGCCTATAATTGCATTTTTCTATGCTACACTTTGATACAGGCATGAATTACATGATCAATTGGTACAAACACCACATATATAACATGTATGAGGTGTGCATGGTCAGTGGACTTCAAAGCAATGCATATTTTGGAAAGTTCAAGTCATGAGGCTTACCTCCTTTTGAGATTTTTGGAGTTTTTGTGCAATTTGTCAAGCCACTTATTCCAGAAATGATTTGATGCTTTGGACACACTAAAATGATCCCTTAGAAGCTTTGAGGATGAGTGGAATCAGCTGGAACCTGCAAAAACACAAACTGGCCCTTTCTTGCAAAAGGGGTTAAAATGACCAAAATAGCAACTCCCTCAAATGGTGTTCCAGATGGGGGGGACCATTTGGGATAGTTCAAGGATGATATTTGGAGTGTGTTTGAGGTTTTATCTGGTTTGGAAAGTGACTGAATCAAGACATGGCTTGAAAATGCATAAAAGGCCTATTTTGAGGTTTTGAGAGGTGACTTTGTGATTTTGATGTTACAGGTCACTTGTGAGAGTTTCGATCACCTACATATGATGTTTATGAGGTGTGTGTGTGATTGGTTTGGTTGGAAATGCTCTCTAACTCAAAAACTCACAGTTACCTTGCTAAAGAAGGCATTTTGGCCTAAAGAGATGGATTTTGAGGAAAACATCTGTTTGATGGCTTTGGTGTACTCAAACTGAGCACAAATGTGTTCTATTTATAGTAGAGCAAGTTTATTTTGGGATCAATAGTGAATGGCAACCACAGCAGAGGTTTGGCCAATGTTGGCAAATGAGAATCCAAGTCTCCTCTAACCATTGACTAGAGGTTAGAGCACGGGCCTTTGGTTCCCTAGTTGTTGGATCATTCTTGACTGAATTCAGTTGCAAATGTGTCAGTCCATGCCACCTCTAAGCCTCCATTAAATGCTCCAATCCAAAATTGGAGTCTTGTCCCTCTTTTAGGGATTTCTAGGTTTGGCATGCGAATTCTTGTTCCAAAGACTTTGGAGGCTTGGCTCAGTGTTTGTCCCCTTTGGATTTGATCCTTAGATGTGTCCAAGATGATGACAAGGCTTGGAATTAGCTGATTTTGCCAAATCGAGCAAAAATGCAAAATTCTGCCTAGCCTTGGTAGTTTTCAGTAAGGCATATTGCCCTTGTCATATCTCATGGCTCAAGTGGAATTTGGTGATGTTCTTGGTCATTTTGGAAAGCCCTTATATGATACAACAACTGTTTGATCATAATTAGTTTTGATACTTTTTGGATCCAAGTGAAAAATCCCCCTACATTTGGAAAAAAGTGAAGGCAGATTCTGACTTAGTGAAAATTTCACTAAGTGTTGGAAAAAGTGACATTTTCACTTGTTGTGATTTTGATCATTACATAACTCAAAATCCATGAGGAATTTGGAGGGAGGTCAATTTTAAGCTTTTGTAGAGGGTAATGAGATCTACAAATCAAGCTTTGGATGGGGAAAATGGCCTTGTGGTTTAGGAGTTATGATCCTCCAAAGTTGGTACCCTAGCCACTTTATTTCATAACTTAGAAAATTTTATAAGTTTTTATGGTTACCCCTTTTACAAGTTATCCCACTTTCTTTGATTTTTCTTGATGAATGATGATTCCAATCACACATTAACATCATTTTAGGGTTAAAAAACTATTTTTATGAAAAATATCAAAAAGTTAAAGTTTGACTTTTGTGCACAGTTGACTTTTTATCAGATGAATTCCAAACTGTGCAATCCTTTAGGAAATCATGTCCTTAACCTAAATCAAACTTGATGTAAATGTTCCATGGGTGTTATAGGGTATATTGATTTATGTCATAGGGTTTGGGAGCATGTCCTGGTCAGAAGTCAAAGCTACAGTTGACTTTTCTCGAAAAACCCTAATTGTGGTTCAGATGGAATTGAAACTTGTTTCTCAAGCTTCTTGGATCAATCCATTGTTGCAAATGGATCAATGTAGTTTATTAGAGACCCTCAAATCATGTCTTGAGGTCTTGGCTCATGTTTTGTCCCAGAAGTCAACTTAGGGGTGAATTATGTCAAGAAACCCTAATTCCTATTTTTTATTGTATACATCCCCTGAGGGAAAATTGACTTGATGATTGGGTTCATGATGTCCCTTAGAGCATCTTAGATTATATTTTGAAGCATTGGCTCATGCCTAGAGGAAAATGTCCCTCTGGAGGCCCTGGTCGACCAAAACCCTAATTTGGTGACACTGGCAATCTTGAGGCTTAATCCACCTAGAATGGAGCAGCCTTGTGCTTTAATCCTTGAAGTGGGAGTCCTCTTGACCCTTTGTGGATGTTTTATAGGTTAGACAAGTTGACAATCCTTGAGGAGACTGATGAGGCATGATGGTTCATCCATATTGTGATGTTGATTTGCACAATGATGGGAAATCTTAGTGGTCAAAATTTAGGGTATGACATGTAGACAGAGCGAATATGGCCATGTGCCATCTCATAATTATCACCCGTGTGATATCTGCTCTAAAAACAATCAGGGATGTTCTGTGGTGCAATCAGCTCTACAGGAATAGTTGGATCTCAGATGGATCCAAGAGCATCAAGTTCGTGGAGTTAACATGACTTATATAAGTTCCAACATCATTCAGAACCACGACATCCGTGCAATGAATGTCAACTTGGTGGCGATACACTCAAGGCAAAGCCAGTACCATAATTTTCCGCGACATGATTACAATTCCTGTCTGACTTGCTCGGTAAACAAACAGGGATGCTCTTTCATACAAGAGGCCCTCCAGCGTCAGATGGATCTTGGGTGGATCCAGAACTACCATGATAGAAATTCTTATCAGATCAACATGATCCAAATCGTTGATATTCGTTTGATGAATACCCGCTTGGTGGAGTTACACGCTAGGCAAGTCCAACTCAGTTTCCTCACTTCTCACGATTATCTAAGCTATAAAGAATGTTGTGAGAGTAACCAAGGGTGCGCTCTCGTTCAAAGAACTTTGCAACACTTGTTAAACCACTGGTGGCTTCCAATCTATATGGATGAAGACACGCAACAAATCAGCGTGCTTAATGGGAACCCTACTCGGCGTCAAAGTCAGGATGTCCGATCTATGGAAACTGACCTTGTGAGGTTACACTGCATCCAAAGTGGGTGTGGCCAGGTGCCACCACATAATTATGAACGCTGCAGAGTCTGCTCGGAGAATAACCAAGGATGCTACCTTGTGCGAGCAACTCTTCAAGGTCAGATGGATCGTAAAGAGATTCACCCATGTCTGGGTTCCGAGCCAATCAACTGGACACCGTACTACTTCACTGATCAGATCAGAGACGTTGTCATAATCTCTGATCATCAACAGAACTAGGATGTTTGTACCATCATCCCTCTACTGGACGAATCAAAGGTTCCTAGCCAAGAGCTGATTGAAGTTACCTACGACAGTCAGAAAAATCAGAAGGCTCATGTAGTTATTTATCTGTCGAAACCGCTACCGTATGAATCAGCTAAGGCAATCCCTTACAAATACGGTGCAACAATAATTGAGAATGGAAAGGAAATTCCATTACCCACTGTTGTGAATATCGCAGACAACAGTCGAGTAACACGGAGTAGTCAAATCTTCAACCGAGGAGTTAGAGAACCTAACAAAGAAAAGGAACCACAAACAGAAGTTCCTAATCCACCAGTCGGTCAATCCAGTGATCCCGACCTTTCAAAGAACAATGATGAGATGCTGAAGCTTTTTCAAAGGAGTGAATACAACATTGTTGATCAGCTGTTACAAACTCCTTCAAAGATCTCTGTGCTATCGCTTTTACTCAGTTCCTAAGCCAACAGAGAGTCTTTACAGAAAGTCTTAGAGCAGGCCTTTATGGAACAGGATGTGTCAATACGACAGTTTGATAGCATCGTCTCTAAAATCACTTCCTGCAACAACTTGGGGTTTAGTGATGAGGAATTGCCAGAAGAAGGCAAAAGCAACAACATGGCGCTCAATATCATCGTTAACTGCCAGGACGATGCCTTAGCCAGCATACTGGTAGACACTGGATCGGCTCTCAATGTCATGCCAAAGTCCACCCTGATGCAAGTACCATTCAAAGGACCTCCGATGAGAGGCAGTGAGGTCGTCATCAAAGCATTTGATGGGTCCAGAAAAATAGTTATTGGCAAAGTCGACCTTCCCATAACTATCGGTCCTCACACTTTCCTAGTCACTTTCCAGGTCATGGACATCCGGGCAACATACAGTTGTTTATTAGGAAGACCTTGGATACACCAGGCTGGGGCAGTAACTTCGACACTTCACTAGAAGCTGAAGTTTGTCAAGAACGACCAACTCGTCACGGTCTGTGGAGAGCAAGCCCTGATTGTGAGTAACCTGGCATTATCTACTTGTGTAGAACCCGAGGAGGTTGTCGGAACTCAATTCCGAGCACTTTCGGTGAGCAATGAGAATCAATCAGAGAAAGGAACCTCTATTTTCTCATACAAAGATGCCCTCGAGGCAATTGAAAGCAACAATACGAAAGGATGGGGACAACTTGTCACTCCTACTGATAATAAAACAAAGAAGGGTCTTGGTTTTTCTGCGACCTGCACCCCGACAGCTGCTAACGATGAAAGTTTTCATCCCATTCAGGACTTCTTCCATAGTGGAGGTTTCCTTCACCCAGTGTCCCAAGAAGTACACACTATCAACGAGGAAGATTCCTCCGACGCAGATGAGGAATGAAAGTCATATCTTAATAAGGACGGTTATATGTCTCAGGAAGAGGTGCCTACGCCATTTTGCTATCCCGCACAGAGTCTGAGATTTATGCCAAGGTCAGATGTCGAAATGATATACGGAGATTGTGATCCAGAAGGATGTTGTGTTCCACCCAACTCATTAGAGGAAGACACTCTGATGAAAGACAACTTTGACCAGGACTATTATGGCCCGATGGATGGCCTGCCTATCTGGCAGCCGTACCCAGGAGACTCAGGGCAAGAGAATCAACCGAACAATGAAAATCAGCTGAGCGTCATTGAAACAAATACCTGCGTCCCCACTAAATCATGGGATCAACACTCAGGGCATTTAGAAAATATCCAGCACGACGATGAATTCGTAAAGTTTGCAGACTAGAATTCATTAACTATGCTTTTCTCGAGGTCAACGTCATCGAAAGGGATGACTCCTCCAGTTCCAAAGAAGTGTGGGATACCTTGGGACAACCGAGTGGAAAATATGACTTTATGGTCAAGTATACCGCTCCTGAAAGCTCTCATATCAGGCTTGAAGACATCCAGCTGATGGGATGGGGAGATTTGCCTGAGAGCACAAATACTCTGCAAAATACCACTGAGGAATCCTCCTACGACAACTCTGCCTAGGAGACAGATTCCAATGATCTAGCTCCGCCAGAAATTAGCGTTATTTCTGAAGAAAAATCAAGGAAAGTACCAGACTTTGTGATTCACCGAGGAGTTTGCCGCCAATGGGTTGTTGTCGATGTTCCGGAGATCGTCCATAAGTCAAAGTAATTACCGTCTTTAACCTTTCACCCTGCCCAGGTTAAACGGATGTTTTGATATGGCTCACTTTCTGTAAATATCCCTCTTCGCTTCAGCCAAAGCGACTGAGTTTTGTTTTATAGGGCGGTAGTTTCAAGAATTGACTAAATCATAAATAAATAAACGTCGTTCTGTAATTTCCGCATTAATTGCTATTTTCTCTTTTCGTTTTTCCAGAAAATGGTAATCCTAAAAAACAATTCAAATAATAAAAACAAGAATTTCTCCAAAAGAAATACACTGCACGCACTCTTGCATTCTCTCCATCTCTTCTAAAACATAAATCATCGCGTCATGTAGATTGCTTGTTTTAAACCCCGTTGAAACATACGATCTGATGCCTTCTCCCAACTTTGAATTCCCGGTATTTGAGGCTGAAGAAGAAGATGACAACAAAATTCCAGAAGAGATCTCCCGATACTCAGACAAGAGGAAAGGTCCATTAAGCCTCACAAAGAGCCGTTGGAAACGGTCAACATAGGCTCAGAGGAAGAGAGAAAAGAGGTCACGATTGAGGAACTACTCAGTCCAACTATCAAAGAAAGTTTGATAAAGCTTCTCAAAGAGTTTCCCGATGTATTCACTTGGTCCTATCAGGACATGCCGGGGTTGGATACCAGCATCATGGAACATCATCTACCGTTACTGTCAGAATGTCCGCCGGTAAAGCAGAGGCTGAGAAGAACTCACCCAGACATGGCCATCAAAATCAAAGAGGAAGTACGAAAGCAGATTGACACGGGTTTCCTCGCCACATCAGAATATCCTCAATGGTTAGCCAACATCGTACCAGTCCCGAAAAAGGACGGAAAGGTCAGAATATGTGTTGACTACAGGGATCTGAACAAAGCCAGTCTAAAGGATGACTTTCCTTTACCTCACATTGACATCATGGTGGACAGTACAGCAAAGTTCAAAGTCTTCTCCTTCATGGATGGATTCTCGGGCTATAATCAAATCAAAATGGCGCCAAAAGACATGGAGAAAACTTTGTTCATTACCCCGTGGGGTACCTTTTGCTACAAGGTGATGTCGTTCGGTTTGAAGAACGTCGGGGCAACCTATCAAAGGGCCATGACTACTCTGTTTCATGACATGATCACAAGGAAATCGATTTATATGTCGATGATATGATTGCCAAATCTAAAAAAGAGGAGGATCATGTGACCCACCTGTCAAAGTTATTCGAGCGTCTAAGAAAATACAAACTCTGCTTAAATCCCAATAAGTGCAGGTTCGGCGTCCGCTGAGGGAAACTTTTAGGGTTCATCGTCAGCCAGAAAGGAATTGAGGTTGATTCTGACAAGGTCAAGGCCATTTAAGAAATGCTTTCTCCAAAGACTGAAAAAAAAGTCAGGGGATTCCTGGGACGTTTGAACTATATTTCCAGATTTATATTCCTCATGACCGCGACATGCGCGCCAATCTTCAAATTACTCAAAAAGAATCAGGACTGTGTTTGGACAGAAGATTGCAAAACCGCCTTCAACAGTATCAAGGAATATTTGTTGAACCCACCGATTCTACCGCCTCTAATGGAAGGAAGACCACTGATCATTTACTTAACAGTCGTGGAAGACTCAATGGGTTATGTACTTGGCCAACAAGACGAAACAAAAAGGAAAGAGTCTGCCATTTACTATCTGAGCAAGAAATTCACCGACTGCGAGACTCAGTACACTATGCTTAAGAAAACTTGTTGTGCTCTGGCTTGGGCAGCCAAACGTCTTCGCCAGTATATGATTCGTCACACTACTTGGTTAATCTCCGAAATGGATCCAATCAAGTATGTCTTTGAAAAACCTGCTCTCACGGGAAGGATTGCCCGTTGGCAGATGTTACTATCAGAATACGACATCAAGTACCACGCTCAGAAAGCCATAAAAGGAAGTGTTTTAGCCGATCATTTGGCTCATCAACCGATTGACGATCAAGAATCGGTCGGGTTTGACTTCCCAGACGAAGATATCATGTATCTAAAAATGAAAGATTGCGATGAACCGCTACCCAGTGAAGGGTCAGAACCAGGTTCCCAATGGGGACTAATCTTTGATGAAGCTGTCAATAATTATGGAAACGGAATTGGGGCAATCATCATAACACCTCAGGGTACCCACATTCCTTTCACTTCCAGACTGACATTCAAGTGTACAAACAACGAGGCCGAATACGAAGCTTGTATCATGGATCTCGAAGAAGCGATTGACTTAAGGATTAAGAACTTGGATGTATATGGCGACTCAACCCTGGTTGTCAATCAGATCAAAGGAGATTGGAACACATACTAATCAGGACAGATTCCTTACAAAGATTACGTGAGAAGGTTGTTACCCTTCTTCAACAGAATCGAGTTTCATCATATCCCTCGTGAGGAGAATCATATGGCTGATGCATTAGCCACTCTCTCTTCCATGATTAGTGTAGGTCAATGGAACGACATACCTAAGATCGACATAATGCGCCTTGAAAGGCCCGCTTACATCTTCACAATTGAAGCGGTCATAGACGACAAACCTTAGTATCACGATATCAAATGCTTCCTTCAAAAACAAGAGTACCCACCTGGGGTACTAAGGAAGGACAGAAAAACCCTCAGAAGACTAGCAAGCAGTTTCTTCCTGAGGGTTGATACACTCTATAAGAGGAACTTTGACATGGTTTTACTTCGATGCGTAGACAGACCAGAAGCAGACATGCTGATAAAAGAAATTCACGAAGGATCCTTTGGCACTCATGCCAACGGACACACAATGGCGAGAAAAATTCTAAGAGCAGGGTACTATTGGTTGACAATAGAATTCGACTGCTACAAGTACATGAGGAAGTGTCACAAGTGTCAGATATACTTAGACAAAATCCATGTACCGCCAACGCATCTCAAAACTCTCTCTTCCCTATGGCCTTTTTCCATATGGGGAATCGACATGATTGGCATGATCGAACCCAAGGCTTCAAACGGACATCGGTTCATTCTAGTAGCCATTGACTACTTCACCAAATGGGTCGAAGCAGCGTCATATGCCAATGTAACCCAACAAGTGGTGGTCCGATTTATCAAAAATAATCTCATCCGCCGTTATGGTGTTCCGAGCCAGCTCATTACTAATAAGGGATCTAACTTGAACAATAAGATGATAAAAGAGTTGTGCGCAGAGTTCAAGATCGAACACCATAACTCATCTCCCTACCGGCCTAAGATGAACGGAGCGGTAGAAGCGGCTAACAAGAACATCAAGCAGATTGTTCAGAAGATGGTTGTAACCTACAAAGATTGGCACGAAATGCTACCCTTTGCTCTTCAAGGTTATCGCACATCTGTCTGCGCTTCAACAGGGGCAACCCCTTTCTCTCTAGTACATGGCATGGAAGCAGTGCTTCCCATAGAAGTAGAGATCCCATCAATTTGGGTATTGATAGAAGCTAAGCTAACAGAAGCTGAATGGTGTCAAAGTCAACACGACGAACTGAATCTGATCGAAGAAAAGCGGATAATGGCACTATGCCATGTACAGTTGTATCAACAAAAAATAAATAGAGCGTTTGAGAAAAAGGTCCGACCTCGTGTCTTTAGAAAAGGAGACCTCGTGCTCAAGAAGATACAATCAGTTCTCACTTATTCCCGGGGTAAATGGACTCCAAATTATGACGGCCCCTATGTGGTCAAGAAAGCTTTCTCAGGCGGCGCCTTGAGACTCGCAACCATGGATGGAGAGGAATTCGCCTACCCCAAAAATGTTGACGTAGTCAAGAAATACTTCGCCTAAACTAAAAAAAAAAGAAAAAAAAAACGTCTCGGTGGATTGAAAACCCGAAAGGGCGGTCCAGGAAAAAATTAGAGACATAATAAAAAATCATCCCGGTGGATTGGAAATCTCAAAGTACAATCCAGGAAAAAGTTAGGGATAATGGCAAGTAACTATGTCCAACAAAGGGGAAAGTCCCTCAGCAGCAGTTACACCATCTGGAAAACTCCAGTCAAGGTCATCTTCGACGGAAGCTCAGGATGCCCCGAATTCAAAGTTGGTAGAAGGATAGCGGTCGTTATGTTTCAATGTAGCCCTTTTCCCTTAAAATTACCATTTTCTAAAAACTTTGTAAATACTCCATGGAATCATACGCTTGGCTAATTTCCATCCTATCAATAAAATTTGAGCCCTTGTGCTTTTGTTTGCAATTCTTATTTGTTTTAGCTTTACAGAATGACATTTTAACATGATCAATGATTCTTAAAATAAAACAAAAATAAATTTACTTGTCAAACTTTTTCTGCTTTTAAAATAAAGATGGCAATTCTTTTGACCGTTGAACATCCAAAGAACATCGATCACTTCTCTAGAAGTACCTCAAAGTGCAGAATCGAAGTACTCCTTTTAAACCAGTGCGCCTGAATAAAGGATCAGCTATGTCAGATGTGAATACTCCATTTGGCATCCCCGACAGAGTTCTTACCTCCTAAGCCCGACCAACGGTTGTTCCCCGCAGGGACTACTTCTCCTAAGAAAGGTAGAATTGCTACTTCTGAACCAGCAATACTTTTCATCTCCCGCTGTGACCGAGTATCTAGGCGTGTTCATCCACTAGTCTGTATGTCGCGTTAGTTTTGTCAACATATACATACATACATTATGCAATATTGATTTACGTTCGCATTCATATTGCATCACTATCTCTCTAGTCGGTCTTATCCACTAGTGATAGAAGTCCTCTCAATCGAGTTGTCCGGTCTTTCCTCGTCAGGAAGAGAATCGTCTAAGCAATCTCTCTCCAGTTTATTTCTGGATTGAGGCTAGCCCTTGACCACTTTGATAACTTGAACCTCTGAAGAACAAGAGAACCTTCAGCCAACGTCACTCTTTGCCATTGAATATGATGTCTTCGCTTTCCCGGATTAAGGAAAATCCCCAGAGAAAGCCTCTTAATCAGAAATTCGACAATACAGCAGTTTTTCTCCGAAAAATCCACTGACGAAAAGTTCATCGGCACCTCAAAAATTGGATCATATCATATGGCATTTCTCCGAGAAGATCTCCGAGGAAAGTATGATGCAATATCCCCAAGCGACGGCAGTCTCTCAAGAGACTTGCTCTCCCTAGTAGAGTCGACAAATGGCGTCTCCAAATAGAGAAGTTTGTATACCTCTGTAATTAAGACGATTGTGTTCCCCAGCAACTCTGACATCAATCTTTTTCCATCAAATGGAATCTCCCCAGGAAAATTCGGCAAGAAGTTTGAGGAAAACCGCTACGAACAGCGTCCCTTGTTAATAAAGTTTATTGACAAAAGAAACTAAGACCAGTTCATTGGTAGGAAACTAGGATCGAGGGGAAGTTTATTTCAGAAACTAAGACCAGTTCCTTGGAGGGAAACCAGGATCAAGGGGAAGTTTATTTAAGAAACTAAGACCAGTTCCTTGGTAGGAAACCAGGATCGAGGGGTAGTTTATTTCAGAAACTAAGACCAGTTCCTTGGTAGGAAACCTGGATCGAGGGGAAGTTTATTTCAGAAACTTAGACCAGGTCCTTGGTATGACACCAGAATCGAGGGGAAGTTTATTTCAGCAACTGAGACCAGTTCCTTGGCTGAAGTCCAGGATCGAGGGGAAGTTTTTACCTTTTCTGAGCATCATTGCTTAGCAAAAGAAGAAGGATGCGTGAACAACCATTCTTAACCACCATCAAAATTTCGGGTATTCCAAAATTTAATCCTCTTGCACCCCGAATGCCCGAATACCTTCGCCATTCACACCTTCGGGTCCAAGAAGATTAAATAGGGGCATCTGTCATACCCTAAATTTTGACCACTAAGATTTCCCATCATTGTACAAATCATCATCACAATATGGGTGTATCATTATGCCTCATTAGTCTCCCCAAAGATGGGTGAGTATCCACTACAATCAAAATTAGGGTTTCAAGCCCTCTCAGAGCTCTTAGACAAAGGACCAATCAAGGACTGACATGATCTTTAACTTGTCTAACCTCTCAAACATACAATGGATCAAGAGGACTCCCACACCAAGGATTAAGCACAAGGCTGCAACAATCCAATTGGATTAAGCCTCAAGATCGCCAGTGTCACTAAATTAGGGTTTTGGTCGACCAGGGCCTCCAGATGGAAATTTTCCTCTGGGCATGAGCCAATGCTTCAAAGCATAACCTAAAATGCTCCATGGGACATCATAAACCCAATCATCAAGTCAATTTTGCCTCAGGGGATGCATAAAACAAAAAATTAGGAATTAGGGTTTCTTGACCTAATTCACCCCTAAGTCGACTTTTGGGATAAAAATTGAGCCAAGACCACAAGGCATGATTTGAGGGTCACTAACACACCATATTGATCCATTTGCAACAATGGATTGATCCAAGAAGCTTGATCAACAAGTTTCAAATTCATCAGAACCACAATTAGGGTTTCAAGGAAAAAGTCAACTGTGCCTTTGACTTTTGACTAGGACATGCTCCCAAACCTTGGGACATGATTCAATACACCCATAACACCTATGAAATCAATCCATCAAGTTTGATTTAGGTCAAGGGCTTGATTTCATAGAGGATCGCATAGTTTGGAATTCATTTGACAAAAAATCAATTGTGCACAAAAGTCAACTTTGACTTTTTGAGATTTTTCACAATTATGGTTCTTTGACCCTAAAATGATGTTAACGTATGATTGGAATCATCATTCATAAAAAAAAATAAAAAAAAAGTGGGATAACTTGTAAAAGGGGTAACCATAAAAAACTTAGAAATTTTTCTAAGTTATGGAATAAAGTGGCAAGGGTACCAACTTTAGAGGATAATAACTCCTAAACCACAAGGCCATTTTCCCCCATCCAAAGCTGGATCTGTAGCTCTCATGGCCCTCTACAAAAGCTTCAAACACAACTCATTCCAATTCCTCATGGATTTTAAGTTATGGAATGATCAAAATCACAAAAAGTGAAAATGTCACTTTTTTCCAACACTTAGAGAAATTTTCACTAAGTCAGAATCTGCCTTCACTTTTGTCCCAATGTAGGGGCATTTTTCACTTGGATCCAAAAGGTATCAAAACCAACTATGATCAAAAAGTTATTGTATCATATGAGGGCTTTCCAAAATGGCCAAGAACTCCATCAAAGTCCACTTGAGCCATGAGATATGACAATGCCAATATGCCTTGCTGCAAACTGTCATGGCAAGGCAGATTTGGGAGTTTTGCTCGATTTGCTCAAATTTTGCAAAAGGCAAACTAATCTATCCATTTGAACACCTCAAGGGGAGACCAAGGAGAGACAAACCCTGATCCATAGGCCTCCCAAGTCTTTGGAACCAAAAGTAGCATGCCATACCTAGAAATTCCTAAAAGAGGGATAAGACTCCAATTTTGGATTGGAGCATTTAATGGATACACCAAGGTGGAATAGACTGAGCCATTCCCAACTGAATTTAGTCAACACTGATCCAAGACCAAGGGAACCAGCAGCCTGTGCCCTAACCTTTACTCAATGGCTAGAGGAGACTTGGATTCTCATTGCTCAACATTGGCCAAACCTCTGCTGCGATTACCATTCACTATTGCAGCCAAAACAAACTTGTTCTACTATAAATAGAGCTCAATTGTGTTCAGTTTTAGTACACCAAAGCACTACAACACTTGCTTTCCTCAAAATCTCTTTCTCAAGGCAACAATACTTTCTTTAGAAAGGTAACTCTGAGTTTTTGAGTTAGAGAGCAATTCCACCACAGCTCATGATCAAACACATCCAATATGTCATATCTAAGCTGTCCAAACTCTCACAAGTGACCTGTAACACCAAAATCACAAAGTCACCTCTCAAAACCTCAAAATATGACTTTTGTGCATTTTTCAAGCCATGTCTTGATTCAGTCACTTTCCAAACCAGATAAAACCTCAAACACACTCCAAATATCATCCTTGAACTGTCCCAAATGGTGCCACACATCTGGAACACCATTTGAGAGAGTTGTTATTTCGGCCACTTTTGCCCCTTTTGCAAGAAAGAGCTCAAACTTGTTCCTGAGGTTTCCAGCTGATTCTAACCATCCTAAAAGCTTCTAAGAGATCATTTGAGGGTTTCCAAATAATCAATTCATTTCTGGAACAAAGCTCTTGGCGGATTGCACAAAAGCTCCAAAAAGAGGTAAGCATCACAACTTGGATTCTTTGAAACATTCTTTCTTTTGATGTCCACTGATCATGCATCTCTTATATATGTTATATGTGTTGTGTTTGCACCAATTTATCAAGTTATTCATGCTTGTACCAACCTAAATTTTGTCCCAATCCATGGAGAAATGAGAAAGTTATGGCCTTCACGTTTTCAACCAAAATCTTGCCTTGCCTTGCCTTGGGCCAGGCCAAAAACAAGGCAAGCCTTGTATATTTGTGGTTGTGTTTACATCAACGGATGTCTCACCACCCCAGTGGTAAGGCGCGCGCCCTATACACAAGAGGTATGGGGTTCGAATCCCCCTCGCCCCAGATCCTATTTTTGTTATTTTTTCACTTTTTATTGTTTTTCTTATTATTTTTTAATGATTTGAAAAATTAATAACTCCCTCAATTTTAGTTATTTTTTATTGGTTCTTTTTGCAAAAAATCGCAAAAATGTTGAAACATTTTTTCTAAAAAATAATCAAATTTTTATTAGTTATTTAATATAATAAGTATTTTTGTGAATAAATTCAGTTTTAATTGTTTTTAAACATTTAAAAGTGAATATTTACTTTGAAAATCAAAACCAAATGAGTTCTAAATCATCTTGTGATTAAAACCTCATTTTTAAAACCTTAAACAAAAATCACAAATGGTTTATTCAAACCTTTTTGGTATTTTTATCATTTTATTTGATTTTCTTTAAATATTTACTTTTAAAGGAAAACAAAAATTAGGGTTTCTTTAATTTTCACCCTCACAAATCATTTTCAAACACTCATGGGCCTTTATTAGAGTGTAAGACCCAATCCCTTTGTAAGTACGCCACTTTTTGGGCCTCAGTCATTGTATAAGTCCCACTGTATTTTCAAAAACAACGGCGTGATGGTCGCATTTTTAACAAAATCAATTGGGCCTCTCCTTGAGTTGTAAGCCCCATCCCTTGTACAAAAGTAAATCCTTGCGCCTCTAATAGAGCGTAAGACCCATCCCTTTGTACAGAAAACCTTTTTGGGCCTCAGTCACTTGTATAAGTCCCTGAACAAATTCAAACAACAGTGCAATCGCTGATGAAACCTTGGGCCTCCCCTTGAGCTGTAAGCCCCCACTAATCTTTTCAAAGCACTTTCTGCTTTGATTTAGAATATATGTTGTTATTCAACTTTCTTTGTTGAACAACTAACAAAACAGCATGGAAGCTCTACAACCGAGTAAGTGTTTATCCGCTTTCATTTACCGCTTTCATATATATAACTGTATTGTGGGGCTGTTTCACTGTAAGTCTTCTTTCACAAACTTTTATATACTTGTCAAATATCAACTGTGTAATACTAGTATAGTTATTTAGAGTTTTCCCCGGCAACTACGTCTAGCACAAGGTAAAGCCCTGTTGGTCACTCTTGAATACAAACAAAACTAGGTCCCCATAGGATTACCATATACAGTCTTCCCTCCTCTCGGGGTTAAACAATATGGAGACGTGAAAGGCAGCATTCCTTGTGAACCCTTTCTCAGACTGTCACCCTTAGAAATTGTCAATGAAACTCTAACTCCCTAGAGATGATCTTTTCTCCGTGAATGGCATCTCTTGAGTTTCTTCCAAATTCTCGAACTTTCCTGGCTTGATCTATTCTCGGTGAATGGCATGTCTTGAACTTCTCGGGGTTTGGGGACCCACATGCTTCCTAAAAGCATCCCCGCCTCCTCTTGGGCATTATACAAGGACCCGTCGGCTTCTTACAAGCTCTCATACCTTCTCTTGGGCTTAGTACAAGGACCCAGAGACCTCTACAGGTATAGGAACAGAACCTAGTCATCAATTTGCTAGAGTTGTCTTTCTGAGTCAAGTGTCAAACCAGTTAATGGGATGTCCTTCATCCCTTAACATACCAGCCTTCTCTTGGGCATCATACAAAGATTATTCGCTTATCTGAGAATCAACTTCTCAAAACATCAGTAGACTTGATCAGTCATAATACCCTTTTGATTTCCCAAGAAATAACCCTGATCCTCTGATCAATACCAAAGCACTGCCTTACCTTTAATCAGTCCCTTTATAAGAACTGATTCTCTCTTTTATCCAACATGCTGGACCTGTCACTCAACTGAAACAGTCACCCGCACAGTCAGCCTCCTCTTGGGCTTTGTACAAATGATTCTCCCCAGCGGAGCTAACCTTTTTAGACTCTCTTGTTGAGTCAACCACTTTCAGCTTCCATCTCGGGCTTCGTACGAGATACAAAACAGTCTCTTGTTGAGTATAAAAGACCCTCTTGTTGGGTCACAAACCTTTCATCCTCCATCTCGGGCTTCGTACGAGATACAAAACACTCTCTTGTTGAGTATAAAAGACCCTCTTATTGGGTCACAAACCTTTCAGCCTCCATCTCGCGCTTCGTACGAGATACAAAACACTCTCTTGTTAAGTATAAAACACCCTCTTGTTGGGTCACAAACCTTTTAGCCCCCATCTTTGGCTTCGTACCAGACACATATAAAAGCACCCTCTTGGTTGGGTCAATAGCCTCCTCTTAGGCTTTGTATAAAGAAAACCTAGGTTGAGTCAATCGTCCTTTTAACATCAAATATGTGCATTGCTCACAGCAGAAACATCAACAACTTTTCTTTAGAGATGACAAATTCTCTCTCAAGCCAAAACCCTTTAGCTTCACATCTTGGGCTTTGAACAAGATACATATACTCCCTTTAGCTTCACATCTTGGGCTTTGAACAAGACACCAAAACAAATATTTCCTCCCATAGAATAGGAGGAACTAAGATCGCTCTGATTTCCCTGTTTCATTAAACGGGAATACGTAGGCATAAGATTGTAAAATCTTAGCGAGCATACTAACCAAAAAACCCAAAATCCCATACCTTCATACATCAATCGAAAAGCATCAGTCCTAACATCCTACCAATAGTCCAGACATTCAAATCTTAACAAAATAACCGAAGAGAGGCCCACATCTTAATAGCATCTGTAAACCAACGGTCATCTGTTTAAACTGAGTATGCAAGCAGGGTTAATTGGAGACATCTATTTCCCTTCCTTAATCAGCTCAATAGGATAAATAATGAATCAAACTGTAGTACCCAAGTGATCGTGACTCAGGACCACCAAAAATCGCGCTACACGGAGGTTGCTCGACAAGAAATCGCCGTCTTGTGCCTACGTATCCTCAATCTAACCAGATGGAGGAAATAAGAGAAGTCGTAGTTCGACCTAACAAGGTCTGCATTTTTTATGAGCGACGTTAAGTTCGCGTCCGACAGTTAGGGTCGATGCCTGTTTGCAACGAGACGGAAGTAACGTGCCCTCTTTTGAAAATGATTTGAAACTGAACAATCCCAAAGGTTAAAAAGGTTTGAGTTTGCTTTTGTGTTTTTTAGACATAAGTGATTTGAATTAATTCATAACTTGCATTGCACTAAAGTCTATAACGTAGGATCGAATGCGTCGCACATCGACCCAAGACGGGACGCATGCTAAACACTCTAGGAAAGTGAAAGAAAGCCCCCCACTCTCCATTTCCCATATACAAGGCTCATGCGCAATACACGTTAACTTTGTTAAGTGTTTTAGAATGGTTATGAGATGAGAAGAGAAGACTCAAGGAAAAGAAAACTCTAAGGGGAATTCTATCCTAATGTTGTCATGCAAAGGATGGCCCTAAGGGGAGATTTAAGAAAAACCTAAATCTAAAGAAAAGAGAGGAATAGCACTACCTAATGCTTATCCTACCTGACCTTAATCAAAAATTAAGGATGAGCTAGGATCCCAAAGGGATGTGAGAGAGTTCTACACAATCAAGCATTATATCATGTAATCCACACACAAAAGAGAAGTAAAAGAGATGAGATGAAAGGTGGAATGAGCATCTTTTCTTCATACATAAAAGGTTAGTACCAAATCAACACAAGTAATGCATAAAGTGACAAAAAGTAAACCAAACAATGCTAGTTGTCTTAAAAAGACAACTTGAGAAGCAAACAAGGCTTAAACCAAAAGGGAATAATCCTAAGGATTAAGGAACATCCAAAGTCATTAGGTACATGTCAATGTATCCTACTAAGGTTAAGGTATCAAACAAAGTCAAACTAGGTTTAAACATGCACCAAAAGATCACACAAATGCAAGTTATGCACTAACTATGCAAGATGAATGCAAATGAATCATGAACATGAATAAAAGCATATGTAAACATCAAAGTCAAAAGTGAATGACATTTAATAAGGCATGGATATGTCATTAAGATAGCATGTGATTCATGAATGCAAGCATTGATTAAGAAAGAAGAAGTGAGAACAAATATCATTCAAGTTCATGCATTTGTGCATACTTGTAATGCAAGTAAGGAATGGAGATGCAAGATGAACATACCTGTAAATGAATGCAAGTCAGTAGCATGTGAAATTTGAGATGACATTTAAGATGCAAGAATGTACATACAAAGTCCACACAAGTCTTATATTGAAGCACATTGAAGAAGAAGAACAAACTAGGTTCAAACAAGTTCAAACAAGCATGCAAAGGTTTATGAACTTAGAACCATGCAAGATGCAATTAGAGGTCATGTCATATGGTTGAGAATGATCACAAAATAGAAGTTAATCATGTTTTCATGGATGTATAAGATCATACAAGCATGAATGAAGACAAGTCATCAAAAGCATGCAAGAAAAGAAACACAAGTGCACAAAACATTCCAAGTTTAAACAAGTGCACCTAATTCAAATCAAGATGGACAAGCAATGACCTATAACATGAGAAAAATGATCTATAATGTTCATAAAACATGTATCAAGAGGTCTCAACAATTGTCAAAAGGGATTGCATACCATACACATCCAAAACCCTAGCACAAGTCTTCTAACAAACACACATGCATTAATGCAATTAAAATGAAACAAAGGAGGTGTTAGAAGCTCAAGAAAATTGGAAGATGCAAGTAATTTGAAGTTCAAAAAGTGTGAAAACATGTCTCAAAAGGATGGATCAAAATTTATCACCAAACATGTTCAAAGATCCTTCACAATCACATACAAGTCACACCACAATGATGCCTAAAGATAGAATTCAAAAGTCAATAAGAAATTACCTAAAAAATCTATGAAAAATGAATAAGATGCCTTAATATATCATAGAAGCATGTATCAATTATCATGTGAAAATTCAGTTCAAAACTATGTCAAACAATTCCAAAATTAAACAAGTATCATGAATAGATGTTCATACAAATGAAAATTAAAGAAAATTCATGGAAAAATATTAAAATATGCCAAAATTAGAAATAAAAATATTTAAAAATTATTTAAATGAATTATGATGCTTCATGAATTTTTTCAGGATTTTATCATGTTTGGAGTCAATTTTAAAGATCAAATATCAAACATATGTGAAAATAAAATAAAATAAAAAAAAACAAAAGAAATTGCCAGGGGGTGCACAGATAGTAAACACGGTGTTGAAAAAAAGCACTGGGCTTAAAGGGAGAGGTGCGCATATCAAAATGAGCCCAGTCCAATATCACACGCTCAGATAGGTGCGCATAACAAATTGACTCATCCTGAGCCATTGGATGGAGTCAACACAAGATGATCAAGAAAGTACATCAATCAAGAGATTCACCGCGCGTGCACATGATACAATAACATGGAACCATCACACATGATCAATTATTTCCAAACAATAATTCAGAAATGAGAGCACGTGCAAGGGAGCATGGATCATTAATGCGCTGGCACGATCATGATCGTTAGATCAAAACAATCCAATGGTCAAGTTATTAATTGAGAAGTGAGCTAGGGTTCTTGAGGCTGATGAACACCACCGGCCGGAGAAGACTCCGGTCATCTTCTCCGGCCACTCTCCACCGTACCAAAAGTTGCAAGCCACCAGAAATGAACAAGGCTTATACCAAAATGATCCTCAGGTTATGTAGATTATGAATCTAAGTTCCAAATCCACAAAAAGTTCACATACGGACCAAACCGAAGGGAAACATTTTGCCCTAGAAATTTCAGCTAAGCACCTAAGGTGCCTATCAACTAGCCAGATGTTTACATGGCTCCTTTTGAGCTCCAATCATGCAAAAACAAGTAAAATCAGAGAAAAAAGAGAGCAAAAAGTTTGAACTAATACCTGTACGTTTGATGCTTCCTTTGCTACAAGAGAACACCAGAGAGGAGATTCCTTAAGCTTTGAAGATGAGCACTGGCCAAATAAAGGCTGAATAGACTTCCAATTTCTTGCAAAATGAACTGAAGAGAATGAAGATTGAAGAAGATGCAGTGGCTTCCAATACTTCAAGATCAATGAACTCTTGAATGTTAAAGAAGAATGGAGAAGTTACAGAGAGAACAAGCTCGAGGAAGAGAGGTTTCAGAGAGAGAGAAAAGTGTGATGATTGGTGAAAATGAAGAAATGAGTGAAGCTCCTTGTAATTTCTGTTAGAAGTTTTATTTATATCCTTGGTTAAATCCCAACTACTGTAGTTGATGGTTAGAACTCTAGTTAAGTGAGTGAGTTGAAAAATGAATGGAAAGAGAGTGAGTGAAAATGGAGAACTCGGCTTATGGTTGTTTGCTATGGTGAGGTTAGGATGAATGGTGATGATGATGTACTGAATTGTACAATGCTGCAACTTCTCATGTAAGTTTCTTTTTCTCTTGTCTTTTTGCACACTTATGGTAAAGATGTACATAGGCATGTAATATGTAAGAGGCGTATTTGTTTCAAAATGACAATGTATGGTTTGATGTATGTGAAGCATGCGTATGATGAACAACAATACACCTGAATTTGTCTTGCATTGGTTTACTTGGCAAGGAAGAAAACAGCTGGCATGATGATTTGTTTAGAACATTATATCTCAATGATCATGGGATGAAAATGGTTGACCTAGGGGTCTTTGGAAAGAGGAAATGGAAGACAACAAGATTGGTGTTCAAAGTAATTGGATTGGAGCTTTTGAATATGCTTAAAATGATGGTGATAATGTTTGGTACATAACTGCATTGGCCTGCTAACCTGACCTACTCTTGACCAGCCCACATGCGTGTGAATGGATCAGTTGTAGGCTTCCTACTTTGAGCTACTATATCTCTTTATACACTGATCAACTGAAAAATCCTCCAACATCAAAGTTGAAGAGGAGATCAAGAGGAACAAAAACCATGTTGACCATTTTTTGAATTCAAGCCTCCATCATGGAGAAATTTGACCTTGAGATTGAACATGTCATGCACACCAAGTGTTCGTGAAAATAACTGCGTGCTGGCTCGCCTATGACTTGCCTGACTAGCCAATTTTGCCTTGATTTCTCTCACCTTTAATCCATCATATCTCCCTTGATTTTGATCCAATGGAGATGTTCTAGATATGGTTTTGAAGCTCTTGAGATGAACTTTCAATAGGCCTCTTGAAACTTTCAGTTTGGAGCTTGTATCATAGAGAAAGAATGCTTCAAAAGTGACCCCTCATCTTGCCAAAACTTACCAAATTAGGAAACCCTAATTTCCATTTTTGGAAACTTTTCACATCCTTTGATTTTTGATGAATCCCTTGATATTTCTTGATCCAATCTTCATCAATGATCATAATGAACATGAGAAACAAGAATTAGACCTCAAAAAATCAGGAGTTGACTTTTTCCTCTGCACAGTTGACTTTTCCCCAATTAGCCTGATTCTCAAACAATTGATCAATTGAATATCCTCTGACATGAACCAATGGGAAATACTTCATCCTTGGGCAATTGAGAGCATATGGAAAACCTTGAAATCAAACTTTGGCTCAAAAATTCACTTGCACTGACTTTTCACCACAACCCTAATTTTTGCACTAGTTAGGAGAATGTGATTCACTTGAGATTGCTCATGTACCTTGATCCCATGCCAAGAGCCAATGATATGCAATGATTATTATGCAAAATAGAAATGAAACACAAGCCAGTTAGAGGTAAAAGTAAGAGGGAAAATTTTGGGGTGCTACAGCTGCCCCTATTCAATCAACTTGGTCCTGAAGGTATGATAGCAACAGCTTTCAGACATTCAAGGATACACGGAGATTGAATACCAAAAGAACCCTAAAATTTGCAATCTGTGGGGATAATGAAATGGAGTGTTTGCCAGCCGAAGGCGCTCTACTCAACAAAATAATACGAGGACGGTCGAAGACGAACTCGAAAAGAAAGACCGGCCGAAGGCGCTTTACCCAATAAAATAATACGAGGACGGACGAAGGCGAACTCGAAACGAAAGACCAAGCCGAATGTGGACTTCGCTGGGGATAAAGTGAAACAGGCTCTTCTGAGTTATGCCATCTCTGCTGAGGAAGAGAACTGGGTTTCACGAAATAAGTCAGACGAGAACTGACTACCAGACGAGAACTGGATTTCACAAAAATAGGCCAGACGAGAACTGACTACCAGGCGAGAACTGGGGATAAAGTGAAACAAATTCTTCTGATTTATGCCATCTCTGCTGAGGAAGAGAACTGGGTTTCACGAAATAATTCAGGCGAGAACTGACTACCAGGCGAGAACTGGATTTCACAAAAATAGGCCAGACGGGAACTGACTACCTGGCGAGAATTGGGGATAAAGTGAAATAAACTCTTCTGATTTATGCCATCTCTGCTGAGGAAGAAAATTGGGTTTCACGAAATAAGTCAGGTGAGAACTGACTACCAGGTGAGAACTAGATTTCACAAAAATAGGCCAGACGAGAACTGACTACCAGGCGAGAACTGGGGATAAAGTGAAACAAACTCTTCTGAGTTATGCCATCTCAGATGTGGAAGAGAACTGGGTTTCACGAAAGATGTCAGGCGAGAACTGACTACCAGGCGAGAATTGGATTTCCCAAAATAAGTCAGACGAGAACTGACTACCAGGCGAGACCTGGGTTTACGAAAATAGGTCAGACGGGAACTGACTACCAGGCGAGAACTGGGGATAAAGTGAAACAAAATCTTCTGATTTATGCCATCTCTGCTGAGGAAGAGAACTGGGTTTCATGAAATAAGTCAGACGAGAACTGACTACCAGGCGAGAACCGGGGATAAAGTGAAACAAACTCTTCTGAGTTATGTCATCTCTGCTGAGAAAGAGAACTGGGTTTCATGAAATAAGTCAGGCGAGAACTAACTACCAGGCGAGAACTGGATTTCACAAAAATAGGCCAGATGAGAACTGACTACCAGGCGAGAACTGGGTTTCACAAAAGAGATTGGCCAATCAAAGGAAAACTCCCAGAAAAGATACGGACGTGAACCGAAAAGCCGAAATTTAAAATCAATGGATTTACAACCCAAAGATTAGATGACTACACTGGGGAAAGGAGAAGTCTAAATAGAAGACTCTGCCAGGGAGCACAGGTAGGATGAACACATCCCTCGGCGACCTCACCGAGGATAAAACACAATCTCCTGAGTTATGCCATCTCTGCTGAGGAAGAGAACTGGCAAAGAAAGTATCAAACCTGGCTTATGCTTCGAATGCATATGTTTGAATATTTGTACGGCGTAATGCTCCATACGAAATGGAAATGCTACGCGTTTGGGAGGATTCCATACAAACAATGCTTATGCAATGCAAAAAGAAATGCTCCAGTAAAATAAATGCTGAAAACGAAGGCAGCTCCACCGGGGATGATAAAATAAATTGTCCTCTGAGTCCAAGAACTCTGTTGAGAAGGATCACATTGAACAACTCCTTTGATCAACAACTTCCGCTGGAGATGAAATCCAAAAGAAGATCCACTCTAGTGGGGATTAAATATAGCTCTTTGAAAAAGGAAATCAAGACCTTAATCGGAAGAGTGCCAAATATCACTTGGACTTAAAACCTGCTGGGGATGTCAACCATCACTGATCAAACCTGCTACAAAGACTACCACCAAACTCTGCTTGGGGAGACACATCACAAGTACTAGACCTGCTGGGTATGTCAACCATCGCTGAACAAACCTACTGCAAAGACTACCACCAAACTCTGCTTGGGGAGACACATCACAAGTACTAGACCTGCTGGGGATGTCAACCATCGCTGATCAAACCTGCTGCAAAGACTACCATCAAACTTTGCTTGGGGAGACACATCACAAGTATTAGACCTGCTGGGGACACCATTGAACTTAACCCACTACTGGGGAATAACTTCGCCCTTATCCTGCTGTTGCTGGTGAAAACATGTTTCCTGACTGGCCGAGGGGAGTAGACACCAATACTCTGCGGGGAAGACAACATCACAAGTACTAGACCTGTTGGGGACACAATTGAGCTGAACCCGCTGCTGGGGAAATGAATTCGCCCTTATCCTGATGTTGCTAGTGAAAACACATTTCCTGACTGGCCGAGGGGAGTAGACACCAATACTCTGCGGGGAAGACAACATCTTTGTCTCGGGAATATGCTCCACAAATCTCCTGTGGTAACAAAACAACATCCATCCTAAAGCAATCCACTTTAGATGCTGGCTGAGGAACAATCTTTTGTACTCTGACTGTGGAGAGTGACAGTCTGATGAGGATGATGAAACCTCAATGTCAGAGAGAATATCTCTGCTGGGGAGAAAAGTCAACAAAACCTGTCAAGGGATATCATTGAGCTTAACCTACTGTTGCAGGAAAGAATTTACCCTGCTGGAGATTAGCGCGTGCAGTTGCTGACGGAGTTACGCTTCCTGACCTGCGGAGGAAAGTGAGTATTAGGATCTGTGGGGAAAATAAAGTCTTTTCAAAGACATCTGACACACCTCCCGCTGGAGATACAACCACATTCCCCTCGGAGCAATCCACTTTTGACTGCTTGCTGGGGAGTAATAAACCAACCATGACTTTGGCTGGGGACACAATCCTCTGTACTCTTGCTGGGGAGAATAAGTTCTGCTGAGGATGTTATACTTTCAGTGCTAGGGAGCATAATGCTACTGTGGAAAAACAAACTTGTTACCCAGCCTGACCTGTCCCTATGGTCACAAACGGCCCTTTGAACTCTCCACTTGCCCTAGACCACCAGGTCTAAAGGAAGAAATCATCTCAAGAGGATTTTATAGAAGACCGGGCATTCACACTGCCCCAGGGTCTTCAAACTCTTGGAGAGATTTATCAGATCTCGGCGCGACTGTCCCAAACTTCATAATCCATGAAGTAAATTACCTCGGAAGGATTTGTAATAACTTGAAAATACTCTGCCCCAGTATTTTGAACCTTGAAGAGGTGCTTTCAATTAAATGTCTTCAGGAGTGGACAACTTCTCACGCTCTAGAGGTGGCCTGCCCCAGTACGAGCCTTGAAGTGAATTTGCCCCTGACCGACTGGTCTTACAGGGATTTTCCCAAATCTCGACGTGATTGCCCCTGTTTGGCTGCTTTAGGGAGAGCTTTCAATGTGACTGCTCCAAATTGGCTGCAACCTTATCACCATTCATCGGGAACCCCCCAGGCTGCGCACAGTTTCTTGGCCAAATACCCCTTGACATGACTGTCCTTCAGAGTTTTCACCATCTCAACTTGGCATGATCATGCTTCTCAACTGATGTTCATCATGTAAGCTTCTTTGATGTAAAACACATGCAAGCAGAAAATGTTTATTATGAGAATGACAATTCTAATGCAAGACTTGTGTTAACCTGAAGTTTTATTGAAAATGTGTCGCCAAGCCTTGTGAACGAATCACTAGCTGGGATGCGACATTGATTTTTGAATGGAAAACAATACGCACATGCAATACCAACAAAAATCTTATTAGCATAACTCATAGGAGTCAGGAACGCTATCTCACTGAAGTGCACTTTCGGAATAAACCCTGCTTCAATTAGGACTTTTAAGGGTTGTAACGTGGCCTGGTTCACGGTTTTGAGAAAAAGGATTTATGGCTCAAAATTTTGTTTGTACCCACCCATTCTACATGATGTTCTCCAGTCCTACGTTCAGCTAGTCTGACAAAAACGCTCATCTCTCAAAAGGTTTTATGATCTTTAAGGAACCCATGCAACTGATGGTTTGACACTTAATGAGGTTTTGGAGTGGCAATCACCCTTTGTGTCTTTGGTGTTTTGGGGTCACACGACTTTGTTCTTTATCGAGGATTTTCTCTTGATCATCCTTTTCCGCTTTTCGCCTTTTTTGTTTTTTTTTATTTCCCTGATTTTGCCTGGACTGATTCTTTTTTAATCTTTCGATCTTGAAGTCCATCGGGATCTCCTAACTTTTGCCTAAGTCGCTTGTTCTCAAGTTTCAACTTAGCGGGCTTTTTCCTTTTTCTTTTGCTTTTTTATTCTTCTTTTTTGAACAAATCGTGTGACACCGTTTTGCCAGACTTGTTTGCAAAGGTTGTGACTGCCTCACTCCTTGATCGTTGATAACCATTGTGGTTTCACATCTTTTGACCTCCTGATATGTGAGGAAAGAAAGGTAATGGATTGTCAGATGCACACCCCTTTTGAAATTTGAATGCTCGGTCAAACTAATTGGCGCCTACCCTGCCCCTGGGTTAAGTGTGAGGGTTTTTTCGTACGAAAGAAACTCCTACTTCAAGGCTCAAAAGGGTTGACAAGGGTCTATCTCCCTTATATCTCCAGTGTTTGGGGATTAGAAGCAATGCCTGTACATCGTCAACAGGGTTTTATCCAAAAGCACACCACCAAAGATTCTGCGTTTTTCACTTCATCATCCTCCCTCAAGAGTTCTAGAGCAAGAAAGTTGGTATTGCAATGTACATAAACATGATATGAGTGCATAAAGGTAAAGTACTTCAAGAACAACACATTCATTGCATTAAAATCAACATTCAAAACACAAACAAGTTTTTTTTCATGCAAACATTGTTTAAGCAAACAAATGAAAGCTACATATGAAAATGTAGTAAAGAATCCGAAGATTGCCATTATTGAGGAGACTTGACTCCGCCTGGACTACTGGCTTTAGGAGATGACCCTTGAAGTCTTCAAACAGATGAGAGGTCGACATGCACAACCAAGTCTCCTTCTGGAAAGGATATGTACCCTTTGTCAATCAATTGTTGCACTTTGGCCTGGAAGGCTTTACAATCTTCAGTTGAGTGCCCCGTAGATCCTCCATGATATCCACATTGCACACGGGGATTGTACCCCAGAGGGTATGGTTCCGGAACAGGCTTCAAAAGTATTAGGCTCCACCAATGAATATTGAACCAGGTGGGGCAAGAGTTGACTGTACGACATGGGAACTGGATGAAGAGGAGCATTCCTTTTTTCCAAGTTATTGCGAGGCCTATGATGATTCTGACGCCGATAGTTCTGTTGTTGAGGAGCATAAGGTTGTTGGTACTAAACGAAATTAGTCTCTCCTTCTTTCCCCATGTAACGTTTCTTTGCATTTTTAGAAGAATCGGAATCAACTTGAATCTTTCCCATTCTGATTCCACTCTCGACCATTTCTCCAACTAAGATTAAGTCGGCAAACTTTCCGGGCATACAAGGTATCAGCTTTTCGTAATAATGACCTTGCAGGGTAGCCATAAATATATTTATCATCTCCCGCTCTAACATGGGAGGTTGTACCATTGCTGCCAATTCCCGCCATCTCTGGGCGTACTCCTTAAAGGTTTCATTATTCTTTTGTGACAAGTTTTGCAACTGTGTCCTATTTGGAGCCATATCAGTATTGTACTGATAGTGCTTAACAAAAGCTTCTACCAACTCCCTCCAGTTTCGAACATGGGGTCTCTCCAACTGTATGTACCATTCCAAAGACGCCCCAGTCAAGCTATCTTGGAAGAAATGCATCAATAACTTTTCGTCATTAGAATATGCAGCCATTTTCCTCGTATAGGCCCAGACATGAGTCTTTGGGCAAGTAGCACCATTATATTTCTCGAAAGTAGGCGACTGAAACTTGTGCGGAATCTTGACACCAGGGATCAGTCCCAAATCATCTAAATCCATACCCAAGGAATTCTGATTCACAACCCCTTTCAACTACTCTTCAATCATCCTGATTCTTTGGTCATTATCAAGTCGGGGGTCAACATCCCCACCTGGAAGAGAAAACACATCATCCTGTTGATCATCATAGCGACGACCATGTACTGCACAGACACTGTTTCCTCCTCCCACAATAAAAGGAATCACAACATTCTCTCTTCCGCCCGGAGGGATAACAACATAAGTAATGGGAATACTTTTGCCCGGAGGACCAGTATGGACACCATTACCATTAACAACTCCCCCTGGAGGAATAGCACCAATATGAGCACCTCCATACATAACCACATCCTCATCGACTCTAGCAATCAGAGGCTGGACCAGAGTCCTTAACTGTTCTTGACCTTGAGCCACACCTTGCATTAACTCCATAAACTGAGCCATGCGAGTCCGCATCTCAATCAACTCAGCTTGCACCTGATCCATGACTTTCTTCTTATTTTGCTCAAGTAGGACACGGCTTAAAAAGATTGAATCTACAACCATGAAGAAAACCCGATCGGGATCAAAAGACCAACCTCAAACACCTGCCATGCATATGAGTATGGAAATGCAATGCAAATGCCATGTTCGAATATTTCCAAGGAATCATTATGCTTTGATTCAAATTTTTTCACAGACGAACCACAAGAAATAGATGGAAATTCTCAGCAGCAAGTCTCAAAGTTAAGATCCTTGGAAATACAAGAACATGTATGCAAAAATGATGAGGCAGATGCAACCACGGGATCAAGGTATCCACACAAACTGGACAACTATTGCACTGAACTGACGGAATAATCTCAAGTCTTTGCCCAAATACCCAGAACACCAGAATAACCACACTGATAAATCCATATGGATAAGCAATCCAGAAAACCAGGTAGGGAGAAGGTCACGGTCACCTGCAAACCTGTAAACAACCCACCCCTCTCACAAGTGGGTACGAGAAAATGAAAGGTCCTTAGCTTCTGGCACTGAGGTCGAGAAGTAATAGTACATTCATCCCTCGGGGTACAGTACTATCGCCAATCGAGGAGTGCCTCCACTCTTTCAAAAAGGATATCCTATAGCAAGTTCCCAGCATTGGGTCCTCGGATCGAGAAGTGTAATGGGTTTGCCATTTCTGGTCTTCCATTATCACATCTCGGGAGAAGTGCCTCAACTGAGTCCTTGGGAAATGGTCACCAGAGTTGACAGCTATCTAGGTTAACACTCTGAAATGCACAAGACGCGCAAATCAGAACATCTCCCATGAAAACCTCGTCTGGGTGTGGATTTTGGGTAAACCAAACGTACCAAGACGCTACGTAGGCCACACTAATTTCCACTCTAATCCTATGTGTGTACTCAAGCCTGTGTAACAGGCTTATCTCTCAGAAATCCCAACCTGCCAAACAGAAAATCCAATACAGCACAGCATAGCCCAACATAATAATGACATGCAATGCAATAAATGCGGTAAATACAGTAAAAAAGTAAAATAGTAATACAGTAATACAGTAATATACAACAAAATAAAGCACCACAATAAACGCCCAATGAAAACAAACAATCAAGCGCTAGGATTGACTCGCAAAAGGGATGGACCAGCAAGAGGTGAACCTGTCCCCAGCAGAGTCGCCAGCTGTCACTCCCAGGATTTTCATCCAAGTTCAAACGCGAAAGTGGCGCAGAAACAGAGTCGCCAGCAATGTTTATTTATCCCAAGAGAGGTAAAGGAAACACTGCGTAAACCTGGGGGAAAGGAAAAGCATGGTCTCGCGACCAAGAGAAACGGGTAAGGGAGTCAGTTACACGAGGGGAAGGTATTAGCACCCCCACGCGTCCATCGTACTCGATGGGATCCACGCTTGTTGTCTCGATCAAAGGGTGTCGTCGTCAGGAGCTCCACTACTACTGGAAAGGAAAAGGAACAGGAACGGAAAAGAGCGAAGAAACGAAGAAGAAAAGAAATAATGACTCGATAGGACATCGTCGTCCTATGCCTACGTATTCCCCGACTACCCGGTGCTACATATCAGAGCCGATCGACAAAAGAATGAAGACATAAGCTTCACAAAAAGACCTCCAGCATCTAATCTGCAATTCCTCATAGAGCATTCAAAACAGCAGAAGGGTGAGAAACACAATTATAATACAATTGCATACGATTATGTAATAACAGGAACAAAAATACTCACTCAAAACATTCTCACCAAAACATATACTATAATTCAAATACAAACCAACACAATTCATAATTCATGCATCCATCGTTAAGGCATATCACTCATGCTCAATACATCCATCACTAATAATATATATATATATATACATCAACTCATCAATCCCATTCACAATTCCCACACATAATTAATCCATTCATGATTCATGCAAATGCACAGAGACCGACACAATGACTCTATGCAATGCAATGCGGTACCATTCCATCCATCATTCTCATCATTAATTCACTCAGGAATTATTGGAATCATCACTTGTTACTTAGTATAACTCCCCATCGGGCAAACGATGTTCCCCGTCGCTTTAGGTCCTCTTGGTATAAGGCTCACGATGTTTATGGATCGCTTTAGGTCCTCTTTGTATAAGGCTCACGACCCGATCGCTTTAGGTCCTCTTTGTATAAGGCTCACGATTGTCTATAACATCACTTTAGGTCCTCTTTGTATAAGGCTCACGACCGTTATAGCAGATTCCCTCTGGAATCATTTCGTCGCTCACACCCCACAAGGGCACACGACATCACAAGATGCATATCATGATGCTTGGCATACAATGACTCATGACAATCAAATGCATACACATATACAACCATGTGAATCATTTCAACATCCATAGTCTTGCATATATAATCAAACACAACACAATGCATTTACTTGCCCTAAGGCCACAAACCACTATCACAACATTTCATCACATGCATTCACATCATATAACATCACACAAGCCATACGTTATATATCCAAAAACATATTACATGATAACACATCAATCGCACACAATTACGACGATAAAAGTCGACAAAACGACACGTTTTCGAATTCCCAACATAATTAAATAGGCCACCAATCCCAAAAACCATATTTATAAGAAAGAACAGCTCAATAGCCTTCCAACAGTACAAATAATGTCCCGATCCGAGTTACGGATCAAAAGTTACGAATTTTAGAAAGTAGTTTTAATTTTGATGTTCCAGGTCGCGCTAAGCGGCCTCCCACCTGCGTTGAGCGCGCTCCTCACATCCTGGTGATGTTGCATATTTTCAAGACCACGCTAAGCGCGCAGACCCGCGCTGAGCGCGCACTGCAAAATTCAGAAAAATAAACCCTTCACAAACCCAAGTCCAAAAATCCCATTTTCCATCCCAATTTAATTCCAACAGTAAAACAAATATCAGAAATTGTTCCCAAACACAGTGTGATCATACAACGCGATTTATACCGATTTCCGACCGTGAAAACATCGATTTCTATTCATTTATCTCTTTTTGACCTATAATTGAAAAACTACTGAACATTCCAACACCCACATACATAATCATACACAAGCATAGAATAACCGAGTTTCGCACCCTTACCCAATTAATCGCGCTTCGAAGTGTCGGTTGAATCGGTTTCTAAACTTTCAAGTTTTTCCTCTTTTTCTTCTTTTCTTTCTCTCTTCCTTCTTTTCTTTCTTCCCTTCATATTTTCTCTCTTTGTTTCTATTTTAAATGAAAAACAATATCTAACCAGCCAAAAAGACCAAAATACCCCTACACTCAATTTTCTCACAAACGCTCTCGAACGCGATAAAACATAATAACGATAAACATAACACATTTACCAAATAAAAACCAAGAATAAAATAATATAAAAACAAAAATAATTAAATCGACTCGATTAAATAAATCTAACAAAAACCGGGGCGTTACATATCCTACCTCACCTTAATCAAAAATTAAGGATGAGCTAGGATCCCAAAGGGATGTGAGAGAGTTCTACACAATCAAGCATTATATCATGTAATCCACACACAAAAGGGAAGTAAAAGAGATGAAATGAAAGGAGGAATGACCATGGATAAGCCTTCACATGCTCATATGTCTTACCTCTGCCCCTACATAAAAGGTTAGTACCAAATCAACACAAGTAATGAATACAAGTGACAAAAAGTAAACCAAACAATGCTAGGTGTCTTAAGAAGACAACTTGAGAAGCAAACAAGGCTTAAACCAAAAGGGAAGAATCCTAAGGGTTAAGGAACATCCAAAGTTAGTAGGTACATGCCAATGTATCCTACTAAGTTTAAGGTATCAAACAAAGTCAAACTAGGTTGAAACATGCACCAAAAGATCACACAAATGCAAGTTATGCACTAACTATGCAAGATGAATGCAAATGAATCATGAACATGAATAAATGCATATGTAAACATCAAAGTCAGAAGTGAATGACATTTAATAAGGAATGTAGATGTCATTAAGATAGCATGTGATTCATGAATGCAAGCATTGATTAAGTAAGAAGAAGTGAGAACAAACATCATTCAAGTTCAAGCATTTGTGCATATTTGTAATGCAAGTAAGGAATGGAGATGCAAGATGAACATACCTATAGATGAATGCAAGTCAGTAGCATGTGACATTTGAGATGACATTTAAGATGCAAGAATGTACATACAAAGTCCACACAAGTCTTATATTGAAGCACATTGAAGAAGAAGAACAAACTAGGTTCAAACAAGTTCAAAGAAGCATGCAAAGGTTTATGAACTTAGAACCATGCAAGATGCTATTAGAGGTCATGTCATATGGTTGAGAATGATCACAAACAGAAGTGAATCATGTTTTCATGTATGTATTAGATCATACAAGCATGAATGAAGATAAGTCATCAAAGACATGCAAGAAAAGAAACACAAGTGCACAAAACATTCCAAGTTTAAACAAGTGCACCTAATTCAAATCAAGATGACAAGCAATGACCTATAACATGAGAAAAATGACCTATAATGTTCATACAATATGTATCAAGAGGTCTCAACAATTTTCAAAAGGGATTGCATACCATACACATCCAAAACCCTAGCACAAGTCTTCTAACAAACACACATGCATTAATGCAATTAAAATGAAATAAAGGAGGTGCTAGAAGCTCAAGAAAATTGGAAGATGCAAGTCATTTGAATTCTAAACAGTGTGAAAACATGTCTCAAAAGGATGGATCAAAATTCATCACCAAACATGTTCAAAGATGCTTCACAATCTCATACAAGTCACACCACAATGATGCCTAAAGATAGCATTCAAAAGTCAATAAGAAATTACCTAAAAAATCTATTAAAAATTCATAAGATGCCTTAATATATCATAGAAACATGTATCAATTATCATGTGAAAATTCAGTCCAAAACTATGTCAAACAATTCCTAAATAAAACAAGTATCATGAATAGATGTTCATATAAATGAAAATAAAAGAAAATTCATGGAAAAATTTTAAAATATGCGAAAATCATAAATAAAAATATTCAAAAATTATTTAAATGCATTATGATGCTTCATGAATTTTTTCAGGATTTTATCATGTTTGGAGGAAATTTTAAAGATCAAATATCAAACATATGTGAAAATAAAATAAAAAAACCAAAAGAAATTGCCAGGGGGTGCACAGATAGTAAACACGCTGTTGAAAAAAAGCATTGAGCTTAAAGGGAGAGGTGCGCATATCAAAATGAGCCAAATCCAATATCACACGCTCAGATAGGGTGTATGTTATGGATGTTAGTCAACAAATTGACTCATCCTGAGCCATTGGATGGAGTCAACACACGATGATCAAGAAATTACATCAATCAAGAGATTCACCACGCGAGCACATGATACAATAACATGGAACCATCACACATGATCAATTATTTCCAAACAATAATTCAGAAATGAGAGCACGTGCAAGGGAGCAGGAATCATTAATGCGCTGGCACGATCATGATCGTTAGATCAAAACAATCCAATGGTCAAGTTATTAATTGAGAAGTGAGCTAGGGTTCTTGAGGCTGATGAACACCACCGGCCGGAGAAGACTCCGGTCATCTTCTCCGACCACTCTCCACCGTGCCAAAAGTTGCAAGCCACTAGAAATGAACAAGGCTTATACCAAAATGATCCTCAGGTTATGTAGATTATGAATCTAAGTTCCAAATCCACAAAAAGTTCACATACGGACCAATTCGAAGGGAAACATTTTGCCCTAGAAATTTCAGCTAAGCACCTAAGGTGCCTATCAACTAGCCAGATGTTTACATGGCTCCTATTAAGCTCCAATCAGGCAAAAACAAGAGCAAAAAGAGAGCGAAAAGTTTGAACTGAGACCTGTACTTTTGATGCTTCCTTTGCTACAAGAGAACACCAGAGAGGAGATTCCTTAAGCTTTGAAGATGAGCACTGGCCAAATAAAGGCTGAATAGACTTCCAATTTCTTGCAAAATCAACTGAAGAGAATGAAGAGTGAAGAAAATGCAGTGGCTTCCAATACTTCAAGATCAATGAACTCTTGAATGTTGAAGAAGAATGGAGAAGTTGTAGAGAGAACAAGCTCGAGGAAGAGAGGTTTCAGAGAGAGAGAGAGAAAAGTGTGATGATTAGTGAAAATGAAGAAATGAGCGATGCTCCTTGTAATTTCTGTTAGAAGTTCTATTTATATCCTTGGTTAAATCCCAACTATTGTAGTTGATGGTTAGAACTCTAGTTAAGTGAGTGAGTTGAAAAATGAATGGAAAGATAGTGAGTGAAAATGGTGAACTCGGGTTATGGTTGTTTGCTATGGTGATGAGAGCAACATGACATGCTATGGTGAGGTTAGGATGAATGGTGATGATGATGTACTGAATTGTACAATGCTGCAACTTGTCATGTAAGTTTCTTTTTCTCTTGTCTTTTTGCACACTTATGGTAAAGATGTACATTGGCATGTAATACATAAGAGGTGTGTTTGTTTCAAAATGACAATGTATGGTGTGATGTATGTGAAGCATGCGTATGATGAACAACAATACACCTGACTTTGTCTTGCATTGGTTTACTTGGCATGGAAGAAAATAGTTGGCATGATGATGAGTTTAGAACATTATATCTCAATGATCATGGGATGAAAATGGTTGACCTTGGGGTTTTTGGAAAGAGGAAATGGAAGACAACAAGATTGGTGTTCAAAGTAATTGGATTAGAGCTTTTGAACATGCTTCAAATGATGGTGAAAATGTTTAGTACATAACTACATTGGCCTACTAACCTGACCTACTCCTGACCAGCCCACATGCATGTGAATGGATCAGTTGTAGGCTTCCTACTTTGAGCTAATATATCTCTTCATACACTGATCAACTGAAAAATCCTCCAACATCAAAGTTGAAGAGGGGATCAAGAGGAACAAAAACCATGTTGACCATTTTTTGAATTGAAGCCTCCATCATGGAGAAATTTGACCTTGAGCTTGAACATGTCATGCACACCAAGTGTTTGTGAAAATAACTGCGTGCTGGCTCGCCTATGACTTGCCTGGCTAGCCAAATTTGCCTTGATTTCTCTCACCTTTAATCCATCATATCTCCCTTGATTTTGATCCAATGGAGATGTTCTAGATATGGTTTTGAAGCTCTTGAGATGAACTTTCAACAGGCCTCTTGAAACTTTCAATTTGGAGCTTGTATCATCGAGAAAGAATGCTTCAAAAGTGACCCCTCATCTTGCCAAAACTTACCAAATTAGGAAACCCTAATTTCTATTTTTGGAAACTTTTCACATCCTTTGATTTTTGATGAATCCCTTGATATTTCTTGATCCAATCTTCATCAATGATCATAATGAACATGAGAAACAAGAATTAGACCTCAAAAAATTAGGAGTTGACTTTTTCCTCTGGACAGTTGACTTTTCCCCAATTTGCCTGATTCTCAAACAATTGATCAATTGAATATCCTCTAACATGAACCAATGGGCAATACTTCCTCCTTAGACAATTGAGATCATATGGAAAACCTTGAAATCAAACTTTGGCTCAAAAATTCACTTGCACTGACTTTTCACCACAACCCTAATTTTTGCACTAGTTAGGAGAATATGATTCACTTGAGATTGCTCATGTACCTTGATCCCATGCCAAGAGCCAATGATATGCAATGATGATTATGCAAAAATGAAATGAAACACAAGCCAGTTAGAGGTAAAAGTAAGAGGGCAAATTTTGGGGTGCTACACCTGGGTACCGAGGAAGGCAGAAGAGAAGTGAAGGTAGGAGCATCTCTTCAAGCTATAGTCAAGACCCTATTGATAGAGCTTCTCCGCAAGTACTCTGATGTATTCGCCTAGTAATATCAAGATATGCTTGGGCTAGATACTGACATTGTTGTACACAAGTTACCACTTAAGGAGGAATGTCCTACTGTCAAGAAAAAGTTAAGGAGGACCCATCCTGACATGGATCTCAAAGTCTGTGAAGATGTTCGAAAGAAATATAATGCTGGATTCCTAGCTGTAGCAAAGTACCCACAATGGGTTTCCAACATTGTGCCTGTACCGAAAAAAGATGGAAAGGCTTGTATGTGTGTGTATTACAATAATCTAAACTAAGTTAGTTCTAAAGATGATTTCCCATTACCTCACATTGATGTATTGGTTGACAACACTGCTCAGTTTTTAGTGTTTTCCTTCATGGCTGGTTTCTCTAGGTATAGTCAGATCAAGATAAATCCAGACGACATGGAGAAGACAACCTTTATCTCACCATCGTGCACCTTCTACTATAAGGTAATGCCTTTCGGACTAAAAAAAGTTGGGGCAACATATCATATCAATGTGCGATGGTAACTCTCTTTCATGATATGATTCCTAAAGAGATTTAAGTATATGTTGATGATATGACTGCCAAGTCTCAAATCGAGGAAGAACACTTGATCAATCTATAAAAGTTGTTTTCCCGATTAAGACAGTTTAGACTGAGACTTAACTCTAACAAGTGTACGTTTGGGGTACGATCTGGAAAGATGTTGGCCTTCATCGTGAGCCAGAAAGGGATTAAAGTGGACCCTGATAAGTTCAGAGCAATTAAGAATATGCATGCACCTAGGGCAGAGAAAGAGGTTCATGGCTCTTTGGGGAGATTGAACTACATTGTCAGATTCGTCTCACATCTTACCGTCACTTGCAAACCCATTTTCAATCTGCTAAGAAAAGATCAAGAAATTGTGTGGAATGATGACTGCCAAGAGGCATTCGAAAAAGTCAAAGAATATTTACAAGAACCACCAATCCTGATACCTTCTATTCTTGAAAGGCCATGTATCTGACTGTGCTCGATGAGTCTATGGGTTATGTCTTGGGATAACAAAATGAGACTGGTAAGAAAGAGCATGCCATCTATTATCTCAGCAAGAAGTTCAATGATTGTGAGACAAGGTTTAAATTCTGGTTAAACAGATCACTAAGATATCGGATAGGATGTTGTGACACTTGATCTCTGCTTTTCACACAAGGATAATGAAGAACAGAATGCAAACAGCAGAAAGAAAACAACACAAGAATTGTTTACCCAGTTCGGTGATCAACAACACCTATATCTAGGGGCTACCAAGCTAGGAATGAAATCCACTAAGTAGAATTGGTTCTAAGTTAAACCCCAACTTTTACAACTTAACACCTAGAAACTACTTGTACTAGATTTCTACCTAAGACTCTCCTAGGTATGAGCCCCTTCTCAATTCCCTTTCAATCATAGCAGTGACTAAAAAATTACAACTAAATAAACTGTCCAACTCAGGTATTCACGCAATACAAGAGAGGCTCACAAAAGTACAAACCCTAATACTCAATAACAATTGTATGTCTTCAGTATCTTTTCTAGGTTAAATCCATCCTATTTATATTACTAAATATAACTGGATTTGGGCTTCAGAATCGTAGCAATCCAGCTCCACATAATCTGCGACCTATTCTTCTCTAGAATAGTTTCTTCAATCCTAAGTTTCCAAAAATGTCTCCACACTCAAAAACAGCATATTCCTTTTAGAATCAGAATCTCTGATGCCACCTAGGACCAAATCATATTCCCATAAAACGTGGAAAACAGAAACAGTTATTCCAAACAGTAACAAATAAAGATGTCGAATCAACGTGATAGGACATCTTGTCTAACACCTTAACCTACAGTAAGTTCAACATGTTAGGACATCTTGTCCAACATCTTTCTGCTAAGCTAGTTTTACCAAAATTGATGTGAACCTCAAAGGCTTGGACTCATCGAAGGTATTCCTTTCAAGTGCAAATGACCAAGTTTCTAGTGCCATATCTTCACCTCATCTTCCCTTGACACCAGGCAGGTGGAAGGACACTTATTTTCATGAGGAGCCCATAAGTAATAGTTATCCTTAGATCTGGTACCTTTCATGATAAGTTCCTCTTTATCGTTTGTTACCAGGCACTCGGATTCAGAAAAGTTAACCTTAAGACCCTGGTCACACAATTGGCTAATACTTAATAGATTTGCTGTCAATCCTTTGACATACAGGACCTTATCAAGACCAGGCTAACCATCATACTTCAACTTACCAACACCTTTTATCTCTCCTTTTAAACCATCTCCAAAGGTGATATGGCCAGTGGAATGAGGTTTGATGTCAACCAAGAACTTCTTGACACCTGTCATGAGTCTTGAACTACCACTGTCAAAATACCAGTCTTTTTTAACAGAGGGTCTCAAGGAGGTATGAGCTATGAAGGTGACAGTTTGATCCATAGGGATCCACTTCTTCTTCCCTTTAGGAACATCGTTTCTTCTTCAGAATCGAGTTGATGATTTAGGATAGCCTTTCAACTTATAGCAGTGAGCCTTTAGGTGACGGTACTTGCGACAGTAATAGCACTGCTTGTCCGGTTTTTTTCTTCCTAGAGAGATGTTCTGAGGCCTTTGACGATGTTGAGACATTCTTCTTGACATCACTTAAGCTGAGTTCCCTCCAGTCCTCTGTCCTTTGATATCAACTTGATCATTGTAGTCGAGACCTCTTCCACTTCCAGTATTTCTTCCTGACATAAGGATTTCATCTAGCACATCTGAGCTATTGTTCAGCATTCTTATATACTTGGTCATGTTATTAAGTTTAAAGTTTAACAACACCACTTCTTCCTCCAGATCAGAGATTATGCCCAAATGATTTAGTCTTTCATCACAAAGTTGGGAAATAAGATTCTGCTGATCTTATCCTAATTGACATAGTTTAGCACTTCGAATGCATACCTCCTTATATTAGGCAGCAAGATCACCAGGGTTGAGATATCCAATATCTGATTCCTTGTCGAAATCATATACTCCAGTGAGTGCAGACACTCTTTTAGTAGACTCTCCATCTCTCTAGGAGTCATCCTCAGACCACGAGGTAGATAAAACTTTTTTTTCCTTCTTGTGGAAGGTGGGACATTCACCTCTTGTGTGTCCAAAACCCCCACACTCCAAGCATTGAGTTATCTTTCCTCAGTTGGGTTTCTTATCATAGCTAGGTCTTCTTCCAAAGTTTCTCGATCTATAGATGTCGGAAGTCTGAGCCTTGATATTGGTCTTAGACTTCTCATCCAGTTTCTTCACCAGTTGGTGATACTGTTTTTCAAGAAACCCCACAGCTTTGGATAGGTCCTCATTGGAGTCACCCTCTTCTTGGTTAGTCACCAAGGTTTGACTTTTCTTCTTTTCATCCTTCTCACTGATTGTCATCTCAAAAGTTTGGAGTGATCTCATGAGCTCATCTACTTTCATAGTATTTATATCCTGAGCTTCCTAAATAGCTATCACCTTCATATCAAATCTCTTGGGGAGAGACCTCGGGATTTTCTGAACAAACTTGGCTTCTGGAATTTTCTCTCCCAGGTCACTTGATGTGTTGTCAATATCAACAATGTTCATATGAAAGTCTTGTATACTTTCATCCTCAGGTTCTCAAACTTAGTGGTGAGAAGCTGAAGTCTTGAAGATTTTACTCTTGACGTTTCTTCATGGGCAGTCTTCAAGATCTCCCATGCATCCTTCGCAATAGTGCATTTATTAATGAGCCTGAATATGTTCTTGTCCACGCCATTGAACAAGGCATTCAAGGCTTTGGAATTACCTTGAGCAAGCTTATCATCTTCATCATCCCAGTCTTCCTCAGGTTTCAGCTCATCAGTAATCTTCCCATCTTTGTCTTTGGTCTTTGGTGGATTCCACCCTTTGACCACAAACTTCTAGGCTTTACCATCCATGGACTTCGTGAATGCCACCATGCGCACTTTCCAATATTCATAATTGGAACCATCAAGTATAGGTGTTCTATTTAAAATTCCTCCTTCTTTATCCATCGAACCAGAAAGTATCGTCCCTGAATCTCACCCAGATACAGAGCAGGATGCCTGCTCTGATACCAATTGAAATTCTAGTTAAGCAGATCACTAAGATGTCGGACAGGATGTCTTGACACTTGATCTCAGCTTCTCACACAAGGATAATGAAGAACAGAATGCAAACAGTAGAAAGAAAACAACACACAAGAATTGTTAACCCAGTTCAGTGATCAACAACACCTACGTCTGGGGGCTACCAAGCCAGGAAAGAAATCCACTAAGTAGAATTGGTTCTAAGCTAAACTCCAACATTTACAACTTGACACATAGAAACTACCCGTACTAGATTTATACCTAAGACTCTCCTAGGTATGAGACCATTCTCAATTCCCTTTCAATCACATCAGTGACTGAAAAATTTCAACTCAATAAACTGTCCAACTCAGGTATTCACGCAATACAAGAGAGGCTCACAAAAGTACAAACTCTAGTACTCAATAACAGTTGTATGTCTTCAGTATCTTTTCTAGGTTAAATCCATCCTATTTATATTACTAAACAGAACTGGATTTGGGCTTCAGAATTACAGCAATTCAGTTCCACATAATCTGCGACCTATTCTTCTCTAGAATAGTTTCTTCAATCCTAAGTTTCCAAAAATGTATCCACACTCAGAAACAACATATTCCTTTTAGAATCAGAATCTCTGATTCCTCAATCTCTGATGCCACCTAAGACTAAATCATATTCCCATAAAACCTGTAAAACAGAAATAGTTATTCCAAACTATAATAGACAAAGATGTCGAATAAACACGATAGGACATCTTGTCTAACACCTTAACCTGCAGTCAGTTCAACATGTTAGGACATCTTGTCCAACATCTTTCTGCTAAGTTAGTTTTACCAAAATTGATGCCAACCTCAAAGTCTTGGACTCATCAAAGGTATTCCTTACTCGAAAAGACTTGTTGTGCACTTGAATGGGCTGTTAAGCATCTCAGGAAATATATGTTAACCCCCACTACTTATCTGATTTCCAAGATGGATCCCATTAAACATATCTTCGAGAAATTTTCTCTCACTGGCAGAATTTCCCAATGGCATATGCTTTTATCTGAGTATGACATTGAATATGTTACTCAAAAAGCCATCAAGGGTAGCGTGTTGGCGGATCATCTTTCCCATCAACCGATGGATGCCTATCTGCCCTTGAAATTTGAATTTCCATATGAGGATATCATGGTTTCAAGAGACTATGAAGAGCCTGGACCAGATGAAGGACCCGAACCAAGAGAGCGATGGACTCTCATGTTTGACAGTGCTTCAAATACTTATGGACATGGAATTGGGGCAGTACTTATATCTCCCAAAAACTTTCACCTGCCATTTACAGCTAAGGTTTGCTTTGCATGTACAAATAATATGGCTGAGTACGAAGCTTGTATAGTAGGGTTAAAAGAGGCCATTGACTTGAGGATCAAGACCTTCGATGTTTTTGGAGACTCTGCCCTGGTAATACACCAAATTAGAGGTGATTGGGAGATGAGACACACCAACTTAGTTCCATATCAAGATTATGTGGCAAAACTACTCCCCAGATTCGATGATATCACTTTTACTCATGTGCCTAGAGAGGAAAAACAAATGGCGGATGCTTTGGCAACCCTAGCATCCATGTATAAACTAATATGGCCCAACCATCGACCATCCATTGACCTCAGGTGATTTGAGGAGCCTGTTCATTATTTGACCACCATTGGAGAGTCAGATGAAAAACCATGGTTCTATGACTTAAAACGCTATCTGGAGAAGCAAGAATATCCAGAAGGTGCCTTAGCATAAATAAGAGAACTTTACGAAGATTGGCATCCAATTTATTCCTAAATGGGAATGTGTTGTACAAGCGTAACCATGACACCGTCTTACTCTGTTGTGTGGAAAAACATGAAGCTAAAAAAATTCTGAAAGAAATTCACGAAGGATCCTTTGGCACCCATGCAAGTGGACATGCGATGGCAAAGAAGATCTTGAGAGCAGGCTATTATTGGCTAACCTTGGAGGCTGATTGCTATCATCACGCCTAAACTTGTCATAAGTGCCAAATATATGCTAATAAGGTCCATGTACCTCCTACTGCTTCGAATGTCTTGACTTCACCATGGCCCTTTTCCATGTGGGGATATACATGATTGGGATGATCAAGCCGAAAGCTTCAAATGGACATAGTTTCATACTGGTTGCCATTGACTACTTTACCAAGTAGGTCGAAGTTGCATCCTACGCCAATGTTACCAAGCAAGTGGTTGCCCGCTTCTTGAAGAACAACATCATATGCAGATATGGGGTTCCCGACCGAATCATCACTAGCAATGGGTCTAATCTCAACTATAAGACAATGAAAGAGTTATGTGCTAGTTTCAAGATTGAACACCACAATTCAACACCTTACAGACCCAAGATTAATGGAGCCGTTGAAGCAGCCAATAAAAATATCAAAAAGATCATTCAAAAGATGGTGATCACTTACAAGGATTGGCATGAAATGCTACCTTTTGCGCTGCACGGCTATCGTACCTCGGTATGAACTTCAACAGGGGCAACGCCCTACTCACTAGTTAATGACATGGAAGCAGTCCTTCCAATAGAAGTCGAAATTCCCTCATTTAGAGTCTTAATAGAGGCTCAGCTGGATGAAGCATGATGGGTTAAAATAAGGTTTGATGAGCTCAACCTTATTGAGGAATAGCACTAGGCAGCATTGTGTCATAGTCAGCTCTACCAGAGATGCATGAAGAAAGCTTTTGACAAAAAGGTGCAACCTCGAACATTCCAGGATGGTGACTTGGTGCTTAAGAGGATCTTGTCCATGTACAACGAATCCAGGGGCAAGTGGACGCCAAACTATGAAGGCCCATATGTTGTGTAAGAGCATTCTCTGGTGGTGCTTTAAAGCTCGCAACTATGAATGGTGATGAATTACCGTATCCGGTGAATACAGACTCTGTCAAACGATACTACGCCTAAAAAAGTGGAATAATAAAGCCGCTAAGTCGAAAACTTGAAAAGGCGACTTAGGAAAAAATGGCTATCCCGGTGGAATGAAAACCCAAATGCGCGGTCTAGGCAAAAATTAGGGATAAAATAAAAAATCAGGCCCGCTGAGTCGAAAACCCGAAAGGGCGGCTCAGGAAAAAAGGGTGTCCCGGTGGATTGAAAACCCAAAAGGGCAATCCTGCCGTCTTCCTGCGAAGCAAGGTGTTGAAGTCTTCAAAGTCATATGGACCATAGCAGTGTTGAAACTCAATGGAACCTTAATTATTTTATTGCCATTGTACTTTTTTTCCTTGCATAAGAATTACCTCATTAAGAAATTGCATCCTTGTACATATTTACCAATTCAAGGGTCAAATCAATAAAAGAGAGTTTTCTCATTAAATTGTCCTCACTTTTACTTTATCTGCTTGTTTGCAAACTGAATTTATTTTTGATAAACTCTATTTTGAAACTTTGGTTAATAACAACAATGTTTGAAAACAAATAAAATTTATTTTGGTGTTTGGAGAACCTAAAGGGAGGTTGACAGTCCTCAACGATGCCTTCACTGCATGCAAAAACATCAAATCATTTGCCAGCCGCCTTGGCTCTTCAGCATAAGCAGCATAGACCTCTTAGGTGTAGCGGTAAAAATTGTGAGTGTAAGCTATTGATTAATTTAACTCATAAAGCAAAAGTCGCCACCGCACTTTTATTTTATCCAAAAGAAAAGGAAAAAGAGTGAACAAAACCTAAACAAGTTCTAAAACAAGAACAAATGAATAGAGATTGGGTAAGCGGGTTGGTTACACTAAGGGAATGTGTTAGCACCCAAAACGTCTATAGTACTCTATAGGAACCCTTTGAAATATCTACGCTTTTTGGTTTGAAAAGGTTTGTTTGAAATGAGATTGGGGAGATGAGAAGAGAAGTAATTTTTTAATATTTTTGTGTTTGGAGAGACTTCTTGAGCCTCATGCCTACGTACCCACAAAGTGCAATATAGGATCAAAAGCCCGTAGTTTGTGGTACAAATAACAAAATTGGTTTATTTTGGTTGATTTTAAATGAAAAGACAAGTCATCATTTTAAGGAGAAAACTACGACTATTCACCCACAAGTATAAAAAAAAAACATTTGCATCACCTTAAGATGGAGGATCTTTGCTTGGATAAAAATCAACAAGTCTATCACTCAACATGTAAGTGGAAAATGTCAACATCTTAAATATTATGGGGAATAGGAGAATACATCTCAATTATGAAAATGAATCATGTTTAATCTTTATGAAAAAATTTAAAAGAGAAAATACATAAAAGCACAAAAAGTTTGAATGAGTTTGAATATTTTTTAAAGTCTTTTTGAAATGGTCAAAGTATGTTTAACATTTATTGACATTTATTAAAGAAAATGAAAGTTTGAAAAAAAAGGCACTTAACAAAAGTCAAGGTTTATTGTGAAAGAGGTTATTGTTTGAAAACAAGAAGGTTTTGAAAAAGGGAGAAGATTTTGAAAATTAAAGAAGGGGAGGAGATGAAGAGACTACCCTAAAACATAAAATAAAAGGTAAAGAAGGGAACATCTAACCGCACAAGGAGAAAACACTTGAAAACAAGTCAACATAAGAAATCCTATTCCTTTTGGATTTAAACCACAAGCATAATAACCAGATGAATTAAAGCATCCAAAGAAATTCCAAGTTAAGCCATAGCAAAGCCAAAGCAAAGTCTTCCCAAGGATTAATAGCCAATTAGGAGAGTCATTTATCAGATGATTTTCAAGGTCAAAGTATTAACACCTGCACATAGAAATTTTCTAGATCAAACAGACAAAAATAACACCAAAAGGTCCAAGGTCTCAGATCTCCAAAAGCATAGGGCAAGGATCCTAGACCTAAGTCCGAAGTCTGAAGTCCATGGTCCAAGCATAAGGTCACAACAGTACGGAATTAAGAGAACCAAGTCTTTTAGGTGTTTTAATGTTTATTAGTGTCTTAAGAGAAGTATGGTCCAAGTGGACAAAATAAAAAGAGCAAAAGCATAAACAAAGGTCCAAGTGGACAAAGATAAAATAAGATGATAATATGACAATAAAATGCTAAAAGTAAAGGCATAAAGTAAATGACAAGAAAAATAAAGAGAAAAAATTAAATGGCAGAAAGTAAAGTTTGTACAATTATATAGTTAGTAAGTTTGTGTTAGTGAAGGAGAACAATTTGGTTGTTTTTCGGAGAATACTCAACTAGTCAACCATAAGCATGAAAACATGAATCTATACATCATTAAGGGAAGGGTTCCAACTCGGATAAAATCGCCGAGTATGCCAACTAGCTCCCTTAACAACAAAGAGACAATCTATTTCGCACCACACTATAAAGAGTAGGAGATTGAAAACTCACTTACAAAAACAAACCGATTTCTGATTTCGGGAAAAAATGTAGGGCTATGTTAAGCAATCGTAGCACAACCTATAAAGAAGGTCATACTATGGGAGGCTGGTCAATACACTATTTATGCTAATACAAGCTAGAGAAATGACATAGAGGTCACTCTCCTAAAGCTTTCTACACTAAAAGAAATGAGGTAGTGGTCTCATCTTAATCAAAACATCATAGAGAAGTTTCATGATATTTAAGATTTTCATTGACCAAAAGAAAAAAAGAGAATAGGGGAGAAGGGAAACCAAATTGAATCACAACATTTGGATCATTCCATCTTTAATTTACATCACTCTTCTTGGTGGTTTAAAGTACTAAATCTATCACTAATTCAAAGCACCTAAAATAAATCCAATGATTCACTTAAATATAGATTTGAACTAATGAATGTTTATCCAACTTCATAAAACACCCAAAGTCCATGGAGTTTGAAGAGAAATTTAATCAACAAACATCGTAATTCAAGGTAAAACAAAAAGGAAATGGACGAAAGAAGAAAAGGAACCAAAACAGCTCCAAAACACAAGCTAACATCAGCTACTGCCCAAGGCGTAATCGGTTATGCTAAATGCCGTAATCAATTACGAGCGCAATAAAACAACTCCCAGGGGCTCAAAACAGAGGCATAATTGGTTACGCCAAATGTTGTAACCGATTACTGCAGCAAAAACAGCAGAAACAACAGTTTGAAAAATCACTTCCAGGACCAATTCAAATGTGAATTATATGAGATCAAAGCAAACAATTGGAGCACGAAAATTACATCAAGCAACAACAAATAATACCAATCAAACAATTAAATCCATAGATCAAAACACACAAGATCACCAAAGATCTACATTGTGGAAGATGAGAATTAAGCACAACAATGGTGGAACTAGAGATTTTCCAATCCAAATCTTAATTTGCTTCAAATCAACTTCAAGAATCACTCACCAAAGCTTTGATCTACAAAATTTGATATTGATGAAGTATTTTGATGGAGGTTTAGCTCAAAGATTAGTAAGCTTCAATGAAAATCTTACTAACTTTTAATGGAGAAAGAGCTTTGGAGAATTTGGGTAGATGAAGAAAATTGAGAGAATGAGAAGGAATTTTGACAAGGTGAAATTGGCTCTCAAAAGCTTGTTCAATGAATGAAATTGTGGGTGTTTATATAGAATTTAGGCTTGGAGTGAGTGGTGGTTTGGAATTTAGTTTGGAAATTTGGGTAGGAATTAGGAGTGGAAACTAGTTTTGATTAAGGAGGGAAATAAAGTGAATTTGAAAAATATTATGATATTTTGCACTCTATAGATCCTTCTAACTGGTGCAAGATTGATCCAAGGGATAGAAATGCATTCTAAATTGCTAACTTGTTGTAAACTTGCTATTTTTTTTGCAAAATTACTTGTCGTAACCAGTTACAGGAAATGTGGTAATCGGTTACAGCTTGAAAGTTTTGAATTCCTGCGCCATTTTGAGGGAGCGTAATCAGTTATGCTAAATGTGGTGACCGGTTACGGCAGTAAAAATCTGAAAAATTCCTCTTTTGCTGCACAACTCTAGCCTTGGCTCGAGGTTTACTTGTCAAGGAAGGCATGAAAATAAACACATGAACCTTTAACTTTTTTGAAAGATAAGTCATTAAACCTTATGATGTTCCAAATTAAAATAAGCTCGATTAATGTTGGGGAACTGAATGTGATATCCTTGTCATTTCCTTTCCTACCTTACAACGGAAACAAAAGAAAACAAAACATTATTTTGGTATTTTTGCTTTGAGGTTAGTAAACATAAAAAAACATAAAACAAAAGTCCACAACAGTGATCTGCTTAGGGTATTACATCAGGGATCTGCATAGATGCAACTCCACAACAGTGAACCTTCTTAGAGCCTATCAGGGGCATTCATGTTCCCATGCCGCTTGTAACGTCACCAAGTTCTGGATGTCGAGTAGTCAGACCTATCCTCCAAAGTCTAATCTTTCATTAGAAACTATCTAAAAGTTCACCCTTGTTGGCACCTTCAAATTTACCCTTTAAAGTCCAATCGTTCATTGGAAACTACATAAAAGTCCACCCTTGTTGGCATCTTCATAATCCCCAAAATTCCAAGCTCATTTGGTGCATAACCACAAATCCATTTCAGTGGCATTTCCCTAGAAAACCTAAAGTCCAATTTGTATTGGCAATCATACAGAAAAAGTCCAACTTCACTTGGAAATCCCTAAATCCAATCCCCGGTGATTCCCGAAAGGCTTTCACCTTCAATAGGGAGACCTATCCCAAGCGTACCCAATCATTTGCATTGTCACATGCATGGCATGCATCACACATAACATTCCTACAAAACAGGAATAACGTCATACTTAATCATATCAACCATAAGCATATTTATGCATAGCCTCTTCGTAAAGAATCTTCACCAACCTGTCTAGTGCATTCATACATGCATCAGAATCCCACAACACTTGCATTCTTGTATGCATCTCCATGCATTATGCAATGCATGTCATTTCCAATCAAAGTGGAACATCATATCATAACAGGATCCAGGATCAATCAACAAGCATCCCGACTATTCATACTTCAAAGTTGGCATTATTCCTCTGGAAAGAGTTAATACCCCGCACGTGCTCAGGGAATTTCTATTCCCTAGCAAGTCATTCTTCAACTTTATAGTTGATAATGATAATCCCCAACATTCTTGCTCTTGTTGCTCCCCAAGCAGAGGTTATCCTGAAAAAAAAAAGTTTCTTGTGAACCTTCCCTTGCAGAGCTTTGTTAACCATTTTCCTCCAAGAGGAATCTTGCTTAAACTGTTTCCCCAATAGACTCAATGTCTGAGACACTGCTCTAGAGATCCCCAAAGAGCCTTAAAACTATAAGGTACTATTTTGTGTGATTCATAGAATCTCATTTGTCTTTGAGACACTGCTTTGGCATCTTTGGAGAGCCTTAAATTAATAAGGTACTACTTCGCATGACCCAAAGAGTCTCATATCTTTGCTGAGATGTTGTCCTAATATCCTCAGAGAGCCTTTAATCATAAGGTACTGCTTCAGATGGTCTAGGAAGTTTCATGCCCTTTTATTGAGATATTGTTCTAGTATTCTTGAAGAGCCTTGGTCCATAAGGTGTTGCTTCACGTTTAGCATTTGAGATACTTCTCCGAAAATTCCCAAGGAGCCTTAATCTATAAGGTACTGCTTTGTGTGACTCAGAGAATCTCATTTATCTTTGAGATACTGCTTTGGCATTCCCAAAGAGCCTTGATCCGGAAGGTACTACTTTGTGCGACTTAGAGAATCAAATTTGTTGAGACACTACTTTGGTTTCCTTAAAGAGCCTTAATCCTTAAGGTAGTGATTCTTACGACTCAAAGAGTCTCATGTTTTGCCGAGATACTGTCCTAGCATCCTTGGAAAGCCTTAATTCATGAGGTACTGCTTCGCGTGATCTAGAAAATCTCGTTCCCTTGTTTGAGATATTGATCTAATACCATTGGAGATACTTAGATTGAGGTATTGTTCCCCCTAGTTGGAATATCTCGATCAATAAGATGTTGCTTCATTGGGTTAGAGAATCTCATTTTCTCCCTTTCGCAGAGATACTGCTCTGAATATCCCTGAAAAACCTTAACCTATAAGGTTCTTCTTCATACAATGTGGAGAATCTCATTTTTTGTTAAGCTACTCTAAAGGTCCCCGAAGAGTCTTAGGTCATAAGGCACTGCTTCGTTCGACTCAGAGATTTCATTTGTTTTAGAGATACTGCTTTGGAAATCCAAAGATTCTTGTGTTGTTCTATTCTTTTTGTATCATGTTGTTTTCTTTTTATACTTTTCATTTTTCCATTACTATGCATTTTACCTTTTTCCGATTAGACAAATTTCGGGGCATTTATGTATCTAATTGACTTTTACCTTAAAAACGAACACCATGCAACAGTTCATTTTCTCGAGATCAAGGTAATTAGATAGGAGCATCTTCCATACCCCAAATTTGTCCTACCTTGTATACCCTCTTATACCTAGCTTTGTGTTGCCTCATGATCTTCCTTTAGATGATCATTTTGCTTCTGGCCATGATTCTCTAGAAATTATGTCATGAAGGTCTTGTATGTGTTTGTGGTGCTTACAAGCTCTTATTAGAGTGCTTTGGTTTCAAGAGGAAATGGAGGAAGGTGCTCTCAGTTTTATGGTCAAATAGTTATTACACGGTCAATAGCCTAAGTTATATGATAGCATCCATTTCAAGGCATGATCATTGGTATTCAAGTGTTTTGAATCCTATTTCAACTGGATTACAAGCTTTGCTTCTATGTATTTTAAGCCATACTTCAAGGTCATGTTTGTTATTGATCCAAATTGGAATTATTAGTAGATACTTTATTCAAGAGGTTCATGGTACAATTGTTTTGTAAGTAAAATAATATGATCAAGTTGTAGTGGCAAGATGGATAAGGCATAAGGAGTGCGCTATAAATAATGATGAAAGTCACAATTAAACTCTCAAGTGTTTTCAAAATCATGTTTGCATGGTTAAGTTGCTTCCACTTTTGAGCCATGTTTTTACAATTCATGTTGTGCCCAAGGTGCGCTACATGCTTCAAAATGAAAAGGATAGGTATTTGAAGTTCAAAAGCATTCATATCACAAGTCACAAAATTACTTGAGGTTATAAATTTCACAAAGATCTGAGGGCATTCCTAAAACACCATGCCAAATTCAAATTTGAAAGACGAAATCATGGCATTACACGGTTCATAAATACATCATTTGAATTGGAAATGTCATGCTACAAAATTACCTTGAGGTTACATGATTCTACAAGGTTTAATGTTGATAAAAAAGGAGTTGCATTCTAAGATCTAAACCAAGACATCATATTAACCCAAGTCATCATCGGTGAAGATTCAAGTGTGACACGCATTTAGATTCAAAGTTGTTCATGTTGCAAGTTACAAAAGTATTTCATAAATGTTACAAGGTTTAAATTACAAAAAGCTCAATGTGATTCAAAGGCTACATTCCAAGGATAATGTTCTTGGTTCCTAGACTAAAGTACTATATCAATTTAAGGCATACAAGTTCATGTCACCTAAATTCACAATGCATAAAAAGTTGGTTTCCTTGATCAAAATTCATGAGCCAAAGTTCTTTATCTCCAAAATCTTTCTTCAAGTCATCAATACCATGATTTCCTCAAGGCATCATCAAGCTTCTAATGCAACAACCTCTTGATCCTTCTTCCTCACCAAGCATCTTCAAGCTCACATAATCCAATTCAAATCACCGACTTCCTTCATGCCAATTCCATTAATTAGCTATCCATTAAGCTTTGCATCAAGTCCATGCAACCTTCAACTCCTTCAAGCATAATCCAACCTCATGCCAAGATCATACCACATGGAAACAAAATAAACAACAGTTAGTGCAAAACACAAGCATGGCCCTGAGTAAATAACACCATCAATTAATACAAACCATGAAACATAGTTCACAAGCAAAAAAGAGAATAATATATGAGAAGGAAACACAGGACGAGTCACAAAATCCAGGTGAAAAAGAGCATAAAAATAGGCAAGGACAAAGAATGCATAGGTGCATGTGCTATAAAAAGGTGATGAGTCCAAGTACAAAGCACCTGGTACACATGAGTTTTAGAGGCAATATTGTCGCGGTGAGAATTAGAGACCATGGCTATTGAGTTAGCTAGGCTTCACAAATCTTAAGATATCACCACCAATCTTTAATTTATCCAAGGGAAGGGGTAAAGAAAGAATAACCTATAAATATGCAATGCAAAACAATGCAATTAAAAGATCTAAAGTTTGGGGGTTGGTTATACTTTGGGAAGGTATTAGCACCCTAAGTATCTATAGTATCCTATAGGAACCTCTTGTTGTATTTGTGTTTATTGTTACGTCGTTTGCTGTTGGTATTGATTGGGGAAATGAGAAGATAAATGTTTTTTTATTGTTTTTGTGTTTGGCAAGACACAAAGTCTTGTGCCTACGTACCAAAAAAGGATCAAAACCTTGCAGTTTGGGGTATAAATTGAAAAGGATTTGTTATGGTGGATTTTATTAAAGAGACAAGTTGTCATCTTAAGGAGAATACTCAACTTATCCACCACAAACATGTGGAAGAAGGATCTTTGCTTCACATTGAGAAAATGGCTCCAACTTGGATATAGAATAAACAAGTATGCCACATACCTCCCTCAAGTGGAAAAGAATCAACATCTTTCTCAACGATGTCATGGGGTAGGAGAATAACATCTCAACTAAGGATGACTAATGTCTAATCTATTTTGAAAAGGGTTTAAATTGAAATGTCAAAGTGGTAAAAGGTTTAAATTGAAGTTTGTGTCTTTTAGTCTTTGTGAAAGAGTTTGAATATGCTTAAGATGTCTTGAAGCATTTATTAAGAAAATGAATTTGAAAAGTCAATGACCTAATGTCAAGGTTTTTTATTGAAAGTGGTTTTAAGTTTGAGAAAAGGGGAAACCCTAATTGATTTGTCTAGGTTGTAACACCTTAGGGGAAGCTTCCTAAGGGATATTAATTTTAATCAACATGAGAGATATGTACAAGAAGATGTAAAGATGCATATGTAAATGACATTAAGTCAACAATGAGTCCCTCCCTTGTATTATGTACAATGGATTCACAAGTATATACATGATGAACATATGAGATTAAAGGTATGATAAGATCATTAACATGTGAATAGGCAAGGAGTGAATATAATGAAAGATGTGTGTAAACATGGTTCAATCATGAAATGAAATCAACATGAACATGGAAAACATCATGGATATCAAAATTTAATCAATGGAAGAACATCATAGATCAATCAAATGATGCTCACAAACAAGACAAAGTAAGATCAATTGTATGAACACTTAAGACCAAGAGGTATTTCAATCAATGACATCAAACAACAAGTGTTGGAAATAAAGGTGGATATAAAAAATTAGGTCAAAATATAATCCTCAAGAATGTACAAGTTAAACCTAACATCTGAAAAATAAATCAAAGTGTATAAAAAGAAATCCTTGAAATTAGATGAATACAAAGTATAAACATTTTTAGGTCTTTTCTTAATTAAAAGTTTAAGATAAACAAATAAAGCAAAGTGTTAATTAGCTTTAAAAGTTAAATAAAATAAAGGTTTAAATAATAAAAGAAAGTTTATTAAAAGATAAAAGAAATTACATTAAATAAATAAGATAAAATAAAAGTTAAAAGATAAAATGAAGTTTAAAAAATAAATAAAGATAGAAGAAAATAAAAAATAATAATATTTGGTTTAAAGAATAAAAAGAAAAAGGTAATTAAATGGAAACAGAATAAAAGAAAATGAAAGTAGAAAGAAAAGGAGAGAAGAAGGAGAAGAAATAAGAAAAAAGAAAAGAATTTTGACCAAAATGAAAGTGGTTGGGATCGAACCCACGCTGTAGCGAGCGATTTTTGGACGTGGTTCTTAAGCACTGTCGCTCTGGGTTACTACAGGTCGGTTCATTTTTTATCCTATTAAACAGACTAAGGAAGGGAAATAGATATCTCCAATTAACCCTGCTTGCATATTGAGTTTGAACAGCGGTCTGTTAGGTTACAGATGCTATGTGGATGTGGGGGCTTCTCTCTGCTTATTTTGTTGAGAAACTGAAGTGATGGGACTATTGGTAGGACGTTAGGACTGATTCTTTTTTATTGATGTCTGAAGGTATGGGATTTTGGGTTTTTGATTAGTATGCTCGCTAAGATTTTTCAATCTTATGCCTACGTATTCGTGTTTGACGAAACAGGGAAATCAGAGCAATCGTAGTTCCTCCTATTCTATGGGAGGAAAAAGGTGTTTTGGTGTCTTGTTCAAAGCCCAAGACGTGAAGCTGAAGGGTCTATTTGTATCTTGTTCAAAGCCCAAGATGTGAAGCTAAAGAGTTTTTTTAGAGAGAATTTATCATCTCTAAAGAGGAGTTGTTGATGTTTGTATACTGTAGCGAGGCACAACTTTGATGCTAAAAGGTTGATTAACTCAACCGGGATTTTCTTTATACAAAGCCTAAGAGGAGGCTATTGACCCAACAAGAGGGTGTTTTTTATCTGTCTCGCACGAAGCCCGAGATAGAGGCTAAAGGGGTTTAACTCAACAAGAGAGTCTTGAACAGATGATTGACTCAACAAGAGAGTCTGGAGGTTGTTTGACTCAATGAGAGAGTCTCTTAAACTCACCAGGGGAGTGTTTTCTATCTTGTACGAAGCCCGAGATGGAGGCAGAAAGTGGTTTGACTCAGCAAGAGAGCCTTTTTTACTCAACAAGAGAGTGTTTTTGGATCTCGTACAAAGCCCGGGATAAAGGCTAAAGTGTTTGACTCAACAAGAGAGTCTTTTATACTAAACAAGAGAGTGTTTTTCTATCTCATACGAAGCCCGAGATGGAGGCTAAAAGGGAAGTGACCTAACAAGAGGGTCTTTTATACTCAACAAGAGCGTGATTTTCTATCTCGTACGAAGCCCGAGATGGAGGCTAAAAGTGTTTGACTCAACAAGAGAGTCTTTTATACTCAACGAGAGAGTGATTTGTATCTCGTACGAAGCCCGAGATGGAGGCTAAAAGGTTTGTGATTGACTCAACAAGAGAGTCTTGACCAGGTGATTGACTCAACAAGAGAGTCTTTTATACTCAACAAGAGAGTGTTTTTATCTATCTTATACGAAGCCTAAGATGGAGGCTAAAAGAGGGGTTTGACTCAACAAGAGAGTGTAGGGAGAACCATTGTACAAAGCCCAAGAGGAGGCTATCTGTGCTGGCGACTGTTTTAGCTAAGTGACAGGTCTGGTGTGTTGGATAAAAGAGAAAATCAGTTATTATAAAGAGACTAATTAAAAGTATGTTTGTGCTTTGGGATTGATCCGAGGATCAGGGTTATTTCCTGTTCTTTAAGGAAATGGGAAAGCCAAAGGGTATTGAGACTGTCCAAGTCTACTGGTGTTTTGAGAAATTGATTCTCAGATAAGTGAACGATCTTTGTATGATGCCCAAGAGAAGGCTGGTATGTTAAGGGATGAAGGTCAACCCATTAACTGGTCTGACACTTGACTCAGAAAGACAACTCTAGAAAATTGATGACTAGGTTCTGTTCCTATACTTGTAGAGGTCTCTGGGTCCTTGTACAAAGCCCAAGAGAAGGCATGAAAACTTATAGGAAGCCTAAGGGTCCTTGTACAATGCCTAAGAGGAGGCGGGGATGCTTTTAAGAAGCCTGTGAGTCCCCAAACCCTGAGAAATTCAAGACAGGCCATTCACAGAGAATAGATCAAGCCAGGAAAGTTCGAGAATTTGGAAGAAACTCAAGAGATGCCATTCACGGAGAAAAGATCATCTCTCGGGAGTTAGAGTTTCTTTGACAATTTCTAAGGGTGACAGTCTGAGAAAGGGTTCACCGAGGATGCTGCCTTTCACGTCTCCATATTGTTTGACCCCAAGAGGAGGGAAGACTGTGTCTGGTAATCCTATAGGGATCTAGTTTTGTTTGTATTTAAGAGAGACCAATAGGACTTTACCTAGTGCTAGACGTAGTTGCTGGCGAAAACTCTAAATAACTATACTAGTATTACACAGTTGATATTTGACAAGTATATAAAAGTATGTGAAAGAAGATTTATAGTGAGCAACCCCACAATACAGTTATATATATGAAAGCGGATAAAGAAAGTGGGTAAACACTTACTCGGTTGTAGAGCTTCCATGTTGTTTGGTTAGTTGTCCAACAAATAAAGCTTTGATAACAATATTATATTCAAAATCAAAGGATAAAGTGCTTTGAAAAGATTGTCGGGGCTTATAGCTCAAGGAGAGGCCCAAGGTTTTATCAGTGATTGCACTGTTGTTTTGAATTTGTACAGAGGGGCTTATACAAGTGGTTGAGGCCCAAATTATTTTCTGTACAAAGGGATGGGTCTTACACTCTCTCAAGAGGCCCAAAAGGTTTGTTTTTATACAAGTGGTGGGGCATACAACTCAAGGAGAGGCCCAAAGGTTATTTTTGAAAAGGGCGATTGCGCCGAGATCTTTGAAAACACTGTGGGTCTTATACAATAACTGAGCCCCAAATCATTTTGGTTTCAAAGAGGGGTTGGGTCTTACACTCTATTAGAGGCCCAAAATGTTTAAAAAAGAGAAATGGGGCTTATAACACGAGGGTAGGCCAGGATGTTTTTGTTGAGAAGGCGATGATCGCGCCGTTCATTTGAAATTGTTCAGAGGGACTTATACAATAAGTGAGGCCCGTAATTGGTTTATTTACAAAAGGATTAGGACTTACACTCTATTAGAGGCCCAAAGGGTATTTGAAAAAAGTTTGATGAGGGTTGAATTAATCAAAACCCTAATTTGTTTTCCAAATGTATTTTAATTGAATAAAAATTCAATAAAAATGAACAAGATTGTTAAGCATGTGAAAAACAAATTGTGATCTTGGATTAATGTTTCAAAAATCAAGTTTTGACCTACAAAATGATTAGAAATCATTTAAATTTGCAAAATCAAGAAGGAAAAAATATTTTAAATGTCAAAAACAATTAAAATATTAATTCTTTGAAAAAATATCAAATATACGAAATAAATAATATTTTTGGTATTTTTTAGTAAAATAAAATATTTTAACATTTTTGTGAATTATTAAAAAAAGAATCAACTAAAAATCATTAAAACTCAGGGAGAAATTAATTTTTGAATCAATTAAATAAAATCACAAAATTCAAATATTTGAATTTTTGAAAAAGGGCGCCAAGAACATGGCAAGAACACGCGCCCTCCCTCTGTTTCTGCAGATTTACATTTTCGATCCAATCTCACTGAATACTTGATGATATCATGCAATCTACATATCAATCTACTCGTTTCAACCTCACGATCATGTCTATGGTCTTTAATTTCATTTACTTTAAGCATGGAATAGGAAATCAAAGAGAAACCTCAAGAACCCTAAAATTTGCATGAAGGTTCAGAAATTCCACACACGATTCAAACAAAGAAATTGATTGAGGGAAAACACTCTATGCATGATTATGAATATATGGCCAAATTATTGTGCAGCAAAAAATGCATGGAACATAGAGTTAGAAGAGCTCATGCTTACCTCTTGCAGCTGGTGATCGTGTTTTGTGTTAGAGGTGTTACAACTAGGTTCCAATGATGTGGATAGCTTCCCTAGGTGCCATGGAGTGCGTCTGGATGCTTGGAGTGGATTGAAATGATATGGAACTTGAGATGGTACCCCAACTGCAAATTTGTCAAGAACTTGAGCAAGTGGCTAGTGATTTTGTGATTTTGGTGTTCCAGATGTTATGTGAATGTTTGGATCAATTCTATATGATGTTTATGAGGTGTGTGTATGATTGGTTTGATTGAAATAGCTCTCAAACTCAAAGCCTGATAGTGACTCGCCTTAGAAGGCAAAATTGGAAGTGAGAAGGTGATTTTGAGGAAAGCATATGCTTGATGGCTTTGGTGTACTCAAACTGATCACAAATGAGCTCTATTTATGGTAGAGAAAGTTTTTTTTTGCTGCAATAGTGAATGGCAACTACAGCAGAGGTTTGCCCAATGTTGATCAATGAGAATCCAAGTCTCCTCTAGCCATTGACTAGAGGTTAGGGCACAGGCTGCTGGTTCCCTTAGTCTTGGATGTGTCTTGACTGAATTTAGTTGGAAATGGCTCAGTCCATGCCATCTTGGTGCATCCATTGAATGCTCCAAAACAAAATTGGAATCGTGTCCCCTCTTTAGGGATTTCTAGGTTTGGCATGCTATTTTTAGTTCCAAAGACTTGGGAGGCTTATGGATCAGTGTTTGTCCCTCCTTGGTCTCCCCCTGAGGTGTTCAGATGGATAAGTGTATTTGTCATTTGCACAAATTTGGTAAATCGAGCAAAATACACAAATCTGCCTTGTTTTGACAGTTTTCAGCAAGGCATATTGCCATTGTCATATCTCATAGCTCAAGTGGAATTTGATGGAGTTCTTGGCCATTTTGGAAAGCCCTCATATGATACAATAACTGTTTGATCATAGTTGGTTTTGATACTTTTTGTATCCAAGTGAAATATGCCCCTACATTTGGAAAAAAGTGAAGGCAGATTCTGACTTAGTGAAAAATTCACTAAGTGTTGGAAAAAAGTGACATTTTCACTTTTTGTGATTTTGATTATTCCATAACTTAAAATCCATGAGGAATTGGAATGAGTTCTGTTTGAAGCTTTTGTATAGGGCAATGAGAGCTATAAGTCCAGCTTTGGATGGGGAAAAATGGCCTTGTGGTTTAGGAGTTATGATCCTCCAAAGTTGGTACCCTAGCCACTTTATTCCATAACTTAGAAAATTTCTAAGTTTTTTATGGTTACCCCTTTTAGAAGTTATCCCACTTTTCTTGATTTTTCATGATGAATGATGATTCCAATCATACATTAACATCATTTTAGGGTCAAAGAACCATAATTGTGAAAAATCTCAAAAAGTCAAAGTTGACTTTTGTGCACAGTTGACTTTTTGTCAGATGAATTCCAAACTGTGCGATCCTTTATGGAATCAAGTCCTTGGCCTAAATCAAACTTGATGGATTGATTTCAAAGGTGTTATAGGGTGTATTGAATCATGTCCCTAGGTTTGGGAGCATGTCTTGGTCAAAAGTCAAAGGCACAGTTGACTTTTTCTACGAAACCCTAACTGTGGTTCTGATGAAACTGAGACTTGTTGCTCAAGCTTCTTGGATAAATCCATTGTTGCAAATGGATCAATGTGGTGTATTTGAGACCCTTAAATCCATTCTTAAGGTCTTGGCTCATGATTTGTCCCAAAAGTCAACTTAGGGGTGAATTAGGTCAAGAAACCCTAATTCCTGATTTTTTATGAATGCATCCCCCGAGGCCAAATTGACTTGATTATTGGGTTCATGATGTCCTTTGGAGTACCTTAGGTTATGCTTTGCAGCATTGGCTCATGCCCAGAGGAAATTTTCCATCTGGAGGCCCTAGTCGACCAAACCCTAATTTGGTGACACTGGCGATCTTGAGGCTTAATCCACCTAGAAGGGAGCAGCCTTGTGCTTAATCCTTGAAGTGGGAGTCCTCTTGACTCTTTGTGGGTGTTCTAGAGGTTAGACAAGTTGAAGATCATGTCATTCCTTGATTGATCCTTTGTCTAAGAGCTCTAAGAGGGCTGGAAACCCTAAGTTTGATTGTAGTGAATGCTCACCCATCTTTGGGGAGACTAATGAGACATGATGGTTTACCCATATTGTGGTGATGATTTACACAATGATGGGAAATCTTAGTGGTCAAAATTTGGGGTATGACACACGCACCTAGGCTCTCCAAAAAGCGCCCTTGCCACCAGGCCAAACCTGGTGGCTTTTCACTTATTTCGCCCAATTAAAATATATATTAAATATGGATTTAAATTTTTAAAAGCACGCGAACGTCTTCTTCAACCTCACGAATGCTCTACCGTGGCCATCTTCCAAGCTTTCTAACTTTCTCATTTTTAACCAAATCAAACGTTCCAATATACTATTTCGATCAAAATTTCATGAGGAATTCAAATATGTAGTTAGATTTTATTTATATTAAGTGTAGCTCCCGATTTTAAGCAAAAACTAGAATACCCTACAAAAGTAAAAATGAAATTAAATAGTTATGAGCAACAATCAATGGCTGTTTGGTTAGGGGTTTCAACCCTTACATTATGACAAGTATTATGGTAACTTAAATGATAAAAAAATATGCCTCTAACTATGAGTTTGAGAAATGAAAGTTTCCCTCGAAAGTGAGAAATGGTTCTTGGTCTTGGAGCACTTCTAGAAGTAGTTTGATGATTCCTACACCTTCAGTGATGTCCCATGAACGTGTTGCAATGCTTGGTTTGGCTTGAGGTGGTCTGAATTCTTTTGTCCAAATCAATGTGCAAATGAGAAAAGTGATGTTTTGATTATGGTGTTCAAGCTGTTACAAGTGTGTTCTTAGACTTCGGACAAGTTGTATATGATGTATGTAAGGTGTTTGGATGGAGAAATAAGATGGAAAGTGGCTAGGATGTGAAATTCGAATTTCACTTCAATGGTGTTTGGAAATTTTGCAAAAATGGTGACTTCTGGTTTGAGAGGTTTATGCAAGTGTTTGTGTGTTTTAGAAGCTTAGATGTGACTTATGAAATGTGTTTGAAGTGTTGGAATGGATGGAAGAAGTTTGATCAAAGCAATGTCAACTTTGAGATTTTGACCACTTTGAAAAATATGAGATTTTGGAGCAAGATGATTATGAAACTATGAGATGTTTTTGGTGTGTTTTGCATCTGAAATGGGCCTCTATTTATAATGAAAATGATCAGAAGCAATGCAATGTGTATTGACTTTGTTTTATGGTTTTTGAAGGAAAACCATAAAAGTGGACAAAAGGTACAAAAGTAGATTTTTGCTTTATAGCTCCTAATTGACTTTTGCCTCACATGATCTGCAGCATACACCAACTATGTCTAGGGTTTAGATCAGCTACATAACTTCAAAAACAAGTCAACATGATTAAAGCATAATCTCATTATCGCGGTGAGAGTTGGATATCAAGCTATTAATTAACTTGAGTCACAAATCATAATTCACCACCGATCTTTAATTTATCCAAGGGAAGGGAAAAAGAACGAATAACCCATAAATATGCAATGCAATGCAAAGCAAAAGAGAATCTAAGGTTCAGGGGTTGGTTATACCTAGGGAAGGTGTTAGCATCCTAAGTATCTGTAGTACTCTACAGGAACCTCTTGTTTTATTGTGTTATTTGTTTATTTGTTTGTTAAAGGGTGAAAAGAAAAGACCTAAGGTGTTATTCCTAAGTATGCTAAGGTAAAGACCTAGGGGTATATACACTAAGTATGCTCGCCAAGATATCGCATCTCGTGCCTACGTATCCTGACGGGAATGGAATCAGAGCATTCGTAGTTCCCCTCAATAAGGGTAAACAAAGTAAAAAAGAAAAGGTTGCTCGCCAATGATTGACCTAGTGCCTACGTATTCTCAAGAGGAACTTGAGAAATCAGAGCGTCCGTAGTTCGGACTACGGATAAAACTATGTTTGTTGGTTGGCTAGAAGAAGAGACGAGTTGTTATCTTAAGTAGGATACTCAACTGAAACACCACAAACATGTGGAAGATGGATCTTTGCTTCACATTAAGAGAAGGGCTCTGACTCGGATATCAGATCGACGAGTATGCCACATACCTCTCTCAAGCGGAAAAGAATCAATGTCTTTCTCAACTATGTCATGGGGTAGGAGAATTACATCTCAACTAGGGATGACTCATGTCTAATTCTCTCATTGGAGAAAAGGGAGACTAACTGTAAGTTGTCTAAGTTAAACATCCTAAGGGAAACTACCTAAGAGGTATCTGTCTAAAGTCAAGAATCTAAGTATGTACATCCTAAGGGGAATCAACCTAAAGGGGAAACATGGATCAAGCACAGAGGTAAAATGATACAAATGAATAAAATGCAATGTATGACAGTAAAGTCAACCACAAGTGCTTCCCTTGGACTAAAACAGAATAGGCATCATGAAAATAAATTCACAATGAGAAATTAGCAAAAATAAGATCGTGAAAAAATAATAGTATATGTACAAACAAGAATCAAGTCATGTAATCAAATCACAATGGAAAGGTATCATGAATAAATATCATCAATTAATCAAGACAAGGTATCAAAAATTAGTCGAGGAAAATCGAGCCCAAAACATGGAAGCAAGCAATCGCAATAAATAAAAATTGGGCCATAACTAAATTATTAATCGATTTAAATATTAATGTTTAATAAAATTAATTAATTAATTAATTAATTAGTATTAAATAAAAATATTTAAAAAATATTAATAATTAAATAATTTATATTTTTTAATATTTAACAATAAACAAAAACTCGAAAGTGAAAATATTAAAACAATTAAAATGCTTTCTTTGATATACTTTTTTTTAGACTATACAAAATATAAAATATAAAAAAAATTGTATAATTAAAATAAAAATGATACGTGGGAAACCGTCCCACCCCACATCTTGATTCATAACTTAAAATAAAATAAAATAAAGTGCTTACTAAATACACTTAAGTTTGACTTTTCAAAATTAAAAAGAGACAAATTCATGCACACCATTCCCCTATTCACGTTAATGCAATACACAAGACCCTGTTTATTCATGCAATGAAACTTACGGTAAAATTCAATAGAATAACTCTCAAAGCAAAAAAACTCCCAGTTAGCCATGCATCGTCATCTCGTGGAAAAAAATCTCATGAACACACTCAATACACATCCCAAAACAAAATAAGCAATGCGTAAAGCAACCGAAACGGCATATCCAGCATGACATTTTAACAACACACACAAGGATTAAGATTCGAACCATTACCCACGATGGCGGAAGACGTTATCGCTATAATGAAGGGTGCCGCTGTAGATCAAGTTGTGTTGTTGTTGCTGCAACTCAAAGTCGTGGTGAGAGGAAAAACAAATCAAGGACTCTACGGTAGCTCTGGCAACGTTGGGTGCAGCTTTGGCGATGGAACGGAAAGTTCACGCTTGTTGTTAAGCGGTTGTGCAGCAAATCTGAGTTAGAGATATTACATCGTGTTGCTGCTATGGTTGGTGGCAAACTTCACGAGTGGGATTGGAATTGGTCGAAGTTGTGAAGGAGTGTTAAAAATGGTGAGGTGTGTGGTTTTCTGTTTTTGTTCCGTGTCGGTGTCATTGCAGAACGAAGTAAGGAGCGGAAAGCTTGTGGTGATGGAGGAAATATGGTTTTGAGGAGCTAGATGGAAGAATGTTGGATTTAATGACTTTTGTTTTGGTTGAGGTTTTGTTTAGTTGCAACATGAATAGAGAATGGCATGAAGGGATAGCTTGTAGGGAGTATGAAATGATCTTGCATCTGTACGTGTAGGTTTGACGTGAGGAGTTTCCTCCTCCACACTTTCTCATACGCGGTCCAACATAAAGGGTAGTCCGAGTGTGTTTGTGTGGAGTTGAGTTTGTATGGGGAGAAGGTGGCTTTTGTGGAAGTTTGTTAATGAGATGGCGGTTTGGTGAGACTCATGAGAAAGGTACCGTTGTAAAGTTTGGTTTAGGTTGCGTTAAGTAGCATGAAGATGAATTCTAGAGGGTTTGTGTTGAGTAGTGAAGCCGAGGAAGAGTGAAGGAGAGGGTGAAGGAATGAGGTAGTGAAATGAAAGAAGGGAAGTTTAGCATGGAATGTTATGAATGTTATTGGTTGGATTTATGAAGATTATGTTTTGTGGTGTGAGTGAGAAAAGTTATGTTGAAGAAGAAAAATGAGGGTGGAGAAATGTTATTATGTTGATGGAAGTGGCAAGAAGTTCAGAAGAAAAAGAGGTTATTGAGATGGAAATCTTAAGAGCTGAGTGTTGGTGGTTATTTTTTTTTACATGTGAGGTGGCTTTGGATAAAAAAGATGAAGCCAAGGATAGGGCCCGCGGTTAAAGAAAAGAGAGGAGTGCTATGCCCTTTTCTTTATGTCTTATGCGCATAGTGCATGCATGTAAGGCTATGGTTATGAGAATGGTTTTGTATTGTGAAAGTGTATGAGTGTTGTGTCTCTTTTTCAAGTGCAGCCTCCTATCTAGTATCAAAAGCGTGTGTTTTGTTTCTTCACTATTAAATTTAAAAAAAGAGAAAAAAAGTACACGCATGGGAGAAAGAGCATTGTTTGACAAAAAGAAAAAATGAGAGGGACGTTTAATGTCTTTTTCAGCAACTAGCTTTCACAATTTTGGTTATCAATTAGAAAAACTTTAGGAAACTTAATTGACAAGATTTGTTATAAAAGGAATAAAAACAAAATAAATTAAAAAATAAAAATAAACAAATTCAATAAACAAAAAAAAAGTAAAATCTAATTAAATAAATAAAAATATTATTTAATTAAAATTAAAATTAAAAAATGATTAAAAACGATATATCGGACCGAAATCGAAGTGCTCAGAAAAATAAAACGAACACACCAAAATGATCAGCGCGAAATATACATATTGGAAAAATACAGCGTTTGGTCAAATTTCGAAAATAAATTTTACCTGCTGAAACAACTTAAACTGTCCAAAAATGCGACCGAAAAGTGGTTGAAAAATTTAAATGAGCACGCCGGGTTAAACTACGTGAAACGTAGATTAACATCACTGACGTCTGCAGGCTCGATTTTTAAATTCTCCGTCCACTGATTTTTCGCACAATTGACTTTTAATTTGAACGAATCGGCTGTAATTCCAACAAGTTTATTCTGGCTGATAAAATTGGGTATTATGCGAGATGAAATGCGTAATATGCTATACAGACGATGCAAAACGAAAAATGCATAATCTTAGGGTAAAAAATTAGGATGTGACAAATGCCCCTATTTAAGTTTCTTCTATCCGGAGATATGGAGATTGAAATCATCGTCTCGACAAGATAGGAGAGACTTAAATACAAACATGCACAATTTTTGGCCCTAAGATGCCACAAAATGCACATGATATGATATGATATGAAATGCAAGACAAAGATCCTATGGAGAAATGATGCCACAGGGGATAACTGCATATGGAAATGCTGAAACACAGTTAAAGGATGAAAGACCCAACAACAAAGCAAGACTCCACGGGGGACCGATCCAACTCCACTAGGGATGAGACTCAACTCCACTGGGGAAGAGACTACTAACTGACAATCACAAGGTATCTTAAACACAGGGTGATGGACTTGTGATGAAATCTTTTAAAGAATTCCACTTGGAGGACCTACTATCGAGGTCAACTTTGGGGGATTTCAAGAGATATCAACCGGAGGATTCTACTACCGAGACTTAAACCTCATTTGGGAATACCTTCTTTAAAGGTTTTATTGAAAAAGCGTCAACTGTCAAAATCACTGGGGAATCTGCTGCCGAGATTAACTAGTGAATCTGAAAAGAAGACAACTATTTGTTGAAGCTTAAAGATGCATCAAAGTTAACCAGAGAATCAACTGCCAAGATCCTGGAAAGAAAGAAACATCTTCTGCTGAAGTTTGTTGGAGATCTACTGCCGAGAATAACCAGAGAATTTACAAATGAAACACCTTCTGCCGAGGTCTACTGGAAATCTTCTGCTGAGACTTGCCAGGAAATGAAAAAGAGATACCTACTGCCGAGGTTCGTTATTTTACTATGAATTCCATTGTAAAATTCATCGGAGAATCTACTGCCGAGATTAACCAAAGAATATGAAGTAGAGCCAACTTCAAATAATCAAATGATCTCTTTTTAAAAGATGATAAACCTCCCATCGCCTCGTGTCGCAAGCCACAGACTGGTCTCAGCTTCTTCTTTGACTAAGGTCTTTCACTTAGAAAGGGTAAACAAACTTCCCCCCGTACCGGGTATTGGAACGCGAACTAGTTTCAGTTTCTTCTTTGATCAAGCTCCATTAGCTTGAAAAGGGTAAACAAACCTCCCCTCGCACCAGGTCTTGGACAGCGAACTGGTCTCAGTTTCTTCTTTGATCAAGCTCCATTAGCTTTAAAAGGGTAAACAAACCTCCCCTCGTACCGGGTCTTAGACTGCAGACTGGTCTCAGATTCTTCTTTGATCAAGCTCCATTAGCTTGAAAAGGGTAAATAAACCTCCCCTCATATCGGGTCTTGGACCGGGGACAGGTCTCAGTTTCTTCTTTGATCAAGCTCCATTAGCTTAAAAGGGTAAACAAACCTCCCCTCGTACCGGGTCTTGGACCGCAAACTGGTCTCAGTTTCTTCTTTGATCAAGCTCCATTAGCTTGAAAAGGGTAAACAAACCTCCCCTCGTACCGGATCATGGACCGCGGTCTGGTCTCAGTTTCTTCTTTGATCAAGCTCATTTAACTTGAAAAGGGTAAACAAACCTCCCCTCGTACCGGGTCTTGGACCGCGGACTGCTCTCAGTTTCTTCTTTGATCAAGCTCTATTACCTTGAAAAGGGTAAATAAACCTCCCCTCGTATCGGGTCTTGGACAACGGACTGGTCTCAGTTTCTTCTTGGAATGGTGAATACTTATGGGAGAGTATCTTTCACAGGGAAATGGAACTTCACTGGAGGTTGAGGATATCAGCGGGAATCCATAACTTAACGAGAGATTTGGAAGTTTCACCGAGGATCTTCAAAGGAGATGCAGACCAGTTGACTTGTAAACATGTCTTCTCAAATAATGAGAAAGATCATCTGAATCTTCATCAAACTTTTCGGAGAGATGCCATCTGATGGGAGTAAATTGAATAGTGGACTCGCTGGGGAGAACATCACTGAGGAGCAATATTGTTGTAGTTTGAAATTGCATTGAAGAAAATAAAAACCGTGTATCAGGATATCTCAAATAAAGAGAAACAATCGTAAAGTCTTCAACGAACTTCTCTGGCGAATTTCCAGAGAGATGCCATTTGATGGATGTTGCGTACGATTTTTGTCAGTGACGCGACCACCTTACCGCAATGGTTGGAATTGGGTGCTACTTTATGATTTCTTATTTATCCTATGAAGCTGGAAAGGAAAGGGAAGATATCTAAAACTAACCTTGCACGCAAATGTTTTCTTTAACAAATGTTATGAGATCGAGGAACGGGGTCAGGTTATACAAAGGGAAGTTGTCAACACCCAGTGTATATATGATTATACATTGACTTTTTATTACATGTTTCTCTGTTAATTTAAATACTTTCTGGTGTTTGTCTGTCATGGGTTAGGAAAGTTTCTCCTTTGGGAGTGTTGAGAGAGTGTTTTTGTTGTTTTCGAGTTTTCTGTTGTTTTTGTGAAGGTACTGGACCTTGGGTTTTTGATTTGTGTGCTCGCTAAGATTTCGCAATCTTATGCCTACGTATTCCCGTTAAAGAAAACTGAGAAATCAGAGCAATCATAGTTCCTCCTATTCTATGGGAGGAAAAATGTTTGGTGTCTTGTTTAAAGCCCAAGATTGAAGATAAGGGTTATTTGTGTCTTGTTCAAAGCCCAAGATTGAAGCTAAAGGTTGACTGAGAGAGAATTTGTCATCTCTAAAGGCAGATATCTCACATATTTATCATAGTTGTTAAAGGATTGGTTATAAAGGGAAATTACTTTAACTAGAATGTATGGAATCCAGCAATGCCATAATTTCCTTTATAAAGGTATTGTCCTGAAGGAGGAATGCCATTTTTCCTTAGGAGTCTTCCATGCTAAGAGAGGGACATTGGCTTGGATGTAATTAATCCAGAGGCTTACCACTTACAGAAATTAGATGAAAGAGGAAGTTTACCAGGATAAAAAGAGGGACTACATCTTGGATTTTTGAATCAACAAGTGTGCCACTTACAACAGTAATCTGGAAATTGGGTTTTTTTATTGTCAGTTTTGATATGTGATGTATAGAGAAATGTCTTCCTACAGAGAGAACTCTTGATTTCATATGAGGGGATGTTGATTTTTGTGTTCCTTGATCAAAGCCCAAGGTTGAAGCTAAAAAATTGAATCTTCTTAGGGAGTTTTATATCAGTCTTGTACAAAGCCCAAGATTGAGGCTGGAAAGGGATTGACTCCATTGGGGAGGTTTTATCTGTCTTGTACAAAGCCCAAGATTGAGGCCAAAAAGAGATTGACCCCACTGGGGAGGTTTTATCTGTCTTGTACAAAGCCCATGATTGAGGCTAACTCTACTGAGGAAAATCATTATATGAAGCCTAAGAGGAGGCTGGTTGGGGAGATTTTTATATGAAGCCTAAGAGGAGGCTGTCTTCTGCTGAGGATTGTTGAAATCCAAAGACAGGTCCAATATGTATTGGGGAATCCAAAAGGAATATCAACTCTTGCTAGGAATTGAAGAAGAGGTAAAATATCAGATACCATGAGGTTTTGATTCTGTTAGGGTTTTATTGATGGGAAATTGACCCTGGATGGGGTTTTTTAAGGTGAAGGTTTAAACCTTGAGTTTGAAAACCTATGGAGGTTTTAACTCTGCTGGAGATTAGTATGTTGGTGAAATGATCAGGTTTTTCCTATGCCTTTAGGAAACTTGTATGAAGAGGTTGACTCTTAGCTGGAGAATGATTTTTGTATGATGCCCAAGAGGAGGCTGAGACTGTCCAAGTCTCTCATGCAGTGGTAGGTTAGGGTTGTAAAGAGAGATCTTTGTATGATGCCCAAGAGGAGACTGTGGTTTTAAGGGATGAAGATCAACCCTACAATGGTTTGATGTTCGGGAATTCTAACTCTTCTGAGGATTGAACTAGTATAGATGACTAAGTTTTGTCCTATACCTATAGGAGGCCTTTGGGTCCTTGTACTAAGCCCAAGAGGAGGCTGAACAACTTCTAAGAAGCCTGGGGGTCCTTGTACTAAGCCCAAGAGGAAGATGTGGATGCTTTTAGGAAGCCTGTGGGTCCAAGCCAAAGAAAAGTTCAAGAAAGGTTTCACCGGGAATAAGTCCTTTCTTTGCAGAACGGTTCTAAGGTTTAAAGAAATTCAAGAGAGGTTTCATCGGGAATTAATCCTCTCTGGGGAAATGAATTTCTTGTATACATATTTCTAAGTTTGGACAATCTTAAGAAAAGTTTCACCGGGAATAATGTCTTTCTCTGTTCCATATTGTATAAGCCCAAGAGGAGGCAAGACTGTATCTGGAATTTCTTATGGGGAACTAGTTTTGACAATGTTGAAAGAGTAACCTCTGGTTTGATCTAAACCTAGATCTAACTGCTGGGGAAAACTCTAAGCAAGTATATATATATATATATATATATATATATATATATATATATATATATATATATATATATATACAGAAAGAATATATATAAACAAGTATCTATTGAAGAGATAGTGGGACTTACAGTCTGATGAAAGCCCAAGCATAGTAACTACAACTATATGGTTAGATTTTTCAAGAAATTGAAGAAAGTTTTGATAAAACTTTGAATTTGAATTTGAATAAAAAGGAAAGTTATTTTAAAAGGAAGTTTGGGGCTTATACTCAAGGAAAGGCCCAGATGTCTTATTTGAAAAGGCGAAGATCGCGTCGTAGTTTTGAAAACCACAGAGGGACTTATACAATGACTGAGGCCCAAATTATTGTATTTACAATAAGGATGGATTTTACACTCTATTAGAGGCCCAAAAGTGTTATGTTTATACAAGAGTTGGGGCTTATAACTCAAGGAGATGCCCAGATGAAAAATAGTGATCGCACCATTTATTTTGAAAATCGTATCGGGACTTATACAATGACTGAGGCCTAAATTATTTATGTACAAAGGAGGTTGGGTCTTACACTCTATTAGAGGCCCAAAAAAAGTTTTGAAAAAAAGAAAGATGGGGCTTACAACCAAAGGGAGGCCATGATGAAAGTTGCTTTGAAAATGGCGATCGCGCCGTTTTTGAATCGTATCAGGACTTATACAACGTCTGATGCCCAAAATTATTTACAAAGGGATGGGACTTACACTCTACCAAGAGGCCCAAAAAATGTTTTGAAAAATGTTTGAAAAAATTAAAATTAAGAGAAACCCTGATTTTAATTAGAAAATATCATTTTTAAAGGAAATTAAATATAAAATGATACAAAATATCAAATACTTTCAAAAATAAGTTGTCAACTTTAAAAAAATATTTTGAAAAATCATGTTTAATAACATGAAAGCTTGAAATCCAATTGGTTTTGAAAGATCAAGGTGAGAATTTAATTTTAAAAATGTTTAAAACAAATAAAAATGAAATAAAATTCAAAAAAATCAAACTATATTAAATAAATAATATAAATGTGATTTTTTTGTAGAATAAAATAATTTAGCATTTTTGTGACTTTTTAAAAAAAAGAACCAATAAAAAATGATAAAAAAATGAGAGAGAAATTAATTTTTGAAGATGTAAAGAAAATGTGAAGAAAATGAGTGATAAAAAAACTGGGATGGTACTCCCAAGGATTGAACCCACGCCCTTGGGGTGGAGGGTTTGAAAGTTTACCAACTGAACTATGTGCTATAGCTGTTAGTATTATGGAAGGAGTGAATAATATATGAAAAAAATCCTTTGAAATGGTTTAAAAAATAAAACCAAAAGGTCTGGGGTGAGGGGGATTCGAACCCCAGACTTTTCGCTCGCTACACACACAAAAACACCTGATCAACCACTGGGGCGCAATGCCAATTCAAATATATAGTGGCAATGAAATAATATATAGTAAAAATATATTTGATTCTGAAAAATGGCGCCATGGCCTTCATCTTCAACCTCGTGCCAGACCAAATTTGGCAACCTTGCCAAATCTATGCTATCTCACTCGTTTCTTGATCATTTTGAAAAATGTAAAAACGAAAATCGTGTATTTTTTAACAAGGAACATGATGGTGGTCTTTAATTTCATTTAAATTGAGTGTAGCAAGAGATATCATGTTAGAACCAGATGAACCCTAAAAAATGCAAGAACTAGATAACATCTTATACACGCAAGACAAATAGCAATTGATTGAGGGTTAATGATCTATGAGCCACCGAAATCATGATGATACCTTAAAACAACATTCATGATGCATGATTCACGGAGTTTAAAGGTTCAAGGCTTACCTCTGCAAGAAGGGATCGAATTCTACTTTGGAGGTGTTACAAATGCAAGGTGATGATCCAGACAGCCTCTTTGACCCTCAAGGAATGTGTTTATGTGATTGGAATAACTTGAATCCCTCTGAATTGAGTAGCTCGAATCCAACTGCAGCTTATTGTGTATTTTGAACAAATGGTGTATGACTTAGTGATCCTGATGTTACAGATAGGATGTAAGGGTTTGGATAACTTCCACATAGTGTATGTGAAGTGTTTGAATGCTTGGTTTGGACATAATTGCTCTGATTTGAGAATTCCAAACTTTCACTCTTTGAGAACTTAAAATTTAGCAAGAAAGAGGATTTGTGAAAAAATAAGCATTGTGGTTGTTTTGGTGTGTTTTGATCAGTCATACATGACCTCTATTTATAGTAGAGGAAGTTTTTCTTGGATGAACAACTTTAGATTGAAAGATAAGATCTTGGTTCAATGGTTTTGGAATGGTATCATTACCCCTAATGCAAGGTACACCACGGTGTCCAAATAGATCAGCTACTAATTGACCAATTCCACATTCCTCGGTCATTTTTATTGTTGTTTATGTGAGCATCTTGACTGAGGGATGTCCTTTTATGGAATGTGCACTATTGCACATAAATGCCTTTGAATTCAAGGCATAATGTGACAAAAACCATTATTCCAAGTTGAAAGCTTTCTTGACTCCTTGACTCAAATTTGCAGGTTTTCCATGATTCCTTATGTTATGCAATGTATGTGAGTGGCATTTATCATTGCTCTTGACAAGAAAAATTGTGTGTGGCAAGTAATAACCAAAACAGTTTTGCAAAACAGTTTGTAGCAAGGTGTATTGCAACTGTCATAACCTCTTGCTCAAGTGAAGTTATCTTATGCTCTTGGACTCTTTGGAAAGCTTGTATATCCTACTTTAACTTTGATGTCCAACATTGGTCTTGAATCAACTTGGATCATGGTGAAAATTGGCCTCAAAGTTGGTGAAAACCCAAGACAGATTCTGTCCAAAAATTTTACTAAGTGTTGGAAAAAGCGGCCATTTTCATGTTTTTGTGATTTTGATCAATCTATAACTCAAAATCCATGAGGATTTGGAATTTGATGTAGTTGATAATTTTAAAGTATGTAACGAGAGCTTTCATTTGAGCTTTAGATGGAAGCAAATGGCTTTGTGGTTTAGGAGTTATGACCTTGCAAAGTTGGTACCAAATCTCTTTTGTTCCATAACTTAGAAAATTTTAAGTTTCTCAAGGTTGCCTTTTTTGATAGTAACCCTACTTTTCTTGATTTTTCATGATGGATGATGATACAAACCATAAATTAACATTTTTTTTACTCAAGTAAACCTTGTTTCTCAAGAAATTCAAAAGGTCAAACTTGGTTTTTTGGCACAGTTGACTTTTTACCAGATGAACTTAAAACTTTGTGATCCTCTATGAAATAAAGTCCTTGACCTAATTCAAACCTAATGGATGGATTCCATAGGTTCTATAAGGGTATCTTGAATCATGTCCCAAGATTTGGGAACATGCCTTGGTCAAAAGTCAAAGATACAGTTGACTTTTCATCAGGAAACCCTAATTGGTCCAGATGAAATTGAATCCTTGTATTTCTCATGAACCAAGTTCTTTGAATCAATCTAATCTTGTAAATGGATCAATATGATGCATTGGAGGTCTTCAAAACACTTCTTTAGGTTTTGGCTCATGTCCTGATTTTTGATGAATACATCCCCTGAGGCTATTTTAAACTTATGATTGGATCCATGAGGTCCATTTGAGCTTCTTGGATCATGTTTTGACGTATGGGTTCATGCCCAGATTAAAATTTATCTCTGGCGGCCTTAGTCGATCAAACCCCTAATTTTGTGACACTGGCAATCTTGAGGCTTGATCCACTTGGAATGTTGCAACCTTATGCTTTATTCTTGATGTGGGAGACCTCTTGATCCTTTATAGATACTTGAGAGGCTAGAAAACCCTAATTCTTGGTTGAGGTGAATGCTGAACAATCTTTGAGAGGATTGATGAGGCACGAAGGTACATCCATATTGTGGTGATGATTTGCACAATGATGGGAAATATTTGTGGTCAAAATTTGGGGTATGACAAATGCCCCTATTTAATATTCTTTGACCCGAAGGTGTGAATGGCGAAGATATTCGGACATTCAGGGTACAAGAGGATTAAATATCGGAATACCCGAAATTTTGACTGTGGTTATGAATGGTAGTGGTTTGCTCATCCATCTTCTTTTGCTAAGCGATGATACTTAGAAAAGGGTAAATCTTCCCCTCGATCCTGGCCTTCAGCCACGAAACTGGTCTCAGTTTCTTTTTTTAAATAAACTTCCCCTCGATCCTGGTCTTCAGTCATGGAACTGGTCTTAGTTTCTTTTTTTGAAATAAACTTCCCCTCGATCCTGGTCTTCAGCCACGGAACTGGTCTCAGTTTCTTCTTGTCGAGTTCCTTCCTCGACAAAGAACGCTATTTGTAGCGGTCTTCATCAAACTTCTCACCGAGTTTTACCGGGGAGATGCCATTTGATGGAAAAAGATTTGATTTAGGACTTGCTGGGGAAACCCATTTGTCCGAACTGCAAAGGTACGCAAACTTCTCTGTAGGAGATGCCATTTGTCGACCCTACTGGGGAAAACGAATCTCTTGAGATACCTCTTTTTTCTTGGTGAGGTTACATCATACTTTCCTTCGAGACCTTTCTCGGAGAAATGCCATGTGATGTGATCCAATTTTGAGGTGCTGATGACTTCATTAACGTCAAATTTCTTGGGAGAAAAACTGATGTATTGCCAAAAGTCTTCTGTTGAGAGGCTTTCTCTGGGAATTTTCCTTAATCCGGGAAAGCAAAATGTCATCTTCATTGATGAAGAGTGATGTTCCAAAGGTGTTTATCCGAATGTCTCCTTGCCTTTCAGAGTTGTAAGCTATCAAAGTGGTCTAGGACAACTTCCAATCCAGAAATAAACTGGGGAGAGATTGCTCAGAAGATACATTTTTGGATGAGGAAAGAACTAAGACCAGAATTTTGTCCTATCTGTCGTAGAAAGGAAGACTGACGACTCTTTTAGAGATAGAACGCTTATCACTTGGAGATGAGAATAACCAGAGTGATATTAATGCAACATGTGTATAAATATGGATCAATTATGCACGATGTATGTATGCTTATGCTGACAAAACAGACACGATATACACACTGGTGAGGAACACAACTGGATACTCGGCCACTCTGGGAGATGGGGTTATCACTGGAGATTCTGAAAGTTGTACTTTTGCTAGGGAATAGGGATTCCTACATTCGTTCCGACTTTCAGAGATACAAACTTGCTAGGGATGGAAATTCGTCCTTATTTTTTTCATAGGTGGACCCTACTGGGGGAGAAAAACCAATAATTAGTTTTCAAAGGTAAGAACTTTGTCGGGGATGTCAGATGGGACATCCCATCTGAAGTAGTTGATCCTTTGTTCAGGAAGTACTTCGATTCTACCTTCTGGAGTCAGATCACTACCGGAGAAGAAGTGATATTCCTTTTTGTGCTCAGTAGTAAAAAAGAATTGCCATCTTTATTTTAAAAGCAGAAGGAAAATTAAATTCTTTTTCTTTTTTTTTCAAGAATCATTGATCATATTAAAAATGTCATTCTGTAAAGCAAAATAAATGAGAATTGCAAACAAAAGCACTATGGCTCAAATTTTATTGATAGAATGGTAATCAGCCAAACGCGTGATCCCATAGAGCATTACAAAGATTAGAAAATGGTAATTTAAGGGAAAAGGGGCTAATTTGAAACATAACGACTGCTATCCTTCCACCAACTTTGAATTCTGGACATTCTGAGCTTCCATCGAAGGTGACCTTAACATGAAGTTTTCCTGACAGATGACATTACCGCTGGGGATCTAACCTTGTTAGACGTAGTTCCTTGCCATGGATCCCTAATTTTTTCCTAGATTTCCTTTTAAATTTTTCAATCCATCGGGATGACTTTTTCTTATGTCTCTAATTTTTTCCTAGACCGCCCTTTCGGGTTTTCAATCCACCGAGACGTGTGTTTTTTTTATTTAGGCGAAGTATTTCTTGACTATGTCAACATTCGTGGGGTAGGTGAACTCCTCTCCATCCATAGTTGCGAGTCTCAAGGCACCACTTGAGAAGGTTTTCTTAACAACGTAAGGGCCATCATAATTCGAAGTCCATTTGCCCCTGGAATCAGTGAGGAATCTTCTTGAGTACGAGGTCTCCTTTCCTGAAGACACGGGGTCAGACTTTTTTGTGGAACGCTTTCTTCGTTCTTTGCTGATATAGTTGACCGTGGCACAAAGCTGTCTTCCTCTTCTCTTCGATTAGGTTTAGTTCATCGTGTCGGCTTTGACACCATTCAACTTCTATTAGTTTGGCTTCCATCCATAATCTCATTGATGGAATCTCTACTTCTATGAGGAGTACTGCTTCCAAGCCATATACTAGAGAGAAAGGGGTTGACCCTGTTGAGGTGCGAACAGATGTACAATAACCATGAAGAGAAAATGGTAACATCTCGTGCCAATCTTTGTAAGTTACAACCATCTTCTGAATGATCTTCTTGATATTCTTGTTAGCCGCTTCTACTGCTTCATTCTTCTTGGGTCGGTAGGGAGATGAGTTTTGGTGTTTGATCTTAAACTCAGCACACAATTCTTTCATCATCTTGTTGTTTAAGTTAGATCCATTATCCTTAATGATCTGGCTTGAAACACCATAACGGCAGATGAGATTGTTCTGGATAAATCGGACCACCACTTGTCGGGTTACATTGGTGTATGACACTGCATTAACCCACTTGGTGAAGTAGTTAATAGCTACCAGGATGAACCGATGTCCGTTCGAAGCCTTGGGTTCGATCGTGCCAATCATGTTGATTCCCCATATAGAAAAAGGCCATGGAAAATAAAGAACTTTGAGATGCGTTGGTGGTACAAGGATGTTGTCTGCGTATATCTGACACTTGTGACATTTCCTCACGTACTGGTAGTAATCAGATTCCATTGTCAGCTAATAATATCATGCTCTCAGAACTTTTCTTGCCATTGTATGTCCATTGGCATGAGTGCCAAATGATCATTTGTGAATCTCTTTCATTAACATGTTTGCTTCTTGTCTGTTTACGCATCTGAGCAAAACCATGTCGAAGTTTCTCTTATAGAGTGTATCACCTTTTAGGAAGAAGTTGCCATCCAGTCTTCTGAGAGTCTTCCTATCTTTTCTTGATGCCCCAGGCAGGTGTTCTTGTCTTTGAAGGAAGCATTTGATATCATGATACCACGGTTTATCATCTATGACTGGTTCAATTGTGAAGATGTAAGCGGGCATATCAAGGCGCATTATGTCAATCTTGGGTACGTCATTCCATCGAGTCACACTAATCATGGAGGATAAGGTGGCTAATGCATCAGCCATTTGATTTTCTTAATGATGGATATGATGAAACTCGATTCTGTTGAAGAATGGTAACAACCTTCTCGCGTAGTCTTTTTAAGGAATCAATCCTGATTGATATGTGTTCCACTCTCCTTTGATCTGATTGATAACCAGGGCTGAGTCTCCATACACATCCATGTCTTAATCCTTAAGTTAATTGCTTCTTCGAGACCCATGATACAAGCTTCGTATTCGGCCTTGTTGTTTGTACATTTGAATGTCAATCTGGCAGTGAAAGGAATATGAGTACCCTAAGGTGTTACGATAATTGCCCCAATTCCATTTCCATAAGTGTTGATAGCTCCGTCGAAAATTAGTCCCCATTGGGAACCTGGTTCTGGCCCTTCGCTGGGTAACGGTTCATCGCAATCTTTCATTTTCAAGTACATGACATCTTCGTCTAGGAAGCCAAATTTAATTGATTCCTGACCGTCAATCAGTTTATGAGCCAAATGATTGGCTAAAATACTTTCTTTGACAGCTTTCTGAGCATGATACTCGATGTCGTATTCTAATAACAACATCTGCCAAAGGGAAATCCTTCCCGTGAGAGCGGGTTTTTCAAAGACGTACTTGATCGGATCCATTTCGGAGATTAACCAAGTAGTGTGACAAATCATGTATTGGTAAAGACGTTTGGCTGCCCAAGCCAGAGCGCAGCAAGTTTTCTCGAGCATAGTGTACTGAGTTTCACAGTCCATGAACTTCTTGCTTAAGTAGTAGATGGCAGACTCCTTTCTTTTTGTCTCGTCTTGTTGGCCAAGCACACAACCCAAGGAGTCTTCCAAGACTATTAAGTAGATGATCAGTGGTCTTCCTTCCACTAGAGGAGACAAAATAGGTGGATTCAACAGATATTCTTTGATACTGTTGAAAACTTGTTGGCAGTCTTTTGTCCATACGCAGCTTTGATTCTTTATGAGTAGTTTGAAGATTAGCGCGCATGTCGCGGTCATGAGGGATATCAATCTTGAGATGTAATTCAGACGTCCCAAAAATCCTCTGACCTGTTTTTCAGTCTTTGGTAAAGGCATTTCTTGAATGGCCTTGACCTTGTCAGGATCTACCTCGATTCCTTTTTGGCTGACGATAAATCCCAAGAGTTTTCCTGAGTGGACGCCGAATGGGCACTTATTGGGATTCAAGCGGAGTTTGTATTTTCTCAGACGCTCGAATAACTTTGACAGATGTGTCAAATGCTCTTCTTCTGTTTTAGATTTGGTAATCATGTCATCAACGTACACTTCAATTTCTTTGTGCATCATGTCGTGAAACAGGGTTGTCATGGCTCTTTGATAGGGTCCCCCCACATTTTTCAGACCGAACGGCATTACCTTGTAACAAAGGTGGCCCATGGTGTTATGAATGAAGTTTTCTCCATATCTTCCGGAGCCATTTTGATTTGATTATAGCCCGAGAATCCATCCATGAAGGAGAAGACTTTGAATTTTATTGTGCTGTCAACTAGCATGTCAATGTGTGGTATGGGGAAGTCATCCTTTGGACTTGCTTTGTTCAGATCCCTGTAGTCTATGCACATTCTAACCTTTTCGTCCTTTTTCTGGACTGGAACTATGATAGCTAACCATTGAGGATATTCTGAGGTGGCAAGGAAACCTGCGTCGATCTACTTATGCACTTCCTCCTTAATTTTGATGGCCATATCTGGATGAGTCCTTCTCAATCTTTGTTTTACTGGAGGACATTCTGTTTTTAGTGGTAAGTAATGTTCTAAGATGCTGATATCCAACCCTAGCATGTCGTGATAGGACCAAGCAAATACATCTAGAAACTCTTTGAGAAGTTTTATCAAGCTTTTTCTGACAGTTGGACTGAGTAGTTCCCCTATCTTAACTTCTTTCTTTTCTTCTTCTGAACCCAAATTGACCATTTCCAATGGCTCTTTGTGAGGCTCAATAGACCTTTCCTCTTGCTTGAGTAGTCAGGAGATCTCTTCTGGAATGTCTTCGTCCTCTTCTTCTTCAGCTTCAAATACCAGGAATTCAAATTTGGGAGAAGGCGTTGGATCGTATGTTTCCATGGGGTTTAAAACAAGAATCTGTATGACGTGATGATTATTTTTTAGAAGAGACAGAGAGAAATGCAAGAGTGTGTGCAGTGTATTTCCTGAAAAATGCTTGTTTTATTTTGGGTTATTTTTAGGATTACCATTTTGTGAAAAACGAAAAGTGAAAACAACAATAAATGCAGGAATTCAGAATGACATTATTTATTCATGATTCTTCGATTCTTGAAATACACCCTATATAACAAAACTCTATCGCTTTGGGCGAAGCTAAGAGGGACATTTACAGAAAAGTGAGCCCTATAACACATCCATTTCACCCGGGCAAGGTGAAAGGTTAAAACAAAGATGGTAATTACTTCAACTTATGGAAGACTTTCAGGACATCGACTGCAACCCAATGGCGATGAACTCCTCTATGAATCACAAAGTTTGGTACTTTCCTTCTTGGTTTGTCTTCAGAAATGATGCTGATTTCTGATGGAGTAGGATCATTAGAGTCTTCCCCCATGCAGAGTTGTCATAGGATAATTCTTCTGTTGTATCTTCTATAGCATTTTCACTCTCAAGGGGATCTCCCCAACCAGTTGGCTGGATGTCCTCAAGCCTGATACGAGAGCTTTCGGGAGCAGTGTATTTGACTAGGAAGTCGTACTTGCTGCTTGGCTGTCCCAAGGTATCCCAGGTTTCTGTGGACATAGATGAGTCATCTTCCTCAATGACGTTGATTTCAGGAAATGCATAGTTAAAGATCTCTTATCCTGCAATCCTTGCGAATTCATTAGCATGGTGTTGGACACTCTTGGAGTGTTATGGGTAAGGATTCCATGACTCTGGGGGAGCATGTGTATTCTTTTCAAGATTATTTAGTTGATAGACATTGTCCGGCTGACTCTTTTTACCCAATTCTTCCATGTATGGCTTCCAGATGGGAAACAAATCTAGTGGATCATAAGAATCATAGTCGAAGTTGTCTTTCATATAGTGTCTTCCTCTAATGAATTGGGCGGAGCACGACAACCTTTGGGATCAGAGTCTCCATAAATCATTCTGACATCCGATCTCAATATATATCTTGGGCTCTACTTCGGAAAATAGAATGGCGTGTGTGCCTCTCCCTGAGATGTATAACCGTCATGGTTAAGATAAGACTTCCGCTCCTCATCTGTATTAGAGGAGTCATTCCCATCGATGGTGTGCACTTCTTGAGACACTGGGTGAAGGAAGCCTCCACTTTGGAAGAAATCCTGAATGGAACGAAAACTTTCATCATTCTTGGTAGTCTGGGTACAAGTTGGAGAGAAACCAAGACCTTTTCTTATTTTGTTATCAGTAGGAGTTACTATCTGTCCCCGTCCTTTTATGTCATTACTCCCAGTCACTTTGAGAGCATCTTTGTATGAGGAAATCGATGTCCATCTTTCTTGTTGATTCTTATTGCTCACCGAGAGCGCTTAAAACTAAGTTCCAATAACCTCCTCTGGTTCTACATAGGAGAATGATGATAACTTGCTCACGATTAAGGCTTGTTCTCCACATACTATGACTAATTTGTCATTCTTGACGAGCTTCAGCTTCTGGTGAAGTGCCGAAGTGACTGACTCAGTTTCGTGTATCCAAGGTCTTCCTAATAAACAACTGTATGCTGGACGGATGTCCATGACCTAGAAAGTGACTTGGAAAGTGTGAGGATCGATGGTTATGGGAAGATCAACTTTGTCGATAACTATTTTTATGGATTCGTCGAAGGCTTTGACAATGATTCACTGCCTCTCATCGGAGCTCCTTGGAACGATAGTCGTACAAAAGTTGATTTTGGCATAACATTCAAAGATGATCATGTGTCTACCAGTACGCTGGCTAAAGCATCGTCCTGGCAGTTGACTGTAATGTTGAGTGCAATATTATGGTTCTTGCCTTCTTCCGGTAGTTCCTCATCACTGAATCCCAAGTTGTTGCAGGAAGTGATGTTGGAGATGATGCTGTCAAATTGTCCTACTGTCACATCTTGTTCCACAAATGCTTGTTCTAAGACCCTCTATAGAGCTTCCCTGTGAGCTTCTGAACTAAGCAGGAGAGATAACACAGAGATTCGAGACAGAGTTTGCAACAATTGGTCCACAATGTTGTACTCGCTTTTCTGGATGAGCTTCAGCATCTCATCATTGTTCTTTACAGGTTCTGGATTGTTGGATTGACCAATTTGTTGGTTGGGAACTTATGTTTGAGGTTCCTTTTTTTTGGTAGGTTCTCCAACTCTTTTGTTGAAGATCCGACCGCTTTGGGTAACTCGACTTATGTCGACAATGTTCACAACAGAGGGTAATGGAGTTTCTTTTCCATTTTATATGGTCGTTGCACTGTACTTGTATGGGATAGCTTTGTCTGATATGTACGGTATTGGACCTGGCAAGTAGAGAACCACATGGGCTTTTTGGTTTTTCTGACCGTCATAGGCAACCTCAATCAATTCCTGGTTGGGAACTTTTCTACTATCAAGAGGGATCTTTGATTCATTGAGTAGAGGAACTATGGCGTAAACGTCCTTGGTTATTCCATGATCGGAGATTATGACAATGCTTTTGTTCTTACCAGAGAGGTAATCTTGTATCATGTTGATCGACCTAGAATTTGAACATGGTCGAATCTCCTTTCTGTCTAGCTGGTGCTGGAGGGCTGCTCGTACGAGATAGCATCCTTGGTTACTTTCTGAGCAAACTCTACAGTGTTCATAATTATGAGGTGGTACCCGACCATATCTACTTTGTATGCAGTACATCTTCACTAGATCTGTTTCTATTGAGTGGATATCATGACGTTGATGTCTACCAGGATCCCCATCAGTCATGTTAATATGTTGTGTGTCTTCATCCAAGTAGATCAGAAGCCACCAGTGGTCCAACAGATTTTGAAGAGTCCTTTGCACAAGCACACACCCTTGGTCATCTTCGCAGCATTTTTTACAGTCTAGATAATCATGTGAAGCTAGAAAACTGAGTCTGACATGCTTAGCATGAAATTCCACTAGACTGGTATTCATCAAGCGTATGTCAAAGATCTGAATCATATTGACTTGATGGTCATTCCTTTCATGGTAGTCTTGGATCCATCCAAGATCCATTTGATGTTGGAGGGCCTCTTATATAAAAGAGCATCCCTGATTGTCTGTTGAGCAGATCAGACAAGCGTTGTAATCGTGCCGCGGAAAATTGTAATACCGACTTTGCCTTGAATGCATTTCCACTAAATTGACGTTCATTGCATGGATGTCGTGGTTCTAAACAATATTGGGAAGTGCATGGGCCATGTTTACTTCCCGAATCCTGTGATCCTGAATCCAGCACAGATCCATTTGTTCTTGTAGAGCTGCTTGTACTATGGCACACCCTTGATTGTCATTGGAGCATATATCACATTGATGATATTTGTGAGATGGAACATGGTCGTACCCGCTCTGTTTGCAATCCATCTTTACCAGATTTGTTCATAGTAAGAGTATATTGTGAATTTGATAATTGCTGCAAGATTCCTCTTCTATTAAATTCATTGCAGTCTTTTCATGTTGCGGTAATGGGTTCGTTTGAACATTTAGATTAGTATCTTTGAAAGATAAGACCCCGTTCCTGACAAGCTTCTGTACATCAGACTTGAAGTTGAGACAATTCTCAATGTTATGCCCTAATTTTCCTTGATGGTAAGGGCAAGTTTGATCTGCTTTGAACCAAAAAGGTGGATTTTCTAGTACTGCAAGAGGAGTCCTGGTTTGAACATGCCCCTTGGCCATTAGAAGTGGAAATAACTCTGCGTACAACGTCGATATAGGGTCGAACCCTGATGGTCGTGTAGTAGGATTATTGTTGTTGTACTGTGGACGAGCCTGCTGAAAACGTTGTTGCTGCCTTTGTTGATACTGTTGTTAATTTGGTTGGCTCTGAGCAACCTAAGGTTGATATGTCGGAGCAGGAGCTAGGTTGATTGTGGGAGTTACTGCTGCTACCGATTGATACCTTCGCCTTTGCTTTCCCAGAGAGATAATACTAATATCTTGCTCATTATTCTTTTGGAAAGCACTACCATATCTCTTAGCACTACTAGATGGCTCTGCATCTTTGACTAATCGTCCTTTACGGACTGCTTCTTTAAGGCGTACTCCCATGTTCACCATTTCAGTGAAGTCACTGGGCGCACTGGCGACCATTCGGTCGTAATAAAACGAGCTCAACATTTTCAGGAAGATCTTCGTCATCTCCTTTTCCTCAAGAGGGGGACAAATCTGAGCGGTAATTTCATGCCATCTCTGAGCATATTCCTTGAAAGTTTCCTTATCCTTTTGTGACATTGCTCTGAGTTGGTCCCTATCTGGTGCCATGGCCAAGTTGTATTTATACTGTTGAACGAAGGCTGCCCCGAGATCTCTGAAAGTACTGATCTTGGTGCAGTTTAAAACCATGTACCATTTGAGTGCGGCACCGGTTAAACTGTCTTAGAAGTAATGGATCAGTAGCCATTGATTTTATGTATGGGTAGACATTTTCTGAGCGTACACCACCAAATGACTTTGAGGGCAAGAGTTGCCTTTGTATTTTTCAAAGTCAGTCACCTTGAATTTGTGCGGTATCTTTACATTAAGGACCAAACAGAGGTCAGCGGTGTCCTTTCCAAATAAGTCTTGATCGCGAATGGCATGCAGTTCCTTCTGCATTTCCAAGAATTGTTCCTGGAATTCATTCATCCTTTCATACACGTCTTCATTTCCACCAGAAATTGCTTGCGGAATCTGTCCTTCCGGGACAGTGTGTACCACTGTCTATGGTATAGTCATTATAGTGGTGACTCTTAGCGCATCAGTGCCTTGAAGTTTGTAACCTTCAGGAGTTGCTATCGTAACCCTTGCATCTTCATTTTCCCAAAGTTTGTAACCTTCAGGTCCAGCAGTTCCTGCCACGGCTTCTGGGTCTTCAGTGACCGGTGGGATATATCCTTCAGGTATAAAGTTGAAAGGCATGCCCCAGGGCGCCCTTTAGGCATGTTGTATCAAGGATGACTATTATGTGTATCAAATACGGGTGTAGATGTGATCTCGGAGATCACAGTCCTTTGATGCTGCTGTTCCTGGGCTACTGCCAGGGTTTACATGCCGTGGTGGAGTTTCTCCAAACTCTCCTTCAGAGCATTGATTTCTTCTCTCAGCTCTCTGATCTCTTCCTCGAGATCATCCATTTTATTTTTTCGATTGGACCGAGTATTGTACGAATGAGACAATTTGACTCTAGGATTGTGACACATACGTGAGACTCAAAGATAACAAACGTGTTATGTGAGAATGATGAATGATATGCAAAGACATATTTTTTACTTTTTGTTTTCAAAAGAAACCTTAATAATTAGATTGCAAATATCACACAGCGGGGGGGAGACCCCTTTTATTGAACTTGAAAGATTGAAGTATTTTACAAAGAAAAGTACAGTATTTTACAAAGTGTGAATAAGGAAAATTAGGCCTATGGATCCTGAGTTCCCTCTGAGGAGAGCTCAGATGTTGGTTCCTGAACTTTTCTTTTCTTTGATTGGGCTCCTTAAGCCGTTGTCGGGTCGACGACTCTCTGCCAAGTGAAAGGAGTGAGCAAATTCCTTCGTTCTTCCTGACTTTCTATGGCATGTTGCTCTAATATCTCAATCAGAGTATCCTTTTCCTTTAGTAGTTCCTGAATCTTGGTACATTCCAAATTGAGGATCTGGTATTTGTTCTTCCAAGAGTTTTTCTCACGTTGGACTTTGTTAAAAGTGACCTAGAGTTTTTCCGCATCAGGCATGAATCAAAGGACAAATTCCTTTAAGGGAAAAACTTCTTGACGAGGGTAAGGCATCCTTAGCTTGAGGGCTCTAGTTTGCACCCAGTGGAGATAAGGTTCCATGGAGGTACAATTTGGTCTTCCCAGAGGCTCCCTCCTTTTCCTGTGAATATGTTGCCAGACATGCACTATTTTTTTCTTCAGTGCCCTGTCATTTTCCCCTTCCTTGAAGAAAAGACCCTCCAAATAAACATTATGTGGGATATTCTTCATCGGGTATCCGAGTTGACGGCGGGCCAGAATTAGATGATACTTGATTCCTCCTTCAGTACCAATGAGGGGTACATTGGGGAAATTTCTACATCTGTCGATGATCTCTATCCCTTCGTAAATCCGATTGTACCCATCTATGTTAGAATTAGTAAGAGACATAATCCTATGCGACCATCGTAGAGTACTCTTGTGATCCCAAAAAGCAGCAGACTTGGGAAAATGGGAAATGAACCATTTGTAGAGTAAAGGTACGCAGCATGTGATTATTCCACTATTGTACAAGTTCCTTAAGTGTACAGAATGATAAACATCTACGAGCAAGGTTGGTACGGGGTTTCCTATTAAGAATATCTTAACAGCATTGGTATCGACGAAGTTGTCAACGTTGGGAAGGAGGAATAACTCATATATGAGCAGAACAAAGACGTCTTTGAAAGAAGTTATGTTTCCTACACTAGAAAATTATAGAGCTTTCTCCATCAGGAATTATTCCTGTAAACCCTGGATTTCTCCTTTGGTGGTCATGTGAGTCCTGACTTCTGACTCATCCAAAGAGATTGCTCTTGCAATGGCTTGATCTTTTGGAATTTCTTCCAGTCCAGAAAATAGAGCTCGATCAGTGATAGGTAAATCAATCAGGTGGGAGTACTCTTCCAGTGTTGGTGCAAGTTGGTAATCCGGGAAAGTGAAGTAGTGGTAAACGGGATCGTAGAACTGTACCAACGTAGACATGATTCCTTCAATCACGTTGACTTTTAATAGATACAACAGTCCTCTGTGCTTAGCTCTGAAAGCCTGGGATTGGTAATCATCCTTCCCAATTTCCTTAAGTCTTCTAGTTTCGGAGCCTTGAAGGTGTACTTGTGCGTTTTTCTTCTACCGAAATCCATAACGCAACCTCTGATATTTGCAATTATTGTTTTAGTTTTTTTTTTTGGAACAATATTTTTTTTCTTGTTTGAAAGAGGTTTTTTAATGAATGCATCAATGCAGCAAACAAAAACATTTGAAAACATGGGTTTAGGGGTTCAACGTCACGAGCATGGAGTCATGGCTCTACCCATCCCCGAAGGTTGTACTATTTGGTTAATTTTTGTACCTGTAGAACGGGTTCTAAAAGGTTCCCAAAGTCATTGACCTCTCCTAGGGATATAAACAGCAAACTGATTCACTCGAGCGAGCTGTAATATCCTTGGATGAATCTCTTTTGAGTGTAGTATGGCGTGTCAACTATTCCCGATATCACCATACTACCTAATGGTTTAAATGGTTAAATGTCTACTAAATCCTCAGGGTCATGGGTACCGCACACGACAATCAATCGTTCAACATCAATTTTTCCACACGGGTCCTCGACTGATTCGGTGGACTGCCAAGTTAGCTTGGTTGGGATTCACTCCCTATAATTATTTCCCAGATATGCCACCACTTATCTTAATGTTCTCTCAAACTTTCCACAAGCGTATTAATCGCATTCCAGTTAACAGAAATTTAAACACGGGTATCAATTAATATGACCGGAAATGATATATATAGCAGAAAGTATGTAAATATAAAAAATAAATGCCAAGCAAAGCCTAGACCTCTTAGGAACTCTAATCCTAATGATTTTCCCCAGCACAGTCGCCATTTTCCTATAGCGTGCGATTTTTGTCGATGACGCGACCACCTTACCACAATGGTTGGAATTGGGCGCTACTTTCTGATTTCTTATTTATCCTATGAAGCTGGAAAGGAAATGGAGGATATCTAAAACTAACCTTGCACGCAAATGTTTTCCTTAACAAATGCTAAGAGATCGGGGAACGGGTTCAGGTTATACAAAGGGAAGTTTTCAACACCAAGTGTATATATGGTTATCCATAGACTTTTTATTGCATGTTTCTCTGTTAATTTAAATATTTTCTGGTGTTTGTCTTTCATGGGTTAAGAAAGTTTCTCCTTTGGGAGTGTTGAGAGAGTGTTTTTGCAATCTTATGCCTACGTATTCCCGTTAAAGAAAACTGAGAAATTAGAGCGGTTATAGTTCCTCCTATTATATGGGAGGAAAAATGTTTGGTGTCTTGTTTAAAGCCCAAGATTGAAGCTAAAGGTTATTTGTGTCTTGTTCAAAGCCCAAGATTGAAGCTAAAGGTTGAATGAGAGAGAATTTGTCATCTCTAAAGGGAGATATCTCACTTGTTTATCACAGTTGTTGAAGGATTGGTTATAAAGGGAAATTACTTTAACTGGAATGTATGGAATCCAGCAATGCCATAATTTCCTTAATAAGGGTATTGTCCTGAAGGAGGAAACTTTAACTCAGTGTAGAGCAATGCCATTTTTCCTTAGGAGTCTTCCATGCTAAGAGAGGGACATTGGCTTGGATATAAATAATCCAGAGGCTTGCCACTTACAGTAATGAGATGAAAGAGGAAGTTTACCAGGATAAAAAGAGGGACCACAGCTTGGATTTTTGAATCAACAAGTGTGCCACTTGCAGCAGTTATCTGTAAATTGGGTTTTTTGATTGTCTGTTTTGATATGTGATGTATAGAGAAATGTATTCCTATAGAGAGAACTCTTGATTTCCTCTGAGGGGATGTTGATTTTTGTGTTCCTTGATCAAAGCCCAAGGTTGAAGCCAAAAAATTGACTCTTCTTAGGGAGTTTTATATCTGTCTTGTACAAAGCCCAAGATTGAGGCTGAAAAAGGATTGACTCCACTGGGGAGGTTTTATCTGTCTTATACAAAGCCCAAGATTGAGGCCAAAAAGAGACTGACCCCACTGGGGAGGTTTTATCTGTCTTGTATAAAACCCAAGATTGAGGCTAACTCTACTGAGGAATCCAAAGACAGGTCCAATATGTATTGGGGAATCCAAAAGGAATATCAACTCTTGCTAGGGATTGAAGAAGAGTTGAAATATTAGATGCCATGAGGTTCTCATTCTGTTAGGGTTTTATTGATGGGAAATTGACCATGGCTGGGGTTTTTTAAGGTGAAGGTTTAAACCTTGAGTTTTAAAACCTATGGAGGTTTTAACTCTGCTGAAGATTAGTATGTTGGTGAAATGATTAGGGTTTTTCCTGTTCCTTTAGGAAACTTGAATGAAGAGGTTGACTCTTAGCTGGAGAATGATCTTTGTATAATGCCCAAGAGGAGGCTGAGAGTGTCCAAGTCTCTCATGCAGTGGTAGGTTAGGGTTGTAAAGAGAGATCTTTGTATGATGCCTAAGAGGAGGTTGTGGTTTTAAGGGATGAAGATCAACCCTACAACGGTTTGATGTTTGGGAATTCTAACTCTTCTGAGGATTGAAATAGTAGAGATGACTAAGTTATGTCCTAGACCTGTAGAAGGCATTTGGGTCCTTGTACTAAGTCCAAGAAGAGGCTGAAGAACTTCTACGAAGCCTGGGGGTCCTTGTATTAAGCCCAAGAGGAGGCTGGGGGATGCTTTTAGGAAGCCTGTGGGTCCAAGCCTAAGCAAAGTTCAAGAAAGGTTTCATCGGGAATAAGTTATTTCTTTGCAGAACAGTTCTAAGGTTTGAAGAAATTCAAGAGAGGTTTCACCGGGAATTAATCCTCTCTGGGGAAATGAATTTCTTGTATACATATTTCTAAGTTTGGACAGTCTTCAGAAAAGTTTCACCGGGAATAATGCCTTTCTCTGTTCCATATTGTATAAGCCCAAGAGGAGGCAAGACTGTATCTGGAATTTCCTATGGGGAACTAGTTTTGACTATGTTGAAAGAGTAACTTTTGGTTTGTTCTAAACCTAGATCTAACTTTTGGGGAAAACTCTAAGCAAGTATATACAAGCATATATATATATATATATATATATATATATATATATATATATACAGATGGCATATATATAAACAAGTATGTATTGAAGAGATAGTGGGACTTACAGTGTGATGAAAGCCCAAGCATATTAACTACAGCTGTATGGTTAGATTTTTCAAGAAATTGAAGAAAGTTTTGATAAAACTTTGAATTTGAATTTGAATAAAAAAGAAAGTTATTTTAAAAGGAAGTTTGGGGCTTATACTCAAGAAGAGGCCCAGATGACTTATTTGAAAAGGTGACGATCGTGTCGTAGTTTTGAAAACCACTGAGGGACTTATACAATGACTGAGGCCCAAATTATTATATTTACAAAAAAGATGGGTCTTACACTCTATTAGAGGCCCCAAAGTATTATTTTTATACAAGAGTTGGGGCTTATAACTCAAGGAGATGCCCGAATGAAAACAGTGATTGCACTGTTTATTTTGAAAATTGTATCGGGACTTATACAATGACTGAGGCCCAAATTATTTATGTACAAAGGAGTTTGGGTCTTACAACCAAAGAGAGGCCCGTGTGAAAGTTGCTTTGAAAACGGCAATCACGCCGAGATTTTTTTGAATCGTATCGGGATTTATACAACGTCTGAGGCCCAAAATTATTTACAAAGGATTGGGACTTACACTCTACTAAGAGACCCAAAAAATGTTTTGAAAAATGTTTGAAAAATTAAAATTAAGAGAAACCCTAATTTTAATTAGAAAATATAATTTTTAAAGGAAATTAAATATAAAATGATACAAAATATCTAATACATTCAAAAATAACTTGTCAACTTTAAAAAATATTTTGAAAAATCATGTTTAATCACATGAAAGCTTGAAATCCAATTGGTTTTGAAAGATCAAGGTGAGAATTTCATTTTAAAAATGTTTAAAACAAATAAAAATGAAATAAAATTCAAAAAAATCAAACTATATCAAATAAATAATATAAATGTGAGTTTTTGTAGAATAAAATAATTTAGCATTTTTGCGACTTTTTAAAAAAAGAACCAATAAAAAATGATAAAAAATGAGAGAGAAATTAATTTTTGAAGTTGTAAAGAAAATGTGAAGAAAATGAGTGATAAAAAAAATGGGATGATCCTCCCAAGGATTGAACCCACCCCCTTTGGGTGGAGGGTTTAAAAGTTTACCAACTGAGCTATGTGCTATAGCTGTTAGTATTATGGAAGGAGTGAATAATATATGAAAAAAATCCTTTGAAAATGGTTTAAAAAATAAAACCAAAAGGTCTGGGGCGAGGGGGATTCGAACCCCAGACCTTTCGCTCGCTACACACACAAAACCAGCAAATCAACCACTGGGGCACAATGCTAATTCAAGTATATAGTGACAATGAAATAATATATTGTAAAACTATATTTGATTCTGAAAAATGGCGCCATGGCCTTCATCTTCAACCTCGTGCCAGACCAATTTTGGCAACCTTGCAAAACCTATGCTATCTCACTTGTTTCTTGATCATTTTGAAAAATGTAAAAACGAAAATCGTGTATTTTTTAACAAGGAACATGATGGTGGTCTTTAATTTCATTTAAATTGAGTGTAGCAAGATATATCATGTTAGAACCAGATGAACCCTAAAAAATGCAAGAACTAAATGACATTTTATACATGCAAGACAAATAACAATTGATTGAGGGTTAATGATCTATAAGCCACCAGAACCATGATGATAACTTAAAACAACATTCATAAGGCTTGATTCATGGAGTTTGAAGGTTGGCTTACCTCTGCAAGAATTAATCGAATTCTACTTTGGAGGTGTTACAGATGCAAGGTGATGATCTAGATAGCCTCTTTGACCCTCAAGGAATGTGTTTATGTGATTGGAATGACTTGAATCCCTTTGTATTGAGTAGCTCGAATCCAACTGAACCTTATTGTGTATTTTGAGCAAATAGTGTATGACTTAGTGATCCTGATGTTACAGATAGGATGTAAGGGTTTGGATCACTTCCACATAGTGTATGTGAAGTGATTGAATGCTTAGTTTGGACAAAATTGCTCTGATTTGATAATTCCAAACTTTCACTCTTTGAGAACTTAGAATTTAGCAAGAAAGAGGATTTGTGAGAAAATAAGCATTGTGGTTGTTTAGGTGTGTTTTGATCAGTCATACATGACCTCTATTTATAGTAGAGGAAGTTTGTCTTGGATGAACATCTTTAGATTGAAAGATAAGATCTTGGTTCAATGGTTTTGGAATGGTATTATTATCCCTAATGCAAGGTACACCAAGGTGTCCAAATAGATCACCTACCAATTGACCAATTCCACATTCCTCAGTCATTTTTATTGTTGTTTATGTGAGCATTTTGACTGAGGGATGTCCTTTTGTTGAATGTGCACTATTCCACATAAATTCATTTGAATTTAAGGCATAATGTGAAAAAAACCATTATTCCAAGTTGAAAGCATTCTTGACTCCCTGACTCAAATTTGCAGGTTTGCCATGATTCCTTCTGTTATGCAATGAATGTGAGTGGCATTGATCATTGATCTTGACAAGAAAAATCGTGTGTGGCAAGTAATAACCAAAACTATTTTGCAAAGCAGTTTGTAGCAAGGTGTATTGCAACTGTCATAACTTCTTGCTCAAGTGGAGTTATCTCATGCTCTTGGACTCTTTGGAAAGCTTGAATATCCTAATTTAACTTTGATGTCCAATATTGGTCTTGAATCAACTTGGACCATGGTGAAAAATGGCCTCAAAGTTGGTGAAAACTCAAGACAGATTATGTCCAAATTTTTTATTAAGTGTTGGAAAAAGTGGCCATTTTCATGTTTTGGTGATTTTGATTAATCTATAACTCAAAATCCATGAGGATTTGGAATTTGATGTAGTTGACAATTTTGAAGTATGTAATGAGAGCTTTCATTTGAGCTTTGGAAGGAAGCAAGTGGCTTTGTGTTTTAGGAGTTATGACCTTGCAAAGTTGGTACCAAATCACTTTAGTTCCATAACTTAGAAAATTTTAAGTTTCTCAAGGTTGCCCCTTTTGCAAGTAACCCTAATTTTCTTGATTTTTCTTGATGGATGATGATCCAAACCATAAATTAACATTGTTTTTTACTCAAGGAAACCTTGTTTGTCAATAAATTCAAAAAGTCAAACTTGGTTTTTTGGCACAGTTGACTTTTTACCAGATGAACTTCAAACTTTGTTATCCTCTATGAAATCAAGTCCTTGACCTAACTCAAACCTAATGGAAGGATTCCATAGGTGCTATAAGGGTATCTTGAATCATGTCCCAAGGTTTGGGAACATGTCTTGGTGAAAAGTCAAAGGTACAATTGACTTTTCATCAGGAAACCCTAATTGGTCCAGATGAAATTGAATCCGTGTATTGCTCATGAACCAAGTTCTTTGAATAAATTTAATATTGTAAATGGATCAATATGATGCATTGGAGGTCTTCAAAATACTTCTTGAGTTCTTGGCTCATGTCTTGCTCCAAAATTCAACTTAGGGGTGAATTAGGTCAAGAAACCCTAATTCTTGATTTTTGATGAATGCATCCCCTGAGGCTATTTTGAACTTATGATTGGATCCATGAGGTCCATTTGAGCTTCTTGGATCATGTTTTGAGGTATGGGTCTATACCTATATGAAAATTTATCTCTAGAGGCCTTAGTCGATCAAAACCCGAATTTGGTGACACTGGCGATCTTGAGGCTTGATCCACTTGGAATGTTGCAACCTTGTGCTTGATTCTTGATGTGGGAGATCTCTTGATCCTTTATAGATGCTTGAGAGGCTAGAAAAATTGAAGATCGTGTCAATTCTTGATTGATCCTTTGTCTGAGTACTCTGAGAGGGCTCAAAACCCTAATTCTTGGTTGAGGTGAATGCTGAACAATCTTTGATAGGATTGATGAGGCATGAAGGAACATCCATATTGTTGTGATGATTTGCACAATGATGGTAAATATTTGTGGTCAAAATTAGGGTATGACAATGGAGAACAAGTTGACAATCTTGATAACTTATGGGGATAGATAAACTGTCTTGAAAAGAGACTGCCATTTTCCATTAAAAAAAGAAAACCTGTGACCAAAACAAACTGCTCAAATAAACTGCTGGAGAAATATTTTGTCTTCAACGGTGATCTTCAAGTAGATTCTTCCTGGGGAGACAAAGTGAAAAATAAATGCATGCTCGATCTAGTTTTAACAGCCTAGAGAGACTTAGAACTGTGATTGTCAAGGACCAAAGTTCAAATCAGGACATAGCTGAAGAGAAAAGGTCAAGCAAGACTTTATCCGTTGAGGAATGAACTCAACTGGGGTTTGTCTTTATCCGAAAATGGAAAAGAAAACTAAATCAACCATCTTCCATGAGGATCGAACTCAGTGGGGAATTAGATAGGATGTGCTCTGTCTGCTTAGGGTTGACGACTCTACTTGAAGGGAGAAGACAAACCTGTTCACTTGGAGGTAAACGCAACCAAAGTGAAAGAACAAACAAAAAAACACAAAATGCAAAATGTACAGATGCCATGAATATCTGTATGAATGAATGTATGTCATGTTATGCTTATGCTGACGAAACAAAAGAAGAGAAGTAAACCGAAGATGAAATAAACATCTTGACACGGATACTTGGGCAATATTCAAAAGATGGAAAACATCACTAAGAGATGAATGGGAAGCCACATATGGGATCACATACCTACTTCAAGGCTTTAAACTTTTATGGGGAAAGAGAGCATTCTACTTAGGGATGAACATCATGACCTCACTTATGGGATTGTTAAGATGAATCTAGCAACTCTGTTGGGGATGAGAAAGGTCCACTGGGAAAGGACCAAACTCATGATTGGAGAGATTTCATGGGGATAAAATAAATATCCACTGCAAGCTGAAGTAGTATGTATGAGAGTTGTAATTAGGGATGCCAGAGTTGAGGCCACACATGGGATAAAATAAATATCCACTTCATTGGGGAAGCTCGGATTAGAGTCGCAGCTATGGATGTCAGATTTGAGACTCCATGGGGATGAAATAAACAACCACTTTGCTGGGGAAGATTGAAGTTGTGAGAAACTCACTGAGGAATAAAATAGCTTTCACTTCATTGGGAAGGTTGAAGCCAAGGACATTCATTGGGAATTCTTAGGTCACCAATTAGGGAAATCTTGCATCAATCCTGCCATAACTGTTTGAAGTAGAGACTCACCGGGGAATTGTCATGACCACTTACTAGGGACATGGGTGATGAATGCGGTGAGAACAAAGATGTTCTGCATTGAAGAACTGTGTGGTAGTTGTCATTTCGAACAATAGTTGTTGTGAATGGATGAAAATAATCTTCAATTCTCACATGCCCCGGATCACATGGTTTATGAGAAGAAGTTATTCCAAGAGGATTTTACAAAAAACTTGGCATCCAAGGTGTTCCAACGTCTTCAAACTCTTGGAGAGATTTATCAAATCTCGACTTAACTTCCCCAGATTAACTATATTTGGCACAAATGAGTCTTCAACCTTGCCCCTGGATATGATCTTCTTGAAATGATTCGCCATCTTCATCAGAGTTCCAAGTCTCAAAAGATTGAGCTGATCACTGACGCTCATATGAAAGCTTATATGATGTCAAGCAATGTACCCTACCCATTCTTCGTGATGTTCCCCAATTCTATGCTCAATCAACTTAGACTATACATTCAGGTTCCAAGAGGTTTGGAATTTGTACTGATGATAGTAATGACAGTTCCGAAGCCAATGGCCTTTTGAAACAGCGATCACTACTTCCTTACGAAAATGTTTGCCATTGAGGATTTTCATGGTGAAGGATTTAAAGATTTCCTCTTTTCAGTTGTCATACAAACCCTTTTGTATACGGCAAGGTCATGAGCTTCCCATCTTTCTTAGCTTTTGCCTTGAAAGGGACTCGGCTCATTCTTTCACTAAGGAAAGTGATTAACCAGGTTAATGATTACGGTGAACCATCACTGGCATTTGACTTAAAAGAAATCTTCGGCACTTGCTTGATGTGTACGAAGGAAAATTTGTGAGTGCAACCTTTATATGAAAGGTGTCTTGCATGAACGCACAACCTAGTCAACTGAGAACTACCCTGCCCCAGGTTAAAATCGAGGGTTTTTTGTATGAAAGGAAACTCCTACTTCAAGGTTCAAAGGGGTTAACAAGGGTCTATCTCCCTTATATCTCCAGTGTTTGGGATACGAAACAATGCCTTACATCATAAACAGGTTTTACTCAAAAGCATACAACAAGAGATTTTGCATTTTAACTTCGTCATCCTCCCTCCAATTCTCTGCCTAAGCAAGAGATCGGGTATCATTAGCATTATAAAACAGAAAAAGCATTTTAAGAGTGAATACGAATGGATTTCTTCAATACAAACATATTTAATGCATTAATCATTCAAAACAAACAAGTTCTTGCATGCAAATCATGATTTTACAATCAAAGAAATAACAACAAATGCAAGCAAACAAACAGTCTGATGATCTCTCCTCTTAATTTCACCGGCTTTGAAAGGACTCCCATGAGTCTTCATATTCATCAGCATAAAGGTTTTCCATTCACAACTGGGCTTCCTCCCTTGAAGGTTAGCACTTCATCGTTGATTATCTCTTGAACCTTTTCTTGGAAAACCTTGCACTCTTCAATTGGATGCCCCACTGCTCCATCATGAAACTCACAACTAGTATTTGGATTGTACCAAGGAGGGTAAGATTTCATGACTCTGGTCTTTTTGGGTGCCATCACCGAGTTTTGGGAAAAATAAGACCACAATTGACAGTAAGTCATTGGGATTGAATCAAACTTGCGAGTCTCTCCTTCTGGATTGTTCAGAGGTCTCTACTGATTCTGACGCCAATTCTGACTGTTCAGATTCTGAGCTTGTCAATTTTGACATTGATCTTGAGGAACCAACCTTTGTTACTAATACAGAAGTCCACAAAGTAGTGGTTGCTGGCACTGAACAGGCGCTGCATACTAATATTGGTGATAAGGCACCAGAATTGGAGCTTGCAAGATCTGAGGAGAATCCCAAATTGCATCAACTTCAACATTTCCTTCCTCTTGGGAATCACTAACAAATTTCTCTTCACTAGCTTAGCTATTCGAGTCACCTTGGATTCTTCCACATTTGAATGCGTCCTCGATGGTTACTCCGACTTCCACAATTTTAGAGAACTCTAATGGCACAACGCATGCCATCTTGACATAATAAGAGTCTGACAATGTTTTTAGAAACATCTTGGCCAGTTCTTTCTCTTGAAGTGGTGGATGAACTTGGGCTACCAATTCCTTCCATCGTTGTGCGTACTCCTTGAAGGATTCGTTGTCCTTCTGACTCATGCTCATAAACTAATCGTTGTTTAGAGCCATGTCTATATTGTAATTGTACTACTTTACAAAAGCGTCAGCTAGGTCTTCCCAAGACTGAATATGGTTCCTTTCTAGCTTCATATACCATATCAAGGATGCCCCACATAAACTTTCTTGAAAGCAGTGAATCATCAACTTGTGGTTGTTGATATAAGCAGTCATCTTTCGACAGAAAATCGTCAAATGGTACCTTGGATAGCTAACACCCTTGTATAATTCAAAGACGTGCATTTTAAACTTCAGGGGAATAACCATGCCCGGAACCAGACACAAGTCATGAGCCTTAAGACCAGATGTATTGAGTCTTTTCATCATCTTCAGCTATTCCTCGAGATCACAAATTCCTTCCTCGATTTCCACGACTCTAGGATCATTCACCTTTGTCACAAGATGGACATTCTGAGAATTTAGCATCCTTAGAAATCGGGAATATCTTTCATCCACTTGAGCAACCAGATTATCTTGCACAGGCTGAGATCGAGTATGGACATCCACTTATGAAGCATTGTCATCAGGAGGAAAACCAAACATCAGGTTAGTCATCACTGTAAATCCTGACATGGGATCAAAATTCTCTATTCTCTCCATTATCCTTCAATAAATACTTCAAGCTTGGTGCAAATACTAGGAAATCAGTTGATTGATACAAGGACAAAAGGCCGAATGAGTTGTTTAGGGAAAAGATGTATGCAAATACAATGCTACATGATGTATGTTGTGCAAACGCAAATGAATTTCAAGGAACTCAAAGGTTATGTTTGCAATTACCATAAAGTGGATAACACTTTTAATAACTGAAAATGTCTCGTTTCATTGAAAAGTTGAAGGTCTTCAAAAAAGAGTACAACTTCCAAAATCATGGTAAAACCTATGATGTTTGCAAAATAACTCTAAGTTCCTTGAATAGTTAGAAAAATGGTGCATGAATGCATGAAAGGATGATTGCACAAACACAGGTATACACTTATTCACATATTCACATATATACGTGTAAACAAACAAATAGGGCGTAGGTTTGGAGATCACGAGCATGGAGCCATGGTCTCCCCATCCCAAAAGGAGTGTACTATGGGTTTATGATATGTGGAACAGGGTTCTAAAAAGTTTCCAGAGTCATCGATAAATCTTTCGGATATTATCGGCATACACGACTACCCATGCGGGTTAATAATATTCTCAAGATAAACTCATCTGAGTGTAGTATCGCATGACAACCATCACAGGTCTAAACCTGGATGATCACTGCACTACGTCCTAAAAAGGCCAAGTGAGGTAAATGGTAACTAAAGGTCCTCAGTATCACGGGCTCCCAGGTCAAAAAGAGTGATATCAATACGACTACACGCATCAGACATCAATAATCCGAAAAGGGCCTCCACTGAGCATGGTCATCATATACTAGACATGTTAGGACTACTCCCAACAGCCAACTATTTATTACACCACAATCCTATCATATGTGTGCTCTCAAGTCCGGGTTAGGACTTATCTCACCACTCAAAGTAACAACCCTGCACACAGAAAAACCCAAGCAGACATATATATACAAATATACAAATATACAGGTATACTTATATACAAATATACGAGTATACAAACAAATAACACATAAAACAAGATAGGTGTAACCCTCTTAGGGGACAATTCGTCCCCAGTGAAGTCGTCATTTCTGTCGCGGTGAGAATTGGATATCAAGCTATTAACTAACTTGAATCACAAATCATAATTCACCACTGATCTTTAATTTATACAAGGGAAGGGAAAAAGAACAAATAACCCATAAATATGCAATGCAATGCAAAGCAAAAGAGAATCTAAGGTTCGGGGGTTGTTTATACCTAGGGAAGGTGTTAGCATCCTAAGTATCTGTAGTAATCTACAGGAACCTCTTGTTTTATTGTGTTATTTGTTTATTTGTTTGCTAAAGGGTGAAGAGAAAAGACCTAAGGTGTTATTCCTAAGTATGCTAAGGTAAAGACTTAGGGGTATATACACTAAGTATGCTCACCAAGACATCGTATCTCGTGCCTACGTATCCTGACGGGAATGGAATCAGAGCATTCGTAGTTCCCCTCAATAAGGGTAAACAAAGTAAAAACGAAAAGGTTGCTCGCCAAGGATTGACCTTGTGCCTACGTATTCTCCAGAGGAACTTGAGAAACCAGAGCATCCGTAGTTCGGAATACGGATAAAACTATGTTTGTTGGTTGGTTAGGAGAAGAGACAAGTTATCATCTTAAGTAGAATACTCAACTGAACCCCCACAAACATGTGAAAGATGGATCTTTGCTTCACATTAAGAGAAGGGCTCTGACTCGGATATCAGATTGACGAGTATGCCACATACCTCTCTCGAGCGGAAAAGAATCAACGTCTTTCTCACTATGTCATGGGGTAGGAGAATTACATCTCAACTAGGGATGACTTATGTCTAATTCTTTAATGGGAGAAAAGGGAGACTAAGTGTAAGTATTCTAAGTTAAACATCCTAAGGGAAACTATCCTAAGGGAAACTACCTAAGAGGTATCTGTCTAAAGTCAAGAATCTAAGTATGTACATCCTAAGGGGAATCAACCTAAAGGGGAAACATGGATCAAGCACAGAGGTAAAATGATACAAATGAATAAAATGCAATGTATGACTGTAAAGTCAACCACAAGTCCTTCCCTTGGACTCAAACAGAATAGGCATCATGAAAATAAATTCACAATGAGCAATTAGCAAAAATAAGATCGTGAACAAATAACAGGATATGTACAAACAAGAATCAAGTCATGTAATCTAATCACAATGGAAAGGTATCATGAATAAATATCATCAATTAATCAAGACAATGTATCAAAAATTAGTCGAGGAAAATCGAGCCCAAAACATGGAAGCAAGCAATCGCAACAAATAAAAATCGGGCCATAACTAAATTATTAATTAATTTAAATATTAATGTTTAATAAAATTAATTAATTAATTAATTAATTAGTATTAAATAAAATATTTAAAAATATTAATAAAATTAAACAATTTATATTTTTTAATATTTAACAATAAACAAAAACTAGAAAGTTAAAATATTAAAATAATTAAAATGCTTTCTTTGATATACTTTTTTTTAGACTATACAAAATATAAAATATAAAAAAAATTGTATAATTAAAATAGAAATGATACGTGGGAAACCGTCCCATCCCACATCTTGATTCATAACTTTAAATAAAATAAAATAAAGTGCTTACTATATACACTTAAGTTTGACTTTTCAAAATTAAAAGGAGACAAATTCATGCACACCGTTCCCCTATTCACGTTAATGCAATACACAAGACCCTGTTTATTCATGCAATGAAACTTACAGTAAAATTCAATAGAGTAACTCTCAAAGCAAATAAACTCCCAGCTAGCCATGTGTAGCGAGCGATTTTTGTCGGTGACGCGACCACCTTATCCCTGAAGTTTGGGTTTTCCTCCTCGAGGAGAAAGCGGTGCTACTTTCTGATTTCGTATTTATCCCATGAAGCTGAAAGGGAAAGGGAAGCTATCTAAAACTAACCTTGCACACGATTGTTTAACTGAACAAACTCTTAAAAGAGATTGGGGGGTCCGGGGTCAGGTTATACAATGGGGAGTTGTTAATTACCCATCCTATATATGGTTATTCACAGGATATTAGCTTTAGGTTCTGCTTTGTAATTGATGGTGTTTATCCGTTAATGGGTTGGGAAAGTTTCTTAGGAAATTTGAGTGAGTGAGTGAGTATTTGTTGATGTTTGGGTTCTTCCCGATGTTTTTGGTAAGGTACTGGACCTAAGTTTTGGTGTGAAGGTACTGGACCTAGAGTTTTTGATTAGTATGCTTGCTAAGATTTTGCAATCTAATGCCTACGTATTCCCGTTTAAACGAAACAGGGAAATCAGAGCAATCGTAGTTCCTCCTATTCTAAGGGAGGAAAAAGATGTTTTGGTGTCTTGTTCAAAGCCCAAGATTGAAGCTAAAGGTTTGTTTGAGAGAGAATTTATCATCTCTAAAGAGGGATTGGACTTCCTCTGAGGGAATTGTTGATTTTTGTGTGCCTTGATCAAAGCCCAAGGTTGAAGCTAACAGGTTAATTGACTTGGCTAGGGATTTCCTTATATAAAGCCTAAGAGGAGGCTAAATAGGATCGACTCAACAAGAGAGTGTATATATTGGCGTATTGTACAAAGCCCAAGATTAAGGCCAAAAATAGACTGACTCTTTGGGGATATCTTTATACGAAGCCTAAGAGGAGGCTAAAAGCTTGACTTTTTTGGGGAAAATGTTCTTTCTGTCTAGTACAAAGCCCAAGATTGAGGCTAAAAGGGATTTTTTACTCCGCCGGGGAGGCTTGTATGTGTCTTGTACAGAGCCCAAGATAGAGGCTAAAGGATTTGACTCTGCTGGAGAGCAGTATCTATCTTGTACAATGCCAGAGATGGAGGCGGAAAAAGGTTGACTCTACGTAGGATTATTTCTCGAAGTCTAAAGGAAGGCTTGGAGGAAATAACTCCGCTGGGGAAGATGTTTATCCCTAAGCTTAAGAGAAGGCTATGAAATTTTATATCTTGTACAAAGCCCAAGATAGAGGCTAAAAAGTGTTTGACTCAACAAGAGAGTGCTTTTTATCTGTCCTGTACAAAGCCCAGGATTGTGGTTGAACAAGCTGGAGAAATCATCATACACAGCTTGAGAGGAGGTTAACTCCTGCTAGGGGAAATCATTATACAAAGCCTAAGAGGAGGCTATTGACTCAACAAATTAGTGTTTTTTATCTGTCTCGTACAAAGCCCGAGATTGAGGCTAAAGGGCTGACTCAACAAGAGAGTATTGAAAGGTGGTTGACTCAACAAGAGAGTCTGAGACGGTGATTGACTCAACAAGAGAGTCTACAAATGTGATTGACTCGACAAGAGAGTCTGAAAAGGTTAACTCCGCTGGGGAGATTCATTTGTACAAAGCCCAAGAGGAGGCTGACTATGCTGAGGAAAGATCATTTATACAAAGCCTAAGAGGAGTCTATCTTCTGTCGGGGGTTATTGAGATCCCGAGGCAGGTCCAAGTGGGGAAATCAACTCTTGCTGAGGGTTTACAGCGGGGCTGAAGTATCGGATGCCTTGAGGTTCTAATTTGAGATAGTGTTATACTAGTGATAGAATAACCCTAGCTGGGGATTTTTAGGAGAGAGACGGGGTTTTAGAACCCACAAGTTTTAACTTTTGCTGAAAATTAATCCAGAATCCGGGGTTTCTCCTATGTTTTGTAGGGAACTTGAGAATGTCTTTGAGACTCAAGGGTATTTAGACTGTCCATGTCTACTGGTGTGGAAGAGTTTTATCTTTTGTATGATGCCCAAGAGGAGGCCGACTCTTTTAACAGATGAGTATCAACCCTAAAATTGGTCTGAGGGTTTTGACTCTGGAAAGACTACTCTAGCAAAGGATGACTAAGTTCAGTCTTATACCTTTAAGAGGTCGTCAAGGTCCTTGTATTAAGCCCAAGAGAAGGCATGAGAACTTCTAAGAAGCCGGAGGGTCCTTGTACAAAGCCCAAGAGGATGAGGGATGCTTTTAGGAAGCCCGTGGGTCCCAAACCAAGAAAAGTTCAAGAAATGCTATTCACCGAGAATAGATCATTTAGTGAAAGTTCTGAGGTTTGAAGAAACTCAAGAGATGCTATTCACCGAGAATAGATCAACTATGGGGAGTATAATTTCTTTGACAATATCTAGGGTGGCAGTCTGAGAAAAGGTTCACATAGAATACTACCTTCCTCTTTGTTCCATATTGTTTAAGCCCAAGAGAAGGCAAGACTGTATCTGAAAACCCTATGGGGATCTAGTTTTGTTTGTATTTAAGAGTGACCAACAGGGCTTTACCTAATTCTAGACCTAATTGCCGGGGAAAACTCTAAATAACTATACTAGTATATATACACTTGATATATGACAAGTATGTAAAAGGATATGAAAGAAGACTTACAGTGCGCAACTTCCCACAATACAGTTATATATATTTGACATGTATTTAAAAGAATGAAAGAAGACTCACAGTGTGCAGCTTCCAATAATACAGTTATATATATATTAAAGCAAGTAAATGAAACCGGATAAAACTTACAGGTGAGCAAGCTTCCATGCTGTATTGTTAGTTGTTTAAAGAAATTAAAGAAAGTTTTGATAACAACTGTATATTTGAACCTAAATCAAAAGGGAAGTTGTTTTGATAAGATTGTACTGGGGCTTATACAATGACTGAGGCCTAAAAGGTTTTCCGTACAAAGGTATGGGTCTTACAACTCAAGGAGAGGCCCAAAGATTATTTAAAGAAAAGAAATGGGACTTACAACACGAGGGTAGGCCTAATTGGAAATAGTTTGAAAACGACGATCTCGTCGAAATTTCTGCAACTGTATCGGGACTTATACAATACACTGAGGTCCAAATTATTTTATTTACAAAGAGGTGAGACTTACACTCTATCAAGAGGCCCAAAATGTTTGAAAATGAATAAATATGGGTCTTATAACTCAAGGAGAAGCCCAGTTGGTTTTGTTACAAAGGCGACGATCGCGCCGAACCTTTTGAAATTGTACAAAGGGACTTATACAATGTGTGAGGCCCAAAATTGTTTATTCACAAAGGGGTTGGGTCTTATACTCTATTAGAGGCCCATGAGTGTTTGAAAAAGATTGATAAGGGTGGAACCAATCAAAACCCTAATTTTGTTTAAAAATGGAATTAATTTTGTTAAAAATTTAATAAAAATGATTCAAAACATGTGAAAAATGAGTGGTGATCTTGGATCAATGTTTCAAAAATCATGTTTTTGTCCACAAAATGATTGAAAACCATTTAAGTTTGGAAAATCAAGAGAAAGAAAATTTTGAAAATGTTGAAAAACAAATAAAAATTAATTCTTTTCAAAAATATCAAATATGTGAAATAAATAATATTTTTGGGGAATTTTTGTAAAATATTTTTGGGGAATTTTTGTGAAATAAATATGTGAAATAAATAATATGTGAAATAAAAAACAAATAAAATATTTTAAAAGTTATTGGTTTAGAGTTTGATCAGCTCACATATGATGTTTATGAGGTGTGTGTGTGTGTGATTGGTTTGGTTGGAAACATATTCTAATTCAAAACCCGATAGTAGTTGCATTAGAAGGCATTTTTGGAAGTGAGAGTGTGGTTTTGAGAAAAGCATGTGTTATAGGCCTTTGGTGTACTCAAACTGATCAGAAATGAGGTCTATTTATAGTGTGTCAAGTTTGTTTTGGCATCAATAGGAAATGGCGACTGTAGCAGGCCTTTGGCCAATGTGTATCAAATGGAATCTCAAGTCTCCTCTAGCCATTGACTTGAGGTTAGAGCACATGCCTATGGTTCTTTGATTCAGAGCTTATCTTTGACTCATTCAGTTAGGAATGCATCAGTCCATGCCACCTTGGTGTATCCATTAAATGCATTGCAACAAAATTGGAGTCTTGGCACCTTTTTAGCTCTTTTAGGTTTGGAATGGCTATTGTAGATTTTGGGACTTAGGAGACTGATAGATCAGTGCTTGTCCCTTGTGTGTTCTCCCTTGAGGTGTACAGATGGATAACCATGCTTGTTGTTGCACAATTTGATCAAATCGAGCCCTTATGCACAAATCTGGCTTGCCAAGACAGTTTGCAGCAAGGCATGTTGCAGCTGTCATAACTCCTAGCTCAAGTGGAGTTTCATGGGGTTCTTGGACATTTTGGAAAGTTGATATATCCTATTTCAACACAATGTCCAACTTTGGTTTTGAATCAACTTAAATTACAATGAAAAATACCTCTACATTTGGGAAAAAATTAGGCAGATTCTGGCTTAGTGAAAATTTCACGAAGTGTTGGAAAAATGTCACTTTTGTGTTTTCAACCATTTTGATCATTCCATAACTAAAAATCCATGAAGAATTGGAATGAGATGTAGTTGACACTTTTAAATTATGCCATGAGAGCTACAAATCCAGCTTTGGACCATCCAAAATGGTTGCTTAGATCTCAAGTTATGGTCCTTGGAAGTTGGTACCCTAGCCACTTTGTTCCATAACTTAGAAAAATTCTATGTTTTCTATGGTTACCCCTTTTACAAGTTAACTCATTTTCTTTGGTTTTTCTTGATGAATGTTGATTCCAATCACACATTAACATTATTTTAGGGTCAAGGAACCTTGTTTGACCAAAAAATCAAAAAGTCAAACTTTGACTTTTTGTACAGTTGACTTTTTTTATCAGATGAATTTTAAACTGTACGATCCATTGTGAAATCAATCCTTGGGCTAAATAAAACCTAATGGATGGACTCCATAGGTGATATAGGGTGTATTGAATCATGTCCCAAGGTTTGGGAGCATGTCTCGGTCAAAAGTCAAAGGTACAGTTGACTTTTTCTTCAAAACCCTAATTGTGGTCCAGATGAAAATGAAACTTGTGAGTCAAGCTTCTTGGATCAATCCATTGTTGTAAATGGGTGAAAGTAGTGTATTGGAGACCCTCAAATCATGTCTTGAGGTCTTGGCTCATGTTTTGTCCCAAAAGTCAACTTAGGGGTGAATTAGGTCAAGGAACCCTAATTCCTGATTTTTGGTGAATGCATCCCTTGAGGCTAAATTGACTTAATGGTTGGGACCATGAGGTCCCTTGGAGTATCTTGGGTTATGCTTTGAATCATTGGCTCATGCCCAGAGGAAAATTTCCAACTGGACGCCTCAGTCGACCAAAACCCTAATTTGGTGACACTGGCGATCTTGAGGCTTAATCCACTTAGAATGTAGCAACTTTGTACTTGGTTCTTAATGTGGGAGTCCTTTTGATCCTTTATGGATGTTTAAAAGGTAAGACAAGTTGAAGATTATGTCATTTCTTGATTGATCCTTTGTCTAAGTGCTCTGAGAGGAGTTAAAACCCTACTTCTTGGTTATAGTGAATGCTCGGTCGTCTTTGAGGAGACTGATGAGGCATGAAAGTACATCCATATTATGGTGATGAATCTCACAATGATGGGAAATCTTGGTGGTCAAAATTTGGGGTATGACACCATGCATCATCATCTCGTAGAAAAACATCTCATGAACAAACTCAATACACATTTCAAAACAAAATAAGCAATGCGTAAAGCAACCGAAACGGCATATCCAGCATGACATTCTAACAACACACACAAGGATTAAGATTTGAACCGTTACCTATGATGGCGGAAGACATTATCACTATAATGAAGGGTGCCGTTGCGGATCAAGTTGTGTTGTTGTTGCTGTAAGTCAAAGTCGTGGTGGGAGGAAAAGCAAATCGACTCTACGGTAGCTCTAGCGACGTTGGGTACGGCTTTGACGGTGGAACGAAAGTTCACGGTTGTTGTTGAGCGGTTGTGCGGCAGATCTGAGTTAGGGATATTACATCGTGTTGCTGCTATGGTTGGTGACAAACTTCACGCAGTGGGATTGGAACTGGTCGAAGTTGTGAAGGAGTGTTGAAAATGGTGAGGTGTGTGGTTTTATGTTTTTGTTACATGTCGGTGTCATTGCGGACTGAAGTGAGGAGTGGAAAGCTTGTGGTGATGGAGTAAATATGGTTTTGAGGAGCTGAAAGGAAGAATGTTGGATTTAATGACTTGTGTTTTGGCGGAGGTTTTGTTTAGTTGCAACATGAATGGAGAATGGCATGAAGGGATAGCTTTTAGGGAGTATGAAGTGATCTTGCGTCTGTACGTATAGGTTTGACGTGAGGAGTTTCCTCTTCCACGCTTTCTCATGCGCGGTCCAACATAAAGGGTAGTCCGAGTGTGTTTGTGTGGAGTTGAGTTTGTGTGGGGAGAAGGTGGCTTTTGTGGAAGTTTGTTAATGAGATGGCGGTTTGGTGAGACTCATGAGAAAGGTACCATTGAAAAGTTTGGTTTAGGTTGCGTTGAGTTGCATGAAGATGACTGCTAGAGGGTTTGTGTTGAGTAGTGAAGCCGAGGGAGAGTGAAGGAGAGGGTGAAGGAATGAGGTAGTGAAATGAAAGAAGGGAAGTTTAGCATGGAATGTTATGAATGTTATTGGTTGGATCTATGAAGATTATGTTTTGTGGTGTGAGTGAGAAAAGTTATGTTGAAGAAGAAAAATGAGGGCGGAGAAATGTTATTATGTTGATGGAAGTGGCAGGAAGTTCAGAAGAAAAAAAGGTTATTGAGATGGAAATGTTAAGAGCTGAGTGTTGGTGGTTGTTTTTTTTTTACATGTGAGGTGGCTTTGGATAAAAAAAAGATGAAGCCAAGGATAGGGCTCGTGGTTAAAGAAAATAGAGGATTGTTATGTCCTTTTATTTATGTCTTATGCGCAGAGTGCATGCATGTAAGGCTATGGTTATGAGAATGGTTTTGTATTATGAAAGTGTATGAATGTTGTGTCTCTTTTTCAAGTGCAGCCTCCTATCTAGTATCAAAAGTGTGTGTTTTGTTTCTTCGCTATTAAGTTAAAAAAAAAAGAAAAAAAGTACACGCATGGGAGAAAGAGCATTGTCTGAGAAAAAGAAAAAATGAGAGGGACGTGTAATGTCTTTTTCAGCAACTAGCTTTCACAATTTTCGCTATCAAATAGACAAACTTTAGGAAACTTAATTGACAAGATTTGTTATAAAAGGAATAAAAACAAAATAAATTAGAAAACAAAAACAAACAAATTCAATAAACTAAAAAATAATAAAATCTGATTAAATAAATAAAAATATTATTTAATTAAAATTAAAATAAAAAACGATTAAGAATGATAAATCAGACTGAAATCGAAGTGCTCAGAAAAATAAAACGAACACACCAAAATGATCACCGCCAAATATACGTATTGGAAAAATACAGCGTTTGGTCAAATTTTGAAAATAAATTTTACCCGCTGAAACAGCTTAAACTGTCCAAAAATGCGATCGAAAAGTGGTTGAAAATTTTAAATGAGCACGCCAGGTTAAACTACGTGAAATGTAGATTAACATCACTTTGCAACATTGTAACTTCATGCTCATGCAAGATAATTTTATGTTCTTGGTACCATTGGAAATATGATATCACATACTACAACTTTGATGTTGATCACTTGGAAAGAATCATTTTGGATCACTGAGATAATTGGCCAACATAATTGGACTTTTCACTGATTTATACTTTAAAAAATTACTAAGTATTTGACATTTTCACATCTTGGAAAACCTCAACTTTGATCAACCATAACTTTCAATTGGTAAATGCTTTTGGGTCCATTATTTCACCAATTTGAAGTATGTAATATCATATTTAAAATGAGTCCTCAAGTTTTTTCTTTGGATACTTGACGAAGAAGTTATAGTCTTGAAAGTAGGGCATTTATTTGATAATAAATTTTCATAACTTAGAAAAATTTCATAAACCCTAATTTTCACCAATCATGATCTTTAAAAGATTTCTTTGATTTTCTTGATTAGTAATGATTAAATTAAACTATTTTTATGATCATTGACTTGTGGAGTCTATGTTTGACCAAAAATCACAAAAGTCAAACTTTGACTTTGATGAACTGTTGACTTTTTCCAGTTGAACTTGATTTCTTCAATTACCAATGGATCAAGCTTCTTGAATGAATCCAATCATATGAATGGGCTAAGATGATGTCCTTGAGGTCCTTGAAACATGTCTTGAGGTGTAGGATCATGCCTTGCTCAAAAAGTCAACTCAGGGTTGAATTAGGTCAAAACCCTAGTTTGGATGCATCTGATGACTTGAGGCTTGATGAAATGATATTGATGGAATCTTTCCCTTGATTATCGATGTAAGGAGTCCTTTGATTATGTTGAGAGTTGAGGATCACACAAGTCCTTGATTGGCCAACTTCTCAAGCTTCTTGGTGACAAAACCCTAGCTTGCAGTCAAAGTAAACCAAAGCACATGCTCTTGTAAACTCAAAGGGGTTAGTGATGCATAAAACACACACATGAAATGATTGATGTCATGCCAAGATGATGCAAATGAGACAGAATCTTAGGGTTAAAAATTAGGGTATGACAAATATGCAATTAAAAAAAACAAGCTAAAACAATAGAATGGTTCACATGCCACTGGAGTGTAACCTTATTTTCATCACAAGTACAAATCGTATAACATGAATTCACAAACTACACAGATGTCACAGTGGAACCACCATCTTCTAGAATCACAGAGTAAGACAAAATAGTAAACAACACAATCCCACACAATCAGGGGCTCGTACAAGCAGCAATTCCACCTCACATAATTCTCTAACGGACTCACACGTATTTTGATTCAACCTCACACGTATCAGAAAGCATATATATTTCACGCTATTCCATTTATTCTAGACATAGAGAAAAAAAACAAAAACCCTAAAAGATTTCTACATCACCAAAAAACCTAAATTCACTTAAAGATCTATTTTCAAGGGTTTATTGAGTCTCATGCTGAGACTCAAACAAACCTGAGCTCAAAAGGCCTCTCAAAAGCACTAAGAAGCGCTGAAGAAAGAGGAAAGGAGCAAAGCATTGAAGGAAGGTTGAAAGTAATTACCTAAGCACGTTTTTTAAAGCTCCTCAGAAGAGATCTTCAAAGAGGTAGTTCCTTTGAGACCTTTTTCTTTGAATCATTTTTGTTATTTATTCCCTAGGTTATGTGTTTGATTTCCCATGCGTTGATCTGCTTGCTGCTGAGTTTATTGTGCATTTCCGGCTTAATTCTCACTTGATTCCACATTAGAGTTTTTTTTTTGTGAGTCCGATTTGAGGGTTTGAGTGGGATTTAGAGGAAATTAATGTCAAATTTGGATAGAGGAGGAGAAATGGCATATGGTTAGTGTTATGTTTTTTAGACATTGGAGGGGTGTCACCAGAGAGGGAGATGGTGGCTGTCGTTGGCCACCACCTTCTCCGGCGATGGTTTAGGGATCTGGAGAGAGGAAACTCGTAGAGAGAAGAGTGTCTTTGAGAGAGACTTTGAGGAGAGAGAGAGAGAGAGAGAGAGAGAGAGTCATTTTAAAAAATGAGCGTTATTTCCTTTTTTCTTCTTTAAATTCATCTGATAGTGTAGGCTGTGTGTTGTTGTTCTCACCTTCCTGCCAGTGACACGTGTGTCCCCGGGACACCTATCACCGGTCTACTTCATCCTCATCATGTGATTGCCCGCGCATCTTCCCTGAGTCCTCACCGTGTGCTAGCATCCTGGTCTTGGATCTTGAGTCTTCTTTGACTCTTTGATCCATCGCACATCCCAAATTTCCCCTTGGGGTTTAAGGTTGACTGAGGAGCACCATAAACCCTCTCCAGCGTGGGATCTAGACTATGGGCTTGGATAAGCATTACTTCTTTCACCCCCCCCCCCCCTGTTTGCTAATGTATCCTGGCCATTAGGCCTTGTTTTTATTTTGTTTTTCTTATTTCTTGTTTTATTTTATTTCAATTATTTTATTTATTTTGTTTATTTTGTTATTCTACTTTATTAATTTTATATTTTATGTGAAAAAAACTATTTATTATTATTTAATTTCTAATTAATTTCATTAAATTCTTTTATTTAATATTAATTAATCTATTAAGTGATTGATTTTGTTAAATATTTGAGTTTAATTCAATTAATTATTTTAGATTAATTTCTTTAATCCCAAAAACTCAAAAAATGCTTTTTTAAAAAAATTCATTTCTAATTAATTTTATTAAAAAAATTTATTTAATATTGATTAATCTATTTATTGGTTAATTTTATTAAATATTTAAGTTTAATCTAATTAGTTAATCTTCTTAAATTTTAAAAACCCCAAAAAATTAATTTGTTAATTTTATTAAATATTTTTATTTAATATTGATTAATTATTTGATTAATCTTATTAAATATTTATATTTAATTTGATTAATGAATTCTTTCTTTTATGTGCCTTGTTTTATTCATTTAGTGCTTGATTTTGTGCTATTGTTGTCCTTTGTTTATTTGTGATTTGTGATCCATATCATGATGCTTTTGATTATCATCCACATATGCATGCTTAAACCCTTTTTTTCAAACTAATACCTGGATTTTGAATCAAGCCATTTTCAAACACCTTGTAAGTCGATTGTTTTCATGATCGTCATCAACCTTATAGCCTCCTCTTGGGCTTTCATACAATGATTCTCTTTTTGTATTTCATATGTTTGTTTACATGCTTGTGTGTGATGCTTTTACTTGTGTTATGGTTTGGATTCATCCCCATTTGAGCAAATGTATCCCCACTCCCATAAAGTGTAAATATTTTAATCTTTGTGCTTTGATTGTTAGTTGCTTAGGTTCTCTCTTAATGCAAGATAAAATCAATCACCCACTTTTCAAAAACAAGACAAATAAGCTTGATCCAACGTCGAGCATTTTTCATAAAGAAAATAAATAGGGTTTTCCATCACCATTAACCCTTAAATCAATCACCCTCCATATTGCATTTACCTTTGTAAGTCGATTATTTTTACGATCGCCATCAACCTACCCATTCACCAAAATCTTTCTTAAAACAACCAATAAGCCCTTGATCCAACATCAAGTGGCCTTTTTCCTAATCAAACTCAAAACACATTAAAATGCGAGAAGAATTGTGCGCCACGAGCCTTAAGTGGTAGAGAATGGGTGAAAATGGACATCCCTACACCCACTCTGATATTTTCAACACAAGGCGTTCGACTTGGTTGATTGGAATAAACGCCTCTACCCATAGTCTTTAGTATAATTCAACTTAAGAACAAACCTTTCCAATGTCTAAAAAACACATAACTCATCAAACTCATTTTCGTGCCTCGTGGCACCACTTCCTAAACCCTTTTTCAAGGTAATAAAATCAACCAACACACAAATATTTTCTACCCCGAACTACATAGCTCTGACTTCCTTGTTTAACAATGAGGATACATAGGCACGAGGATATTCATCCTTGGCGAGCACCCTAATAAAAAACATCCATTTTTCCCCTTAGCAAGCTTTGAGATATCAAATACCCTTTTATGCTTAGACAACTTAGATGGTTTCCGTCGAGTACGATGGATGTAGGGGTGCTAGTACCTTCCCCTTGCATAACCGACTTCTAAACCCTGACAATGGTTTCGACAACCTTGTCTTATCCTTCCTTTCGATTCCTGTGGGTTTTCTTGATGTTTTCCCTTTCCCCTCATGGGAATAAATAAAGTTCGATGACGACTCTCCTAAGTCCATCCGTTATCGTGAAACCCCGTCTTGTGCATTGCGAAGATCGTATTTTTAGAGGTACGGCACAGCTTAGCGGGCTTTTCTTTTGGTTTTTTTCGAATTTGCTGAAAAGTTGTGACTGCCAAGTCATTGGTCATTGAGGAACAACCGACATAACCTTTGATTTTGCATAATTCTTTCAACACTTCATGACGTGTTCTAAGAATATTATGTGGTTGATCCCCAGATGGAATGTTTCATCTTGTAAGGGTTAACTCCTTATCTCTCTACTTCTAGGCTCAAAGTGGTTTAACTAGGGATTAACTCCTTATCTCTCTAGTGTTTGGAAATTTGAAACAATGCATGTACCTCATCAGCAGGATCTTATCCAAAAGCATACCATTAGCAATTATGGGTATTTTGTTTTCGTCATTCCTCACTCAAATCTTTTCTTAAAACAACAGCCTGAGAAATATGGGTGTATATATTTTGTTTTTGATATAAGGAAAGAGAAAAAAATGAGTGAATACGAAATGATTGATTCAGAAAATGCATGATTAATTCATTAATATTATCATTAAAAGAAAACAACAATGCTTAAAAGCAAACAACGTCTAACATGCAAGGAAATTACAATGAAATGCTAAAACAACCAAATGATTTTCAACTTTAGAGAATTGAACTTCAGGGTCTGATCCTCAGACTTTAGGCAATGACTTCTGAATCTTGATTCATGATTCACGCTCCATGTACTAGAAGAGGATCGTTTTCAACATTCAGAGCCTTATCTTCGAAAGACAAAATCTTCATGTCAATCAACTCTTACACCCTATATTTTAGAGCATGACGACCCTCCATATCATGTCCAGGAGCACCCTTATGGAAAGGAAATTGAGCATTTGGATTATACCACGGAGGTATGGATCAGGTGGAGGTCCTAGAGGCCTTGGAACCACTAGTCCCCATTTTCATAAAGAAAGATAGAGCTCAGTGTATGTCATAGGAATTGGATGGATGAGAGGTCTACCTCTTTGTCTCCTATTATGGTTGGGTGCACCTTTCGGACGAGGAGCTTGAGCTATTAGGTGTTGATAAGCTGGAACTGCAGGCGCTTGATGATGCTGAAGGGGGGCCTTAGTTTGCTGACTTTGCGGTCTTATCCATAGTTGCTGGCGTGACACTCTGGGTATTACTGGTTCTTTATCTTTAACCAACCCAAGGATGGGGTCTGCATGCTCGCTGGAAACGGCATGAGAGCCTATGAATTATTTCCTTTCCACCTCATTACCGGATGCAACCTTTTCAGATCTACTTCCCACTTCTTCTTTGCTTTCACATGCGTGGACTGTGGTATTGTAGTTTCATGGCGCTATTTCAGTGTTCTTACATGGAAATCGTGATATCTTGCTAGCCATATCTTCGATCTCTTCCCTGTGGTACTAGATCTTGAGGGGTTTCAAAGGTCTCTTAATGGTTCAGGAATTAGGAAATTTGTATCTGGGTCTTCTTCCTTGAGGGTAGGTGACCCTACATGGATCAACTTTTTCACCTTGAGCCTAAAAATCTTGCATTCTTCGACAGAGTGCCCTACTGCTCCAGTATAGTATTCGATCTAGACCTTCGGATGGTCTTCTTTGAAAACTAATTTCTTGTTGTTGATCAACCGTCTGACTCTATATTGCAGCGACGTGCAAGTATCCAAGTCATGTCCTACCGCCCTTGCGTGATACTCGCATGTGATATTTGGATTGTACTGCGGCGGGTAGGGAATTGGTATAGGCTCGATAGACCTGGGAGTTACCCTTAAATTTTGAATCAGCTGCAGGTATAGTTTGATATATGATACAGGAATCAAGTTGAAGTGAGTTTTGTTCCTTCTGTTCTGATCTTGATTCTACCCCTGATCCTGACTCTGATGCTCTTGGGGGAAAACAACCAAATGAGGTTGATGTGCCAGTTTGGCTGTCAAAGGCTGAAGATAACATCTTGAAGGTGGGCCAATTGGGTTGGAAAATGAGGAGTCGCTAAATGGAATTGCCTTTGACCTTGGGTAACACCAGATGGATGTAGAACCTTAGCTCCCTCTAGTGCAGCAATGTGCACAGGGTGACCCTTTTTTCTCAACAAAGGTTGCAATGTTTCCAAGACCAAATCCATTTGGTTATTTAAAAGATTGATCTCCCCTTTCAACTCTTTTTGACCTCTCATTATTTCATCCATCATTTCTTAAGACATGGTTCTTTGTTCTAGACGCATGCCAGGAATCAACATGCTTGTCATAGACAAAGGATGGGATGAGGTAAATGTGTATTTGGAAATGATATACAATGCATGCTAATGGAATGAAAATGCAATGGTATGACAATCAATGCCATGTAATTCTCAGAATCGCAGGTTCATCATATTCTCAAGTCAGGCATAACAACGGGTAAATAACTGGTATCTCTGATTAAAGGAACCCCACGGGTAGGCTCTAAACGGGTATGTGCCTAGAGTCATGGATCTTTCTCAAAGACACTATTGCCATGACGAAGGCTCATCAGACGATATAAATGATCTCTTCTAGGGGAGGTTTTCGTGCCGTCCCAATAAGGAAGGCTCTTCGTGAGTCTCTACTACACAACCATCGAGTCCAAGGTTTCTAAAAAAGTATCTCAGAGTCATAGATCGAGGTTGAAAATATCACTGTCAGGATAGTGACACGTTCAAGAGATCTCATCTGATTGGGGCTTTTGTATCAACCCAACAAGGAAGGCTCCCCATGAGTTAACACTACACAACCATCATGAAATAAGTTAAAAGGTGCTTAGAGTCATTGATACAACTTGAAAACATTATCGTCTTGACAGAGCTCATCAGACAATAACATCTCCAGGAGAATCTACTCTAAGCGGGGTCTTCATATTGTCCCAAGGAGGAAGGCTCCTCATGTGCCTCTACTACACAACCATCATCCTAATCCTATGTTTTTCTCAGACTCTGGTAGGAAGCCTATCCCACAAAGAACCAATAATCATAGAACCCTAACAGTGTCATAAGAAATAATAACAAGATAAACAATAAAGATAACTAAGCAAGTAGATAATAAGCAATCAAATAAGCAAACAAACAATAAGAGAAAATAATCAAGAAGAAAACAAATAAGCGAAGCTAAAGTTCATCACAAAATGAACTAAGTTAGGCATGACCCTCTCTTGCATGGAGCAATAGTCCCCAGCAGAGTCGCCAGCTGTCATACCCCAAAAAATACGATCCTTCGCTAATGGTCGCAGAAAATGGTTCGAACAGAGTCGCCACCAAACTTTATTCATTCCAATGAAGGAATAGGAAAATATTGAGAAAACCTTTAAGATAAGAAAATGGTCATCACAACCAAATTAGGGTTTGGGAGTCGATTAATCAAGGGTAAGGTATTAGCACCCCTCACGTCTGTTGTACTCAACGGGAACCTCTTAGTTAGATTTGTGAACGAATGTTAGCTTATGTTATTTGTTTTCTTCTAAGCGAATAATACGAAAAAGTATAAGAAAAATGTGTTGTTTTATAAGAGGAAATGGGTGGTTTTTTCATTAGGGTTCTCACCAAGGATTGGGGCCCTTGTGCCTACGTATCTTCATTTGAAAAAAAAATGAATAATAGAGCGTCCGTAGTTCGTGGGACTACAGTTTGTTTCTTTGTTTTATCGAACAAATTTTTAGTTCGCATTCTAAGGGAGAAACATTAGCTTGTCTACTCTCGGTGGAGGCTTAATCTTTTAGTTTATGGGCGCCTTAGAAAGGACTAAACATCGTTCTTTTGGGAAAAAGTTTTGATCGCACGGCGGCGAGAAGTTGAGTTATTGTATTGAATGTTTTGTTTGGATGATGATCACTCGGAAGGCCAAGGAAGGCTCCTCATATCCAAGTATTCGAGAAAGCGAATAGAAGGCTCTAGACTCTCTCTTTTTCAACCTTAATTAAGAAAGAGTTTAATATGGTTAAAGTGTTTTGAACGGATGACGAGTACTCGTATGGCCAAGGAAGGCTCCTCGTATCCAAGTATTCGGGAGAGAGAATAGAAGGCTCTAAACTCTCTCTTTTTCATCTAAGTGATTGAGAAAATAAGTTGAATTTCATTTATTGCGAAAATGGTTTGAAGTGAATTGGATTAGAAGTTTTTTTAGAGATGACAATTGTATGAATAGTAAGGAAGTCTCCTAGTGAAATTGTGTTCGAATAGGATTAGATGTCTTAATTTGATTTAGAAAATACTCGATGTTGATTGAGGTTTTAATTTGTGTTCGAGGTGCGGGCAAGGGTTTGAAAAGTGATTGGAAGGGAGGACCTAATGGCTTTAGGTTAAGGTTGATGGCGATGCACAAGGCAATCAACTTACAAGGGTGTAAAATGACTCGACGTTGGATCGAGAATTTTTCCAAAATAGTTTTAGGTAATGTCACTACTACAAAACGCGTAAACAACAATGCCATGGTCACCACGCTTATTCCCTACACCATTGTGACATCTATAAACTAAGGCGCTATCATAATATTATTTTTTTTGATTAAAAATTATTTGTATATAACAACGGTTAAGGAGCCAACCGTTGTGATAACCTAAAGCTTTCATGGGTTCGAACCTCAGGGCCCTCATATATGTTATTCTTTTAATGTTAAGTGGCGCCTTTTATTTTTTAATTATTTTTAAATAAAAAACTTAAAAGTTTATGATGACAGTTCAAGAGTTCCACCGTTGTTAAGTTGTGCCTTTTCATTTTTATTTATTTTTAAATAAAAAAATTAAAAGTTTAAGACGACGGTTGAAGAGCCAACTGTTGTTAAGTCGCGCCTATTCATTTTTAATTATTTTTAAATAAAAAACTTTAAAGTTTATGACTACGGTTGATGTTTACAACCGTTGTGATATATTTTGTTTTTTATTTAAAATTTTTAATTGTTAATACTCTGGCGCTTTTTTATGAAATTTCACCATGAAAGTAAAATATCACTACGGTTGCAAGTATTGGCTGTTGTGGTAGCGTGATAATATTATACACTCCTAGTTAGCTTGTCTCTTCAGTATCCTTTTTTTCCATTGCAAATAGAAACTAGACGAAATAATACACGATTTCAACCCAAACCCTAATGTTCAATACTGTGAAAAATTACACGATTTCATCCAAAACACCATCGTTCCTACTTCACTGTGTATTTGCCATTGTCATCATCATCGTCAACCAAGTTGACAAGACCATCATGATCAACCAAGTTGTTACCTTCTAGAAGGAAAACAACAACAACGTCGTCGTCACCACAAGGAAGGAAGACAACACCATCACCAACACCAACATCATTTACTTAGTCATCACGTTTAGGGTACGTAAAATATTTTTCCCCATGAATCTACAGTAAACTTCATTTGCCATTGTTGTGGTTGTTGTTGTTTTATTTTGTGGTTGATGTTTATGTTATTGTTGTTTATGTTGTTGTTGTTGTTTTCGAACTTAGATGTCGACCTTGTTTAGTTCTTCATCAGAAACCAGCGAAGAAACTCAAACAAATGAGATGTTAGACAATGATACTCAAACAACTGAAAGTCAAACAAAAAGATCACAAAGAGGTGTCACAATGATGCCCCAATTCACATCTGTCCGGAACTCATCAGGTGAAAAAATTCCTATCCAATTTGATTCGTTGTACAGAGTAATGGATTGTCAACACTACTCTACTTTTAAGAGTTATGTTTCGTTCCTTGCACGTAGCAAGGTCAGTATATTGATTGATGATTGGAAACAAGTTGATAATAAGGTCAAAGAAAGCATATGGAATGATGTTAAGGTATTACATACTATAATTTTCATATATCTCTTATCAATATCTATAATTTCTAATACATGCTTATATATTGATTTAAATGTAGTTGAATTTTGAGTTTACCGATGACTCAAATTTGAAAAAAAAAGTGGATATCATATGCTGGTACTCGTTGGAGGGGGTTTAAGGCACAACTCACGGATGACTACATTAGGAGGCATAAGAACGGTCTTGCTTATTCCTGGATTCGATATAGTTTTATATCTATGAAGCAATGGAAAAGGTTTGCAAAAATACGTCGTTCTGAGGAATTTAAGGTTAGTACTATTCTCATGTAACCGATAATGTTATGCTAATGAGTTATAGATACTAATCATATATTTTTTTACTATGTTCATAACAGGTTAAAAGCGAAGTCGGAATACTCAATAAGGCCAAGAACATGTACCCCCATAAATTGTCTCGTGGGGGTTATAGGAATCTTGAGAAAAAAATCATGCTTGAAAGACAATCAGAAATAGGAGATGATCGTATCCCATCTCCACCTTCAAGACATGAGAAATGGAATAGGGCTCGATTAAGACCAGATGGAGAGCACACCTCTGAGGCATCAAAAGTAGTTTCCGAAAAAATTGTAAGTATGATTTGTGGTGCTTATGTTATTTTTTATTTAAATGCGTTGGTAACAATATATGTAAGTTTCTCATGTTGTGTAGGATAAGTTGGTTGAGGCAACCCGTGAAGGAACATTTGTTCCGCAAGCATGACATGACATATTAGTAGAAGCTATCGGAACAGATGAGCATGGTGGGCGTGTCCGTGCTGTTGGAAAAGGTGTCGGCTTGAGGTCATTCTTTGGGTCTCAAAGAAAAAGTACCGAAAGCCCAGAAATTATTGCACAAAGACAAAAGATTGAAAATTTTGAGAAGCAATTAGAAGAACAATGGAGAATGTTAGAAGAGGAGAAGGAAAAAAGGGAGAAAGATATGGAAAGGTTTCAAGAGTTATATTCGGTATGTACTTTACTTGAGATGTTAGTGTTTTATCGGAAATGTATGATATATATTGTGCTTATTTTTGTTTTATATTTTAATTGAATATTATGATGTAGAGGTTAAGTGAAAACCTTGAACAACGGACAAATGAAGATCACCGTAATGATGATGGTGATGATGATGATCGAACTCCTAGTAGAAGTGTTGTACGTCATGCTTCTACAAAAGGAAGTAATTGTTCATCCCATCCCCCCCATATGGATAACCGCAATGATATAATGGACCCTAATCCAAATGAAATCACAATGTTATACTTGAAATTTGCAGTGATAAATGAAGCGCAACATCTCCCGCTAGAACATTGTCCATGTTTGGGTTTATTATATTATAATCCTAATGATGTAAGGGATTATCTTGGTGGGTATAAGTAGCTGGACATCAGGATATTGCAAGTTTGGTGCATGTAAGTATATATAGTTGAATATACATGTCATTATAGAACATTATCATTTATAGAACATCACCCCTAATTTATTCATTTTCTTTAACCATTTAGGTACATTCAACGTCTTTGTATAGAGTTGAATAAATCGAGTACTTAGGGAATCTTGGATCCACTTTTTATTCGTTGGGCTTTTAATGAACCAAAAGATATTCGAGAGTACTTGAAAACACGGTTAAATGAGGGAGGAAAAGAATGTTACTTAGCACCATTCCTCTGCATGTAAGTATTTTTGGAATTGATGTTTATGTATTCTATATTTAGTTTTTTTTAGCAAATACCCTTAACCTATATATGCTCCTGTTTATTCACTTGTCATTGGCAATTGATCATCATATCATTTAGGACGAATACGATAACTTCTATGTGTTCCTTGCATGATCCACTGGAAAACAAAATGAAAGATATGATTAATTCGTAAGTGTATGCTTAATTCATTTTCTTTGACATTGTAATTAGTTTATCATGTAATATGTTTAATTCAAATTCAATGGATAGTGTTGTGGAGCAAGTGAATATGATGAACAATGTTAGAAGAAAGTCCAGATGGATCTGTCCTAAAGTAAGTGGCACGATTATGTTTCTTTCATTTACATTCATGTGTGGTTGTATTCATGTAATTTTTGCTTAAATTTGTAGACAAGGAAACAACCTGGGAATTACGAGTGTGGTTATTATGTCATGAAACACATGTTAAACATTGTCCTTGTCGGCATTGTTGATTCATGGGATAACGTATACATGTCATAAAATGTTTACATATATTAATATATAAGTTGACTATTGAATTATTATCATACATGTTATTTCCTCTTTCTTATTTAGATGTTTAACGACGAAACCCCATTCCCTGTTGAGGACTTCACAGATCTTCGGAAACGTTGGGCATATATCCACAATGTTCTTAAGGGTCCTGCTGATTGATGATGTAAATAACACTTTTCTGTAGATATGATGTAAATAATACTTTTCTGTATTGATGACATGAATATAGTGTTTGGTTTAAATATGGTTATAATAGTTACAATACTTACATAATGTATACCTTATCTGTTAGTTGTATTTTACGTTATAATATCTGTGTAAATATGGTTATAATAGTTACAATACTTACAGAATGTATAACTTATACCTTATCTGTTATGGTTAAAATGGTTACAGGTTTAAAAATGGGATGAATTTGAATTGCTGAGAAATTCATACTTAAAACATAGGAAGTATTTTATGCTCTTTGTGATTTAGACCATGATCAATCAAGAAAAATCAAGAAAAGTGAGATTACTTGCAAAAAGGGCAACCTTGAGAAACTTGAAATTTCACTAAGTTAAGGAAAAAAGTGATTTTTACCCAACTTTGCAAGGCCATAACTTGTGATCCAAGCAACCATTTTCTTTCATCCAAAGCTCAAATGAAAGCTCTCATTACATACTACAAAAGTTTCCTATTGATCCATGTTCAAAAAATGCCTATATTTTGAGTTATAAAGCCATAAAGTTAGGGTTTCATCAGATTTGAACTTTGAGACTTCGAAAAATTTTAGGCAGAATCTGTCTCATGTTTTGTCCAAATTCAGAGGCATTTTTCATTATGATCCAAAAGGAATCAAGACCAAATATAAACATCAAAGTTGAAGTATGATATACAAGCTTTCCAAAGAGTACAATAACATCCATTGATTCAACTTGAGCAAGGAGTCATGAACCTCACAACATGACTTGCTCAAACTGATTTTCATGACAACATTGGGCAGATTGTGTGCATTTCTTGTGCCACACGATTTCCATTTCCAATTTTGTCATCTTACAAGCTTTGTCCTCTTCCAAGATCAGAAAGAATCCTGATGAATCACTTGATGATTTCAACTTTGAACCAATGAGTCAAGATTTCAACTTGGCATGTGCAAAATCATCATTACATGAACCTTGAATTTCAAATTTGGCATCAAGCATTTATGTGATGCATAGAGGTGGCATGAATCAGTTACAAACCAGTTAAGAGGAGTCAAGAAACATGAGTGTTCAAACCTGCAAAATTGGTTGAAGTCAAGATAAGAGGAGACTTGGTACCTTGGCATTTAAGAAAGTGCTACATGACAAAATCCATTTGATAATAGAATGCTCCCTCATCCACTCACTATTCCTTGCAAAACAAACTTGCTCTCCTATAAATAGAGGTCATTTTGCATCAGAAAAAACACACCAAAATAATACCAAAGCCTTGTTTTCTCATTCTCCATCTCTTACTTCAAATTTCAAAGTTTCAAGGATCAAACTTGAAATTCTCAAAACCAGAGCTTGAACCACTCAAACCACTATTAAAACACATTAAAAATCATCCATTGGAGGTGTTCAAACCTTCATCTTCATCACACAACACCAAAATCAGAAAGTCAACCATCAAAACCTCAAATTTTGACTTTTCTGCATTTTTCAAACCATGTCTTGATTCAATCACTTTCAAAGCCAAACAACACTTCAAACACTCTCTAAATATCATCCCTAAACTGTTCCAATAAGTGTTCCTTAAGTATAACACCAATTGAGGGAGATGCCATTTTGGTCAATTTTGCAAGAAAGAGCCAGTTTCTGTTCCAAAGGTTTCCTTTTGATTTGGACCATCCTAAAAGCTTCTAAGGGGTCTATTAAGAGTGTCCAAGGCATTGGATTACTTATGTCACAAGTCTCTTGAAAGATAGCAAGTGAAGCTTCAAGAGGTAAGTGCATAACAACTTGAACTTTGGGAAATATGCATTGCTTTGATGTACATTGATCATGAACATGTCATACATATCCTATTTGTTGTGTTTGAACTGTTTTTCCATGCTATTATTGCTTGTATGGAGTTGTAGCATAGAACTTACAAATATTGACCTATGTTGAAACTACTATAGGGTTTTAAAATGTAGGCATTTTTAGAAAATTCCAAGACCACGATTGGATTCCTCATGAAATTCTAGGTAGGATCCATCTTTATATCATCCATTTTCATGGAGAAATAAGAAAGTTATGGCCTTCTTGCAAAAGACATAAAATCTGGCCTCCCTTTGGGCAAGGGCCAGGCCATGGCGCCTTAGCCTGGCCTAAAAAATAGTCACCCATATATGTTTATGAGGTGGTTTTGATACACGGATGTATCACCACCCCAGTGGTAGCAGCGCGTGTTTTCAGGTGTGTTTGTGTTGGAGGGCGTGAGTTCAACACCCACCCATGCCATTTTGTCCAATCTTTCACATTTTCATTCTTTTTTTGATATTTTTCTATTTATTTTCAATAATTATTTTTGTTAATCAATTTTAATTATTTTAAAACAATTTTTTGCACAAAAATCACTCACACATTAAAAATATTTTATTCACCAAAAAAGCACAAAAAATATTTTTAAATATTTTTAAGAATTTATTTTAATTTGTTTTAAACATTTTTAAATAATTTATTTTTCTTGATTTTTCAAAACCAATTTGATTTTAAATCATCATGTGAATAAAACCTTATTTTCCAAACCTCAAACATAAATTATAACATGTTTATTGGATTTATTTGATATTTTTAATTAATTTCCTTTTCGAAAATACTAAAAAAAAGGAATTAGGGTTTCCTTTGATTTGATCTTTCAAAACTATATTTAAACACTCATGGGCCGCTATTAGAGTGTAAGACCCAACCCCCCTATGTACCTAAAAAAATTTTGGTCCTCTGCTATAGTATAAGTCCCACAACGTCTTTCGGTTTCGCGGTACGATCACTGTTTTCAAAATAAATCACTTGGGGCTCTCCTTGAGTATAAGTCCCAATCTTTTGTACATAAACTATGTTTTAAACAATAAACAACCTCCCTGGGCCTCTCCTTGAGTTTTAAGCCCCATACCTCTATTTTCAAAATCATCTGTCTGTTTTAAAACTGTTGGAAAACACCTGGGCCTCTCCCCGAGTATAAGACCCAATACTATTCTTCCATTCAAAATACATTAACTTGGGCCTCTTAATGGAGTGTAAGTCCCATCCTTTTCCCTTTTTTATAATAAAAAGAATATTCAAATCACACTGGTACTAAGAGGATCATTATTCCCGGTGAAAGTGGTCTTAGACCACTTGGGCCTCTCTTTGAGTTATAAGCCCCAAACTTTCTTTTCATTCAAATAACAATAACATTTCTTTTAATTCAAATTCAAATTCAAAGTTTTCTCAAAACTTTCTTCAATTTCTCAAAGCCCTAATCATACAGTTGTAATCAATACAACCAATCACAATAGACTTGGGCTTCTATCCAGAGAATAAGACCCATTTATCATACTTGTTTATATACTTGTTAAACCACTTATCTGTATATATACTTGTGCACACCTGTTTAGAGTTCCCTCAGCAGTTAGGTCATCTACAGTTCACACTTAGGTCAAATAGTAGGATACTTATAATTCAGTTCAATCAACTAGTTTATTCCTACACAAAGAAATTCATGTCCCCAGAGAGGATTAATTCTCGGTGAAACCTATTTTGAATTTCTTCAAAACTTAGATCTGTTCAACAAAGAAAGGATTATTTCCCGATGAAATCTTTCTTGAACTTTTCTTAGGCTTGGACCCACAAGCTTCTTCGAAGTTCCCCTCAGCCTCCTCTTGGGCTTAGTACAAGGACCCACAGGCTTCCTAGAAGCATCCCAACCTCCTCTTGGGCTTAGTACAAGGACCCAAAAGCTTCCTAAAAGCATAGGATAGAATTCAGTCATCTCTACTAGTTTAATCCTCTGGAAAGTCAAAAACTCTAGAACATCCAATCATTCAAGGGTTGATCTTCATCTCTAAAACCCTTAGCCTCCTCTTGGGTATCATACAAAGATCTTTCCTCCAACCAGAGTTTACCTCTTCTTAAGAGACTTGGGTAGTCTCAGCTTCCTCTTGGGCTTCATACATGTTAGACTTGGAAAGTCTCACCCTCATAGCCTCCTCTTGGGCTTAACACAAGGACCCTCAGGCTTCCTAAAAGCAAAAGATAGATCCTAATCATCTTTACCAATACATCAACTCCCAGGAGAGTTAAAACCTCTAAGGTATTCAAACTCATCTTTAAATCCCTTCTGACCCCCAACAAGGCTTGACTTTCAACTTAAAAATCCCCATCCAGGGTCAGATAGACATCAACAAATCCTCAAAAGAATCAGAGCCTCATGGCATCTGATAAATCAACTCTGCTCCAAGCTCCAGCAAGAGATAGTTTCCTTTTGGATTCCTCAACACAGTTTAGGTCTTCTCCTGGATTTCAATAATCCACAGCAAGAGCCAGTCTCCTCTTAGGCTTCATATAATGATTTTCCCAGTCAGCCTCAATCTTAGGCTTTGTACAAGACAAACATCATACTCCCCAGTTGAGTCAGTTTTCTTTAAAGCTATACTCAAACTTTTCAGCTTCATGATCTTGGGCTTCAAACAAGATACCCAAATAAAACATCTTCATTGGAGTCAGTTTTCAACTCTTTTTTAGCTTCAACCTTGAGCTTTGATCAAGGCACAAAATCCATCATCCCCACAGATGAGACCATGAGTCCTCTCTGTAGAAGGATATCCCCTCTATACATCACATATCAAAACAAACAATAAAAAAATTTTCCAGATAATTTATGTAAGTGGCACACTTGTTGATTCAAAATCCAAGCTGGAGTCCATCCTTTATCATGGCTAAAATTTCTCTTTCATCTAACTGATGTAAGTGGCAAGCCTCTGGATTCTACACATCCAAGCCAATGTCCCTCTCTTAGCATGAAAGATTCATAAAGGAATAAGTGGCATTGCTCTACACTGAGTTAAAGCTTATTCTTTCATGACATTTCTCTAATAAAGGAAGATATGGCATTGCTAGATCCCATACATCCCAGTTAAAGTAACTTCCCTTATAACCAATTACTCAACATTTGTGATGAATATGTGAGATTTATCCCTTTAGAGATGACAAATTCTCTCTCTCAATCAACTTTCAGCTTCAATCTTGGGCTTTAAACAAGACACAAACACTCTTTAGCTTCAATCTTGGGCTTTGAACAAGACACAAATACTCTTTTAGCTTCAATCTTGGGCTTTGAACAAGACACAAAGTTTTCTCCCATAGAATAGGAGGAACTATGATTGTTCTGATTTCCCAAATCTCTTTACGGGAATACGTAGGCATAATATTTCAAAATCTTAGTGAGCACACAAATAAAAAATCTTGGGTCAAGGACCTTCCCAAAAACAATAGAAAAACCCAAAAACAACAAAAACATTTCCTCAGCCCTCCCAAAGGAGAAACTTTCCCCAATCAGCAGCAGATAGACTTAAGAAAGCATTTCAAACAGTAGAAAATACATGCAAATGAAGGTTCCTATAGATTGCTATAGATACTCTGGGTGTTAATAGCTTCCCTTTGTATAACCAAACCACGATCCCCGATCTCTTCGCATTTGTTATAGAAAACACTTGCACCTAGGGTTAGTTTAAGATATATTCCCCTTCCTTTCAAGCTTCATAGGATAAATACAGAAATCAGAAAGTAGCACCAAAAGCGGTTGTAGTCGCGTCACAAAAAAACAGACGCTACAGAAAAATGGAGACTCTACTTGGGACTGTAGAATTAAATTTCCTAAGAGGTTTAGGCTTTGCATTGCATTTATTTTTCTGCTATTTTTTATTTACTTTCTTATCATTTGCTGCCATACTATCTATTTATTTACTTTACTTGTTTGAATTACTGTTATCTGGGAATGCGATTAATACGCATGTGGTAGTCCGAGAGCACATTAAGATAAGTGGGGGCAGATTCAGGAAGGCTTATAGGGAGTGAGTCCCGACCAAGCTAACTTGAAAGTCCACCAAATTAGTGGAGGTACCCTTTTGGAAATATTGATGTTGAACGAGCAAGTCGTGAAAACATTACTTTTTCCACTGGGCACCCTTGAAACTGAGGATTAGTAGACATTTACCCATTTAACCTTTGTAAGGACGTAGTGCGGTGACTATCGGGAATAGTTATACGCGATACTACACTCAAAAGAGATTCATCTTGGGGATATTACAGCTCTCATGAGTCAGTCGGTGTGCTATTAATATTCTTAAGAGTGGTCAATGATTTTGGGAACCTTTGTTAGAACTCGTTCTACAGGTACAACAAAAAATGGACCCTAGTACACACCTTGGGGATGGGTAGATCCATGACTCCATGCTCGTGATGATGAACCCCTAAACCCGTGTTTTCAAATGTTTTTGTTTGCTGCATTCATGCATCCATGCATTTATTCATTAAAAAACTTTTTTAAACAAGAAAAAATTCTTTTTCCAAAAGAACTAAAACAATCGTTGCAAATATTAGAGGTCGTGCTATGGATTTCGGTAGAAGAAAAACGCACAAATACACCTTCAAAATTCCAAAACTGAGGACTGTTGTCTCTTTTAAACGTCAACATGGTGGAAGGAATCCTGTCTACATTGGTTCAGTTCTATGATCCAGTATACCACTATTTCACTTTTCCGAATTATCAGCTCACACCGACACTTGAAGAGTACTCTCATCTAATTGAGTTACCTATCACAGATTAAGATCCATTTTCTGAACTGGAAGAAATTCCAAAAGATCAAGCCATTGCAAGAGCTACCTCTTTGGAAGAGTCAAATATCAAAACTCACATGACAATCAAGGGAGGAATCCGGGGTTTACCAGCTAAATTCCTGCTGGAGAAAGCCTTATACTTTGCCAGTATAGGAAACATAACTGTTTTTGAGGATGTCTTTGTTCTGCTAATGTATGGGTTATTTCTCTTTCCCAGCATTGACAACTTCGTCGATATTAATGCTTTCAAGATATTCTTAATTGGGAATCCAGTCCCAACTTTGCTCGCATATGCTTATCATTCAGTACATTTAAGAAATTTGTACAGTGGGGGGATGATCACGTATTATGTACCATTACTCTACAACTGGTTTATTTCCCACTTACCCAAGTCTGCTTCTTTTTGGGATCTCAAGAGTGGTATGCGATGGTCGGAGAAGATTATGTCTCTTACTCATTCTGACATAGATTAGTACAATTGGATCTATGACGGAATACAAATCATCGATAAATGTGGAAGTTTCCCCAATGTACCCATCATTGGTACTAAAGGAGGTATCAACTATCATCCAATTTTAGCTCGTCGTCAACTTGGACACCTGATGAAGAATGTACCACATAACGTTCATCTGTAAGGTCTTTTCTTTAAGGAAGGATAAAATGACAGAGCACTAAAGAAAGAAATTGTGCATGCTTGGCAACATGTTCATAGGAAGGGAAAGGAGTCCTTAGGAAAGCCATACTGCATCTCTACAGAGCCTTACCTCCGATGGGTACAAACTAGAGCCATCAAATTGAAGATGCCTTACCCCCGTCAGGAATTTTTTCCCCTGAAAGAGTCCATTCTTTACTTCATGAATGACACGGAGAAACTTCAGGTTGCTTTCAACAAGGTCCAACGCGAGAAGAACTCTTGGAAGAACAAGTACCAGATTATCAGCTTGGAATGCATAAAGATCCAAGAGCTTTTGAAAGGAAAGAATACTCTGATTGAGATATTAGAGCAACATGCTATAGAAAGTCAAGAGGAACGAAGAAATTTGCTCTCTTCTATCACACGACAAAGGATCATCGACCCGAAAATGATTGAAGGGGCCCGATCAAAGAAGAGAAAAATACAACAACCAGCATCTGAGCTTTCCTCAGGAACACCTTAGGATCCATAGGCCTAGTTTTCCTTCTCGCACTTTGTAAAATAATGTACTTTTCCTTGTAAGATTCTGCAATCCTTTGAATTCAATAAAAGGTTTCCACCGCTGTATGATATTTGCAACATAATTGTCAAAAAGTTCTTTTGAAAACAAAACTAAAAAAGATCATTCTCATTCTTTGCATATCATTCATCATTCTTACATAACACATCTTTGTCATTGAGTCTCACACATGTGTCACACTTTAGAGTCAAACTGTCTCATTCGTATAATACTCGAGCCAATCGGCAAAAGAAAATGGACGATCTGAGAGGAAATCAACGCTTTGAAGGAGAGTTTGTAGAAACTCCACAACAAGATTGAATCCCTGGCAGCAGCTCAGGATCAACCACCTCAAAGATCTGCAATCTCGGAGATTATGTCTATACCAGCATTTGAGACACCTGGCAGTCATCCTCAATACAGCATGCCCAAAGGTTCTCCTTGGGGCTTGCCTTTCAATTTTGTACCTGAAGAATATATACCTCCGGTCACTGAAGACCTAGAAGCCATAGCAGGAACCTCCAGACCTGAAGGTTACAAACTTCAGGTAAATGAAGACGCAAGGGTTATAGCAGAAACTCTTGTACCTGAAGGTTTCAAACTTCAGGTCACTGAAGCACCAAGAGTTACCGCAGTAATGTCTATACCATAACCTGTGATACATACTACCCCAGAGGAACACATTATGCAGGCCACTTCTTGCAGAAATGAAGAAGTATATGAAAGGATGAATGAATTCTAGGAACAAATCTTGGAAATGAAGAAAGAACTGCATGCCATTCACGGACAGGACTTGTTTGGTAAGGACGTCGCTGACCTCTATTTGGTCCCTAATGTAAAGATACCACACAAATTCAAGGTGCCTGACTTTGAAAAATACAAAGGCAATCAAAGTCATTTGGTAATGTACGCCCGAAAAATGTCTACCCAGACAAAAAGCCAACAACTACTTTTCCATTACTTCCAAGACAGTTTAACTGATGCCGCACTCAAATGGTACATAGGTTTAAACCGTACCAAGATCAGTACTTTCAGAGATCTTGGGGCAGCTTTTGTTCAGTAGTATAAATACAATTTGGACATGGCACCAGATAGGGACCAGCTCAACCAATGTCCCAGAAAGATAAAGAAACCTTCAAGGAGTATGCTCAAAGATGGCGTGAAATTGCCGCCCAGATCTGTCCTCCTCTCGAGGAGAAAGAAATGACAAAAATATTCTTGAAAATCTTTAGCTCATTTTACTATGACTGAATGGTTGCAAGTGCACCAAGTGACTTCACTGAAATGGTGAACATGGGAGTACACCTTGAGGAAGCAGTTTGAGAAGGCCGGTTAGTCAAAGAGGCAGAGCCGTCCAGCAGTACTAAAAGATACGGTAGTGCTTTCCAAAAGAAGAAAGAGCAAGATATCAGTAACATCTCTCAGGGTAAGCCAAGGCGAAGGTATCGACCTCGGCAGGTAGCAGCACTAGCTCCCACTATCAACCCATCGCCGGCTCTGACATATCAACCACAGATTGCTCAGAGCCAGCCAAGTCAACAATAGTATCAGCAAAGGCAATAACTGCCTCTTCAGCAGGCTCGCTCGCAGTACAATAATAACAATCATATCACACGATCACCAGGGTTTGACCATATAACAATGTTATATGCAGAATTATTTCCACTTCTGCTAGCCAAGGGGCACGTTCAAACCAGAACTCCCCTTACAGTGCCGGAAAATCTGCCTTTTTGGTTCAAGGCCGATCCATCTTGCCCTTACCATCAAGGAGGACCAGAACATAACATTGAGAATTACCTCAGCTTTAAATCTGATGTACACAAGCTCGTCAGAAACGGGGTTTTATCTTTCAAAGATACGAACCCAAATGTTCAAACGAATCCGTTGCCACAACATGAAAAAACTTCGGTAAACTTAATAAAAGGAGAACCCGACTTCAGTTATCAAATTCACGATGTACGCCTACTAGGAACAAATCTGGTAAAAAAGCATTGCAGGAAGAACGGGTATGACCATGTACCATCTCACAACTATCATCAATGTGATATATGTTCTAAGAACAATCAAGGATGTGTTATTGTACAAGCAGCTCTTCAAGAGCAAATGGATCTAGGCTGGATTCAGGATCACAGGATTCGTGAAGTAAATATGGCCCATGCACATATAAAGATTGTTAAAATCATGACATCCGCATAATGAATGCACTAATACGAAAAAACCATTTAGGAACGGTTGGGAATGACATATAATGACGCGGGCGAAGGCGTTGTTATGTAGATTGTTGTTGTAAGTTCGCCGTTTCTACAACGGTCTGGAAACCGTTATTGTATTCTGGAAGCGCGCGATATATTGCAACGGTTAGGTATTTCAACCGTTGTAATATATATTAACTATCACAACGGTTATCAGTATGAACCGTTGTCATATATGTTAACTATGACAACGGTTATTTGTCTCAACCGTTGTGGAATGTATCCTTAGTTTATTAAATACAAATGTATATTTCTTGTTTTACCATCCACCTTATTAAAGAAATACAACCATTAAAATTGGTAAAGAACTATATAATCTAAAAATTAAACTGTTCTTGAAAACCAACTTAAACACACCACTGTTTTCCGAATTGCATCCATTTCATTCCGCACATTTTATGTTCCTTAACATAAAATTTATGGTTCGATGGTCGGTTTCCTTCAATCCATCGATATCTTTTGTTATAGTTTACCTCATCATCGCCAAAAATCGCCACGATTTTATCATCATAACAATGATCATGATCTTAACAACCACGGCGATTAGTGACGACGATGAGGTAAATTATAATAAAAGATATCGATGGATTGAAGGAAACCGACCATCGAACCATAAGTTTTATGTTAAGGAACATAAAATGTGCGGAATGAAATGGATTCAATTCGGAAAACATTGACATGATAAAGGTTGGTTTTCAAATACATCCTAATTTTTAGATTATAATGTTCTATAGCAATTTAACTAATTGCATTTTCAATAAAAGGATAGTGAAACAAACGATATACATAGTATATAATAACCTAAATTTCATATACAATATCAGAATGAATTCATATATATGTACCTTATCAGAATGAATTCATATATAGGTACCACCATCATCATCACCATGTGAAACAAATCCTAAGAAGTGGGAAGCAATGATGAAAATTAGTTAGTATTAAATTTAACTATATACAATATACATAGTATATATATATAATAAACTAATGTTCTATATCAATTTAACTGATTGCATTTTCAATAAAAGGATAGTAAAACAAACAATGTACATAGTATATAATAAACTAAATTTCATATACAATATAAGAATGAATTCATATTATGTACCTTATCAGAATGAATTCATATATATATGTACCACCATCATCATCACCATGTGAAACAAACCCTAAGAAGTGGGAAGCAATGAAGAAAATTAGTTAGTATTCAAAACAAAACAACCAAAAGTTGAAACAAAACCCTAAGAAGTGGGACTGTACCATTACAATGAAGTTCACCTTGCTTGTGAAGCATTGAAGTCGAATCTACACAAAATGAGAACAATCAACAAAAACAACATGAAGAAAACGAGATAATGGGAACTATTTAACAAAAAGATTGAAGTAGAAGACTACCTTATTTTCCATAAACAATATGTACATTATGCTTGCTACCGCCAGCATCATCACCATGTTCATCTAGTTTTAGATTCTGCAGGAAGAACTACAAGGAGGAAGAAGCTTAAATCAAAAGCTTCATACTTCTTGTATTTCTTCCCGCAGATTCTAAAAAAAGATGAAGTTTGGGTGCTAGGGTTTCGCTGTGAAGGAAACGGCGCTACTGTCAAAAAGGGAAAGTTAATTCCCTTATATAGGTAAATGTTTCACAAAGGTTTTCTTAAATAACAGTTATGATAGATTATATATTAATTTAATAATATCACAACGGTTAGTTATAATAACCGTAGCGATACCCCTTATACGTGGTACAAGGTTCGACACCAGGCAACAACATTTTCCTAAAATTACGCCTGGATTATAAGTGATATTGCTACGGTCATTACTTATAACCGTCGTTGCACTTCCCAACATATGAACGGTTTACAAGAAAATATAGTTTCAGAATATGAACGGTTTACAAGTTAATTATCATCATTACAAGCATTAAACCATTAGCCTTTTCATCTTCAACCTCGTCTATAAATAGACAATTTTACATATCTAAATAATATATTCTTCGTAACAATGAGTTCAACAAATGAGAATCCTAGAAACCTCAATGAGGAACGTCAGGCGCCAATCCAGGAGGTTGTCCAACCAGCAACTGCCAACTTCAGGGATGCCTTAAGGGTAAGGAATGATAAGAAGAAGAAGAAGAAGAAGAAGCCGAAGAAGAAGAAGATAAAGAAGAAAAAGAGGCCTGTATATTATGATTCCGATGAGGGGAGTGAGGAGAGATGTCTAGATTATGAAGATGCATTTTATGCTATGGGCTCTAACAATGATCTTGATATGTAATATGTTTATCAATGTACTCTCAATGGAATATTAAAATAAAATTATGTCTATATATGTTCATCTTTTACAGTTTTATTTTTAAAGTTATATATATACTCTATTGCACTTAAAAATACTAAAGAATACATTGCTGTGAATCGAAGCGTGATACATGTAGTACAACGGTCTTCTAATACAATCGTGTTAAAATGTAAAAATATGGAAAAAAAATATAGAGCTGGGAATCGAAGCTTGTTACACAGCTTGCATTACAACGGTTATGTAATGCAACCGTCGTTAAATATGGTATTATAAATTTTTAATCCTGTTACAACAGTGGGATACGAAACCGTGGTAAAGCTGGCGTCGTTAAATGGGGTTTTCGTAGTAGTGATGTCAATCTAGTGGCAATGCATTCAAGACAAATTTGGTACTACAATTTGCCGCTGCACGATTACAACGCTTGTCCGATTTGCTCAAAAGACAATCAAGGATGCTCTTTTGTACAAGAGGCCCTCCAGCGTTAAATGGATCCAAGACTACCATGAAAGGAATGATCATCAGGTCAACACTATTCAGATCTTTGACATTCGTTTAATGAATACCAGTCTAGTGGAATTGCATGCCAAGCAAGTCAAACTCAGTTTTCTGTCCTCGCATAACTATCAAGACTGCAAAGATTGCTCCGAAAATGATCAAGGTTGCGTACTTGTACAAAGAACTCTTCAACATCAGTTGGACCATTAGTGGCTCACAGTCTACCCGAACGAAGATACACATCAAGTTAGCATAACTAATGGAAATCCGGATAGACACCAAAGTTGTGACGTCCGCTTGCTGGAAACAAATTTGGTAAAGATGCACTGCATACATAGTGGATACGGCTCGGTGCCACCTCACAATTATGAGTGCTGTGGAATATGTTCGGAAAATAACCAGGGATGCTACCTCGTACGGGCAACTCTCCAGTATCAGGTAGACCAAGGGGAAACCTAGTTACGCCTAAATTCTCATTCGATCAACAAGGTGCAAGGACGCCTCCTTGGCCAAAACAAGGTCAAAGACTAATGGATAAAAGGACTATCACAACCTCCAATAAAAGAGAACCTGTTAATCATGGAATTAACAAGGATGTTTTCACCATAATTCCTTTACTCAAGGAATCGAAGCGCGTGGAAATCCCTCTGGACAGTAGAAAAGTTCCCAAACTGGAACCAATTGAGGTTACTTATGACGGTCGGAAGACCCAAATAAGCCCTGTGGTCATCTACTTGCAGGGACCAATACCATATAAGTTAGAGAAAGTTATTCCGTACAAGTACAGTGCGACTACAATAGAAGATGGAAAAGAAATTCCACTACCATCCGTTGTCAACATTGCTGATATCAGTCGGGTCACCTGAAGCGGTCGAATCTTCAATTGAGAACCTGCAAAAGAAAAGGAACCTCAAGCTGAAGTTTCTAATCAATAAATTGGTCAATCCAGCACCACAGAGCCTGTGAAAAATAATGATGAAATGCTAAAGCTCATCCAGAAAAGTGAATACAACATTGTGGATCAATTGTTTCAAACTCCTTCTCGGATATCCGTAATATGTCTCTTGCTTAGTTCAGAAGCTCACAGGGAAGCTCTACAGAAAGTCTTGGAACAGGCCTCTGTAGAACAAGATGTGACAGTGGGTTAATTTGACAGCATTATTTCCAACATCACTTCCTGCAACAATTTGGATTTCAGTGATGAAGAACTTCCAGTGGAAGGCAAGAACCATAACATGGCACTCAATATCACAGTCAATTGCCAGGACGATGCTTTAGCCAGCGTACTAGTAGTCACAGGTTCATCCTTGAACGTCATGCCAAGGTCAACTTTGGTACGGCTATCTTTTCAAGGTACTCCAATGAGACGCAGTGAGGTCATAGTCAAAGCCTTTGACGGATCCAGGAAAACAGTTATCGGCGAGGTCGACATGTTGGTTACAGTATGTGGAGAACAAGCTTTAATTGTGAGCAACCTATCATCATTATCATATTTAGAACCAGAAGAGGTCGTTGGAACTCAATTTCAGGCACTCTCGGTGAGTAATGAGAATCACCAAGAAAAAGGAATGTCAAATTCCTCGTACAAAGACGTTCTCCAAATAATGGGAAGTAGTGACATAAAAGGATGGGGCCCAGTTGTGATTCCTGTTGATAACAAGACAAGAAAAGGTATCGGTTTTTCTTCAGCACTTACCAAGACTACAAAAAGGGATAAAAGCGTTTGTCCCATTAAAGATTTCTTCCATAGTGGAGGCTTGCTCCACCCAATTTCTCAAGAAGTCCACAACGTCGAGGAAAATGGTTCCTCTGATACAGATGAAGAGTGGAAATCCTATTTCAACAATAAAGGTTATATATCTCAAGAAGAAACGTACATGCCATTCTGCTCTTCAAAGCAAAGTCCCAGATATATACCAAGATCAGATGTCAGAATGATCTACGGAAATTGCGATCCCGAGGGATGTCGTCCTCCGCCTAACTTATTAGAGGAAGACACTCTAATGAAAGACAACTTTGACTACAACTAATATGATCCCATGGATGATTTTCCCATTTGGAAATCTTACATGGAAGATTCAGGGAAAAAGAGTCAGCCAGAGAATGCATATCTGCTTAATGACCTTGAGAAAAATCCACTTGTTCTCCCAAAATCATGGAATCCTTACCCAGAACATTCCAAGGATGTCAAACGCCACGTTGATGAATTTGCAAAGATCGCAGGACAAGAATTCATCAACTTTGCATTTCCTGAGGTCAATGTCATTGAAGAGGATAACTCATTTATCCCCTTAGAAACTTGGGATACTTTGGGGCAGCCAAGCGGTAAGTACGACTTTCTAGTGAAGTACACTGCCCCCGAAAGCTCTCGCATCAGATATGAGGACATCCAACCAACGGGATGGGGGGATCCTCTTGAAAATTAAAATACTGTTGAGGATATAATAGAGGAATCCTCTTATGATAATGCTGCATGGGAAGAAGACTCTAGTGATCTAACTCTGGCAGAAATCAGTGTCATTTCTGAAGACAATCCTGGAAGAAAAATACCAGACTTTGTGATCCACAGAGGAGTTCGTTGCCATTGGGTTGCGGTCGATGTCCCGAATATCGTTCATAAATCAAAGTAATTTTCGCATCTTTGTTTTGACCTTTCACTTTGCCCGAGTGAAAATGATGTTTTATAGGGCTTGCTTTTCTGTAAATGTCCCTCTTTGCTTCGCCCAGAGCGAAAGAGTTTTATTTTATAAGGTTGTGTCTCAAGAATTGACAAATCATAAATAAATAATGTCATTCTGAATTCCTGCATTTATTTCTATTTTCACTTTTCGCTTTTCCAAAAAATGGTAATCCTAAAAAACAACTTAAAATAAAAAAAAAAGTTTTCAAAAAAATATACACTGCACACACTTTTACATTCTCTCTGTCTTTTCTAAAAAAAATCAACACGTCGTGCAGATTTGTTTTAAACCCCATTGAAACATACGATCCAATGCCTTCTACCAACTTTGAGTTCCCGGTATTTGAAGCCGACGAAGAAGAAGACGAAGAAATTCCAGAAGAGATCTCCCGACTACTCAAACAAGAGGAAATGTCCATTGAGCCCCACAAAGAGCCGTTGGAAGCAGTTAATTTGGGTTCAGGATAAGAAAGGAAAGAAGTTAAGATTGGAGCACTACTCAGTGCAACTGTCAGAGAAAGTATGATAAAGCTTCTCAAAGAATTTATAGATGTGTTTGCTTGGTCCTACCAAGACATGCCAGAGTTGGATACCGACATCGTGGAACATCACTTACCACTGAAACCAGAATGTCCTCCAGTAAAACAAAGACTGAGAAGGACTCATCTAGATATCGCCATCAAAATTAAGGAAGAAGTGTGGAAACAAATCGATGCAGGTTTCCTTGCCACCTTAGAATATCCTCAATGGCTGGCCAACATAGTGGTAGTTCCCAAGAAAGACGGAAAAGTCAGAATGTGTGTAAACTACAGGGATTTAAACAAAACAAGTCCAAAGGATGATTTTCCCCTACCACACATTGACATGCTAGTTGACCGCACATCAAAATTCAAAGTATTCTCCTTCATGAATGGATTCTCGGGCTATAATCAAATCAGAATGGTGTCGGACGACATGGAGAAAACTTCATTCATCAACCCATGGGGCACCTTTTGTTATAAAGTAATGTCGTTCGATATGAAGAACGCAAGGGCAACTAATCAAAGGGCTATGACAACTCTGTTTCACGACATGATGCACAAAGAAATTGAAGTGTATGTCGATGACAGGATTGTAAAATCTAAAACAGAAGAAGAACTGTAGCACCCCAAAATTTGTCCTACCCTTTTTCTGGCTTATGTCTCTTTCTCATTTGCATTTTCGTTAGGTCATAACTCATAATCATATCATTACATTGGTCTTCTTAGACATGGGATCGAAGGATTTTCTTGTTATAAGTGTTTGCCCTATTCAATCAGCGCACATCTGGGTGATTTAGGTTTTTATTCATGGTTGAGCTTGTGGACTGTTTATCAGTTGAGATTCTTCAATGGAGGTGTGGATTAAAATCAGTCAAGGTGCTCGTTAGTGGAAGTATCAGTGGAGGGCTTACACAAGTTCATCATTAAGTCATTTTTCATATTTCTAATCATTTTCTATTAATTTTCACTTTCTATTAATTTTCATCAAAATCCGTTGTTCATTTTCTAATATCCACATCCTTTTTTAAACCATTTCCATCCAAGTCCATTTTTACCTTTTCTATTATCCATTTAACAATATTTCATTTCAAATCCATTCTAATCCAAATTATTAAACCAGTTTTTTGGTCCATATCCATTTCATTTTAATATCCCTTTTTCTAAACCAATATATCCATTTCATTATCCATTTCATCTCATAACCGCATTTCATTTTAAAACCATTTAAAACCATTTATCCATTTCTAACCAAAGTCCATATCCATTTTCGAAACCAATCTTTCCAATCCATTTCAAATAAAACCATTCTTTTAATCCATACTCTAGACCAAATATCCATTCTTTTTCATGTCCATTTTAAATCCAATTAACCATTTTTATCCATTATTCTTTTAATCAATATCCACTTCAAACCTTTTTTCTAAATTCACATTTTTTTAATCAATACAATCCATAATCCATTTATGTTGTTCAATTTTACAAAAGAAATCCAATTCAGCCCCACAAGCATGACCCACGCTGTTACATGAAGCCACTAATCCCCATGAAGCCAATCTCATCAACAAGATCACTTGAGCTATCTCCAAGCTACAAATGCCAAGAAGTTTCCAAGACGTATGTTAGTTGAACAACATGCTACAAAACGAAAATGTGACGACGTCACAATTCAAAAATGTATTGAGATCAAACGATGCACATGATCCATTCGTGAAACGCGCAAAAAATGTCAAAACGCAGCAAAAGTTCACAATGGAATGAAAATTTCACAAAAAACAAAACTGGCAACAAACTTGTGACTGGGATAACAGAATTGAGAAGAAAAGTTTCTAACAGAATTTTGTGTCAAAAGCCATTCCTACCCCTGGTTCACTCTATAAAAGTCAGAAAATGCAGATTTGCAGAGGGTTGATCACTCTCCTACTCTTTTGATTTCACCTTCTCTTTCAATCTCCCTTGAAGATTCGTGAAAGCATAGCACAGGGACGATTCTTCACTTGTCATCTTCAATCTTGAAACATCACGCCTCAATTCTCTTCGTTCCCTGCTACACCAGTTCAAACGTATTTCTTCATCAAGAACACTGCAAGAACTTGCAACAACAATCTCCATCAAATTCAAAAACCTGCAAAATACTTTCATATCAACAACAGTCAATGATTCAAAGCAGTACACAGAAAATTGAAGAAGATTGAGCAAGAGTAGATCGGACAAGGAGCAGAAGCATTAACAAGCATCAACAACAACGAACAGAAGCACAACCAGAAAATTCGTACCTGAGTAGTTCGAGTTCTCCATCATCATTACCGGAGCAGGAAGTTGAAGATCTCTGGTTTTCTATTCGTATCCTCTGATCGGAAGACGCACCGGACGGTTCTCTAGAAGGTACGTCAATCTCGTCTCAAACTTTGACGTGTGATTTTGTTCGTGTGTTTACTGTTTCTGATTTGCGATTCGAAGCTTGTGATTTTCATTGCGTTTGCTGTCAATTTCTGGACGTTGTTTTCTCACCGTGAGGGTTGCGGTTGCGAGAGTGTTGGAGAGTTAGAGGAAGTTGGTGTGGAATTGTTTTGCGGTGAAGAATGAAACGGAAATGGTGGCCGGCGATTTGGAAAGGGAAAGGAGGTATGAGCATTGAGGCTGAATGGCGAACGGCGAAAGTGAAAGATGTTGAGCGATGACAAAGGAAATCGTCGAGGTCGTTGAGGAAGAAGAAACCTCCTCGTGGAGGAGTGTGCCTTTCTGGCGATGTTGTTTGTGAGCGAGGTTGCGGAGGACGGTGGCGGAAGTGTGACGAAGAAGAAGCTATGATGACGGTGGAGAAGGAGAGGCGTTCGCGAGGACGGTGAAGGTGGGGGTGGAATCACGGTGAGGAATGTGTTGTTTGTGAAAAGCAGTGATAAGGTAGAGGAGAGAGATGGAGTTGACGAAGGAGAAGAGTAAAACGACGAAGGGATAGGTGATAGTGTCGCCGGTGGCGATTTTCTGACGAACGGAAGGAGTTTGGTGGCGTAGATGATGATGAAGACGGCGGCGGGTGAGCGAGACAAGGAAAGAAGATATGGAGTTTGTCTTGCTGAAGTCTTAGGGTTCTTTAGACCCTTCTTGTTCATTTGTTTGGACCGGTTTTTTGGGCCCATGGGTTGTTTATTCCCAACTGAACCTCCCTACTTCCAACACACCCCCTTTTGCTTTCTTAGAAAAGCAATTCATTGGGCCTGAAGCATTCTAAAGCCCATACGTTTTCCACCACCCCTGAAACGATGTCTGCACCTCCCTTTGGATTGACAAAGACCTTGGGCCTGAACTACTAAGCCCAGACGGCTGAGCTTCTTTTCCCCACCCCACTTTTGTTGTTCACCCCCCTTGGTTTTTTATTAAGTTTTAGTTTTTGTTTTAGTTAATTAAATATTAATTAGAACTTAAAACTTTTCTTAGTAACTAATTTTAGAACTTGATTAGAGTTTTTTTAGTTAGATTAATTTTAGATTTAATTTTTCTTTAGAATTAGTTTTCTTTTAATTAGAAATTAACTTTAATTAACTTTAATATTAGTTCTCTTTTTAGATTATTTTTCTTTGCTTAGAATTTAATCTTGCTTGATTAGCATTTTATTCCTCACTTGGATAATTTTTGTTAACTTTTAATCTTGCTTTTAATTAGCACTTCATTTTAGTTTGGATATTCTTGATTAATTTTCGATTAATTCGTGATTACTCTTTTTCAACTTTTTCACTATTTCTCATCCCATGGATCTCAAGACTTGATTAAGTCTTGGATTTTTTTTCCTTTAGAGCTACCTAGTCCAACTTAATTTTTGATTAAGCTTGGAGTAGGATTAGCATTAGGTTTTAGGTAGTCTTTTCTCCTAAACCTCACTAACCATAGGACATTCATGCATGATAACATTAGGACCCTTAGTGTCCCTTTAGAGTTTCCTTTGCGTTTTCTCTCTTCTCATCTCAAAATAAAAGTAAAAAATACTTAATAAAGGTTAGCGTGTATTGCGTTCGAGCCTTAAGTGTAGGAAATGAAGAACGAGGGGCCCCCCTCCTCTTCTAGAGTGTTTAGCATACGTTCCATTTGGGTGCGACCATGCGACGCACTCGTTCCCGCATGATAGACTTTGGTGCAATACAAGTTACAAATAACTGTAAAAAACACTTCTGTCTAAAAAACTTCAAACAAACAGTAACGTCTTTCCTTCGGGAATTCTCTTCTCATCTCACTCACTCTCAGCGCACGAACGTGCTCCTACTCGTTCTCTTGCAAGACGGTAACCCCTAAGCCTCCATACAGCAAGCTGCAACACCTGAGCTAGAACGTAAGTCGTTCCCTAAAAAACACAAACAATCCATCCCTAGTGAGGGGAACTACGTCGCTCTGATTCTCATGCTCCCGATGAGATACGTAGGCAGTGGGGTAGGGCCCATGTGAGCACTTCTTTTATTTTCCCTACATTTGTTTCTCTTTCTCTCTCCCTTTCTTTTCTGGTTCTCCAGCCAGCAGTTCCTTTTCCTTTCTAGTAGCAGCGGAGCTCCAGTTGACGACACCCTTTGATCCAGACAAGAAAGCGTAGATCCCATCGGGTACGATGGACGCGTGGGGGTGTTAATACCTTCCCTGCGCGTAACCGACTCCCGAACCCAGTTCTCTTGGTCGCAAGACCATGCTCTTCCCTTTCTCTTCAAGTTTATGCGGTGTTTCCTTTCCCTCTCTTGGGATAAATACATTTTGCTGGCGACTCTGTTTTCCGCGCCACTCTCGCATTTGTACCGTTGGATGTGAATCTTTCGGGAGCGACAGCTGGCGACTCTGCTGGTCCATCCCCTTTAGCGAGTCAATCCTAGCGCTTATTTATTTCTCTCATCAGGTGTTTTTCTGTGGTGCTTTGCTTTGTTGTATATTACTGTATTACTGTTTACTGTATTTTTGCTTTAATGCTTTAATGTTTTTACAGCTTTTATTGCATTGCATTTCATTTTATTACTGTCATACTGGATATTGCTGTGCTGTTCTGCTGCTGGTTTTTTCTGTTTGTAGGGTGGGCTAGATTCATGAGAGAAAAGCCCAATACCCAGGCTTAAGCATACACTTATGATTAGTGTGGAAAGTAGTGTGACTTCTTTGGCATTTGGCCAGACGAAGTATACATGAAAACTCCACATCCAGACGAGGTTTTCTTGGTAATATTTTATCCTGTTCATTTGGGGCAGACGATGGAATATAACCTGGAAAAACTGTCGACTCTGGCGACCATTTCCCGAGAACTCAGTAACGGCACTCCTCCCGAGATGTGATAATGGCAGACCACGCTCTGTGGCAAATCCATTACGCTTCTCGATCCGAGGACCCAATACTGGGAACTTGCTATAGGGTTTCCTTTTGGAAAGGAATCAGTGGAAGCACTCCTCGATTGGCGATAGTACTGTACCCCGAGGGATGAATGTACTATTACTTCTCGACCTCAGTGCCAAAATTGAAGACTTGCCATAGGATGTTTTCTTTTGAGGGGAATCAGTTGAGGCCTCCTCGATTGGTGATGATGCCAAACCAGAAACAGTGAATGTATCATCATTTCTCGACCTGAAAGCCCGGGATATTGAGGATCCTCGCCTTTTTTAGAACCCACATGTGAGAGGGGCGGGTGGTTACAGGTTTGCAGGTAACCTTGACTTTCATCCTACTCGGTATTCTGGTTTTCCTATCAGTGTGGGCTCATCAGCCTGGTATTATGGCATCATGATTATTCTGACTATCCCAGTATTCTGATCAGGTCGGTGCTTTGATTATGCCGATATTCTGGCCTTCTAGTATTCTGATTATGCCGATATTCTAGTATTCCGGTATTCTGATTATTCTGGCACCCTGGTATTCTGGTATTCTGATTATGCTGATATGCTGGTTATTCTGGTATTCTGGTTATTCGGATATTTTGGTATTCCGGTATTCTCTTCAGAGCAGACCTGTGAACTTATCTATTCAGCAGCACAGCAGTATTGAGCATTGTGGCACCTTGATCCCATGTCTGTTGCATCTGCATCATCATCTTCGCATACATGTTCTTATACTTCCAAGGGACGTTAACTTTGAGACTTGCTGCTGAGCATTTCCATCCATTTCTTGTGGTTTGTAAAACAAATTTGAATCAAAACATAATGATTCCTTGGAAATATTCGAACATGGCATTCTCATACTCATACGCATAACAGGTGTTTCGGAGCGGATTTCTCATTCTGACTTGGTACGATCTTCAGGACAGCCAGCTTGACCTGCCACCACTACTCTGCTTGTGATAATCAGAGGATAGCCATGGAACAACTCCGTGCAGAAATGACCGAAATGAAGATTCAGATGGGGCAATTTATGGGGAAGATGCAAGCTTTGTTTCAAGACCAGAAAGTGCTGAAGTAAGAGGTCAACCAGATGAAAATTCAGATGGGCTTGGACATGGAAATTTTGAATATGGTGATAAAAATGGAAACCAGTCATGTGCTTCCTGCTACAAAAGCTCTTACTCCTCCCATCTCTGTGGGGTTTGCTCTAGATCACAGATTGCCTCGGGAATCCCCTCCACCAACTGAAGTTTCAGAGATTTCTCCTCGGCAATCACTTCCTGCTCTCCAAGAGGATCCTAAGCCAGAGAGGCCTAAGAGGAAGTTTGATCCCATTCCAATGCGTATGCGCAGTTGCTTTCTTATCCGCTTGAGCTCAAACTAGTTGAACGTGTTAGTGGGGGACCCCTTTCAACAAAGATTCCTTTGGGACCTAATGCAAATGTCAGATGTGAGTTCCACTCTGGGGCACCTGGTCACCATGTTGAGAATTATACCAGGTTCAAGCATAAAGTCCAGGAGATCATTGACGCAGGGGCAATCAAGTTTACGTCAGTTAGCACTGGTAAACAAAGTGATGTTACCCCTACTGTTGCAAAAGAATTGGGGACTCTTTCCTTTTCCAGAGGATCCACCTCACGCCATGTATCTCTTCCACAACCTGGTGCTTCAGAAGTTCTACGTCAGCAACCCTTGTTTGGGTCCAGTGTGGAAAAGAAAAAACAGGGGCAGGTTGGACGCCCAAATCAACATCAGCAGCAGAAGCAACTCAAACCGAGAAGGCCCAAGAGGATATTTGACACTATTCCTATCCCTTATAGTCAGTTGTTTGCTCGTCTGCTCAAGAACTCTCTGATCCAGCTGAGAAATGCCGCGCCAGTGCCATACCCTATCCCTCCGGCCTTTGACATGAACGCTAGCTGTGAGTTCCATTCAGGAACGTTTGGGCACACAATCGACGACTGTTATGCGTTCCAGCACAAGGTGCAAGACTTGATCGACTCAAAGATCATCACGCCAGATGGTACCGCTTAGGATTGAAGCTTCTTTGTCAGGGTAAGCACCAGATTGCAAGAGCGTCATCAGAAGCAATAAGTCCAGACGGAGTCAAGTCTCCTCAACAATGGCAATCATTAGTTTCTTTATTACATTTTCATACGTAGCTTTCCTTTGTTTGTTTAAACATTTGTCTGCATGTAAAAAAAACTTGTTTGTGTTTGAATGTGGATTTTAATGCAATGATGTGCTGTTCTTGAAGTATCTCACCTTTATGCACTCATGTCATGTTTATATGCACTGCAATACCAACTTTCTTGCTCCAACTCTTTGAGGGAGGATGATGAAATAAGAACGCAGATTTCTAATGGTACGCCTTCAGATAAAACCCTATTAAGGATGTACAGGCATTGTTTCTAATTCACAAACACTGGAGAGATAAGGAGATAGACCTTTGTCAACCCCTTTGAGCATAGTAGTAGGAGTTCTTTCTGAAAACGAAAAACCCTCAATTTTAACCCAGGGGCAGGGTAGGCGTCAGTTAGTTTGACCAAGTGTTCAACTTTCAGAAGGAGTGTACATCTGAGGATCCATTACCTTCCATTCCACTATCAAGAGGTTAAGAGGTGTAGAACCACAATGGTTACTCCTCACCAACCGAAGAGTGAAACAGTCACAACCCTTTCAAACAAGTAAGGCAAAACGGTGTCACACGACTTGTTCAAAAAAAAAGAAAAAAAAGAAAAAAGAAAATGCCTGCTAAGTCGAAAAACTTGGAAGCAAGTGACTTAGGCAAAAGTTAAGGAGTTCCACTGGACTTCAAAGTTGAAAACTCAAAAGAGTCAGTCCAGGCAAAAATTAGGGAACAAAAAGCAAAAGAATGAGAAAGCAAAAAGCCAAAAGGATTACAAAGACAATCCTCGATAAGAACAAAGTCGTGTGACTACAGACACAAAAGACAAAAGGGGTGACTGTTGATCTAAAACCTCATCAGGTCTCGAACCACCAATTGCATAGATTCCCTAGAAATCGGGAAACCTTTTGAGAGACGAGCGCTTGTGTCAAATTAGCTGAACATAGGACTGGAGAATATCATGAAGAGTGGGTAGGTACCAATAAACTTTGAGCCATAAATTCTTTTTTCTCAAAACCATGAACCAGGCCACGTTACAACCCTTAAAAGTCCTAATTGAAACAGGGTTTAGTCTGAAGGCGTACTTCAACGAGACATCGTTCCTGACTCCCATGAGTTGTGCTAATAAGATTTTTGTTGGTGTTGCATGTGCGTATTGCTTTTCTTTCAAAAAAAGTGTCGTAACTCGGTTGTGCGACATATGTTCAATAAGGACTTCAAGGATAACATGAGTGTTGCATTATATTTGTCATTCTCAGAATAAATATTTTCTGCTTGCATACATTTGTTTGACAACAAAGAAGCTTACATGTTGAACATCAGTCGAGAAGCTTAAACTGGCCAAGTTGAGGTGCCTGAGACTCTAGAGGACATGTTACTGAAAGATTATGTGGGAAAAAGGCGTTCCCAGCCATTTGTGTTGAGATGTAACCAATCTGGGACAATCACACCCAAAAATCTCTTCAAAATGTAGCCAAGCTGGGGCATTCAAGTTGAGAAGGTCTTTTCAGAGTACAATCAACCATGGGGCATTCATATTGAGAAAATTTCTTCGAACTGGGGCAATTATGTCGAGATCTGATAAATCTCTCCACAAGCATGTAAACTGGGGCAATCACGTCGAGATTTGGTAAATCTCTCGAAGACTAGTCGGTCAGAGACAAATGTACTGCAAGGCTTGTACTGGGGCAGGTTACTTCAAGGGCGCGAGAAGTTTTTCCCTTCAGAACACAGTCAATCAATAGCACCTCCGCAAGGTTCAGAATACTATGGCAGAACATCTCAGGTCATTACGAACCCTCTTGGGGTGGTTTACTTCACGAATCATGGGACAGTTATGCCCAGACCAGACACATCTCTAAGAGTTTGAAAACCCTGGGGCATGGTTGAACGCTAGGTTTTCTGTAAAATCCTCTTGATGATTAGTTCAAGTAGACCCTGTGATCTGGGGCAAGGTGGAGAGTTAAAGGAACTGTGTTTCGCTCTTGACAATCAGCACTGAGCTATTCCCAGTGTGGGACTTTTGGAGTCTTTTCCCTCCAGCAAAGAGCTAGAGGGTATCTTTTTCCAGCAAGGTGTGGGAATTGTTATTCCTCCCCAAGCCAACAACTTCTCAGCAGGAAGGCTATTCTTGGAGGTAGTCATCCCCAGCATATTTACAGAGCTTCATGATCCCCAACAGCGTTGTCAAAAGGGTAGTATTGTATCCTATTCAATACTTCCAACAGCTACAAGCTTTTATGTGTTGATAACGGTTGTAAACTCCCTAGTAGAGTTGCTTCGCGCGCCTTACAGTTAATGTTCAAGACTCAGTGAGTGTCCAGGAGTTTGGAGATTTCGAATCTTCTATAAAATCCTCTTGGGACGTTTCCCTATATCAGATTTGTATCTTGGGGCAAAAGCAAGTGGTTGACCATCTCAAGTATGGAGCGTCATGAAATTCCCCGGCAGGAGTATTCCAGATCTATTATCCCTAACAGAGTGGCCTCCCAACTACTGCATCCTAGCTCAAGTCTCGGTATTAGTTTAAGAGGTGGAAGATGTCGGATCTTCTGTAAAATTCTCTTAAGAAACATTCCCTGGCATGAGACACTTTGAAGTGATTCTCCCTAGTAGAGTTTGTTGTAAACCTAGTTCCCCAGTAGAGTTTGAAGAGGCGTGGTCTTCTGTAAAATCCTCTCAAGGGACATCTCCCCAGCAGAGTTTGTTGTAAGCTCATTAATCTTCAACGGAGTTCTATGGTTATAGTTATTCCCCAAGCAGACTGGTTCAGATGATGCCTCCCCAGCAAAGTTATCTTTTCCTACAGTAGCCTTAATAGGTTTGTCAGGGCAGTGCCCAGATCAGGAGGTCAGGTCAATTTGTCTTCTCCAGTACGGTTTGCGACCGCGAGGTCAATCCAGCTAGTTATTCCCAGCAGAGTCGCCAGCTATCGCGCCCAAAAGATTCGCATCCAACGGTACAAACGCGAGAGTGGCGCGGAAAACAGAGTCGCCAGCAATGTGTATTTATCCCAAGAGAGGGAAAGGAAACACCGCATAAACCTGAAGAGAAAGGGAAGAGCATGGTCTTGCGACCAAGAGAACTGGGTTTGGGAGTCGGTTACGCGCAGGGAAGGTATTAGCACCCCCACGCGTCGATCGTACCCGATGGGATCCACGCTTGCTTGTCTCGATCAAAGGGTGTCGTCAACTGGAGCTCCGCTGCTACTGGAAAGGAAAAGGAACTGCTGGCTGGAGAACCGAAAAACGAAGGGAGAGAGAAAGATAAACAAATGTAGGGAAAATAAAAGAAGTGCTCGCATGAGCCCTACCCCACTGCCTATGTATCTCAACGGGAGCATGAGAATCAGAGCGACGTAGTTCCCCTCACTAGGGATGGATTGTTTATGTTTTTTAGGGAACGACTTACGTTCTAGCTCAGGTGTTGCAGCTCCCTGTATGGAGACTTAGGCGTTACTGTCTTGCAAGAGAACGAGTAGGAGCACGTTCGTGCGCTGAGAGTGAGTGAGATGAGAAGAGAATCTCCGAAGGAAAGACGTTACTGTTTGTTTGAAGTTTTTTAGACAGAAGTGTTTTTTACAGTTATTTGTAACTTGTATTGCACCAAAGTCTATCATGCGGGAACGAGTGAGTCGCATGGTCGCACCCAAATGGAACGTATGCTAAACACTCTAGAAGAGGAGGCGGGACCCCTCGTTCTTCATTTCCTACACTTTAGGCTCGAACGCAATACACGCTAACCTTTATTAAGTATTTTTTACTTTTATTTTGAGATGAGAAGAGAGAAAACGCAAAGGAAACTCTAAAGGGAGACTAAGGGTCCTAATGTTATCATGCATGGATGTCCTATGGTTAGTGATGTTTAGGAGAAAAGACTACCTAAAACCTAATGCTAATCCTACTCCAAGCTTAATCAAAAATTAAGTTGGACTAGGTAGCTCTAAGGGAAAAAAAATCCAAGACTTAATCAAGTCTTGATATCCATGGGATGAGAAATAGTGAAAAAGATGAAAAAGAGTAATCACGAATTAATCGGAAATTAATCAAGAATATCCAAACTAAAATGAAGTGCTAATTAAAAGCAAGATTAAAAGTTAACAAAAATTATCCAAGTGAGGAATAAAATGCTAATCAAGCAAGATTAAATTCTAACCAAAGAAAATTAATCTAAAAAGAGAACTAATATTTTAGTTAATTAAATATTAATTAGAAATTAAAACTTTTCTTAGTAACTAATTTTAGAACTTGATTAGAGTTTTTTTAGTTAGATTAATTTTAGAATTAATTTTTCTTTAGAATTAGTTTTCTTTTAATTAGAAATTAACTTTAATTAACTTTAATATTAGTTCTCCTTTTAGATTAATTTTCTTTGCTTAGAATTTAATCTTGCTTGATTAGCATTTTATTCCTCACTTGGATAATTTTTGTTAACTTTTAATCTTGCTTTTAATTAGCACTTCATTTTAGTTTGGATATTCTTGATTAATTTCCGATTAATTCGTGATTACTCTTTTTCATCTTTTTCACTATTTCTCATCCCATGGATCTCAAGACTTGATTAAGTCTTAGATTTTTTTCCCTTAGAGCTACCTAGTCCCACTTAATTTTTTATTAAGCTTGGAGTAGGATTAGCATTAGGTTTTAGGTAGTCTTTTCTCCTAAACCTCACTAACCATAGGACATCCATGCATGATAACATTAGGACCCTTAGTCTCCCTTTAGAGTTTCCTTTGCGTTTTCTCTCTTCTCATATCAAAATAAAAGTAAAAAATATTTAATAAAGGTTAGCGTGTATTGCGTTCGAGTCTGAAGTGTAGGAAATGAAGAACGAGGGGTCCCCCCTCCTCTTCTAGAGTGTTTAGCATACGTTCCATTTGGGTGCGACCATGCGACTCACTGGTTCCCGCATGATAGACTTTGGTGCAATACAAGTTACAAATAACTGTAAAAAACACTTCTGTCTAAAAAACTTCAAACAAACAGTAACGTCTTTCCTTCGGGAATTCTCTTCTCATCTCACTCACTCTCAGCGCACGAACGTGCTCCTACTTATCCTCTTGCAAGACGGTAACGCCTAAGTCTCCATACAGCGAGCTGCAACACCTGAGCTAGAACGTAAGTCGTTCCCTAAAAGCACAAACAATCCATCCCTAGTGAGGGGAACTACGTCGCTATTATTCTCATGCTCCCGATGAGATACGTAAGTAGTGGGGTAGGGCCCATGCGAGCACTTCTTTTATTTTCCCTACATTTGTTTCTCTTTCTCTCTCCCTTCCTTTTTCGGTTCTCCAGCCAGCAGTTCCTTTTCCTTTCCAGTAGCAGCGAAGCTCTAGTTGACGACACCCTTTGATCGAGACAAGCAAGCATGGATCCCATCGGGTACGATGGACGCGTGGGGGTGCTAATACCTTCCCTGTGCGTAACCGACTCCCGAACCCAGTTCTCTTGGTCGCAAGACCATGCTCTTCCCTTTCTCTTCATGTTTATGCGGTGTTTCCTTTCCCTCTCTTGGGATAAATACACATTGTCGTCGACTCTGTTTTCCGCGCCACTCTCGCGTTTGTACCGTTGGATGCGAATCTTTCGGGAGCGACAAGAACATGTGAAGAATTTGTCAAAGCTATTCGAGCGTCTGAGAAAATACAAACTCCGCATGAATCCCAACAAATGTACATTTTGTGTTCGCTCAGGAAAGCTCTTGGGATTCATCATTAGCCAAAAATGAATTGAGGTTGATCCCGACAAAATCAAGGCCATTCAAGAAATGCATGCTCCAAAGACTGAAAATCAAGTAAGAGGATTTTTGGGACGTCTGAATTACATCTCAAGATTCATATCTCTCATGACCGCAACATGCCCACCAATCTTCAAACTACTCAGAAAGAACCAAACCTATGTATGGACAGAGGATTGCTAAAAGGATTTCGACGACATCAAATAATGCCTGCTGAATCCACCGATTCTGTCTCCTCTAGTGGAAGGAAGACCACTGATCATCTACTTAACAGTCTTGGAAGACTCCATGGGTTATGTGCTTGGTCAACAAGACGAAACAAAAAGAAAAGAATCTTCCATTTATTACTTAAGCAAGAAATTCAAAGACTGTGAAACTCGATACACTATGCTCGAGAAAACTTGTTGCGCTCTGGCTTGGGCAGCTAAACGTCTTTGCCAGTACAAGATTTGTCACACTACTTGGTTAATCTCTGAAATGGATCTGATCAAGTACGTCTTTGAAAAGCCTGCTTTAACAGGAAGGATTGCCCGTTGGCAGATGTTCTTGTTAGAATACGACATCGAGTACCATGCTCAAAAAACCGTCAAAGGAAGTATTTTAGCCGATCATTTTGCTCATCACCCGATTGACGATCAAGAAATGATCAAATTTGACTTCCCAAATGAAGATGTAATGTACCTGAAAATGAAAGATTGCGATGAACCGCTACCAAGCTAAGGGCCAGAGCCAGGTTCCCAATGGGAACTAATATTCGACGAAGCTGTCAACGCTTATGGAAATGGAATTAGGGCAATGATCGTTACACCTCAGGGTACCCATGTTCCTTTCACTGCCAGATTGGCATTCAAATGTACAAACAACGGGGCTAAATATGAAGCTTGCATCATGGGCCTCGAAGAAGCTATCGACTTAAGGATAAAGAACTTGGATGTGTTTGGAGACTCAGCCCTGGTTATAAATCAGATCAAAGGAGAGTAGAACACATATCAATTAGGATTGATTCCTTACAAAGACTACGCAAGAAGGTTGTTACTCTTCTTCAACAAGATTGAGTTTCATCATGTTCCTCGTGAAGAAAACTACATGGATGACGCACTAGCTACTCTATCCTCCATGATTAGTGTGAGTTGATGGAACGACGTACCCAGGATCAACATAATGCACCTTGATAGGCCTGCTTATGTATTTGAGTTGAAGCAGCCATATATGATAAACCATGGTATCACGATATCAAATGCTTCATTCAAAGACAGGAATACCTGCCTGGGGCATCAAGAAAAGTTAGGAAGACTTTAGAAGATTGGCTGGCAACTTCTTCCTAAACAATGATATACTGTACAAGAGAAACTTCAACATTGTTTTGCTCAGATGCATAGACAAACACGAAGCAAACATGTTAATGAAAGATATTCACAAAGGATCCTTTGGCACTCATCGCAATGGACACACAATGGCAAGAAAAATTCTGAGAGCAGGATATTATTGGCTGACAATGAAATCCGATTGTTACAAGTACATGAGGAAATGTCACAAGTATCAGATATACGCCGACAAAATCCATATACCACCGACGCATCTCAAAGTTCTTTCTTCTCCATGGCCCTTTTCTATATGGGGAATCAACATGATTGGCATGATTGAACCCAAAGCTTCAAACGGACATCAGTTCATCCTAGTAGCCATTGATTAATTCACCAAATGGGTCGAAGCAGTATCATACACCAATGTGACTAGGCAAGTAGTGGTCCGATTTATCAAGAACAATCTCATATGCCGTTACGGTGTTTCAAGCCAGATAATTACGGATAGTGGATCGAACCTGAATAACAAGATGATGAAAGAGTTGTATGCTGAGTTCAAGATTGAACACCATAACTCATCTCCCTACCAGCCTAAAATTAATGGAGTGGTAGAAGCAGCCAGCAAAATGTCAAGAAGAGCATTCAGAAGACGGTCGTAATGTACAAAGATTGGCATGAGATGCTACCATTTGCTCTTCACGGTTATCGCACATTTGTCCGCACTTCAACAGGGGCAACCCTTTTCTCTCTAGTATATATCATGGAGGCAGTATTCCCCATATAAGTAGAGATCCCATCAATAAGAGTATTGATGGAAGCTAAGCTAACAGAAGCTGAATGGTGTCAAAATTGATACGATGAACAAAACCTAATTGAAGAAAAGAGAATGACGACTTTATGCCATGGTCAGTTATATCACCAAAGAATGAAGAAAGCTTTTGACAAAAAGGTCTGACCTCATGTCTTTAGAGAAGGAGACCTCGTGCTCAAGAAGATACAATCATTTCTCATTGATTCCAGGGGAAAATGGACTCTGAATTACGATGGCCCCTATGTTTTTAAGAAAACCTTTTCAGGCGGTGCCTTGAGACTCACAACCATGGACGGAGAGGAGTTTACCTACCCCACAAATGTTGATGTAGTCAAGAAATACCTCGCCTAAATGAAAAAAAATGATGAAAAAAAACGTCTCGTTGGACTGAAAACCCAAAAGGGCGGTCCAGGCAAAAATTAGAGACATAAGCAATGATCATCCCGATGGATTGAAAACCTGAAAGGGAAATCTAGGCAAAAGTTAGGGATTCATGGCAAGTAACTGCGTTCAATAAGATTGGCTCCTGAAATTCTGGCATAGCAGATAGCAGATGTCCTAACACATGTCAAGACATTGTTCTGCATAATTTTTAAACAAGGAACAGAACAACAAACTGATATCCAAAATATCAGTAACTACAGAGAGACAGATGTTTCAACATCTGTTATAATATGTTAATCAAAATTGAACTGTAAATTGCAGAATGATAAACAACACATAATATGATAACCCAGTTCAGTGCAAATCACCTACATCTAGGGGCATACCAAGCCAAGAACAAGAATCCACTATCAGTAGTATAGTTTTATGTAAACAACTGTTGGTTTATAGTAAACACCGAGGTTTACCTATCACTACCCAATGAAAACTTTATCTAAGAACTCCATCCTAGATAAGAGAAGCCCATCTCACTCCCTAAATCACACCCTGTGATTATCTAACAATTACAACAACTGTATCATCCTATTGAAAGAAACCCCTTTCAATACAAAGTTCAGTCAAGCATCCTTGATTAACAAGTTAACTTGGATTTGCTTATAAGCTTCATCCAAGAACAATATTCAGTTGGATGATTTCTTGATCCACGTTCTGATTGCTCCTTAAATCTTCGAACTGATCTGCAAACTTTCTGCTATTAGTAACGAACATGATGTCCTAACATCGTGTTGGGACATCTTATCTGACATGTCTTTTATAAGCAGAATTCTTCTTTGTTGTTGGAACATCTTGTACAACAACTTGTTTTACCAAAATTTGCTCAAATATTTAGACTCTTCAATCTCCCCCTTTTGACAAGTTTTGGCTCAAACTCCTTTTGCACAATAAACCCAGGATGCTCCAAAGAGAGTATAAAGTCCCGAAGTCATTTCAGTCGGCAGCTTACACTCTTCTCATGAGGAAGCAGACTGCTACATCAGATAACTCAGAACACAGAACACGACTGTGTTCATAACTCAGATCACAGGACACGAGTAAAGATTCAAAACATATAGGAAACATGAGACTCAGGTAGAATGTCAGAACATTCTGTCCAACATCCTTGCAAATCAACTTCTCCTGTACTTTTCTCCCCCTTTTTAGCCAAAAATTGACAAACATGTCCAAGACAGGACCAAACCCAGCTGGAACACACCCAAAAGCTGATAAATTTCATGAATACTCAGCACAACGAAAGAACCACCTGAGATACGAAGAAGCCGAATCCCCCTTTATATATCCGACCCAATTTCATAGGATGTAACGAACCACTGAAAATAACGCAAGTCAATTCTAGACGAACAGTTAATGAGGAATGAAACTTCCAAAGAAAAATGTGCACCGACCAAAACTCTTTTGACTGTTTCTTCTTTCAAGGGGAACCGTCCAAGGAATGTCCATGTCTTAAGACACGTGTTTAACACACGTCTTTAAGCCACATTCTCTCCACCGTCCAAATTAGCTAAATAAAACGTACCCACATGACTTAAATAATTTCCTGACGCCTTGTCAGACTTTGTTTAGTCCACCTGAAGCATAGTCACCATCCCTTTCAACAGGCCCCAAGAATAATCCTTTCAACCAGAAGACCAAGAATAACTGACCAAGATGTTTAGACATTTCTTTAAATATCTCTCAGTTAGCAGCAAAGACTCTCAAAAGACCTTATCTGCTTCTGCAGAGAAAAATAAATTCTCTCAGAAACAAGCAATGACTCCTAGAATACTCCTAAGGTACTTATATCACTTCTAATTCAATTCATTGACACCAATGACAGAATCAGAATAACTTGATAAGTTCACCTAGAACTTATACCAGTAGAGTAATGTCACGATATCTCATCTGACATATCATCCTCACCTGAGGCAATCTATCACAAATTGCTTGAAACCACAGACAATCTTGATAACCAACTGTACTACTGCAGTAATATATCCATAACAGAAGTCTAACTCCCCCTGTCATAGATAACTAGAGCTCATTTGCAAGAAGAACACCCTAAATGAATGGAAAACATAAGACGCATCTTCATGTCTTCAAGAGCGCACTCTCTGTTCAATACACCTACTGAATGCATTCACCTAATGCTTGATCCTCAAGCAATCCATGAACCACATAGTACATTTAACAGACATAAGTTCTCCCCCTATCTTTCTCAAATGATGCTTCTTCAGCAAGAAGCACTCAAAATCACTACATAATATCCCATGACAACTTCATGATCATATAGTTAGAGTACCAGGAACGCATCCTTGTACCACAACCCACAAACTCTTGGATTGAGAACAAAACACCATTGATCCCTCTCGTCCAAAAACCATTCAAACACCATAGGAATTCCTCCTAAATTCTCATGTATATATATATATATATATCCTTGTTCCCTGAGATACAACCCAATTGAATCTGGAATGTTTCGCATTCCTCAAAGAGACATGCAGAGCCCCTTAGTTTGCTAGATCGCCCAGACGTTCTTCACACTTGAAGGACATTAAACACATGCTCCAGAAATCCTCAGCTTATTTGCTCCATAAGCACCAAACTGATCCACTTCTCTCTAGCATGACTTGTAGCAGAAGAAACCACCTCTCCACAAGTATTCTAACTTCAGTGAGAGTCAATCTTCTAGATAAACACCCCATGATCCAAGGCAGTCTTCAATCTATTATTCTCCCATATGATAAGATATAACACCTCTAATTCAACTGGTGAATATCAGTTACCATATTGTGAACACATCAGAATCCAGACCTTCATGCAATCAACCCATGATCCACTTCAGTCTGATACCACATTCACATCAAACTTCCAAGACAGTCATTTACTCATCATTCTCTCGTATGACAAGATAAATACTTCTTAGATACGATGTGAGTGTTAAGTTCCACACACAGAACTTAGAATCCTACTCCAAGGATAACTAACCCAGATGATGTTCTAACATCAGTTAGGACATCCTTCACATATCACAGACACCAACCAACATGGTTCTTGATATGTCCACCACTGGACTTACTATCTGCAGAGTAATCCTACTGAAGATCTTCAGACAACACTGTGCCACCATCTTAATGAATAAGAACTCCAGACAACCACAGAGAGAAATAAACTCTCATCCACCAAAAGAAGGTAATCTTCCATAATCACCTTAAAACTTCTACCACAAACTCCAAGAAAGAACTGAACCAGAACCTCCTTAAGTCTTCAACCAACTACCCTTCTGTCCAAGGGTAATTTGTTCCAAGCCCCCTGCTTGAATGTACGATAAAGATCAACCAAATGCCACAGTTTGGTTAATCTTAGCTTTTCTTCAGAGTTTCAGAAAACCTTCTGATCCACCAATGAAACCTAATCTTCAAGTTACTTAATCTACTTACTCTATAGCAAGCCATCTTGGATACATCAATCCTTAGACATGTAACATCTTCTCCTTCCCACAGCTCCCGCAAACTGCATGAGATAGACCTTTTTGAATCATTAATTCCATTTATTTCTGAGAAGATCAACTTATCTTACGATGATGCGCCACAACATCAACTAAGACCCAGAAGTTTCTGCTTTATGTCATGACATCTGATCAGACATTCAGTTGAGGAATTCAGCCCTTCCTTCTGCCACTTAGAAGAGTCCCCTCCCTATAACAGAACAAGAGTTCCATGTTCTCATAGACTTGATTCAACAACCAAGTTTGAGTAGACAACCTCCATCCTGCTTAATCATATCACAGGTATTCAATTCAAGCTCACACCTTGATGAATATCTGCTTCACAACTCCAAAGAACTCAAACGTGCCAAGTCTGATTCTTCAAGAAAGAAGTAGTCAAGGACTACACCACAACTATACCAAAGGAATGCCACTTTCCTTAAGTAGAGTAATCTGCAGAAAGTCAGCGATAACTGTCACTTATCCTAGACCTCCAAGATAAGCAAGATCACGTGCTCCTCTGTACCTAGATCAGCATCACCATATTCTGGACAAGTCTCTTGCCAGGACAATTTCCAGATAAGCATTAGATGCTTCTAGTAACAATTGGAACACACCTGTTACACTCCAATACTCCTAGATCAGAAATAAACTGATCCAAGATATATTCATCAAGATTATGATGTCTTCTTCTTCATCTTCAACAAAACCATTGTCTAGACCAGTTTCTTGCTAGGAAACTCTCCAGAAATCAGATGCTTCTGCCACACTTGACTAAAGCAGATTCTTAGGTCAACACCCAAGAGAAATAGATCCAAAAGCGTATGCAGTACCCCTCCCATGATTCTGCGCAAACCCTGATGAAGAGATGTTTCAACATCTTGTTGAACATCAACAATCTTGAACTTCAAATACAAGAATAATCAATTAAATACTTGTGAATATCACAAATAGCAATTGATCTTAAATCCTTGTTCAATAACCCTGTTTCACTATTGAAGCCATGCTCCAACATATCGCTCCATGAACACTAATCAAGTATTTACTCTTTGCAAGTGTCTTCAATGTGTTGAGATACCAAGGCTGCCACCTTTGACTCAAGTAACTAAGATTCTTTCTTAACGAACCCTATTTACCTCAACCCTTTTGAGATCTCCATTCAGATTGGATTCGTCCTCAGGAATAAGAAAGATGAATCCTTCCTTGCACTTTTGGATGGTGAAAATAAATCACCTCCACTTTCTTCAAAATTTATGTTTCACAGAAACACCCTCTAGTCAGAAGAGTAACTAGAAAACTCTAGATGCACGACTGAGATGCCTTTATGAGTGGACTTGAGGGAATTCTCAAGTATCTTTGACAACTTAGCCAGAAAATAATTTATCAAATTCCTAGAGTAAGAACTTGATAAGTCCAATCTCAACTCAACTTATCTTCAAACTGACTTCAGGATACAAGATGGATCCAACCTTCCAAGTACCAAGTCACCATAACAGACATCAACCAACACCTCTATCCATTCCATCGCTCCCGACTTTGGAATGAAAAGATGCTGATATCTTCAAAAGAAGAAGCCGACAATTGAGATCTTCCACCATATGTCTTCAGTAACAATTCTAGAATCCCAAAAATACCAGAGTTCTACCATCAGAAACATATGCAGCGGAACCACCAAGGAACAAATTCAACATGCCCTAATAAGATGTCATAACATCTTATAAGACACCCCAACAAGAGAACTAGCCACTTCTCCTGCAGTTGTTGTAGAACCTCATCAGAAAACATGAACAACCACCAAGTTGTTACCTTTAATCCAGAACATCCATCCCATCCATTAATACCCTTGAGTATATATGAGTGAATGATCTGATGTCCAAAACTCCTCCTTGTTTAAAACGCCAGAAAGTAGCTCCCAAAGATCTCATCTAGAAACAGACAGGATGCCTGCTCTGATATCAATTGAAATTCTGGCATAGCAGATAGCAAATGTCCTAACACATGTCAAGACATTGTTCTGCATAATTTTTAAACAAGGAATAAAATAGAAAATTGATATCCAGAATATCAGTAACTGCAGAGAGACAAATGTTTTGACATTTGTTAGAACATGTTAATCAAAGCTGAACTGTAAATTCCAGAATGATAAACAACACAAAATATGATAACCCAGTTCGGTGCAAATCACCAACATCTGGGGGCATACCAAGCTAGGAAGAAGAATCCATTATCAGTAGTATTGTTTTATGTAAACAACCGTTGGTTCACAGTAAACATCCAGGTTTACCTATCACTACCCAATGAAAACTTTATCTAAGAACTCCATCCTAGATAAGAGAAACCCATCTCACTCCCTAAATCACACCCTGTGATTATCTAACAGTTACAACAACTGTATCATCCTATTGAAAGACACCCCTTTAAATACAAAGTTCAGTCAAGCATCCTTGACTAACAAGTTAACTTGGATTTTCTTAAAAGCTTCATCCAAGAACAATACACGATTCATTACCTACAGGTTTCTGAATCTGTACAAATACCTATGTCTTCCACAATGTATCAAATCGATATAGAGGGAGACTTCAAAGAGAAACCTACGTCTCTCAAAACCTAAACCCTACTTTACAAAATAGGATTCCTAAGTCTATGTCATTCTCTCTCTTTGTTCTGCCTTAGGTCTTGGTCTTCTTTTATAGCCTTCTGCTGCGTTGGGATTTCAATATTCTGTTGGCTGATTCCTTGATCCACGTTCTGATTACTCCTTAAATCTTGGAACTGATTTGTAAACTTTCTATTGTTAGTAACAGACACGATGTCCTAACATCGTGTTGGGACATCTTATCTGACATGTCTTCTTTAAGCAGAATTCTTCTTTGTTGTTGGAACATCTTGTACAGCAACTTGGTTTACCAAAATTTGCTCAAATATTTAGAGTCTTCAGCTCCCCAGCGGCAACATCATCTGTCAGGAAAACCTCAATCAAGGTCACCTTCAGCAGAAGCTCAAGAATATCCAGAATTCAAAGTTGGTAGAAGGGTAGTGGTCATTATGTTTCAATGTAGCCCCTTTTCCATTAAATTACCATTTTCTAAACTTTGTAATGCCACATGGAATCACGCATTAGGCTGATTACCATTCTATCAATAAAAATTTGAGCCCTTGTGCCTTTTGTTTGCAATTCTCAATTATTCTACTTTGTAAAATGACATTTTAATATGATCAAAGATTCTTGAAAAATAAAATTACTTTTGTTTTCAAAAAGGAAATTTCAAATTCAACTTCTGCTTTTAAAATAAGGATGGCAATTTCCTTTTGATTACTGAACACAAAAGGGGAATACCGACGACTTCTCTAGAAGTGATCAAACCACAAAATGCAAAATCAAAACACTCCTTATAATCAGTACACCCGAATGAAGGATCAATTGCTTCAGATGGAATGTCCCATCTGTCATCCCCGGTAGAGATTTTACCTCTGAGAACCAATGTTTGGTTTTTCTCCCCAGTAGAGTCTACCCTTAAAAAGCAAGAACGGTTTCTATCCCTAGCAGGTTTGTACCTTCGGAAACCATAACAAACACAGGAATCCCCATTCTCAAACAAGAGTACTGCCTTCAAAATCTCCAGTGATACCCCCATCTCCCAGAGTGGCCGAGTATCTAGTTGTGTTCATCACCAGTCCGTATGTCATGTCTGTCTTGCCAGCATAAGCATTTCATATATACATCATGCATAATTGATTCATATTCATATTCATATTGCATTACAATCACTTTGGTCATATTAATCCCTAAGTGATAAATGTCCTCTCTCCATTAGAGTTGTCAGTTTTCCTTTCTACGACAGATAGGACAAAATCCCAGTTCGAGTTCTTTCCTCCTCAGGAAATGTATCATCTAAACAATCTCTCTCTGGTGTACTCCTGGATTGAGATTGGTCCTTGACCACTTTGATAACTTGAACCTTTGAAAGGCAAGAAGACATTTGGATATACACCTTTGGAACTTAACTCTTCACCATTGAAGAAGATATTTTGCTTTCCCAGATTAAAGAAAATTCCCTGCAGAAGCTTCTCAACAAAAGACTCTTGGAAACATGGACATCACATCCTCCAAGAAATCTATACTAAATGGAAAACAAAGAATTCAGTTTTTGCCCTCGTAGATTTCCAAGTAAAGTCAACAAATGGCAGTCTCTCCCCGAGAAGTTTGTCCTACTTTCAAGGAAATCATCAGCACCTCAAAATTGAATTACATCTCCGAAAAAGCTTCGAAGGGAAGTAAGATATAATTTCTCCAGCAAATGGCATCTCCGACTAAGAAGTTTGCACACCTCTGCAGTTCAGACAAATGGGTACCCCTAGCAAGTCTGACATCAAATCTTTTTCCAACAAATGGCATCTCCCTAATGAATCTCGGAGAGAAGTTTGGTGAAGACCCTCTCAGATAGCTTTCCTTGTCAAGAGAATAACTCGACAAAAAGAAACTAAGACCAGTTCCATGGATGAAGACCAGGATCGAGGGGAGGTTTATTTCAAAAGAAAACTGAGACCAGTTCCGTGGCTAAAGACCTGGATCGATGGGAGGTTTATTTCAAAAGAAAACTCAGACCAGTTCTGTGGTTGAAGACTAGGATCGAGGGGAGGTTTATTTCAAAAGAAACTAAGACTAGTTCCATGGCTGAAAACCAGGATCGAGGGGAAGTTTATTTCAAAAGAAAACTGAGACCAGTTCCATGGCTAAAAACCAGGATCGAGGGGAGGTTTATTTCAAAAGAAAATTGAGACCAGTTCCATGGCTGAAGACCAAGATCGAGGGGAGGTTTATTTCAAAAGAAACTAAGACCAGTTCCGTGGCTGAAGACCAGGATCGAGCAGAGGTTTTACCCTTTTCTAAGTAGCCTTACTTAAAAAGAGAAGATGGACGAGCAAATCAGCTACCATTTATAACCACAATCAAAATTTCGGGTATTCTAATATTTAATCCTCTTTTACCTTGAATGTCCGAATGTCTTCGTCATTCACACCTTCAGGTCCAAGAAGATTAAATAGGGGCATCTGTCATACCCTAAATTTTGACCACAAGATTTCACATCATTGTGCAAATCATCACCACAATATGGATGTACCTTCATGCCTCATCAATCCTATCAAAGATTGTTGAGCATTCACCTTAACCAAGGATTAGGGTTTTTGAGCCCTCTCAGAGCATCCAAGGAAAAGATCAATCAAGGATTGACATGATCTTCAACTTGTCAAACCTCTCAAACATGCATGAAGGATTAAGAGGTCTCCCACATCAAGAATCTAACACAAAAATGCAACATCTCAAGTTGATCAAGCCTCAAGATCATCAGTGTCACCAAATTAGGGTTTTAGTCGACCAAGGCCTCCAGAGAGAAATTTTCATCTGGGCATGAGCCAATACTTCAAAACATGATTCAAGAAGTTCAAATGGTCCTCATGAGTCCATTCATAAGTTCAAAATAGCCTCAGGGGATGCATTCATCAAAAATCAGGAATTAGGGTTTTGACCTAATTCAATCCCCAAGTTGACTTTTGGAGTAAGGCATGAGCCAAGACCTAAAGAGATGCTTTAAGGACCTTAAATACATCATGTTGATCCCTTCATAAGACTAAATTGATTCAAAGAACTTGGTTCACAAGCAATGCAAGGATTCAAATTCATCTGGACCACAAACTAGGGTTTCTGAGAAAAAGTCAACCATGCCTTTGACTTTTGACCAAGACATGATCTCAAACCTTGGGACATGATTCAAGACACTCTAAAACACCTATGTAATCCATCCATTAGGTTCAATTTAGCCCAAGGACTTGGTTTCATAAAGGATCACAAAGTTCAAAATTCATCTGATATAAAAAGTCAACTATGACCAAAATCAAGTTTGACTTTTGAGATTTTTTGACAAACATAGCCTCTTCAAGTAAAAAACAATGTTAAATTGTGATTTAAACCATGATCAATCAAGAAAAATTAAGAAAAGTGAGGTTACTTGCAAAAAGGGCAACATTGAGAAACTTGAAATTTCACTAAGTTATGGAAAAAAGTGATTTTTACCCAACTTTGGAAGGGCATAACTTGTGATCAAAGCAACCATTTACTTCCATCCAAATCTCAAATGAAAGCTCTCATTACATACTACAAAAGTATCCCACTGATCCATGGTCAAAAAATGCCTAGATTTTGAGTTATAAAGCCATAAAGTTAGAGTTTCAGAAGATTTGAACTTTGAGACTTAGAAAAATTTTAGGCAGAATCTGTCTCATGTTTTGTCCAACTTTGGAGGCATTTTTCATTATGATCCAAAAGGAATCAAGACCAAATGTAAACATCAAAGTTGAATTATGATATACAAGCTTTCCAAAGAGTACAAGTACATCCATTGATTCAACTTGAGCAAGGAGTTATGAACCTCACAACATGCCTTGCTCAAACTGATTTTCATGACAGCATTGGGCAGATTGTGTGCATTTCTTGTGCCACACGATTTCCATTTCCAATTTTGTCATCTTACAAGCTTTGTCTTCTTCCAAGATAAGAAAGAATATTGATGAATCACTTGATGATTTCAACTTTGAACTAATGAATCAAGATTTCAACTTGGCATGTGCAAAATCATCATTACATGAACCTTGAATTTCAAATTTAGCATCAAGCATTTATGTGATGCATAGAGACGACATGAATCAGTTACAAACTAGTCAAGAGGAGTCAAGAAACATGAGTGTTCAAACCTGCAAAGTTGGTTGAAGTCAAGATAAGAGGAGACTTGGTACCTTGGCATTTAAGAAAGTGCTACATGACAAAATCCATTGGATAATAGCATGCTCCCTCATCCACTCACTATTACTTGCAAAACAAACTTGCTCTCCTATAAATAGAGGTCATTTTGCATCAGAAAAAACACACCAAAACAATATTGAAGCCTTGTTTTCTCATTCTCCCTCTCTTACTTCAAATTTCAAAGTTTCAAGGATCAAACTTGAAATTCTCAAAACCAGAGCTTGAACCACGCAAACCACCATCCAAACACATTACAAATCATCCATTGGAGGTGTTTAAACCTTCATCTTCATCTCACAACACCAAAATCAGAAAGTCAACCATCAAAACCTCAAATTTTGACTTTTCTGTATTTTTCAAGCCATGTCTTTATTCAATCACTTTCAAAGCCAAACAACACTTCAAACACTCTCCAAATATCATCCCTAAACTGTTCCAACAAGTATTCCTCAACTATAACACCAATTGAGGGAGTTACCATTTTGGTCACTTTTGCCAATTTTGCAAGAAAGAGCCAGTTTTTGTTCTAGAGGTTTCCTTTTGATTTGGATCATCCTAAAAGCTTCTAATGGGTCTATTAAGAGTGTCCAAGGCATTAGATTACTTCTGTCACAAGTATCTTGAAAGATATCAAGTGGAGCTTCAAGAGGTAAGTGCATAACAACTTGAACTTTCGGAAATATGCATTGTAACACCCTTTTCTACCCCACGAACATCACGAATAAATACACCATTTTATCAGAGTAAAATCCCACAAGGGCGTCACATTTTGTCACAAAACATCACAATTAAGTCAAATGCTTCGCAGCGGAAAACTTCACAATAAAAAGCCTCGTCATCATTTATAACTCAAAGTTTTAAACAAACTCAACACATCATAATATCATCAAATAAAAGAACATTGTGGTTCGACTCAACGCTCCGACCCGATGTTACATATCAGAGCAAGACCCTCTACTCGACCAAAAATAACCAAAAGTACTTCAAGTAAGCTCTTCACGCGCCAATAGCTAACCTGATCATCTGCACGTTACCCACGTGGATGCAACATTCAAACAGGCAGGGTGAGTAATCACGATTCAAAATATAAGTTATAAGCAAAAGATAAAGCATAAGCACAACATCGTCAAATCATTCACAACATCAGTAATACATCAATTTCATCAATAAAATGAAATGCCACACAATATGCAAATGCAACATCATAGGCTCATGCATGTGGTACCAATTCGTCATATTTGATGGACACTGGGTCATCACCCTCAAAAGATCCCCACTAATAGGACCGATTCTACACAAGAACCGGAGCACGTCATAAAACACTTCAATCCACACAATGGGATTGAAGCCACCATTGGACCGAAGTCCTAAAATCGTCACGGGACCGAAGTCCTAAATGTTATGAATGCATGATGAAAACGTCATAGTCATCATCATCACAAAATCGTCAATTGCATCATCATTCATCAAAATCCATCACAACGTCATGTTTTCACGAATCATCATCAAACATCATAATACAACATCACTTCACATTCATCACAATTCGTCATATTATAATCATCATCAAGCATCATGATACAACATAAATTCACACTCATCATTATTCGTCACTAAATCTCACAATTTGTCATACTATAATCATCACGTATAAATTCCCGATTTTTATCCCATTCATCGTCATTACCATTTTATGGATGTCTTATCACCTCATCATAGCCTTACGTCTCAAGGAAACCGCATCACGAGCGATATCGGGACAGAAATCGTAAAAATGGGAAAATCTGCAAACAACTCTGCCCATACGCGTATGACCATGCCCCATACGCGTATGGCTCAATTTCCTCGCCCCTGGCCTGCGTATCATACGCGTAAGGCCCCTTGCCCAGGACTTCCTTACGCGTAATGCCATCCTCATTACGCGTACGAGCAGAGAGGGTTTTCCTATCAACACTCCTTGAAATCTTCCCCTACGCGTAATGGCTAACCTATACGCGTAGGACCCCCTCCCAAGAATCCCATTACGCGTAATGGCTTGCCATACGCGTATTCTTCTCCATCCCCAGCTTCCCATATGCGTAATAGCTTCCCATACGCGTATGGCCATACTCCCCCTACGTGTACACTACGCGTATTGGCAAAAGGCCGTGCTGGCCCTAGGGGACGGGTGCATATGCTACGCGTATCACCCTGGGAAGTCCCCTCATTACACGTAATACTCCCCCCTTACGTGTATCACTAGAAATCACTCCAAAACTCAGATTTCGCATCTGAACGAAAAAATCCTCATTCCAGCACCTTCGATCTTCCAAACTCAGACCCAAAACATGTTCGATTCATTACAGATCTAAGTTCTAATCTTACTTCAATGTTTTCATCAATTTTCTTCTAATTACTAATCCCTAAATTACTCGATTTACGAATCTGGTTTTTGTTCACATATTCATCACATCAACAACAATTATTCACACGAATTCCACATTAATTACAGCAACGCATACCAGATTCATCACAGAAAATCGACCAACACAGATGCACGAAAATTCACACAGATTCAACATACGGAAATTCATCATAAAACACAGAACGCACAAACTACTCTACCTTAAACCCATATCAAACATATGAACCCGGATTAACCCCCCATACCTCGAAATTTTCCAGCACCAGATCCTTCTTTGGGGTTCTACTGTTGAATCTCTCGTCCTCTGTGCCTTAGCCTCCTTTCCTCGGTTTCTCTTCACTTCTTACGGTTGCATACTAATTCTTCTAATTCCCTATTTTCTTTTTGTTAAACCTACCTCTTGGGCCCTAATTATGGTTTACCCACATTATCCTCAATTAACCCTCTCAATATTACCGTCTTACCCTTTATGGTTCTCTTAGTTAATTTAAATCACAATAATAATAATATTAATAATAAATAATAATAATCCAATTATTAAAATTATCTTACTATTATTACTAATAAAATAATCTTAATTTAATTACTACTTCTAGGATACCTCAATGTTCCCTTAACCCAAGACTACCCCATAACACCACTCAAAGTCATCAAACGTCACAAAGTCCATCAAAATTCACCAAAATACCGAATAATCACAATAATTCAAATGAAATGAATATTATAATTATTTTGGGGTGTTACATGCATTGCTTTGATGTACATTGATCATGAACATGTCATACATATCATATTTGTTGTGTTTGAACTATTTTGCCATGCTATTATTGCTTGTATGGAGTTGTAGCATAGAACTTGCAAATATTGACCTATTTTGAAACCACTATCAGGTTTTAAAATGTAGGCATTTTTAGAAAATTCCAAGTCCACCATTGGATTCCTTATGAAATTCTAGGTAGGATCCATCTTTATTTCATCAATTTTTATGGAGAAATAAGAAAGTTATGGCCTTCTTGCAAATGTATAAAATCTAGCCTCCCTTTGGGCAAGGGCCAGGCCATGGCGCCTTGGCCTGACCTAAAAACAAGTCTACCATATATGTTTATGGGGTGGTTTTGATACACGGATGTATCACCACCCCAGTGGTAGCAGCGTGTGTTTTCAGGTGTGTTTGTGTTGGAGGGCGTGGGTTCAACACCCACCCAAACCATTTTGTCCAATTTTTCACATTTTCAAATTTTTTTTTTTGATATTTTTCTATTTATTTTCAATAATTATTTTTGTTAATCAATTTTAATTATTTTAAAATTATTTTTCTCACAAAAATCACTCACAGATTAAAAATATTTTATTCACCAAAAAATCACAAAAAATATTTTTATTTGATATATTTTTAAATATTTTTAAGAATTTATTTTAATTTGGTTTAAACATTTTTAAATAATTTATTTTTCTTGATTTTTCAAAACCGTTTTAACTTTAAATCATCATGTGAATAAAACCTTATTTTCCAAACCTCAAACATAAATTATAACATGTTTATTGTATTTATTTGATATTTTTAATTAATTTCCTTTTTAAAAATACAAAAAAAATAGGAATTAGGGTTTCCTTTGATTTGATCTTTCAAAACTTCATTTCAACACACATGAGCCTCTATTAGAGTGTAAGACTCAACCCCCCTATGTACATAAATAAATTTTGGGCCTTTGCTATAGTATAAGTCCCACAACATCTTTCGGTTTCGCGGTCTGATCACTGTTTTCAAAATAAATCACTTGGGCCTCTTCTTGAGTATAAGCCCCAATCATTTGTACATAAATTTTTTTTAAACAATAAACAACCTCCATGGGCCTCTCCTTGAGTTGTAAGCCCCATACTATTGGAAACAATCATCGACGACAAGCCTTTGTATCACGACATCAAGCTTTTCCTTCAAAGACCATAATACCCGCCTGGGCCATCAAGAAAAGATAGGAAGACTCTCAGAAGACTGGATGGTAACTTCTTCCTGAACAATGATGTACTCTACAAAAGAAACTTCGACATGGTTTTGCTCAGATACATGGACAGACACGCAACCGACATGCTAATGAAAGAGATTCATGAAGGATCCTTTGGCACTCATGCCAATGGACATGCAATGTCAAGAAAAATTCTAAGAACAGACTATTATTGGCTGACAATGGAATCCGATTGCTACAAGTACATGAGGAAGTGTCACAAATGTCATATTTACGCTGACAGAATTCATGTGTCTCCGATTCTTCACAAAGTTCTCTCTTCTCCATCGCCTTTTTCCATATGGGGAATCGACATGATTGATCCCAAAGCTTCAAATGGGAATTGTTACATCCTGGTGGCCATTGATTATTTCAACAAGTGGGTTGAAACAGTATCATACTGTTGTACCCCAAATTTTGCCCTCAGATCCTCTAATCATTGTCATATCATCTTAGCATTTGCAGTCATTTGGTCCATTAATCACAGTCACGCATTTTCATTAATTTGTTTCATGAGATTTAGAATTTTTCTCTTTTAATTTAGAATTTTGTTTTTTATTATTATTATTTACTTTTAGATCACATATCCAATTTAAAACTTATTTTCCATTTTTCTTAATATGTTATATTTCAATTTATTTGTTTATTTTTATTTATTACTATTATTTTCATTAATTTATCATTGTCATTTTATTATTATTATTATTATCATTTTTATCATTTTATCATATTTATATTACTATTTTTATTTTTGATATTTATAATTTTTATTATTATTTTTTATTTTCGATATTCATCATTTTTATTTATTAATATTTTTATTTCGGATATTTATCACTTTTATTATTATTATTGTCATTTTTATGATTATTATTATTATTGTTGTTTTTCAATGATTATTGTTATTAGTTTCTTTTTTTTTTATGTCATTTATTTTACTTTATTAAGTCCAAAACAACAAGTCCCTCTTACACGCTGCAAACACACAGACTTCCCAAAGCCAAAGTCACTTCACAGACCTCCCTACACAAGCCTTTACACACCAATTTTCCCGTTGCGGACGTCTCAATCCGCCACCCTACGTGAAGGTTTCCAGCCACACTATCTATCACCTACAGTGAAATGACCTGCAGTGAAATGAAATGACCAAACACTCAAGACCTGCAGTGAAATGACAATTCAATAAACAAAAAAATTCAAAAAATAAACTGAAGAAACAGGTTCTACTTTCTTTAAGAGTTAAATAGCAGAAGAAGGTTGGGAAGGAGGAGGACCAAAAATCATAATAAAATACCCCACTCTTTTCTCCAACTCAAAATAACAACCAACTTCAAACCCAAGCAAAACACTTCCCTTCGCTTGACAAAACCAACAACATAAAACCTCAAACACATTCATCATCCATAAAAAAAACACAGAACAATCGCTCCAATAAAAATCACAATGATAACCCCACTCCATTCGCCTCCCTTCCATTAAAACGCTAAACATAAACAACCACCCACTTCCTCTGTTTGCTTTTTCCTCCACCATTAAACTCAACCTCGTCCTCTTTTCAAGTCACAAACTGTAACCCTTTATTCAAAACCCATCTCAAAACCTTAAACCAAAACCTACCCTTCCAACACAATCTGCATATTTCATAAAACTTTCAAAAACCTTCAACATATTTCTTCCATTTTTTTACCTCCCGAATCATCACCTCGTAAAATCCTCGCCGACAACCTATTCGAAACCACACAGACACCAAACTCATTCAGAAACCATAAGCCACACTTAGAACAGTCATAACCAAAATTTGAAGATGAAGAAGAGCGATTGATGATCATTGGAACAAAACCGAACCTGTTCAGATCGAAGGAAACGAGGAGAGGTTCCGAAACAAAATCGGACGCGAGAAGGATCGGAGAGGTCGAACGTGATGATAATGTTGTTTCCTTCTTGTTCATAACTGTTGATTTGAAGCGCGATGATGATGATGATGATTCTTCCTGTCGGTGTTGTTGTTGCTCGTTGTTCATGGTCGTCCCCTGGCGTTGCCCTGTTTTTCATTTGTTTTGACCTGATTTTGGAAGGGTGTGATTTTTAATGCCACGTTTCGTCCCTTTTTCTTTTAAATAATTTTGAACGGTGGATGTGTCATTCTCAATTTTGGTCGTGTTGGCCAGGAAGCATGTTTTCTGTTTTTAAGTTGATACTTAATTTTTCTTGGTTTTGGTTTGGGCTCAAAGCCCGTTTAAATATCTTTTGCTAATCCTCGCCTCTCTTAATCCAGTGTTGCACACCCTCTCCTCTTTCTAACGTTTCTTTTATTTTGCCAAATTTCGTCAATTTTTATTTTAGATTTTTATATAAAATATATTGAATACATTTTTAATATTTTGTTTGGAATCTTTCTCTTCCAATTTCCACTTTTTTATTATTATTATTATTTATTATTTTTATCTTCATCTTTGATTTTCTCTTCATTTTTATTTGGGCCAATGATATTACACCAATCTTGATTTGTTGATTTATTCGAATCATTAAAAAGTCTTGATTAGTATGAGGTCCATTTTTTATTTTTGTTGGTCAATGAAAGTTAAATATCATAGATTATCGATTTCTCGATTAAATCTTGATTAAGATGAGACCAACTTTATTTTCATTTCGATTTCATTTTCTTTATTTTGGGCCAATGATATCACAAAAATCATGACTTTTATTTATTCAAATTCACTAAAAATCTTGATTTGTATGAGGCCCATTTTTTATTTTTATTTTTGTTGGTCAATGAAAGTCAAAGATCAAAAGATTATCGATTTTTCGATTAAATCTTGATAAAGACGAGACCAACTTTATTTTTCATTTCGATTTTAATTTCTTTGTTTTGGTCGATGATATAATAAACTTCATGGTTTGGTTGATCTCATTAAAGCGACAAAACTTTGATCAATATGAGACCACTTTCTCTTTATTTCAGTTTCATTCACTTTTTAGTCGATGAAAGTCAAGAATAATTGATTATCGATTTCTCGATTAAATCATGATTAAGACGAGACTATTTCTATTTCATTTCAATTTTTAATTTCTTTGAATACTAACTTTTCATTTCTCCCTTTGGTGGGACCTGTACATATTTTCTGATAAAGTCTTGTGGACGACTCTTTAGTTTCTGTTATGATTGTGGTGGCTTGTTTCATTTGATGCATCCTCAATACCCTTCCAAAGGAAAGTATTTCTATTGAACTCATAGTCATAGATAGCTCAATACCAGCTTTGAAATCATAGTCATAGCCACTCCCCTCCTTGACCTCATAGTCATAGGATATCAGCCTTGACCTCATAGTCATGGCCACCTTCTCTTTGGCCTCAAAGTCATAGGATACTTTCCTTTTGGCCTCATAGCCATTCAATCATAACTTAGACTTAGAGAGTTTCTTCAACTCTAAATGAGCTCATACTCATTTCCCCTTGGAACTTTGGCCATAGTCAATGGTTCATCCCTCACCCTTAGTTAGGTGAACTACGGTTGCTCTGATTCTTTAGTCAGATACGTAGGCACAAGATGCGATGTCTTGGCGAGCAAACTGAGTGTACATACCCTTAGGTCTTTACCTTTATCCTTAGCAGATTACTTTAGCAAGCTAACATAACATAACACAAACTAAACAAGAGGTTCTTGTAGAGTACTACAGATATTAAGGGTGCTAATACCTTCCCTTAGTATAACCAACCCCCGAACCTTAGATCTCCCCCCTTTAGGTTTTCTCTATCTTGAACCTTTCCTTTGGATAAATTAAAGTCGGTGGTGAATTTCAAAGTTTTGTGATGCAAGTTAATCAATAGCTTGTTATCCGATTCTCACCGCAACAGAAATGGCGACTTCACTAGGGAACTATTATTATTTGAGGGTTAAGCCCACCTTGTTTTTGCTTATGTTATTCATGCTTGCTTGCTATATTTGTACATATCTGTATGTTTACCTGTATATGTTTTGCTTGAGATCTCCTATTGGCATGCTACCATTGAGTGGTGAGATAAAGTCCTAACCCGGACTCGAGACCACATATGATAGGATCGTGGTGTAATCAATAGTCGGTTGTTGGGAGTAGTTCTAACAATTTAAGGCATATGATAACCACACTCAGATGAGGCCCTTTAGGATTGTTGATGTCTGATGTGAGAAGTCGCATTGATATTACTCTTCCAAATGGGAGCCAGGGATTCTGAGGACCGTAGTTACCTTCACCCCACTTGGATTTTTAGGATGTAGTGCGGTGGCTATGAGGGAGTAAGTCCCAAGTAGTTGTTACGCGATACTACAGACGAGTTTATCTTGAGAATATTATTAACCCGTGTGAGTAGTCATGTAGGCCGATAATATCTGAAGGATTTACGTAGACTCTGAGAACTTTTAGAACCCTGTTCTACAGTTATTGAACCTATAGTCCACACCTTGTTGGGATAGGTATACCATGTGTAGCGAGTGATTTTTGGATGTGGTTGCGAAGCACGATCGCTCTAGTACTACAACTCGATTCATTTTTTATCCTATTGAAGCTGATGAAGGAAGGGAAATAGTTGTCTCCAACTAACCCTGCTTGCATACTGAGGTTAAACAGTCAAAACTGTTGGTTTACAGATGCTACAAAGATTCGGGGTCTCTCCTAAGTTATTTTGTCAAAAGGGGGTGTTTTAGGCTTATCGGTTGAGATGTTAGGACGGATTTATGAAAGTATGGGATTTTGGGTTTTTGTTTAGTGTGCTCGCTACGATTTTTCTTTCAATCTTATGCCTACGTATTCCTGTTTACCGAAACAGGGAAATCAGAGCGATCGTAGTTCCTCCTATTCTATGGGAGGTAATGGTGTTTTGGGGTCTTGTTCAAAGCCCAAGACGTGAAGCTAAAGGTGGTTTGTATCTTGTTCAAAGCCCAAGATGTGAAGCTAAAGGGTCTATTTGTATCTTGTTCGAAGCCCAAGATGTGAAGCTAAAAGGTCGTTTGTCTTTAGAGAGAATTTGTCATCTCTAAAGAGGTTTGTTTATCACAACTGTTTATAAAGGAGAATTACTTTAACCGGGATATGTGAATCCGACAATGCCATAATTTCCTTTATAGGGGGGGTTCCAAACTGAAGGAGAAGACTTTAACTCAGTGTAGAGCAATGCTATATTTCCTTAGGAATTTCTCATGCTAAAACAGGGACAGTGGCATGGATGTAGATGATCCAAAGGATTGCCACTTACAGCGATTAGATGAAGGGGAAGGAGTTGTTGATGTTTGTGTACTGTGAGCGAGGCACAACTTTGATGCTAAAAGGTTGATTGGATCAACCAGTGGATTTCTTATACAAATCCTAAGAGGAGGCTAGTGGCTCAACAAGAGGGTATTTTTGATCTGTCTCGTACAAAGCCTGAGATAGAGGCTAAAAGGGGAGTGACCTGACAAGAGAGTCCTCTACGGTATCTCGTACGAAGCCCGAGATGGAGGCCAAGGGTTTTATACTCAACAAGAGAGTGATTTGTGTCTTGTACAAAGCCCAAGATGGAGGCTAAAATTGTTAGCTCCGCTGGGGAGAATCATTGTACAAAGCCCAAGAGAGAGGCTATGGTGCTGTTTCAGTTGAGTGACAGGTCTAGTATGCTGATTTAAAGAGAAAATTAGTTCTTATATGTGTAATGTTGGCACTCAGGGATTATGATTATAGGATCAGGGTTATTTCCTATTCTTTAAGGAAATGGGAAATCCAAAGGGTATTGAGACTGTACGAGTCCACGGGGTTCCTTCCTATTCTTGAAGGGTGCTTGAGAATGTCTTGGAGACTCAAGGAAATTAGACTGTCCAAGTCTAGAGTTTCATCTTTCGTACTATGCTTTGAGAAACAGTAGTAGACTGTTGGAAAGACTGTTCTATTAAGATGACTAATTTCTGTTCCTATACCTTTAAGAGGTCGTCGGGACAATTTGTACGAACCCCAAAAGGAGGCTGGAAACTTTTAAGAAGCCGATAGGTCCTTGTATGAAGCCCAAGAGGAGGCTATCATTCCCGGAGGAAGAATCATTATACGAAGCCTAAGAGGAGGCTGTGAATACTTCTAAGAAGCCGACGGGACCTTGTACTAAGCCCAAGAGGAGGTGGGGATGCTTTTAGGAAGCCTGTGGGTCCTTTAACAATGCCCAAGAGGAGGCCGATGCTTTTAAGAAGTCGATGGGTCCCCAAAACCCCGAGAAATTCAAGATAGGCTATTCACGAGGAATAGATCAAACCAGAAAAGTTTGAGAATTTGGAAGAAACTCAAGAGATGCCATTCACGGAGAAAAGATCATCTCTGGGGAGTAGAGTTTCTTGACAAGTGCTTTTAAGAAGCCTGTGGGTCCCCAAACTCCGAGAAGTTCAAGACAGGCTATTCACAAAGAATAGATCAAGCCAGGAAAGTTCGAGAATTTGGAAGAAACTCAAGAGATGCCATTCACGGAGAAAAGATCATCCCTGGGGAATAGAGTTTCTTGACAACTACTATGAGTGACAGTCTATGAAAGGGTTCACCGAGAATGCTGCCTTTCATATCTCCATATTATTTAACCCCAAGAGGAGGGAATACTATGTCTGGTAATCCTATGGGGATCTAGTGTTGACTATTTAAGAGTGATCAACGGCTTTACCTAGTGCTAGACGTAGTTGTCGGGTAAACTCTTCATATCTATACTATTATTACACAATTGATATGAGTTGATGAAAGAAGACTTACAGCGAAACATCCCCGCAATACAGTTATATGTATATGAAAGTGGTAAATGAAAGCAATATAAACACTTACTCGGTTGTAGAGCTTCCATGCTGTTTGGTTAGTTGTTCAACAAAGAAAGATTGAAAACAACAGTATATTTCAAAATCAAAGGAGAAAATGCTTTGAAAAAGAAAGATTTGGGGCTTACAACTCAAGGAGAGGCCCAAGGTTTTATCAGTGATCGCACTGTCGAATTTGTATAGTGGGACTTATGCACGTGACTGAGGCCCTAAAATTGTTTGCTGTACAAAGGGATGGGTCTTACACTCTCTCAAGAGGCCCAAAAGGTTAAAAGAAAAAGAGTGGGGCTTATAACGCGAGGGTAGGCCCAGATGATTTTTCGTTTGAAATGGCGATCGCGCCGAGATTTTCTTTTAACGCAAAGGGGCTTATACAATATCTGAGGCCCAAATTTGTTTTTGGTTAAAAGGGGATTGGGTCTTACACTCTATTAGAGGCCCAAAAGTTTTGAATGGGTCTTATAACTCGAGGAGAGGCCCAATTGATTTTTAAAAGGCGACGATCGCGCCGTTCACTTGTACAGAGGGACTTATACAATAAGTGAGGCCCCAAAATGGTTTTATGTACAAGGGGTTTTGGGTCTTACACTCTCTCAAGAGGCCCAAAGAGTTTTAAAGAAAAGAAAATGGGTCTTACTACTCGAGGGTAGGCCCAAGGTTTGTTTTTCAACGGATGATGATCGCGTAGAACTTTTTGAAATACAACGGGACTTATACCATAAGTGAGGCCCAAAATAGGTTGTATTTACAAAGGGTTGGGTCTTACACTCTATTAGAGGCCCAAAATGTTTTTGAAAATGATTTATGAGGGTTGAATTAATCCAAAAACCCTAATTTGTTTTCAAAATGTATTTTAATTGAATAAAAATTCAATTAAAATGATCAAAATTGTCTAACATATGGAAAACAAATTGTGATCTTGGATTAATGCTTCAAAAATTAAGTATTGACCTACAAAATAATTAGAAGTCATTAAAAGTTGCAAAATCAAGGTGGAAAAAATATTCAAAATGTCAAAAACAATTAAAATATTAATCCTTGCAAAAATATCAATTATATGAAATAAATAATATTTTTGCAATTTTTTGGGAAAATAAAATATTTTAACATTTTTGTGAATTATTAAAAAAAGAATCAACTCAAAATCAATAAAACTCAGAGAGAAATTAATTTTTGAATCAATTAAATAAAATCACAAAATTCAAATATTTGAATTTGTGAAAATGGCGCCAAGAACAAGGGCAAGAACACGCGCGTTTTTCAGTTTTTCCCAAATTTGCATTTTCTATCCAATCTCACTGAATACTTGATCATATCATGCAATCCACATACCAATAAACTCGTTTCAACCTCACGATCATGTCTATGGCAATTAATTTCATTTAAATTAAGCATAAAACAAGAAATCACGAAAAATCCTCAAGAACCCTAAATTCTGCATGAAGGCTGGGATTTTTGATACACGATTCAAATAAAGCAATTACTTGAGGGGAAACATTCCATGCATGATTATGAACATTTCGCAAAAGTATTGTGCGAGGAAATATGCATAGATTGAGAGATGACCAAGTTTAGGCTTACCTCTAGGTCGTGACAGCAAGAGCAAATTGATTTCTGAGTTGGAGGTGTTACAGATGAGTTGTGATGATCTGAACAGCTTCCCTACACCCTATGGAGTGTGTTTGAATGCTTGGGCTTGATGGGAATTGGCTGGATCAATTCATGGCATCTCAACTATAACTTGGTTAAAACCTTGAGCAATTGACTGGTGATTCTGAGAAATCAGTGTTCCAGATGTTTTTTAAGTGTTTGATCAGCTCACATATGATGTATATGAGGTGTGTGTGTGATTGGTTTGAGTGGAATTGCTCTCTAATGAAAAACCCGCTAGTGACTTGCTAAAAAAGGCATTTTTGAGAGTGAGAAGTGGATTTTGAGAAAGGCAAGTGTTATGGCACAGGCTGCTGGTCCCCTTGGTCTTGGATAAGTCTTGACTGAATTCAGTAGCTAATAGCTCAGTCCATGCCACCTTGATGCTTCCATTAAAAGCTCCAATCCAAAATTGGAGTCTTGTCCCTATTTTGGGCAATTCTAGGTTTAGCATGCTATTTCTTGTTCCAAGGACTTTGTAGGCTTGGCTCAGTGATTGTCCCCTTTAGATTCAATCCTCGGATGTGTCCAAAGTGATGACAAGGCTTGGAATTGGCTGATTTTGTAAAATCGACCAAAAGTGCAAAAATCTGCCTTGCCTTGGTAGATTTCAGCAAGGTAACTTGCCAATGTCATACCTCATGGCTTAAGTTGAATTTGGTGATGTTCTTGGCCATTTTGGAAAGCTCTTATATGATACAACAACTGTTTGACCATATTTGGTTTTGATACTTTTTGGATCCAAGTGAAAAATTTCCCTACATTTGGAAAAAAGTAAGGCAAAATCTGACTTAGTGAAATTTTCACTAAGTGTTGGAACAAAGTGAGTTTTCTTGATTTTGATCACTTCATAACTCAAAATCCATGAGGAATTTGGACATAGGTCAGTATGAAGCTTTTGCAGAGGGAAATGATATCTACAAATCAAGCTTTGGATGGAAAAAAGTGGCTTTGTGGTTTAGGAGTTATGATCCTCCAAAGTTGGTACCTTTGTCACTTTTTTTCATAACTTAGAAATTTTTCTAAGTTTTTATGGTTACCCCTTTTACAAGTTATCCCACTTTATTTGATTTTTCTTGATGAATGATGATTCAAATCATACATTAACATCATTTTAGGGTTGAAAATCCATTTTTGTGAAACCGAGAAGGACGAAACCGGATATGGCTGTCAAAATCAAGGAAGAGGTTCAGAAACAGTTGAATGCTGGGTTTCTTGGTGTGACAAATTATCCTCCGTGGGTTGCTAATATTGTGCCTGTACCTAAGAAAGATGGAAAGGTCAGGATGTGTGTTAAAGATGATTTCTCGCTCCCCCACATCGACATGTTAGTGGACAACACTGCTCAATACTCTGAATTTTCCTTCATGGATGGCTGCTCTGGGTATAACCAAATTAAGATGGCCCCAGAGGACATGGATAAGACTACGTTCATAACACCGTGGGGAACATTTTGCTACAAGGTGATGCCCTTTGGATTGAAAAATGATGGGGCGACTTATCAGTAGCCAATGGTGACGCTCTTTCATGATATGATTCACAAAGAGATCGAAGTCTATGTTGATGACATGATTGCGAAGTCACAAACGGAGGAAGAACATCTGGTAAATCTTCAGAAGCTATTTGAGAGGTTGAGGAAGTTCAAGCTGAGGTTGAATCCGAACAAGTGCACCTTCGGGGTGAGATCAGGAAAATTGCTGGGGTTTATTGTCAGTGAAAAAGGTATCGAGGTCGATCCTGCTAAAGTAAAAGCCATACAAGAGATGCCTGAGCTGAGAACAGAAAAAGAGGTTCGAGATTTCTTGGGGAGGTTGAACTACATTGCTAGGTTCATCTCTCATCTCACAGCCCCGTGTGAACCAATATTTAAATTGCTAAGAAAAGATCAAGAGGTCAGGTGGAATGAAAATTGTCAAAAGGCATTTGAAAAGATAAAAGAATATTTGCAGGAACCTCCGGTCCTTATGCCACCAGTGCCAGGAAGGCCATTGTGTCATACCCCAAATTTTGACCACCAAGATTTCCCATCATGGTGTAAATCATCACCACAGTATGGATGAATTATCATACCTCATTAGTCTCCCCAAAGATGGGTGAGCATTCACTACAATCAAATTTAGGGTTTCAAGCCCTCTCTGAGCTCTTAGACAAAGGATAAATCAAGCAATGACATGATCTTTAACTTGTCTAGCCTCACAAACATCCCCAATGGATCAAGAGGACTCCCACTTCAAGGATTAAGCACAAGGCTGCTCCCTTCTAGGTGGATTAAGCCATAAGATCGCCAGTCTCACCAAATTAGGGTTTTGGTCGACCAGGGCCTCTAGTTGGAAATTTTCCTCTGGGCATGAGCCAATGCTTCAAAGCATAAGCTAAAGTACTCCATGGAACCTCATGGACCCCAACCATCAAGTCAATTTAGCCTCAGGGGATGCATTCATAAAAAACAAATCAGGAATTAGGGTTTCTTGACCTAATTCACCCCTAAGTTGACTTTTGGGACAAAACATGAACCAAGAACTCAAGACATGATTTGAGGGTCTCTAATCAACCACATTGATCCATTTACAACAATTGATTGATCTAAGAAGCTTGAGCAACAAGTTTCAATTTCATCTGAACCACAGTTAGGGTTTTGGGCGAAAAGTCAACTATATCTTTGACTTTTGACCAGGACATGCTCCCAAACCCTAGGACATGATTCAATATACACTCTAACACCCATGGAACATGTCCATCAAGTTTGATTTAGGTCAAGGACATGATCTCCTAAAGAATTGCACAGTTTAGAATTCATCTGACAAAAAGTCAATTGTGCACAAAAGTCAAACTTTGAGTTTTTGAGATTTTTTATAAAAATGGTTTTTTAACCCTAAAATGATTTTAATGTATGATTTGAATCATCATTCATCAAGAAAAATCAAGAAAAGTGGGAAAACTTGTAAAAGGGTTAACCATAAAAACTTAGAAATTTTTCTAAGTTATGAAACAAAGTGGCTAGGGTACCAACTTTGAAGGATCATAACTCCTAAACCACAAGGCCATTTTTTCCCATCCAAAGCTGGATTTGTAGCCCTCATGGCCCTCTACAAAAGTGTCAACTACACCTTATTCCAATTCCTCATGGATTTTGAGTTATGGAATGCTTAATATGGCTGAAAACATGAAATGTCACTTTTTCCAACACTTAGTGAAATTTTCACTAAGTCAGAATCTGCCTTACTTTTTTACAAATGTAGGGGCATTTTTCACTTGGATTCAAAAAGTATCAAGACCAATTATGATCAAACAGTTGTTGTATCATATGAGGGCTTTCCAAAATGACCAAGAACATCACCAAATTCCACTTAAACCATGAGATATGACAAGGGCAATATGCCTTGCTGAAAACTGCCAAGACTAGGTAGAATTTTGCATTTTTGCTCGATTTGGCAAAATTAGCTAATTCCAAGCCTTGTCATCATCTTGGACATATCTGAGGATCAAATCCAAAGGGGACAAACACTGAGCCAAGCCTCCAAAGTCCTTGGAATAAGAAGTAGCATGCCAAACCCAGAAATCCCTAAAAGCGGGACAAGACGCCAATTTTGGATTGGAGCATTTAATGGATCCTTAGAGGTGGCATGGACTGACAAATTTGCAACTGAATTCAGTCAAGAATGGTCCAACAACTAGGGAACCACAACTCTATACCCTAACCCCTAGTCAATGGCTAGAGAAGACTTGGCTTCCCATTGATCAACATTGGCCAAACCTCTGCTGTGGTTTCCGTTCACTATTGATCCCAAAACAAACTTGCTCTACTATAAATAGAGCTCATTTGTGACCAGTTTGAGTACACCAAAACCATCAAACTGATGCTTTCCTCAAAATCCCTCTCTTTAGGCCAAAATGCCTTCTTTAGCAAGGTAACTCTGAGTTTTTGAGTTAGGGAGCATTTCCAAGCAAACCAATCACACACACACCTCATATATGTCATGTATAAGCTGTCCAAACACTCACAAGTGACCTGTAATCCTTAAATCACAAAGTCACCTCTCAAAACCTCAAAATAGGCCTTTTGTGCATTTTTCAAGCCATGTCTTGATTCAGTCACTTTCCAAACCAGATAAAACCTCAAACACACTCCAAATATCATCCTTGAACTGTCCCAAATGGTTCCCCCATCTGGAACACCATTTGAGAGAGTTGCTATTTTGGCCATTTTAACCCCTTTTGCAAGAAAGAGCCTGTTTGTGTTTTTGCAGGTTCCAACTGATTCCAATCACCCTAAATGCTTCTAAGGGATCATTTAAGAGTGCCAAAGCATCAAAACACTTATGGAACAAGAGGCTTGACAGATTGCACAAAAACTCCAAAAAGCTCAAAATATGCATTGTTTTGAGGTCCACTGATCGTGCATCTATTATACATGTCATATGTGTTGTGTTTGAACCAATTCATCATGTAATTCATGCCTGTACCAAAGTGTAGCATAGAAAATGCAATTATAGGCCTATTTCAAAACCCCTATCGGATTTTCAGGAGGGATCATGATCTGAGAAAAATACCACCACCATTGGATTCTTTATGAAATTCTATGCCAGATGCATATAAATTTTGTCCCCAAACATGGAGAAATGAGAAAGTTATGGACCTTCCCGTTTCTTGCCAAAACTTGCCTTGCCTTGTCTTGGGCCAGGCCAAAAACAAGGCATGCCTTGTATATTTGTTGGTTTGTTTCAATCAACGGATGTATCACCACCCCAGTGGTAAGGCGCGCGCCCTATAACCTTGAGGTCATGGGTTCAAACCCCACCCATGCCATTTTGTGTTTTTTCACATTTTGCTATTTTATTTCCAATATTTTCATGTTTTATTAATTAATTGGAAAATTAATAACTTATTCAATTTTAATTATTTTTTATTGGTTCTTTTTGCAAAAAATAAAAAAAAATGTTGAAATATTTTATTCTACAAAAAAATTGGATTTATATTATTTATTTAATATAATTAGTATTTTTGTGAATAAATACTTTTTATTTGTTTTTAAACCTTTTAAAAATAAATATTCATGCTGGAAAATCAACACCAAATGAGTTTTAATTCATCTTGTGATTAAAGCCTCATTTTTCAAACTTAAAACCAAAATCACAAGTTGTTTATTCAAACTTATTTGACATTTTTTTCATTTTTATTAATTTTCTTTGAATAATTATATTAAAGAATGATGAAATTAGGGTTTTAATTGATTTTCACCCTAACAAACTTTTCTAAACACTCATGGGCCACTAATAGAGTGTAAGACCCAATCCTTTGTAAATACAAACAATTTTGGGCCTCACTCATTGTATAAGTCCCGTTGTATTTCAAAAGTTTGGCGCGATCATCACCCGTTTAAAACAAACCATTTGGGCCTCTCGTCGAGCTATAAGACCCATTCAAAAACTTCATGGGCCTCTAATAGAGTGTAAGACCCAATCCCCTTTTAACCAAAACAATTTTGGGCCTCAGATATTGTATAAGTCCCTCTGCGTTAAAAGAAAAATCTCGGCGCGATCGCCAGTTCAAAAATTAACCCTGGGCCTACCCTCGAGTAGTAAGACCCATTTCTTTTCTTTAAAACTTCTTGGGCCTCTTGAGAGAGTGTAAGACCCATCCCTTTGTACAAAAAGCCTTTCTTGGGCCTCAGTCACTTGCATAAGTCCCTCTGTACAAATACAAAACAACAGTGCGATCACTGATAAAACCCTGGGCTTCTCCTTGAGCTGTAAGCCCCAATTTTCCTTTCAAAGCACTTTCTCCTTTGATTATGTAATATACTGTTATTTCAATCTTTCTTTGTTGAACAAATAACAATACAGCATGGAAGCTCTACAACCGAGTAAGTGTTTACTCGCTTTCATTTACCGCTTTCACATGTATATAACTGTACTGTGGGGTTGTTTCACTGTAAGTCTTCTTTCATAAACACATATCAACTGTGTAATAATAGTATAGATATTTAGAGTTTCTCCGGCAACTACGTCTAGCACTAGGTAAAGCCCAGTTGATCACTCTTAAAATAGACAAAACTAGATCCCCTGTAGGATTCCAGATATAGTCTTCCCTCCTCTTGGGTTTAAACAATATGGAACCAAGAGAAAGGCAGTATTCTCGGTTAACCTTTTCTCAGACTGTCACCCTTAGAAATTGTCAAAGAAACTCTAACTCCCCAGAGATGATCTTTTCTTCGTGAATGGCATCTCTTGAGTTTCTTCCAAATTCTCGGACTTTCCTGGCTTGATCTATTCTCTGTGAATAGCCTGTCTTGAACTTCTCGGGGTATGGGGACCCACAGGCTTCTTAAAAGCATCCCCGCCTCTTCTTGGGCGTTGTACAAGGACCCGTCGGCTTCTTAGAAGTTTTCACAGCCTCTTCTTAGGCTTCATATAATGATTCTTCCTTCGGGAAGATAGCCTCCTCTTGGGCTTCGTACAAATTGTCCCTCGGCTTCTTAAAAGTTTCCAGCCTCCTCTTGGGCTTCGTACAAATTGTCTCGACGACCTCCTAGAGGTATAGGAACAGAAATTAGTCATCGTAATAGAACAGTCTTCCAAATAGTCTAGATCTCACTACTACTATTTCTTAAGCATAATACAAAAAATAAAACCCGTAGACTCGGACAATCTCAATACCCTTTGGATTCCCCGTTTCCCTAGAGAACGGGAAATAATCCCAACTCTCGAATAAAATCCCTGAGTACAACATTACTCATATATGAACTGATTTCTCTTTTATCCAACATACTGGTTACTCAACTGAAACAGTCACCAGCACAATAGCCTTCTCTTGGGCTTTGTACAATGATTCTCCCAAGGGGAGCTAACTTTTTCACACTTTCTTGTTTAGTATAAAAGACCCTCTTGTTGGGTCACAAACCTTTTAGCCTCCATCTCGGGCTTCGTACGAGATACAAAAGACTCTCTTGTTGGGTATAAAAGGCCCTCTTGTTGGGTCACAAACCTTTTAGCCTCCATCTCGGGCTTCGTGCGAGATATAAAAGACTCTCTTGTTGAGTATAAAAGACCCTCTTGTTGGGCCACAAACCTTTTAGCCTCCCTCTCGAGCTTCGTACGAGATACCAAAACACTCTCTTGTTGAGTATAAAAGACTCTCTTGTTGAGTCAAACAACTTTTAGCCTCCATCTCGGGCTTCATACGAGACACAAAATTACTCTCTTGTTGAGTATAAAGGACTCTCTTGTTAAGTCAAACAAGTTTTAGCTTCCGTCTTGGGCTTCATACAAGACACACAAAAAGACTCTCTTGTTGAGTCAAACCCTTTTAGCCTCAGTCTTGGGCTTTGTACAAGACAGAAAGAAAGTTTCCCCCGGAAAAGTCAGCCTGTTAGCCTCTTCTTAGGCATTGTATAAGGAAAACCCCGTTTGAGACAATCAACCTTTTAGCATCAAATCATGCTTTGGTCACAACATACAAACATCAACAACTCCTTTTCCCCCATCTAATTGCTGTAAGCGGCAAGCCTCTAGATTATTTACATCTACGCCACTGTCCCTCTTTTAGCATGAGAAATTCCTAAGGAAAGATGTCATTACTCTAAACTGAGTTAAAGTCTTCTCCTTCAGGTTAAAAATCCCCTATAAAGGAAATTATGGCATTGCTGGATTCACATATCCCAGTTAAAGTAATTCTCCTTTGTAATCAGTCACCCAGCTATTATGACAACCAGACCACTTTAGAGATGAAAAATTCTCTCTAAAGTCAAAACCCTTTAGCTTCATATCGTGGGCTTTAATCAAGATACAAATAGACTCTTCAGCTTCACATCTTGGGCTTTGAACAAGATACAAACAAATCACCTTCGGCTTCACATCTTGGGCTTCGAACAAGATACAAATCACTTTTAGCTTCACGTCTTGGGCTTTGAACAAGACACCAAAACACCATTTTGTCATACCCCAAATTTTGACCACTAAGATTCCCATTATTGTGCAAATAATGATCACAGTATGGGTGTATCATCATGCCTCATTAGTCTCCCCAAAGATGGGTGAGCATCCACTACAATCAAACTTAGGGTTTCAAGCCCTCTCAGAGCCTTGGACAAGGATCAATCAAGGAATGACATGATCTTCAACTTGTCTAACATCTACAATGGATCAAGAGGACTCCCACATCAAGGATTACGCACAAGGCTGCTCCCTTCTAGGTGGATTAAGCCTCACGATCGCCAGTGTCACCAAATTAGGGTTTTGGTTGACCAGGGCCTCCAGATGGGAATTTTCCTCTGGGCATGAGCCAATGGTTCAAAGCATATCCTAATATGCTCCATGGAACCTCATGGACCCAATCATCAAGTCAATTTTGCTTCAGGGGATGCATTCATCCAAAAATCAGGAATTAGGGTTTCTTGACCTAATTCACCCCTAAGTTGACTTTTGGGACAAATCATGAGCCAAGTCCTTAAGACATGATTTGAGGGTCTCTAATACACTACATTGATCCATTTGCAACAATGTATTAATCCAAGAAGCTTGATCAACAAGTTTCAATTTCATCTGAACCATAGTTAGGGTTTTGCGAGAAAAGTCAATTGTACCTTTGAATTTTGACTCAGGCATGCTCCCAAACCGTAAGACATGATTCAATACACCCTATAACATCCTTGGAACATGTCCATCAAGTTTGATTTAGGTCAAGGACATGATTTCCTAGAGGATCGCACAGTTTGGAATTCATCTGACAAAAAGTCAACTGTGCCCAAAAGTCAAACTTTGACTTTTAGAGATTTTTCATAAAATTGGTTTTTTAACCCTAAAATGATGTTAATATATGATTGGAATCATCATTCATCAAGAAAAATAAAAAAAAGTGGGATAACTTATAAAAGGGGTAACCATAAAAAACTTAGAAATTTTCTAAGTTATGGAACAAAGTGGCTAGGGTACCAACTTTGAAGGATCATAACTCCTAAACCACAAGGCCATTTTTTCCCATCCAAAGCTAGATTTGTAGCCCTCATGGCCCTCTACAAAAGTGTCAACTACACCTCATTCCAATTCATTATGAATTTTGAGTTATGGAACGATCAAAAGGGCTGAAAACATGAAATGTCACTTTTTCCAACACTTAGTGAAATTTTCACTAAGTTAGAATCTGCCTTCACTTTTTTCCAAATGTAGGGGGGTTTTTCACTTGGATCCAAAAGGTATCAAAACTAATTATGATCAAACAGTTGTTGTATCATATGATGGTTTTCCAAAATGACCAAGAACATCACCAAATTCGACTTAAGCCATGAGATTTGACAAGGGCAATTGCCTTGCTGAAAACTGCCAAGGCTAGGCAGAATTTTGCATTTTTTCTCGATTTGGCAAAATCAGCTAATTCCAAGCCTTGTCATCATCTTGGACACATCTGAGGATCAAATCTAAAGGGGACAAACACTGAGCCAAGCCTCCAAAGTCCTTGGAACAAGAAGTAGCATGCCAAACCTAGAAATCCCTAAAAGAGGGACAAGACTCCAATTTTGGATTGGAGCATTTAATGGTTGCTTAGAGGTGGCATGGACTGACACATTTGCAACTGAATTCAGTCAAGAATGATCCAACAACTAAGGAACCAAAGGCATATGCCCTAACCTCTAGTCAATGGCTAGAGGAGACTTGGCTTCCCATTGATCAACATTGGCCAAACCTCTGCTGTGGTTGCCATTCACTATTGATCCCAAAATAAACTTTCTCTACTATAAATAGAGCTCATTTGTGCTCAGTTTGAGTACATCAAAGCCATCAAACAAATGCTTTCTTCAAAATCCCTCTCTTTAGGCCAAAATGCCTTCTTTAGCAAGGTAACTCTGAGTTTTTGAGTTAGGGAGCATTTCCAAGCAAACCAATCACACACACACCTCATATATGTCATGTATAAGCTGTCCAAACACTCACAAGTGACCTGTAATCCTTAAATCACAAAGTCACATCTCAAAACCTCAAAATAGGCCTTTTGTGCATTTTTCAAGCCATGTCTTGATTCAGTCACTTTCAAAACCAGATAAAACCTCAAACACACTCCAAATATCATTCTTGAACTGTCCCAAATGGTTCCCCCCATCTAGAACACCATTGAGGGAGTTGCTATTTTGGTAATTTTAACCCCTTTTGCAAGAAAAGGCCAGTTTGTGTTTTTGCAGGTTCCAGCTGATTCCACTCATCTTAAAAGCTTCTAAGGGATCATTTGAGAGTGTCCAAAGCATCAAAACACTTCTGGAGCAAGAGGCTTGACAGATTGCACAAAAACTCCAAAAAGCTCAAAGAGAGGTAAGCCTCACGACTTGAACTTTCCAAAATATGCATTGTTTTGAGGTCCACTGATCATGCATCTCTTATACATGTTATATGTGTTGTGTTTGAACCAATTCATCATGTGATTCATGCCTGTATCAAAGTGTAGCATAGATAATGCAATTATAGGCCTTTTTCAAAACCACTATCGGATTTTGAGTAGGGAGCATGACCTAAAAAAAATACCACCACCATTGGATTCCTTGTGAAATTTTAGGCCAGATGCATATAAATTTTGTCCCCAACCATTGAGAAATGAGAAAGTTATGGACCTTCTCGTTTCTTGGCAAAACTTGCCATGCCTTGCCTTGGGCTAAGCAAAAAACAAGGCATGCCTTGTATATTTTTTGGTTTGTTTCAATCAACGGATGTATCACCACCCCAGTGGTAAGGCGCGCGCCCTATAACCTTGAGGTTGTGGGTTCAAACCCCACCCATGCCATTTTGTGTTTTTTCACATTTTTGCTATTTTTTCCATATTTTCATGTTTTGTAAATTAATTGGAAAATTAATAACTCCCTCAATTTTAATTATTTTTTATTGGTTTTTTTGCAAAAAAATCAAAAAAATGTGGAAATATTTTATTCCCAAAAAAATTAGATTTATATTATTTATTTTATATAATAAGTATTTTTGTGAATAAATTCATTTTTTATTGTTTTTAAACATTTTAAAAGTGAATATTTACTTTGAAAATCAAAACCAAATGAGTTTTAATATCTCTTGTGATTAATCCCTCATTTTTCAAACCATAAACAAAAATAAAAAGTGGTTTATTCAAGCCTATTTGGTATTTTTATTATTTTTATTTGATTTTCTTTTAATATTTACTTTTAAAGGAAAACAAATTAGGGTTTCTTTGATTTTCACCCTCACAAATCATTTTCAAACACTCATGGGCCTCTATTAGAGTGTAAGACCCAACCCCTTTGAAAACCAAACCTTTTTGGGCCTTAGTTATTGTATAAGACCCAATGCGTTTCCAAAAATCTCGCGCGCGATCGCCATTTCAACAAAAATCCTTTGGGCCTCTCCTCGAGCTATAAGACCCATTCAAAATCACTTTTGGGCCTCCGTTAGAGTGTAAGACCCAATCCTTTGTAAAAACAATCCTATTTTGGGCCTCACTCATTGTATAAGTCCTGTTGTATTTCAAAAGTTCGGCGCGGTGATCACCCGTTTAAAACAAACCATCTGGGCCTCTCATCGAGCTATAAGACCCATTCAAAAACTTTTTGGGCCTCTAATAGAGTGTAAGACCCAATCCCCTTTTAACTAGAACAATTTTGGGCCTCAGATATTGTATAAGCCCCTCTGCGTTAAAAGAACACTTCGGCGCGATCGCCAGTTGAAAAAGTCAACCCTGGGCCTATCCTCGAGTAGTAAGACCCATTTCTTTCCTTTAAAAACTCTATGGGTCTCTTGAGAGAGTGTAAGTTCCTGTACAAAATGACAGTGCGATCACTGATAAAACCCTAGGCCTCTCCTTGAGCTGTAAGCCCCAATTTTTCTTTCAAAGCACTTTCTCCTTTGATTATGTAATATATTGTTGTTTCAATCTTTCTTTGTTTAACAACTAACAAAACAGCATGGAAGCTGTACAACTGAGTAAGTGTTTACCTGCTTTCATTTACCATTTTCGTATGTATATAACTATACTGTGGGGCTGTTTCACTATAAGTCTCCTTTCATAAACTCATATCAACTGTGTAATAATAGTATAGATATTTAAAGTTTCCCCGACAATTACGTCTAGAATTAGACAGAACCTCGCCTCCTTGCACCAACGTTGGATAACTAGATCTAAGAAATTTCCCCGTGAACAGTTCATATACAGAAGGACATTGTTCCATATGAAACCCCTTCTGAAACTGTTCATCAGCCTCCTCTTAGGCTTAGTGCAAGGACCCACAGGCTTCTTAAAAGCATCCCCGCCTCCTCTTGGGCGTTGTCAAAAGGACCCGTCAGCTTCTTAGAAGTTTTCACAACCTCCTCTTAGGCTTCATATAATGATTCTTCCTCCGGGAAGATAGCATCCTCTTGGGCTTCATATAAATTGTCCCTCGGCTTCTTAAAAGTTTCCAGCCTCCTCTTGGGCTTCGTACAAATTGTCCTGACGACCTCCTAGAGGTATAGGAACAGAAATTAGTCATCTTAATAGAGCAATCTTTCAAAGAGTCTAGATCTCACTGCTACTTTTCCTTAAGCATAGTACAAAATATAAAACTCGTAGACTCGGACAGTCTCAATACCCTTTGGATTCCCCGCTCTCTTGTTGAGTATAAAAGACTCTCTTATTGAGTCAAAACAACTTTTAGCCTCCATCTCGGGCTTCGTACGAGATACAAAACACTCTCTTGTTGAGTATAAAAGATTCTCTTGTTGAATCACCCCTTTAGCCTCCATCTTGGGCTTCGTACGAGATACAAAACACTCTCTTGTTGAGTATAAAAGATCCTCTTGTTGGGTCACAAACATTTTAGCCTTCATCTCGGGCTTCGTACGAGATACAAAAACACTTTCTTGTTGAGTATAAACGACTCTCTTGTTGAGTCAAACCCTTTTAGCCTCAATCTTGGGCTTTGTACAAGAGAAAAAGAACATTTTCCCCGAAAAAGTCAACCTTTTAGCCTCCTCTTAGGCTTTGTATAAGAAAACCCCAGTAAAGTCAATCAACCTTTTAGCATCAAAGATGTGCCTCGCCACAGTATACAAACATCAACAACTCCTTTTTCCCCATCTAATTGCTGTAAGCGGCAAGCCTCTGGATTATATACATCCACGCCACTGTCCCTCTTTTAGCATGAGAAATCCCTTAGGAAAGATGGCATTACTCTAAACTGAGTTAAAGTCTTCTCCTTCAGGTCAAAAAACCCCTATAAAGGAAATTATGGCATTGCTGGATTCACATATCCCAGCTAAAGTAATTCTCCTTTATAATCAGTCACCCAACATTTATGACAAACAGACCCCTCTTTAGAGATGACAAATTCTCTCTAAAGTCAAAACCCTTTAGCTTCACTTCTTAGGCTTTAAACAAGATACAAATAGACTCTTTAGCTTCATATATTGGGCTTCGAATAAGATACAAATAGATCACCTTCAGCTTCATATCTTGGGCTTTGAACAAGATACAAATCACTTTTAGCTTCACGTCTTGGGCTTTGAACAAGACACCAAAACACCATTTCCTCCCATAGAATAGGAGGAACTACGATCGCTCTGATTTCCCTGTTTCGGTAAACGGGAATACATAGGCATAAGATTGAAAGAAAAATCTTAGCGAGCACACTACTCAAAAACCCAAAAATCCTGTACCTTCATATATCAATCGAAAAGCATAAGTCCTAACATCCTACCATGAACAGTCCCAGTATTTTCACTCTGAACAAAGTAAGAAGAGAGAGGCCCCACTTCCGCATAACATCCATAACCTAACAGACCGTTGTTTAAACTCAGTATGCAAGCAAGGTTAATTAGAGACATCTATTTCCCTTCCTTCATCAGCTTCAATAGGATAAAAAATGAATCAGCCTGTAGTACCCCAGAGCGACAGTGCTTAAGAACCACGTCCCAAAATCGCTCGCTACAGAAAAGTGGAGCCCACCGTGGGGCCCTTCTTTCTTTCTTACAATTTAAGGTGAAAACCTTGGAAAGGTTATTTTCATGACGGTTCCGTCAGGGAATGTCAGTATTGCTAAGATCGGCCTTCACTAGGATCTTAGGTCAAAACCTTTTAAATTGGGAATGAACCACAGAATGGCGCCTCCGCCGGGGAGCCATTTTCTGTTAGGATCATAGGATTCATAGCTCTTAAGTCTAGGACATTAGGACAAATATATATACTACTTTTCCTAATCGATACCTGTGTTTATTTTTCTGCTAATGGGAATGCGTGTGATGTCGCATGTGGAAAGATTGAGTATACACCTAGGAACGACCTCTTTTAGTAGTGCGGAAGCTATCGGAAATAGCTGTTACGTGATACTACCCTCTTCTGATGATTCTTCGAAAAAACATCACCTAGCACAGTTCCCGGCCCGCTGGTGTTTTCTCGACAAGAATTGATGATTTTGAGAGACAGGTACAAAAATCACTAGTATAAACCTTTGGGATGGGCAGAGCCTTGACTTCATGACAACGACCCTTTGACCCCATGTTTTTTCTATGTTTTTGTGTGCTGCATTTTTGCATTCATTTTAAAAAAACATTAAACAAAGAAAATTTTCTCTTCTAGTCTCTCTTTTTCAAATTACACTAAGACAATGATTGCAAATGTAAGAGAAAAGGATTACGCTAATGGATTTCGGTAGACGGAAAACTCACAAGTATACCTTCAAGGTTCCAAAACTAGAGGATTTGAGAGGATTAGCAAGGATGATCACTAACCCTAACACTTTCAGAGCCAAGTATGGAGGTCTACTACCTCTGTTAAGGGTCCAGGTAATTGAAGGAATCCTGAAGATGCTCATTCAGTTTTACGATCCAGTCTATCACTGTTTCACATTCCCGAATTACCAGCTCGCACCAACGCTAGAGGAGTATTCTCATCTAACTGATTTACATATCACTGATCGAGCTCCATTTTCTGGACTGGAAGAAATTCCAAAGGATCGAACCATTGCAAGAGCAATATATTTGGATGAGTCAGAAGTCAAGACTCACATAACCTCTAAGGGTGGCATCCAAGGTTTTCCAGCCCAGTTCTTGACAAAGAAAGCCCTGTACTTTGCTAGTATAGGGAACGTGGCCGCTTTTGAAAGCATCTTTGTTTTACTCACCTACGAGTTATTTTTGTTTCCCAACATCGGTAACTTTGTAGATATCAACGCCATTAAGGTTTTTCTCATTGGAAACCCTGTGCCAACTCTGCTCGCAGATGCGTATCATTCTGTACACTTAGGGAATTGTTGGTACAGCGGAGGAATGATCACATACCGTGTACCCTTGCTATATAAATGGTTTATTTCCCATTTTACTAAGTCTGCCACTTTTTGGGATCATAAGAGTGCTTTACGTTGGTCGCAGAAAGTCATGTCCCTTACCAACTCTGACATAGATTGGTGCAATAGGATTTATGACGGGATCAGGATCATTGACCGTTGGGGAAACTTCCCCAACGTACCCCTCATAGGAACTAAGGGAGGAATCAATTATCATCCAGTATTGGTTCGTCGTCAATTTGGATACCCAATGAGGCATGTCCCGCGTAATGCTCATCTGGAAGGTATTTTCTTCAAGGAAGGAGAAAATGACAAGGCGCTAAAGATGGAAATAGTGCATGCTTGGAAACATGTTCATAAGAAAGGACGAGAGTTTCTAGGAAAACTGGATTATGTCTCGGTGGAGCCTTATCTCCATTGGGTACAAACTAGAGCTCTCAAGCTAAAGATGCCTTATCCTCATCACGGAGTTCTTCCACCAAGGGAATCTGTCATGTACTTCATGACCGGAACGGAAAAACTTCAGGTTACTCTCAACAAAGTTCAATAGGAGAGGAGGTCTTGGAAGAACAAGTACCGCATTCTCAATGTGGAGTGTATCAAAATACAGCAACTACTAAAAGATAAGGATGCTCTGATTGAGATTTTGGAGCAACATGTTGTAGAGAATCAGGATGACCAAAGGAACTTGCTCACTCCTTTCACCTGGCAAAGGAATGACAACCCGACAACGGCTCAAGAGCCCTGGTCCAAGAAAAGGAAAGTACCAGAATCAGCACCTGATTTCTCCTCAGAGAGGACTCAGGACCCTTTAGCTTAGGTTTATGTTTCCGCACCTTGTCATTTATTGTATTTCCATTTCTGCAATCCTTTGAATTCAATAAAATGGGGTTTCCCCACATTTTGATATTTGCCATCTAATTGTCGAAGTTTATTTTGAGTGAACAAAAAAAAACAATTAATATAATCATTGCATTCATCATTCTCATGTAACGCATTCTTCTTACCTACGAATCTCACGTTTGTGTCTTAGTTCTAGAGTCAAACTGTCTCATTCGTACAATACTCGGGTCAATCGTCAGAAAAAGATGGATGATCTCGAGGAAGAGAACAGAGAGTTGAAAGAAGAGATCGACGCTCTGAAAGAGGATATGAGAAAGCTTTATAACGACATGCAAGCCATGGCAGAAGCTCAGCTACAAAGAACTGTGATCTCAGAGATCACCTCAGTGCCCATATTGGAGAAGTATGATCCTAGGTACAGAATGTCGAAAGATCGTCCTTGGGGCATGCCACCTAACTATATCCCAGAAGGATATATTCCGCCGATCACTGGAGATCAGTGGATCATAACGGAAGCCGCTGGCCATGAAGGTTACAAACTTCGGGAAAGCAAAGATGCCAGGGGCATACCAACAACTCCTGAAGGTTACAAACTTCGAGAAACGCCAAGATTCACTACCGTAGTAACGGTACCACCCCCTGTGGTGCACACTGTTTCGAAAGGAAAGATTCCGCAGATACCTTCTGGTAGAAAGGAAACTATGTTCAATAGAATGGACGAGTTCCAGGAGCAATTCCTGGAAATGCAAAAGGAACTGCAAGCCATCCGTGGTCAGGATTTATTTGGAAAGGACGCCGCGGACCTCTGCTTGGTCCCCAATGTGAAAGTTCCGCACAAGTTCCAAGTGCCCGACTTTGAAAAACACAAGGGTAACTCTTGCCCTCATAGTCATTTGGTGATGTACGCTCGGCGAATGTCAGCTCAGAAAAAAAATCAAGATCTACTGATTGACTACTTTCAGGATAGTTTAACCGGTGCCGCCTTAAAATGGTACATGGGTTTAAACCACACCGAGATCAGCACTTTCAGAGATCTTGGCACTGCCTTCATCCAACAATATAAATACAATTTAGACATGGCACCGGACAAAGATCAACTCAGATCGATGTCACAAAAGGACAAGGAAACCTTTAAGGAGTACGCTCAGAGATGGCGTGAAATTGCCGCTCAGATTTCTCCACCCCTGGAGGAAAAAGAGATGATGAAGATTTTCTTAAAGACCTTGAGCTCATTTTACTATGACAGAATGGTCGCCAGTGCACCCAGTGATTTCACCGAAATGGTCGGTATGGGGGTGCGTCTCGAGGAAGCCGTTCGAGAAGGACGTCTAGTCAAAGACATTGGGTCGACAAGCGGTACTAAGAAATACGGAAGTGCTCTCCCTAAGAAAAAGGAGCAAGATATTGGGAATATCTCTCTCGGAAAGCAAAGGCGTCGGTATCAACCAGTAGCGACGGTAACTCCTGCTATCAATCCTGCGCCTGTTTCTACATATCACCCTCAGGTTGCGCAAATCCAACCTAATCAACAGCAATTTCAGCAAAGGACACAATAGCCTCTTCAGCAGGCTCGTCCTCAATACCACAACAACCGTACAACACGGCCACCAGGATTCGATCCTATACCCGTATCGTACGCATAACTATTTCCGTTACTACTGGTCAAAGGGCACGTCCAGACTAAGGCTCCTCTTACAGTACCGGAAAATCTGCCTTTTTGGTTTAAGGTGGATCAGACTTGCCCTTACCATCAAGGAGGACCAGGGCATAACATAGAAAGTTGTCTCAGTTTCAAATCCGACGTGCAAAAGCTTGTTAGGAGCGGGGTCTTATCTTTCAAAGATACGAATCCGAATGTTCTCACGAACCCGCTGCCTCAACACGAGAAAGCTGCAGTCAATCTGATAGAGGGAGAGTCTAACAACGTCTATCAAATTCACGATGTAATCTTATTGAGAGCCAACTTGGTTAAGATGCATTGTAGACAGAGTGGATATGGCCATGTGCCACCTCATAATTATCACCAGTGTGATATCTGCTCAAAGAATAATCGGGGATGTTCTGTGGTACAATCAGCTCTATAGGAACAGATGGATCTCGGATGGATCCAGGAGCACCGAGTTCACAGAGTTAACATGGTTTATACGAATTCCAACGTCGTTCAAAACCACGACATCCATGTGATGAATATCAACTTGGTGGCAATGCACTCTAGGCAAAGCCAGTATCATAATCTGCTGTGGCACGATTACAATTCTTGTCTGACTTGCTCGGTAAACAAACAAGGATGCTCTTTTGTACAAGAGGCCCTCCAGCGTCAGATGGATCTTGGATGGATCCAAGACTACCATGATAGGAATCATTATCAAATTAACATGATTCAAATCTTCGATATTCGCTTGATGAATATCAACCTGGTGGAATTACACGCTACGCAAGTCCAACTGGGTTTTCTTACTTCACATGATTATCAGAGCTGTAAAGCGGGTTGCGAAAACGATCAAGGCTGTGCCCTTGTCCAGGAAACACTTCGCACCTGTTGAACCACTGGTGGCTTCCAATCTATATGGATGAAGACACCCAGCAAATTAGTATCACTAATGGAAATCCTGCTAGGTATCAAAGTCGGGATGTTCGATTGATGGAGACAGACCTAGTAAGGTTACACTGTATTCAAAGTGGACGTGGTCAGGTGCCACTACACAACTATGAGCGGTGTGGAGTTTGCTCAGTGGATAATCAAGGATGCTACCTCGTGCGAGCAGTCCTCCAAAGCCAGTTGGACCGCAAAGAGATTCAACCATGCTCAAGTTTTGGGTCAGTCAACTATCTCGATGATCAAATTGAGGATGTTCTCATAATCTCCGATCATCAGAGGGCTAGGGATGTTTGTGCCATCATCCATCTACTTGACAAATCAAGAGTTCCCAACCGGGAACGGATCAAAATTACTTACGATGGTTAGAAAAATCAGAAGGTTCCTATAGTCATCTATCTACCAGGACCACTACCCTATGAATCAACTAAGGTTATTCCTTACAAATACGGTGCAACCACAATTGAGAATGGAAAGGAAATTCTGTTACCCACCGTCGTGAATATTGCAGACATCAGTCGGGTAACACGGAGTGGTAGGATCTTCAACAAAGGAGTTGGAGAACCCAACAAAGAAAAGGAACCTCAGACAGAAGTTCCCAATCCACCAGTCAGTCAATCCAGTAATCCCGGCCTTTCAAAAAACAATGATTAGATGCTGAAGCTCATCCAGAGGAGTGAATACAACATTGTTGATCAACCGTTACAGACTCCTTCAAAGATATTGGTATTATCACTGTTACTTAGCTCAGAAGCGCGCAGGGAGGCTCTATAGAAAGTCTTGGAGGAAGCCGTTGTGGAACAAGATGTCACGATCAGACAGTTCGATAGCATTGTTTCTAACATCACTTCCTGTAATAACTTGGGATTTAGTGATGAGAAATTACCTGAAGAGGGTCGCCGTCATAAAATGGCGCTTAATATTACAGTCAACTGCCAGGACGATGCTTTAGCCAGCGTACTGGTAGATACAGGGTCAGCCCTGAATGTTATTCCGATGTCCACTTTGATGTAATTATCATTCAAAGGGTCTCCGATGAGAACCAACGAGGTCGTCGTCAAAGCGTTTGACGGATCCAGAAAAATGGTTATTGGCGAAGTCGACCTTCCCATAACTATCGGTCCTCACACTTTCCAAGTCACTTTCTAGGTCATGGACATCCGGGCAACTTACAGTTGTTTATTAGGAAGACCTTGGATACATCAGGCTAGGGCGGTCACTTCAACCCTCCACCAAAATCTAAAGTTTGTCCAGAACGACCAACTCGTCACAGTCTGCGGAGAACAGGCCTTGCTCGTAAGTAACTTATCATCATCCACTTATGTAGAACCGGAAGGGGTAATCGGAACTCAGTTCCAAGCACTTTCGCTACAAAAGGACAAACAATCCGAAGGGGGAACTTCGATTTCCTCATACAAAGATGCTATCAAAGATGTCGAGAGTGCCAATATAACAGGATGGGGGCAGCTTGTCATTCCTACTGACAATAAAACAAAGAAGGGTCTTGGCTTTTCCTCGATCTGTACCCAGACAACTGCTAACGATGAAAGTCTTCATCCCATTCGAAATTTCTTCCACAGTGGAGGCTTCCTTCAGCCAGTGACTCAAGAAGTGCATACCATCAATAAAGATGATTCATCCGATACGGAGGAAGAATGGAAGTCCTATCTCAACGAGGACGGTTATACATCTCAGGATGAGATACAGACTCCCTTTTGCTTTCCTACACAAAGTCTGAGATTTATACCAAGGTCAGACGTCGAAATGCTATACGGGGATTGTGATCCGGAAGGATGTCGTGCTCCGCCAAATTCATTAGAGGAAGACACCCTGATGAAAGACAACTTTGACCACGGCTATCATGGCCCGATGGATGGCCTGCCAATGTGGCAGCCTTACCCGGGAGACTTGGGGCAAGAGAGCCAGCCTAATGATGAAAGTTAGTTAAGCATCATTAAAAAGAATACCTGCGTCCCCACCATGTCATGGGATCAACACCAAGGTTATCCTGAAAATACTCAGCACGACGATGAATTCGCAACGTTTGTAGGACTAGAATTCATTAACTATGCTTTTCCCGAGGTCAACGTCATCGAGAGGGATGACTCCTCCAGATCCAAAGAAGTGTGGGACACCTTGGGACAACTGAGTGGAAAATACGACTACATGGTCAAATACACCGTCCTGAAAGCTCTCATATCAGGCTCGAAGACATCCATCCAATTAGATGGGGAGATACAGCTGATAGTAAAAATACTATGCAAAATGCAACAGAGGAATCCTCCTACAACAACTCTGCCTGGGAGACAGATTCCAATGATCCTGCTCCACCAGAAATCAGCGTCATTTCTGAAGACAAATCAAGGAAGGTGCCAGACTTTGTGATTCACCGAGGAGTTTGCCGCCAATGGGTTGCTGTCGATGTCCCGAGGATTGTTCATAAGTCAAAGTAATTGCCATCTTTTAACCTTTCACCCTGCCCAGGTGAAACGGATGTTTTGATAGGGCTTACTTTCTATAAATTTCCCTCTTTGCTTCACCCAAAGAGACAGAGTTTTGTTTTATAGGGCTGTAGTTTCAAGAATCGACTTGTTCATAAATAAAATAACGTCGTTCTGTAATTTCCACAGTTAATTGCTGTTTTCTCTTTTTGCTTTTCTCAGAAAATGGTAATCCTAAAAAATAACTCGATAATAAAAACAAGCAGTAATAAAAAATACACTGCACACACTCTTGCATTCTCTCTATCTCTTCTAAAAACAATCATCACGTCATGCAGATTGCTTGTTTTAAACCCCGTTGAAACATACGATCTGATGCCTTCTCCCAACTTTGCGTTCCCGGTATTCGGGGCCGAAGGAGAAGATGACAACGAAATTCCAGAAGAGATCTCCCGATTACTCAGACAAGAGGAAAGGTCCATTGAACCTCATAAAGAGTTGCTGGAAACGGTCAACTTGGGTCCGGAAAAAGAGAGAAAAGAAATCAGGATTGGGGTACGGCTCAGTCCAACTGCCAAAGAGAGTTTGACAAAGCTTCTCAGAGAATTCCCTGATGTGTTCGCTTGGTCCTATCAGGACATGCCAGGGTTGGATACCAGCATCGTGGAACATCATCTACCATTAAGGTCAGAATGTCCGCCAGTAAAGCAAAGGTTGAGATGGACTCACCCGGACATGGCTATCAAAATCAAAGTGGAGGTCCAGAAACAGATTGACGCGGGTTTCCTCGCCACGTCAAAGTATCCTCAATGGTTAGCCAACATCGTACCTATTCCGAAAAAGGACGGAAATGTCAGAATGTGTGTTGACTATAGAGATTTAAACAAGGCTAGTCCAAAGGATGAATTTCCTCTACCACACATTGACATGCTAGTAGACAGTACAACAAAGTTCAAAGTTTTCTCCTTCATGGATGGATTCTCGGGCTATAATCAAATCAAAATGGCGCCGAAAGACATGGAGAAAACTTTGTTCATTACCCTATGGGGTACCTTTTGTTACAAGTTAATGTCGTTCGGTTTGAAGAATGTCGAAGCAACCTATCAAAGGGCCATGACTACTCTTTTCCATGACATGATACACAAAGAAATCGAGGTGTATGTCGATGACATGATTGCAAAATCTAAGACAGAAGAGGAGCATGTGACCCACCTGTCAAAACTATTCGAGCGGTTGAGAAAGTATAGACTCCGCTTGAATCACAATAAGTGCATATTCGGTGTCCGTTCAGGGAAACTTTTAGGGTTCCTCGTGTGCCAGAAAGGAATTGAGGTTGATCCTGACAAGGTCAAGGCCATTCAAGAAATGCCTTCTCCGCGAATTGAAAAACAAGTCAAGGGATTCCTGGGACGCTTGAATTACATTTCCAGATTTATATTCCTTATGACCGCGACTTGTGCGCCAATCTTCAAATTACTAAAAAAGAACCAGCACTGCATTTGGACAGAAGACTGCCAAACTGCCTTCGACAGTATCAAGGAATACCTGTCGAACCTACCAATTCTATCACCTCCAGTGGAAGGAAGACCACTGATCATATACTTAACAGTCTTGGAAGACTCCATGGGTTGTGTACTTGGCCAACGAGACAAAACCAAAAGGAAAGAGTCTGCCATCTACTATCTGAGCAAGAAATTCACCGAATGCGAGACTCGGTACACTATGCTCGAGAAAACTTGATGCGCTTTGGCTTAGACAGCCAAACATCTTCGCCAGTATATGATTCGCCACACTACTTGGTTAATCTCCAAAATGGATCCCATCAAGTATGTGTTTGAAAAACCTGCTCTCACGGGAAGAATTGTCTGTTGGCAGATGCTGTTATCAGAATGTGACATAGAATACCATGCTCAGAAAGCTGTTAAGGGAAGTATTTTAGCTGATCATTTGGCTCAACAACTGATTGACGATCAAGAATCAGTCAAGTTCGACTTCCCAGACGAAGATGTCATGTATTTAAAAATGAAAGATTGCGATGAACTGTTACCCAGTGAAGGGCCAGAACCAGGTTCTCAATGGGGACTAATCTTTGACGGAGCTGTCAATCATTATGGAAACGTAATTGGGGCAATCATCATAACACCTCAGGGTACCCACATTCCTTTCACCGCCCGACTTACATTCAAGTGTACAAACAACGAGGCTGAATACAAAGCTTGTATCATGGGTCTCGAAGAAGCTATCGACTTAAGGATTAAGAACTTGGATGTGTATGGAGACTCAGCCCTGGTTATCAATCAAATCAAAGGAGATTGGAACACATACCAATTAGGACTGATTCTTTACAAAGATTACGCGAGAAGGTTGTTACCATTCTTCAACAAAATCGAGTTTCATCATATCCCTTGTGAAGAGAATCACATGGCTGATGCCTTAGCCACTCTCTCTTCCATGATTAGTGTAGGTCAATGGAATGACATACCTAAGATTGACATAATGCGCCTTGAACGTCCCGCTTACATCTTTGCGATTGAAGCAGTCATAGACGACAAACCTTGGTATCACGATATCAAATGCTTCCTTCAGAAATAAGAGTACCCACCTGGGGCATCCAGAAAGGACAGAAAAACCCTCAGAAGGATGGCTGGCAGTTTCTTCCTGAGCGGTGATACACTCTATAAGAGAAATTTCGACATGGTCTTGCTTCGATGCGTCGACAGACCAGAAGCAGACATGCTGATAAAAGAAATTCATGAAGGATCCTTTGGCACACATGCCAATGGACACGCAATGGCGAGAAAAATTCTAAGAGCAGGGTACTATTGGTTGACAATGGAATCCGACTACTACAAGTACATGAAGAGGTGTCACAAGTGTCAGATATACTTAGACAAAATCCATGTACCGCCAACGCATCTCAAAGTTCTCTCTTCCTCTTGGCCTTTTTTCATATGGGGAATCGACATGATTGGCGTGATTGAGCCCAAGGCTTTGAACGGACATCGGTTCATTCTAGTAGCCATTGACTACTTCACCAAATGGGTCGAAGCAGCGTCATATGCCAATGTAACCCAACAAGTGGTGATCCGATTTATCAAAAACAATATCATCTGCCTTTATGGTGTTCCGAGCCAGATCATTACTGATAATGGATCTAACTTGAACAATAAGATGATGAAAGAGTTGTACCCTGAGTTCAAGATCGAACACCATAACTCATCTCCCTACCGACCAAAGATGAATGGAGCGGTAGAAACGGATAACAAGAACATCAAGAGGATCGTTCAAAAGATGGTTGTAACCTACAAAGACTGGCATGAGATGCTACCCTTTGCTCTCCATGGTTATCGCACATCTGTCCTCACTTCAACAGGGGCAACCCCTTTCTCTCTAGTTTATGGCATGAAGGCAGTGCTCCCCTTAGAAGTAGAGATCCCATCAATCTGGGTATTGATGGAAGCTAAGCTTACAGAAGCTGAATGGTGTCAAAGACGACATGACGAACTGAATCTGATCGAACAAAAATGAATGACGGTGCTATGTCGCGATCATTTGTATCAACAAAGAATGAAGAAGGCGTTCGACAAAAAGGTCCTCCCTCGTGTCTTCAGGAAAGGAGACCTTGTGCTAAAAAAGATACAATCATTTCTCACTGATTCGCGAGGAAAATGGACTCTGGATTACGATGGCCTATATGTGGTCAAGAAAGCTTTCTCAGGCGGTGCCTTGAGACTTGCAACCATGGACGGAGAGGAATTTGCCTACCCCACGAATGTTGATGTAGTCAAGAAATACTTCGCCTAAACTTAAAAAAAACGTCTCGGTGGATTGAAAACCCGAAAGGACGATCCAGGCAAAAATTAGAGAAAAAATAAAAAAAATCATCCTGGTGGATTGGAAACATCACAGTACAATCCAGACAAAAATTAGGGATAATGGCAAGTAACTATGTCGAACAGAGGAAAATCCCTCAGCAACAGTTACGTCGTCCATCAGAAAAACTCCAGTCAAGGTCATCTTCGACAGAGGCTCAGGATGTCCAGAATTCAAAGTCGGTACAAGGATAGTGGTCGTTATGTTTCAAAGTAGCCCTTTTCCCTGTAAATTACTACTTTCTAACTTTGTAAATACTCTATGGAATCACGTGTTTGACTGATCTCCATCCTATCAATAAAATTTGAGCCCTTGTGCTTTTGTTTGCAATTCTTATTTGTTTTTTGCTTTACAGAACGACGTTTTAACATGATCAACGATTCTTGAAATAAAATAAAAATGAATTTACTTGTTAAAACTATTTCTACTTTTAAAATAAAGATGGCGATTTCTTTTGACTCTTGAACATAGAAAGAACATCGATCACTTCTCTAGAAGTAAGCAAGCTTCAAAGTGCAGAATCAAGGTAATCCTTCTAAACCAGTATGTCTGAACGAAGGATCAATTGTGTCAGAGACCTTGTTTTGTCTGACACGCCTTGGCCGAGTTCTTATCTCCTAAGCCCGACCAACGGTATCCCCCGCGGGGACTATCTCTCCTAAGCAAGGCAGAATCGCTACTTGTGGACCAACGGTACTTCTTCGCTCCGCGATGGCCGAGTATCCAGTCGTGTTCATCTATTAGTCAGTATGTCGCGTCAATTTTGTCAGTATATACATACATACATCATGCATTATTTGATTTACGTTCACATTCATATTGCATCACTATCACTCTAGTCGGTCATGTCCCCTAGTGATAAAAGTCCTGTCAATCGAGTTGTCAGTTCTTTCCTTGTCAAGAAACGTCGTGTTTTAATAACCGCTTCTCCACTTTGCTGTTGAACTAAAGTTGGTTATTTAACCACTTTGATAACTTGAACCTCTGAAAAGGCAGGAAAACCCTCAGCCGATGTCACTCTTCGGCAGTGAAGATGATATCTTTGCTTTCCCGGATTAAGGAAAATCCCTAGAGAAAGCCTCTCAACTAAAGACTTTCGGCAACACATTGGTTCTTTTCTCCAGAAGGTCAATGTCAACAAAGTCATCGGCACCTCGAAGTGGATCACATCATATGGCATTTCTCTGGGAAGATCTCGAGAAAAGTATGGTGTAATATCCCCAGTAGACTCATCAAATGGCATCTCCCCAAGAAAATTCGACGAGAAGTTTGAGGAAGTCCGCTACAAATAGCGTCCCTTGTCAAGAAAGTTTATTGACAAAAGAAACTTAGACCAGTTCCTTGGTAGGAAACCAGGATCGAGAGGAAGTTTATATCAGAAACTGAGACCAGTTCCTTGGTAGAAAACCAGGATCGAGGGGAAGTTTATATCAGAAATTGAGACCAGTTCCTTGGTAGGAAACCAGGATCAAGGGGAAGTTTATATCAGAAACTGAGACCATTTCCTTGGCTGAAGACCAGGATCGAGGGGAAGTTTACCTTTTCTAAGCATTATTGCTTAGCAAAAGAAGATGAATGCATAAGCTACCATTCATAACCACCATTAAAATTTCGGGTATTCCGATATTTAATCCTCTTGCACCCCGAATGCCCGAATACCTTCGTCATTAATACCTTTGGGTCCAAGAATATTAAATAGGGGCATCTTTCATACCCCAAATTTTGACCACTAAGATTCCCATTATTGTACAAATCATGATCACAATGTGGGTGTATCATCATGCCTCATTAGTCTCCCCAAAGATGGGTGAGCATCCACTACAATCAAACTTAGGGTTTCAAGCCCTCTCAGAGCCTTGGACAAAGGATCAATCAAGGAATTACATGATCTTCAACTTGTCTAACATCTACAGTGGATCAAGAGGACTCCCACATCAAGGATTATGCACAAGGCTGCTCCCTTCTAGGTGGATTAAGCTTCACGATCGACAGTGTCACCAAATTAGGGTTTTGGTTGACCAGGGCCTCCAAATGGGAATTTTCCTCTGGGCATGAGCCAATGCTTCAAAGAATATCCTAATATGCTCCATGGAACCTCATGGACCCAATCATCAAGTCAATTTTGCCTCAGGGGATGCATTCATCAAACAAATCAAGAATTAGGGTTTCTTGACCTAATTCACCCCTAAGTTGACTTTTGGGACAAATCATGAGCCAAGACCTCAAGACATGATTTGAGGGTCTCTAATACACTACATTGATCCATTTGCAATAATGGATTAATCCAAGAAGCTTGATCAACAAGTTTCAATTTCATTTGAACCACAATTAGGGTTTTGCGAGAAAAGTCAATTGTACCTTTGACTTTTGACCCAGACATGCTCCCAAACCCTAAGACATAATTCAATACACCCTATAACATCCTTGGAACATGTACATCAAGTTTGATTTAGGTCAAGGACATGATTTCCTAGAGGATCGCACATTTTAGAATTCATCTGACAAAAAGTCAACTGTGCCCAAAAGTCAAACTTTGACATTTTGAGATTTTTCATAAAAATGGTTTTTTAACCCTAAAATGATGTTAATATATGATTGGAATCATCATTCATCAAGAAAAATCAAAGAAAGTGAGATAACTTGTAAAAGGGGTAACCATAAAAAACTTAGAAATTTTCTAAGTTATGGAACAAAGTGGCTAGGGTACCAACTTTGAAGGATCATAACTCCTAAACCACAAGGCCATTTTTTCCCATCCAAAGCTGGATTTGTAGCCCTCATAGCCCTCTACAAAAGTGTCAACTACACCTCATTCCAATTCATTATGAATTTTGAGTTATGGAATGATCAAAATGGCTGAAAACATGAAATGTCACTTTTCCAACCTTAGTGAAATTTTCACTAAGTCGGAATCTGCCTTCAATTTTTTCCAAATGTAGGGGGATTTTTCACTTGGATCCAAAAGGTATCAAAACCAATTATGATCAAAAAAGTTGTTGTATCATATGAGGGCTTTCCAAAATGACCAAGAACGTCACCAAATTCCACTTAAGCCATGAGATATGACAAGGGCAATATACCTTGCTGAAAACTGCCAAGGCTAGGTAGAATTTTGCATTTTTGCTCGATTTGGCAAAATCAGCTAATTCTAAGCCTTGTCATCATCTTGGACACATTCGAGGATCAAATCCAAAGGGGACAAACACTGAGACAAACCTCCAAAGTCCATGGAACAAGAAGTAGCATGCCAAACCTTGAAATCCCTAAAAGAGGGACAAGACTCCAATTTTGGATTGGAGAATTTAATGGATGCTTAGAGGTGGCATGGACTGACATATTTGCAACTGTATTCAGTCAAGAATGATCCAACAACTAGGGAACTAAAGGCCTGTGCCCTAACCTCTAGTCAATGACTAGAGGAGACTTGGCTTCCCATTGATCAACATTGGCCAAACCTCTGTCGTGGTTACCATTCACTAATAATCCCAAAACAAACTTGCTCTACTATAAATAGAGCTCATTTGTGCTCAGTTTGAGTACACCAAAGCCATCAAACAGATGCTTTCCTCAAAATCCTTCTCTTTAGGCCAAAATGCCTTCTTTAGCAAGGTAACTCTGAGTTTTTGAGTTATGGAGCATTTCCAACCAAACCAATCATACACACACCTCATATATGTCATGTATAAGCTGTCCAAACTCTCACAAGTGACCTGTAATCCTTAAATCACAAAGTCACATCTCAAAACCTCAAAATAGGCCTTTTGTGCATTTTTCAAGCCATGTCTTGATTTAGTCACTTTCCAAACCATATAAAACCTCAAACACACTCCAAATATCATCCTTGAACTGTCCCAAATGGTTCCCCCCATCTGGAACACCATTTGAGGGAGTTGCTATTTTGGTCATTTTAACCACTTTTGCAAGAAAGGCCCAGTTTGTGTTTTTGCAGGTTCCAGCTGATTCCACTCATCCAAAAAGCTTCTAAGGGATCATTTGAGAGTGTCCAAAGCATCAAAACACTTCTGGAGCAAGAGGCTTGACAGATTGCACAAAAACCCCAAAAAGCTCAAAGGGAGGTAAGCCTCATTACTTGAACTTTCCAAAATATGCATTGTTTTGAGGTCCACTGATCATGCATCTCTTATACATGTTATATGTGTTGTGTTTGAACCAATTCATCATGTGATTCATACCTGTATCAAAGTGTAGCATAGAAAATGCAATTATAAGCCTTTTTCAAAACCACTATCGAATTTTGAGGAGGGAACATGATCTGAAAAAAATACCACCACCATTGGATTCCTTGTGAAATTCTAGGCCAAATGCATATAAATTTTGTCCCCAATCATTGAGAAATGAGAAAGTTATGGACTTTCCTGTTTCTTGGCAAAACTTGCCTTGCCTTGCCTTGGGCCAGGCCAAAAACAAGGCATGCCTTGTATATTTGTTGGTTTGTTTCAATCAACAGATGTATCACCACCCCAGTGGTAAGGCGCGCACCCTATAACCTCGAGGTCGTGGGTTCAAACCCCACCCATGCCATTTTTTGTTTTTTCACATTTTTGCTATTTTTTTTCTATATTTTCATGTTTTGTAAATTAATTGGAAAATTAATAACTCCCTCAATTTTAATTATTTTTTATTGGTTCTTTTTGCAAAAAATCACAAAAATGTTGAAATATTTTATTCATAAAAAAATCATATTTATATTATTTATTTAATATAATTAGTATTTTTGTGAATAAATTCATTTTTTATTGTTTTTAAACATTTTAAAAGTGAATATTTACTTTGAAATTCAAAACCAAATGAGTTTTAATATCTCTTGTGAATAATCCCTCATTTTTCAAACCATAAACAAAAATCACAAGTGGTTTATTCAAGCCTATTTGGTATTTTTATTATTTTTATTTGATTTTCTTTTAATATTTACTTTTAAAGGAAAACAAATTAGGGTTTCTTTATTTTCACCCTCACAAATCATTTTAAAACACTCATGGGCCTCTATTAGAGTGTAAGACCCAACCCCTTTGAAAACCAAACCTTTTTGGGCCTCAGTTATTGTATAAGACCCACTGCGTTTTCAAAAATCTCGGCGCGATCGCCATTTCAACAAAAATCCTTTAGGCCTTTCCTCGAGCTATAAGACCCATTCAAAATCACTTTTGGGCCTCCATTAGAGTGTAAGACCCAATTCTTTGTAAATAAAAACCTATTTTGGGCCTCACTCATTGTATAAGTCCTGTTGTATTTCAAAAGTTCGGCGCGGTGATCGCTCGTTTAAAACAAACCATCTGGGCCTCTCCTCGAGCTATAACATCCATTCAAAAACTTTTTGGGCCTCTAATAGAGTGTAAGATCCAATCCCCTTTTAACCAAAACAATTTTGGGACTTAGATATTCTATAAGCCCCTCTGCGTTAAAAGAACACTTCGGCGCGATCGCCAGTTGAAAAAATCAACCCTGGGCCTACCCTCAAGTAGTAAGACCCATTTATTTCCTTTAAAAACTCTATGGGCCTCTTGAGAGAGTGCAAGACCCATCCCTTTGTACAGAAAACCTTTCCCGGGTCTCAGTCACTTGTATAAGTCCCTGTACAAAACGACAGCGCGATCACTGATAAAACCCTGGGCCTCTCCTTGAGCTGTAAGCCCCAATTTTCCTTTCAAAGAACTTTCTCCTTTGATTATGTAATATATTACTGTTTCAATCTTTCTTTATTGAACAACTAACAAAACAGCATGGAAGCTCTACAACCGAGTAAGTGTTTACCTGCTTTCATTTACCATTTTCGTATGTATATAAATGTACTGTGGGGCTGTTTCACTGTAAGTCTCCTTTCATAAACTCATATCAACTGTGTAATAATAGTATAGATATTTAGAGTTTCCCCGGCAATTACGTCTAGAATTAGACAGAACCTCGCCTCCTTGCACCAATGTTAGATAACTAGATCTAAGAAATTTCCCCGTGAACAGTTCATATACAGAAAGACATTGTCCCATGTGAAACCCCTTCTGGAACTGTTCATCAGCCTCCTCTTGGGCTTAGTGCAAGGACCCACAGGCTTCTTAAAAGCATCCCCACCTCCTCTTGGGCATTGTACAAGGACCCGTCGGCTTCTTAGAAGTTTTCACAGCCTCCTCTTAGGCTTCATATAATGATTCTTCCTCTGGGAAGATAGCCTCCTCTTGGGCTTCATTCAAATTGTCCCTCGGCTTCTTAAAAGTTTCCAGCCTCCTCTTGGGCTTCGTACAAATTGTCCCGACGACCTCCTAGAGGTATAGGAACAGAAATTAGTCATCTTAATAGAGCAGTCTTTCAAAGAGTCTAGATCTCACTGCTACTTTTCCTTAAGCATAGTACAAAAGATAAAACTCGTAGACTTAGACAGTGTCAATACCCTTTGGATTCCCCACTCCCTTGTTGAGTCAAAACAACTTTTAGCCTCCATCTCGAGCTTCGTACGAGATATAAAACACTCTCATGTTGAGTATAAAAGATTCTCTTGTTGAATCACCCCTTTAGCCTCCATCTCGGGCTTCGTACGAGATACAAAACACTCTCTTGTTGAGTATAAAATATCCTCTTGTTGGGTCACAAACATTTTAGCCTCCATCTCGGGCTTCGTACGAGATACAAAAACACTCTCTTGTTGAGTATTAAAGACTCTCTTGTTGAGTCAAACCCTTTTAGCCTCAATCTTGGGCTTTGTACAAGATAGAAAGAAAGTTTTCCCCGGAAAAGTCAACATTTTAGCCTCCTCTTAGGCTTTGTATAAGAAAACCCTGGTTAAGTCAATCAACCTTTTAGCATCAGAGCTGTGCCTCGCCACAGTATACAAACATCAACAACTCCTTTTTCCCCATCTAATTGCTGTAAGCGGCAAGCCTCTAGATTATTTACATCCATGCCACTGTCCCTCTTTTAGCATGAGAAATCCCTAAGGAAAGATGGCGTTACTCTAAACTGAGTTAAAGTCTTCTCCTTCAGGTCAAAAAAACCCTATAAAGGAAATTATGGCATTGCTGGATTCACATATCCCAGCTAAAGTAATTCTCCTTTATAATCAGTCACCCAACAGTTGTGACAAACAAACCCCTCTTTAGAGATGACAAATTCTCTCTAAAGTCAAAACCCTTTAGCTTCATATCATGGGCTTTAAAAAAGATACAAATAGACTCTTTAGCTTCATATCTTGGGCTTCGAACAAGATACATACAAATCAACTTTAGCTTCACATCTTGGGCTTTGAACAAGATACAAATCACTTTTAGCTTCACGTCTTGGGCTTTGAACAAGACACAAAAACACCATTTCCTCCCATAGAATAGGAGGAACTACTATCGCTCTGATTTCCCTGTTTCGGTAAACGAGAATACGTAGGCATAAGATTGAAAGAAAAATCTTAGCGATCACACTACTCAAAAACCCAAAAATCCCGTACCTTCATATATCAATCGAAAAGCATCAGTCCTAACATCCTACCATGAACAGTCCCAGTATTTTCACTCTGAACAAAGTAAGAAGAGAGAGGCCCCACTTCCGCATAACATCCGTAACCTAAAAGACCGCTGTTTAAACTCCGTATGCAAGCAGGGTTAATTGGAAACATCTATTTCCCTTCCTTCATCAGCTTCAATAGGATAAAAAATGAATCGACCAGTAGTACCCCAGAGCGAGAATGCTTAAGAACCACATCCCAAAATCGCTCGCTACACATTTCCTCCCCTAGAATAGGAGGAACTACAATCGATCTGATTTCCCTGTTTCGGTAAACGGGAATACGTAGACATAAGATTGAAAAAAAATCTTAGCGAGCACACTAATCAAAAACCCAAAATCCTGTACCTTCACACATCAATCTAAAAGCATCAGTCCTAAACATCCTACTAATAGCATAGTCCCGTCATTTCGGCCTTAGCAAAGTAACAAAGAAATAGGCCCCACTTCCATATAGCATCCGTAACTTAATAGACCGCTGTTTAAACTCAGTATGCAAGCAGGTGTTGCGGTGAGAATCGGATAACAAGCTATTAATTAACTTGCATCGTAAAACTTTGAAGTTCACCACCGACTTTGATTTATCCAAAGGAAAGTTTCAAGATCGAGAAAAACCTAAAGGGGAGAGATCTAAGGTTCGGGGGTTGGTTACGCCTAGGGAAGGTATTAGCATCCTAAACGTCTGTAGTACTCTACAGGAACCTCTTGTTTTAACTTGTTATGTCTTACTCGCTTGCTAAGGGTGCTATGCTAAAGGTTGAAACCCTAGGGGTTAGTATCTAAGTATACTCAACAAACTATCGCACCTTGCACCTACGTATCCTGACGAGAGTGGAATCAGAGTATCCATAGTTCACCGATCTAAGGGTGAAAAAGGAACCATTGACTATGGCCAAAGTTCCAAGGGGAAATGAGTATGAGCTCATTTTAGAGTTCATGATAACTCTCTAAGTCTAAGTTATAGGGGGAAAGTGAGTTCTCATGATTGTGAGAATAACATAGAGTTCAAAATTCTAACCTATTACTAAGTTATGATTTCATTGGCTCTCATGAGGCCAAGAAATGGGATAAACCTAAAAGGATAAGGTATGGTGGTTGTTTAGTGACTCAAGAGTCAATTTAGGATGATCTCCCTTTGGAATGGGGGGAAGATAATAGTTAAGATTACTAAGAAATAAAGAGTCAAGAATTCAAATATGATGATGTAAAAAAGACATGAACAAGATAAAGAGATGAAACAAAGTTCATGAATCACGCAAGACTAGAATCATACATAGACATTATTCAAACATGGTAAACAAAAATAACATGGCAAGATAAATAAAAAAGATACAATAAAACCTTAAAAAGGTACTTCCAATTTTATCATGAATAAATGCCTTAAGATTAAATATTTTTATCAATTTCTTTTTATGCTCAACAAATAAATTCAATTAGAAGCATTTAGCAAAAAAGAATGGAAGAGAAAGGATGAAAAATGAACAAGTTATGAAAATTTGAAATTTAAGCATAAACTTGAAAATAAAATAAATCAAAACTACTAAGTATTAAAAATAAAGGAAAGGGCATTCCTAGGGATTGAACCCAGAACCCTTTGCTCACAGGTTAAAACCAATGCCAACCAAGCCAGCGCGCGCCCTTGAACAAGCAATGAGAACACACATACATATATAAAAAGAAGCGAAAATGAGAAAAAAAACAAAAGGATTGGGGCGAGGGGGATTCGAACTCCAGTCCTAAGGGTGAAAGGGCGTGTGATAGTGTGTGCTTGCCACTGGGGTGGCTGTTACATCCGGTAACATATCCAACTCAATAAATACATAGGCCTTGCACGCGCATATAATCCAAATTAACAACACAAACCCACCAAATACACAAACTGCTCATGACAGCAACATCTATGCCATGCCATTCACCAACAACCATTGTCAAATAAAATGAAGCAGGAACATGTAATTTAAACTTCAGCCTCATGCATTAACACACATATGGAATACTAAACAAGCACTTTCATCAAGAACATTGGACATAAAGTAAAGAACATTTGAATGTATAGAGTGACAACTTCTCACAGCCATGGCAGCAAGCATACAACTAATAAACAAACATGTAGTTTAAGGATCCAAACCAGCATGGCAATTAGGTTAGTTTCATGTATATAAGCATTCTCAAGACTTGGCATGCTTAAAAGGAGTATAGCAGAGCTGTTCTAGGATTAAAATCATATGATTGACAAGATTGATTGTTCAAAATACAAGTAAGCAAGAGGACAAGTTAAGGCATGATGCAGTCAGTAGCATATGAGCAACAAGTCATTAGGGCAAACACATTCCACAAGGTAGTGAGCTAACATACAACACATCCAAATGGAATTCAATGAAATGATACATCTTAGACACAACTGATAAACAATCATGCAGATCAGGGAATCCAGAACAGTATGGCATGGATTCAAACATAAGTTTCATGTGGACAAACAAATCAGTGCAAAAGCAAGGTAAGTTAGTAAAGTCATACACAGGAGGTCAATGAATTGGAGATTAAAAGCCTACTGATGGGCTGAGCAGTCATGTTAGATCAATCATTTGAAAAGGAAATCACATAGGTCTTATAAGATAAACTTGATGAGGTAGGCTGCACTGACAATAAAACACATAGCATGGTGATTTGTAAATTCAGTGAGTTTGTGGAAAAAGTGTGTGAATTTGTCAATGTCAAGGTGATTTCACAGGTAATGTTCAATGAAGGACCAATATTAGCAGATTGTAAATAAGTCAAACCAAAATACATAAACTTAACAAATTCACAAACCAAATATATCAGTTTTAAATGTTGGACTAAGAGCAAAATCATGACCTAGCAGGTACAAGGCAGCTTGATACATACATCCAACATATTCACATCCTAAACAACAATTTAAGGTCAGTGTATATATCACAAAACTCAACATGGCCTGATTGTAGTTCAACATACAAAGACAATGATGGTAGCTCAATACAACTTATATACTTATCAAGGAATACCAATCAAGCATGAAGTCACATAATGTCAAGGAAAGATGCTTTCAATCATAATGGTAGCAAGCATAGTGATAATTCATGTATCAAGTTAGATTAAGGGTACACAAATTTCATACAATGTCAAGGAAAGTATGAAACACAACATTGCCATAAACAAGAGTCCAAACAGAATTGTTCATACATAATGGCATCCAAATTAAGTAGCAGCTAGGCATGAATATCAGACATACAAACAGTTACACTCATCATGTTGATATAAGGAAAATGTTTGCAAAGATAAGCACAAAAACATTATGATGGTCAAAGGCCTTTATGAATCATACACATATATTCAAGATAGAATAGGATATATCATAGCAACCAAGGTCAAATTCAATCAAGTGGTATCATTTAACACAGACAGTAGCATAGGACATAGTAAAAACCAATTTAGGCAACAATCATGCAAGCGCATTCATCACACATATATGGACTAGGTTCAAGGTGGTTTGGTAAATATTAGAAGCACACTGTGGTATCAAACATCCATAACTTAGGAGCATGTCAACAAACATATCAAAGCTAGCACACACAAAGTTTAACATGGAAAATAAAAGCATGATGCCACAAAACATGACTTTCTGAAATTAACAATTTCAACATAATAGTATTAGCATGTACAAGGTGAAATAGCATAGTATGATAGGTCATGGAACATTGAGGCACATGATAGGAACAACTCAAAGCAAACGGACAACAACACCATTCTTATCCTAAATTCAATATTCATGAACATAAACTTTAAACATACATTAAACCAAAATCATTCCAATGAGGTGCAACACTAAGCAATAGCTTGCATATACTAACGGTTCAAATAATCCAAACTCAAATACATTGGTCAATCATTAACAATGCCAAGGAAGAGTGGTGCATAAAAATGTGAAACAAAGCATCAAAATGATCAACAACAATAAAGTCCAAAACCATAACTTGAGAACACAAAATGATCATACATGATAGTGACAGAAAAAAAACCAGTGCTACTTTTAAAGAGAACAACTTAACAGCATCAATCAACCATTAAACCAACAACAAAAAATGGATAGGTTCAACCATCCCACGACTTATGAGCATATCAGAACCACATAGAGGAACAAAAATTCATGAGTCTCTAGCCTCAAAATCACTTCTAAGCACATATGACACATAAGTAAGTTAACAAATCAGTCATCTAAACTTGACAATACAATATCATCATGAGAACTTATAAATTTGCAGCCATTCAATGAACAAAACCAGAGGCATTATATCTTAACACAAAAAGCATACATGTATATCATATCAACACACAAAATCATCCATTTTATGATATCAAGCTATGATCAAACAAATAACATACTTAAGCACATGTTAGCAAGCTATATAATGTAAAGAACAACAAAAATACGCATGACATAATGATCATTTAAGCATGATTAACAAGAGGGAAAGAATGTGATACCAAGTGGAGTAATGTCCACTGCCTTCAAGTATGCTGACTGCTTTCCTTCCAAAGCACTCCAAAGCCACCTTTCACCTTTCTTGCTCGAAACTTAGGAAACATCAGGGACTATTTGAGTATTTGTGAGAATTGTTGGTGTCTTAAAGTGTAGAAGCAAGCTCCTTTTATAGGCTGAACAAATGGGCTTGGGTTGCTTGAGTCCAAAGCACAAACACTTGGTGTGCTGAGTGAAAAACTAGGGTTACAACGTCTCTCTTCAAAATTCAAATATTGGTCCACTCCTTGGAGACAAATACGCTGCACTTGCTGCACAAAAACTCAGAGGTTGCAGGGTCCATTTCACTACTTCGTGTATTGCTTAAGAGCTCCTTATCTATTGTCATATGAAAGGGTATTAGATGAGGTAAGGATTGGGGATTGCGTGAGGGGTCTGCAGGTGAGAGCAGGTTGTATGCTAAAATGAGTAATGCCTCATAAACACTTTTAATGAAGCAAACCACTGAAAGCTTGAACGGGAAATGTTTTTGGAGATTTCAAAATGAATAAAACGCGCTAAGGGATTGAGGATGAAACGATTTAGAAGGAATTGATTCACTCGTATTTGGATTTGAATTTCCTCCTCCCTTCTGCAGCTCGTGAACAAGACAAAGGAGACGAGCAAACTTTAGATGTTTTGCTTCTTTGCAAGCCACACGTCGTCTTCCCATTGGTCAGTGATGGAGTTGAAAAGTCAAAGCACAATGCTCACTTCCTATTGGTCCTTGGCAAATGAGTTTCAATTCCATATGGCTTGTAACAGATATTTGTCACGATGGGCCTATTGTAATGGGCTCAAAGATCAAATATTGGAATTGGTTTTTTCTTTCTTGTTATAAGAGAAAATGATTTAGAAAAAAAAAGATAAAGATAAATAATAGGTGAACTTGGTAATTGAAATGGTTATGGATATGGTTTGAAAAATAAAGGAATTGGATAAAATTAGTTAATAGATGATTGTTGAAATTGGTTAGGAATTGAGAAAGACAATTAAGGGTGGATAAAATGGATAGGTATTTGGTTATGGAGAGGATCATGAAGAGGGTTATAGAGATATCTCTTTGAAACTTTCTTGATTCAATACTCCATCCAAAATCTTGATTAAACACCTCTTGAATCTTCTTAAGATAAAACCTGATAAAAATGAAACAAACACAAACAAAACCTGGTAAAAGGGTTAGCTATGCAACATGATTGACCTAGTATGACATGCAAGAGATCAATGGATCTAAGGGTAAAATTTGGGGTACAACAGTTGCCCCTATTTAAATATCTTCACCAGATGACATGAGAGATGGAAATCTTCATGAAATCATGGTGAAAGATATTTAAATACAGATAACCGAAATTTTTTCCCTTAGATGCAAAGACATGCAATGCTACTAATATGATGATATGATGCCATGATAGATGCAAAAATGCAGACAAAACAGGACACCAAAGAATAAAGAGCTACCAAACACAGATGAGCTTCACTGGGGAAGAAAGAAGGTTAGTATTCACAAGGAAAACTCCGTGGGGATACAGGCTGACCAACAAAAAACAAGACTCACTGGGGAAACTCCGAGGCAACACTGGGGATGGAAAAATAAAGGGGGAAACCCTACAGATCCTCACTGGAGATAGGGGCCAGAGAGGTGTTCTCCACTGGGGAAAGATCCAGGGAGATGGACGACTGGTTCATTTGTGACCGGACGAAACTGGGGAAATAAAGACACATTCTTACTGGGCATGAAACCAGAAAGAATACATGATCTCCACTAGGGATCAGTTTGAAATAAAAGGATAGACATCCTACAAAAGATTCTATGGGGATTTCTTATACTGAAGAGTTCAAACGGGATCTTCAAGAAAAGCCAGAAAAGACAGAGACAAACTCTGCGTGCACCAAATAATGATCAATCACAAGGACTTTCAAAGAGATAATGATAATGACTGAACTTCTGTTGGGAACCCGATTAAAGTGCCAACAAGGATTGGACTCTGAAGTGATATGTCAGTATACACCAACTTGATTGAATAAGATAACAATTTGAGTTGGGTTGCCAGCAAGGACTGGACTTTGGACACCAATATGAGTTGGGATTTTGAATACCAGTATGAGCTGGATTTTGAGGTTTAGGTTCATGTTTGACCTGAGTTTAAGCAGTACAGGTTCACGATAACCCGATATAAAAAGCTGGTTCACGATAACCGGAAATTAGGTTCACGATAACCTGATACAAACAACTGGCTCACGATAACCAGAGGTTTGGGTTCACGATAACCTGATACAAACAACTGGCTCACGATAACCAGAGGTTTAGGTTCACGATAACCTGATACAAACAACTGGTTCACGATAACCAGAGGTTTAGGTTCACGATAACCTGATACAAACAACTGGTTCACGATAACCAGAGGTTTAGGTTCACGATAACCTGATATAAACAACTGATTCACGATAACCAGAGGTTTAGGTTCACGATAACCTGATACAAACAATTGGCTCACGATAACCAGAGGTTTAGGTTCACGATAACCTGATACAAACAACTGGTTCACAATAACCAGAGATTTAGGTTCACAATAACCTGATACAAACAACTGGTTCACGATAACCAGAGGTTTAGGTTCACGATAACCTGATATAAACAACTGATTCACGATAACCAGAGATTTAGGTTCACGGTAACCTGATACAAACAATTGGCTCACGATAACCAGAGGTTTAGGTTCACGATAACCTGATACAAACAAACTGGTTCACAATAACCAGAGGTTTAGATTCACGATAACATGATATAAACAACTGATTCACGATAACCAGAGGTTTAGGTTCACGATAACCTGATACAAACAACTGGCTCATGATAACCAGAGGTTTAGGTTCACAATAACCTGATACAAATAAATGATTCACGATAACCAGAAATTAGGTTCACGATAACCTGATACAAACAAACTGGTTCACGATAACCAGAAATTAGGTTCACGATAACCTGATACAAACAAACTGGTTCACGATAACCAGAGGTTTGCAATGCCAACAGTTACTGAAATTTAGGTATCCAAATGAGGTGATGTAGGTAACAGAATGGTTGCAGGTTAGACTTCCTGGGGAATACTGCACAAAGAGTCAAAATCTGACGCACAAAGGTGAAAGACCAGTCACAAGCAAAACAAAGACAAAGAACCAAAGACCCACAAAGAGGAAAAAAGAAAAGAAAACACAGCCACACAAACAACACACCCAAATGCAAAGATGCTCAATGCTATGGTATGATGTGAATGCTCAATGATATGCAAGAAACGACTTCGACAAGAGACGACAGACCGAGAATAGCAAAAGGGAAAATACCATGTTCACTACAGGCAATCACACTGAAATCTGAGCAGGAAATCAGTTTTAGAGCCAATGTGAGAACATTTTTAATTTGATGGGGAAACAACTTCTCAACAAACATCTTGTGTAGATACCGGTGAGACGTCCTTTGTATCAGTGGTCAACCATTGTTAAAGTATTTAAATCAGGAAATACTGCCAATCCTCTTTTAGTGACAAATAGAGAGTTCAAAGTTTTCAAAACATTTTCAACTTTTAAAACCATTATTAATAAATAAGCGAAGTTTTGCATAACGAGGAAAATATCAGAGTAATGATAAATATCAAACAAAGAATGGCTCAAAAATCTGATTTCATTAGAATGGTAACTTGCCAATAGCGAAGTTCCATAGATCATTACAATTGAAAAATGGCAATGGGAAAGGATTACATCATATTCAATGACCTACTCCCTAATGACTAAAAATTCTAGAATTCTATGCTGCTGATACAGAAAAAAGGGCCTAGATTCTCAAGCGTAATATTTTCGTACTAAGTCAGCATTTACAGGGTGTGTGAGCTGTTCACCATCCATTGCTGTGAGGAATAAAGAACCTCCTGAAAATACAGTCTTTACCATAAATGGACCCTCATAGTTAGGCGCCCACTTTCCACGAGCATCCCTTTGAGATGGCAGAATCTTCTTGAGTACAAGCTCTCCTTCTCGAATTTCCCAAACACGGGCCTTTTTGTCAAAAGCCATCTTCACTCTTCTCTGATACAGATGACCATGACACATAGCAGTCAGTCGCTTCTCGTCAATGAGGTTCAGTTGGTCATATCACTCTCTAACCCATTCAGCTTCGTCAAGCTTAGCTTCCATCAGGATTCTCAAAGATGGTGTTTCTACTTCAATAGGGAGGACATCATCCATTCCATATACAAGAGAAAAAGGGGTTGCCCCTGTTGAGGTTCGAACCGAAGTTCTGTATCCATGTAAAGCAAAAGGTAACATCTCGTGCCAATCCTTATAGGTCTTGACCATTTTCTGCAGGATTTTCTTGATGTTTTTATTAGCAGCCTTGACAACTCCATTCATCTTGGGACGGTAAGGCGAGGAATTGTGATGCTCAATCTTGAAATTGCCACACAACTCTTTCATCTTTTTGTTGTTTAGGTTTGTTCCTTTGTCAGTGATGATCCTGTTGAGAATTCCATAACGACAAATGATATTATTCTTGATGAAACGAGCTACTACTTGCTTAGTCACATTAGTAAAAGAAGCAGCTTCAACCCACTTGGTGGGCCATTAGAAACTTTCGGCTCAAGAGCTCCAATCATATCAATGCCCCACATAGAGAAAGGCCAAGGGGATGACAACACATTCAACAAGGTCGGAGGAACACGCATCTTATCAGCGTAGATCTGCCACTTATGACATTTCCTGGCGTATTGGATGCAATCAGCTTCCATAGTTAACCAATAATATGTAGCCCTCAAGATTTTCTTAACCATGGCATATCCATTGGCGTGAGTGCCAAATGCTCCTTCGTGAATGTCGTAGATCAATAGGTCTGCTTCTCGTTTATCAACACATCTTAGTAGGACCATGTCATGATTACTCTTGTAAAGCACGTTGTTACTGAGAAAGAACTTAGACGACAATCTTCGTAAAGTTTTCTTATCAAGATTGGAAGCATTGGCGGGGTACTCTTGAGTCTTCAGATAACTCATGATGTCGTGAAACCATGGTTTCCCATCTTTCTCTTCTTCAACTGACTGGCAATAAGCGGGTTCGATCTTGCGCTCGATACTGATGAGAGGTGCTTCATTGTGAAACCTGACTTGCCACATTGAAGCTAACATGGCTAGGGAATCAGCTATGTGATTTTCAGTGCGAGGTACATGACGGAAAATGATTTCATCAAAACACTTAATCAATTCCATAATGTAAGCACGATATGGAATAAGCTTTTCATCCTTGGTTTCCCATTCACCCTTGACTTGGTAAATGACCAAAGCAGAATCACCCATAACTTCAAGAACATTAATTCCAAGGTCAATTGCAGCCTCTAGATCCAAAATGCATGCTTCGTACTCGGCGATATTATTCGTGCATCCAAAGTCCAACCTTGCGGTAAAAGGAGTATAACCACCATCAGGATTTATCAATACAATACCTACACCATGTCCTTTGAAATTGGAAGAACCGTCAAACATCATCTTCCATCTAAAACTGGTCTCAGGACATTCATCAGGGCCAGGCTCTTCACAATCTTTTATTACCATAATGTCTTCATCCGGGAAATCAAACTTGAGAGGTTCATAATTTTCAACAGGCTGATCTGCAAGGTATTCTGATAATACACTTCCCTTGATAGCCTTCTGAGGTACATATTGGATATCATATTTTGACAATAGCATATGCCAACGGGCAAGTCTTCCTGTTTGAGCAGGCTTCTCAAAGATATACTTTATTGGATCCATTTTCGAGATCAACAAAGTAGTGTGACATATCAAATACTGCCTCAAACATTTGGCGGCCCATGCTAAGGCACAACAGGTTTTCTCAAGCAGTGAATAACGGCTTTCACTATCAGCGAACTTCTTACTCAGGTAATAAATGGCATGCTCTTTGCGACTAGTTTCATCACGTTGACCCAGTACACAACCTATGGATCCCTCTAGAACAGTCATGTACATGATGAGAGGTCTTCCAGGAACAGGAGGAATCAGAATAGGTGGTTCTAGCAAATAATTCTTGAGTTTTTCAAAAGCTTGTTGGCAACCAGAATTCCACTTGTCACATTGGAAATGAATCTGGATATATAGTTTAAACGACCCAAAAATCCTCTCACTTGTGATTCGGTTTGTGGAGTTGGCATTTCTTGAATAGCTCGTACCATGTCGAGATATACTTCAATTCCTTTTTGACTGACGATGAAACCAAGTAACTTCCCTAACCTGACACCAAAAGTACATTTGGCCGGATTCAACTTCAACTGATACTTCCGGAGTCTCTTGAACAACTTCAAGAGATGGTCCAAATGTTCCTCCTCACTTCGGGATTTAGCAATCATATCATCCACGTATACTTCAATTTCCTTGTGGATCATGTCATGGAATAAAGTCACCACAGCTCTCTGATAAGTTGCCCCTGCTTTCTTCGAACCAAAGGGCATGACTTTGTAACAGTAGGTTCCCCACGGGGTGATAAATGTAGTTTTATCCATGTCAGCTGGGTCCATTCTGATTTGATTGTAACCGGAGAAACTGTCCATGAAAGAGAAAACTGCAAACTTGGCTGTATTATCCGCAAGAGTGTCGATGTGTGGTAGGGGAAAATCGTCCTTGGGACTAGCTTTGTTGAGATCCCTATAATCTACGCACATTCGCACTTTACCATTTTTCTTCATAACTGGCACGATGTTGGCTACCCATTCCGGATATTTTGAAACTGCCAAGAATCCTGCATCCAATTGCTTTTTAACCTCATCTCTAATTTTGAGAGCCATATCTGATCTACTTCTACGGAGCTTTTGCTTCACAAGTGGACATTCAGGCTTGAGTGGTAGCTTATGAACTACTATATCTGTATCTAATCCAGGCATGTCTTGATAAGACCAAGCAAACACATCTACATATTCTTCCAAAAGCAGGACCAGCCGTTGTCTGATCTCTGCCCCAAGTGTTGCCCCAATCTTGACCTCTTTCCTCTTTTCTTCAGTGCTAAGGTTAATGACGTCAACTTTTTCTTCATGTGGATGGAGATCCGTGTACTGATACTCGCACATTTCTGCCAAATCATCGGGGATCTCGTAATCCTCTTCTTCCTTAGCTTTATAAATGGCTGAATCAAAGTCGATAGTGAGAGTAGGGTCATTGAATACAACGGGTTTGGGAATCACTCTGCACGATGGAGGGATTTATCTTATTAAAAATGCACAAACATGAATGCAAGAAGGAGAAATTTGTAGTTTTGAAAAGATTGCCATTTTTCTTAAAACAAAAACAAGAATAAAGACAAGGAATTTTAACAAAACAAACACTTTCATTGATTAATAAGATTTAAAAGCGGTGGCCCATACAGAATAATCCGAAAGCCTCGGGCAAGTCTGTGGAATTAAAAACATCAAAGCAAACAAACAAATTACTCTGGCATAGGGTACAAAGTGGGTATCTCAATGGCTTCCCAATTACTTAAAGCAGCGTCACACCGAAACACCAAATGGTTGATATCTTCGTCTTCAGCGTCTTCAATAATGGCGTGGACTTGTTGTCCTCCACTAACAAACACCTCTTGAATGGTCCTCAGTCTTCCTTTTGTTGAAGCAGTTCTTCCCTCAAAAGTTGGTTTGTAACCCAACCCTTGGTATTTCTCTCTTTCTGGGACTTCGACGATCTTGCCCTAGCCTTCAGGTACTCCTCCTCGTAGAGCAGATTGAATGCTTTTGAAAGAAGCAAAAGATGGACAACCAGAGGCCACTGGTTCCTTATCATCAATCATAATGGCATTCGCTATCTCAAGAGCCTGGAAAGAAGTTTCCAAAGCATCTTCATCCGCTTCAATGTAACAAAATGAGGACAAATTGCTGACATCAGGTCTTCCTCACCATGTATAATAACTAACTTCTCGTCGGCCATGAACTTCATCTTCTAATGTAAGGTAGAGGTCACAGCACCAGACTCGTGGATCCAAGGTCTACCCAACAAACAATTGTAGGCAGGGTTGATATCCAAGATCTGAAAAAGGATGTTGAATATTTGAGGACCAATCAAAACAGGTAGCTCAATATCTCCCATCACCGATCTTTTTGAACCATCAAAAGCTTTGATGATAAGAGAAGTGGGTCTCATTATAGCTCCTTGGTAAGATAACTTTTCAAGAGTTCTTTTTGGCAAAACATTCAAGGATGAACCAGTATCTACAAGAACTCTGGCCATCGTAACCTCCTGGCATTTCACTGATACATGTAAGGCTAAATTATGATTCCTTCCAGCTCGAGGTAACTCTTCGTCACTGAAGCTGATAGTGTTACAAGCTGTAATATTGGCGACGACATGGTTAAATTGTCCTGCTGTTATAACTTGGGCTACATGTGCCTGGGCTAACACCTTCTGCAAAGCTGATATGTGAACTGGCGAATTGATTAACAGAGATAAGATCGAAATCTTGGATGGTGTCTGATGGAGCTGATCTATCATTTTGTAATCACTCCTCTTGATAATTCTTAAGAAATCTTAGTCTTTTTCTTGAGAAATTATCTCCTTTCCTTTGTTTCCAGATGGTGTGGGGATAACAATTTCCCTGGGTGTGGTTTCCTTGAAAGAAAGGGTGTATACTCTACTGCTTCTGGTCATCTTCCTAATTCCAACAATATTAGTCACATCTTCAATAGTAGTTCCCACCTCTTTCCTTGGAACTACGCCTTCAACAGTGATTCCCACCTCTTTCCTTGGAATCACGTCTTCTCGTCTCCTGCTACTCATGATATTCTCATAGACCCACAGTACTGCCTTGGTCCCTCTAAACCTAAATGGAATAGGTTGTCGGGTGTCATATTGCTTGGAATGATTAATAGTGGAAGCATCAGTCGTTCCAGGATTATTGAAAACTGGTACTGGTTTATTAAATACAGGAACTATAGAGCCAAACTTAGGTATGTTGAACCCGGACACCTGCCCTTTTGGCTTTGGTAGGTTAAACACAGGCTCGATTCCCGCAACTTTGTTTTCCTTTTCTCTACTGAACACCTGTAGGAACCCTTCATTGATCAGATACTGAACATCGTCTTGGACTAAGCGACAGCCTTTGATACTGACATTGCATTCTTCACAGTCATCATGGCAAACTTTAACTAACCCGGCTTTAAATAGCTTAGCATGAAAATTCTTGATAGGGGTCTTGATTTTTGTCGCATCCAAAACTAATACTTCACCCTTTTCATCTTCGATGGCATTAGTAGCCCCATGGGAAGGCAAAGGATTTTTTTTCACATTCGGTTAATTATCAGCAAATGAAAGGATATTCTTCTCCATCAACCCCTTCACTACATTTTTCAACGCTAAACAGCCTTCCAAGTCGTGACTAGCACCTCCTTGATGAAAAACACAAGTCGCATTTGGGTTGAAGAAAGGCATAGACTTCTCGGTTAGTGGTCCCAAAGGTCTAGTAATGATCAATCCTTGCTCCACTAAGGAAGGGTAGAGCTCTGTATATGACATTGGTATAGGTGGAAATGTTGGCTTTCCCCCTTTCCTTTTGTGGGGAGAATTCTGTTGTGGAACCTGTGGTCTTGGTTGTTGATAATTCTGGTTTTTAGGCCATTGCTGATAAGCTGTTTGTTGATAAGCTGGCGCCTGCTGCACTGCTTGGTGGTTGAAAGTAGGTGTAACAGCGGCTATGTAGGGTTGTTGAGCATACTGCATCTAGTAGATTAGATGCTGAGAGAAGTTTGGTCTCTGCTGTTGCTGGTACATTGGTTGCTTCCATCGAGGGCTCTGGGTCTTTCCTGCCATGATGGAATTAGTTTCTCCTTCTCTCTTCTTGTGAGAATGACTAGGAGACTTCTTAGTACTGACACCAGTTGAACTACTTGGGGAACTGATTACCTTTCCACTCTTTAATCCAGCCTCTACCTTCACGCCAATTACAACAATATCAGCGAAATTAGCACTGACACTGCTGATCATTCTCTCATAAAACTCAGGCTTTACTGTGTCTACAAACCAATCAGCCAACTCTTTCTCAGTCAAGGGCGGCTCAACCTGAGAAGCAGTCTCTCTCCATAGTTGTGCATATTCTTTGAAGGTCTCAGTACTGTTCTGGGCCATACTCAATAACTACCTACGGTCAGGGGCTAGATCCAGATTGTACTTGTAGTGTTTTACAAAAGCATCGGTTAAATCCTAGAAACAATGAACCTGGGACTGGTCTAGACTCAAATACCACTTAGCAGCAGCCCTCTTCAAGCTGTCCTAAAAACAATGGATCATCAGCTTGTCCTTACGTACATGCACGGTCATTCTTCGGTAGTACATGATCAAATGGGATTTAGGACACGTGGCCCCTGAGTACAACTCAAAACTCGGCAACTTGAATTTGGGTGGAATTACCAAATCTGAAACCAAACACATGTCTTTGATATCAGTACTGAATGCATTATTTAACTCCATTGCCTTCATCTTCCTCTTCATTGTTTCAACACTTTCTCTCAATTTCTCATGTCTATCATCTCCTTCTTCTGACACATCAACATAATTGTAGGGATGATGGTTTTGGAAAACCGGATGCACTTGTGTTTGCACTGCTGGCGGAGCATAGGTAGGAATAGCTTGCAGAGTCTCATTGACCAAAGGAACTATTTGCTGTGTGGATAAAGGAACTGTAGCACGGATAAAATCAATGGGCATGCCCAAGGTGGGGCTTGTGACAGGGATGATAGGAGATTCTACCGTTGTGGTGATGATTTCAGAGACCACAGTGGCCTGGGTGTCCATCTTTGCTTTCATAACATTAATAGCCTTGAGAATTTGTCCCATTCCTCCTTGTATTTCATTCAGCTCATTATTGACTCTGTCCATTTCTCCGTATGCCTCTGACATCTTGAATCTAGCTTGGGCCCGAGTGTTGTAGTTATGTCTTGGATTCAGTGTGACGACTCTGGAGAGAACACGGTGACATGAGACAAAGACAAGGAAAAATGTACATGAAGATGCAAATGCAAATGCAAGCTAAACTATCAAGAAACCAAAGAAATTTTCCAAATAATATAGACAATAGATCTTTTGATAAAATAAACTTCTTCATTCAAGAGTCTGGTGAGCATTACATCAGGAGTAGTGTATCCCCATACTCCGAGTACATAAGTAGAAATACATCAAAAGAGGAACATTAACAACAAAGGAAATAACAACAGTAACACTAAGGATTGAATCCACTAGTTGATGATCCCTCTCCTCCATTAATTACTCTCATTAATTTACTGATACGCTCTTTTGATTCCTCTCTTGCAAGAACCAATTCTCTTAAAGCTTCCACCATCTTCTTCTTTGTCTTGGTAGGTGATTCATGGTGAGGATGTGGCTTCATCATTACACGAGCTATGTCGCGAGACCATTGTAAGTGGGCCTCTGTGACTGGGCATTCAGCTTTCTATAATTGTATGTTAAGTTGGCGCCAAGCGCGCTCCAATCGTATCTTCATTTCAAAACCTCCTCTCTCGTCATAAAATATCATCTGCACATCCTCATCATCTGGAATTCCCTCCTTCAAATGACCCAGTTGACGGCGTGCAAGGACGGGGTTGTAATTGATACAACCGTTTCTCCCCATGAGAGGCACATTGGGGCAATCCGCACAGCTATGGATTATAATAATTCCTTATTCAGTTGAATCATACTATTCGATGTCGGTATGTTTCAATTCCATCAACCTTTTTGACCAAATCTTACAGTCTTCAACCTCCCAGAAGGTCAGAGTCTTTGGCAGATAAGAAATGAACCACTTGTCAAAAAGGGCTATGCAGCAGACAATTGGCCCACAGCCTCTTGTGTATCTGGTCTGTATGGAATGGTAAACATTCGCTAGTAGTGTCGGTACCAGATTGTTGACTATAAAATTTGAATGGCTTGGGAATCCACAAAGTTCTTGGCGCTTGGGAACAGAAATAACCCATATATCGTCAGAGCTAGGGTTGATTCAAACAAAGCCTCACTTCCTCTGTTTTTGAAATACAGAGCCTTTTCCAACAAGAATTGAGCGGGTAGTCCGCGCTTTCCTCCTTTGTTGGTTAAGTTAGCCTGGATGTCAGATAATCTGATTCTGGTTACTCTGGCGATGTCTCTGGCGGAAGGCATTTCTTCAATCCTAGAAAAGATGGGAGCTTCTCTGATTGGAATCCCTATCACGGCTGAGAATTCCTCTAGGGTTGGCACCAACTGGAACTCAGGGAACACGAAACAGCGGTACGCGGGGTGATACAGCTGGACCTTAACTTCAAGGGGCCCTACAGTCACTGGTATCTTCATCAGTGGAATGATACACCCATATCTATCACCAAAGGCTGATTGGTCTTCAACCATCTCTCCCAACCACAACAAACGCTCCACCTCTGGTAGTTCAAAGAAATAAGGCCAAACTCTTTTCCCTGTAGCATCCATTTCTACGAAATCTGCAAAACAAAATTAGTATCTTGATAGTTTAGCAAAGGATGCAAGATGCAATGCAAAGTTTCATGGAATTCAGACACTCGCAGAATATCAAGAGATATCAAAAGACCTCATTTTCATTAAATAAAAGGTGAATTACAAGAGTTGATACACTTTCAAAAGCCCTAAACATGAAGCTAAATAAAAGCTAGAAAGTCCTAAGGAAATTCTCCCAAGAGTCTCATGTTGAGTCTTCTGATTTCCTTCTCCATCTGATCCCTTTCTGTGACGAGGTTGTCGAGGATAGATTTCCAAGAAGGAGGCTGAGTGTTAGAGGAGCTTGGATCTTCCAAGGCTTTTCTCTTCTTGCATGAAAGTAACTCCTCATTCTTGGTTTGTAGTTGCTTCTGGAGTTCCAGGTTTTCTTCAATAACTACTTGATACTTGAGCTTCCAGGCTTCTTCTGACCGTTGGGCTTGTCTTAACAAAATCTCCAGCTATTCTTCTTTTGACATGAAATATAAAACAGGCTCTTTCTTCAAAGCGATTGGTTCTTGCCTCTTGTAGGGCATCTTTAACTCTATAGCTCTTCTTCTGACCCATTGGAGATAGGGCTCCAATGACACACAATTAGGTCTCCCTAAAGAACTTTTTCCTCTTTTGCGCTTGCTACCCCAAGCGTCCAAGATCAGCTTCTTCTGTTCTTCGTTCTTGTCATATGCTTCAAAGTAGATGTTTTCCACATGAATACTGAGGGGTTTATCCTCCAAAGGATACCCTAATTGGCGTCGTGCTAAGACAGGGTTATAGCTGATTCCACCTTTAATGCCAAGAAGAGGCACGTTGCCATAGTTTCCACAGCTATCTATAATCAGGTTTCCATCATACACCCGATTATACCAGTCAATGTCTGCATGGGAGAGTGCCATAATTCTCTGAGACCACCATCCTCTCTTGGAATCCCAGAATGCGTCTGCCTTTGGTAGATGCGAAATAAACCATCTATACAATATGAGGACACAACAAGTAATCTGTCCATTCCCATGAGCGTTTCTTGTATGGACTGAGTGATAAGCTTCAGCAAGTAGGGTAGGTACTGGATTTTGTTTCAAGAAGATTTTGATTGCATTCAGATCCACGAAGTTGTCAATGTTTGGAAACAAGAAAAGTCCATAGATGAGCAAAGCAAAAACAGCTTCAAAGGCATCCCGGTTGGAGTGTTTAGCAAAATAACGAGCCTTTTTAAACAAAAACTTAGCAGTTAACCCAAAAATTCCTCCCTTAGAAGTAAATTTCTTTTGATGTCAACTAACTCTAGATGAGTTTTCTTGGCTATTTCTTCTTCTTTAGAATCCTTCTTGAAGATAGGAAACGGGGACTCATCCTTGATAGGCAAACCATATATCTGAGAGTATTCCTCAAGGGTGGGCAAGAGTTGATAGTCAGGAAATGTAACGCCCTAGTTTTTGTCAGTTTTATTTAATCGAGTCTATTTGATTATTTTATTATTATATTATTTTATTCTTGACTTCTATTTGACAATATATTATTTTTCATCATTGTTTATGTTTTATCGCGTTTTGAAAACGGTTGCGAGATATTTGAGTGTAGGGGTATTTTGGTCATTTTGGGTAGTTAGATATTTTGTTATAAATAGAAATAGAAAGAAAGAAAAGAGAGAAAAAGAGAAAAAAGAAAAGAAAAGGAGAAAGAGAAGAGAAAAAGAGAAAAGAAGAGGAAGAGAAGAAAGAAGAGGAAAAAGAGGAAAATCGGGAATTCATCCGTTTAAAGCGCGAATAATCTGGTAAGGGTGAGAAGTTTCAATTATATCTTGCTTGTGTATGTATATGTGTATGTTTTCTTGGATTGTTTTGGATATTTCTTATGGTTTTCAATTTTAGGTCGAAATAAGAAAAACAATTAGAAATCGATGTTTTCACGGACGAAAGTCGGAATAAATCACGGAGTAGAGTCGTGTGATGTTGGGTCTTGATTTAGTGTGATCGTTTGATTGAATCGAGTTGAATTTGTAACTTTTGAGTTTTTGATATATGTTGATGTTTTTGTGCAAAATATGTTGTGATTGAGTAAAAGTGTTTGGATATGTCTGGTAACATTGGTATAGGTGGATATTTAATCGGGTAAGGATAGGAATTAATCGGGAATGGTTGTTTGTGTCTTTTCGAGTGGTTTTGAGCGAGTTTGGAGTTGGGTTAAACTGATAAAACTATGGTTCAAAATATTTCAAAAATTGAAAATGTGTTAGATGACTTTTTAATAGTGAAAATATTGTAGTATGTTGAATTTTGAGACCGCAGCTTTTTACGGAATCGAAATCGGAGGTCCGGAAGTCATTTAACGATCGAAAACTGAGTTTTTATCAAATTCTACACAGTATGCGTCGACCTGTAGGACTTTTGCGTCGACCTAAAGTGCCTTGCGTCGACCTATGGACTCGACCTGAGCATACTCGCAAGTGACGAAAATTTTCCAAAATGTCCGATTTTGTTTTCTTCATAACTTTTGAAACGTAAATCCATTTTGACCCCCGTTTGAAGCGTTGGAAAGCTAATGAAAAGTTATATCTATTAAAGATGGTTTGGAGGGTAAAAGATGATTTCATTAATTCATGTTTTTTGAAAAATATTCGGGTTGTCGGGTTTTTATCGCGTTAATTGTGTGCGACTGATGTGTTATCATGCTATATGCTTTTGATATGTAACGTGTAGCTTGTGTGCTGCTATATGACGTGAATATACATGATGGAATGTGGTGATGATGGGTTGTAGCCTTATGGCAAGTATGTGCATTGTTTTGGATTAGACTTCGATGCGTGATTAATGACGTTGTTGTGTGGTGAAATGCATTGTTTGAATTGATTTGCAATGCATGAATGTGATGAGGTTGATTTATTCATATGGTTGAATTGTGAATGCATGGAATTGATGAGTTGAAATATATGCATGATTATGAATGTATTTATGTGTGTGCATATTAAATGTCATGAGTCATTGTATTCCAAGCATCATGATATGCATTGTTGTGACGTTCTGAGTGACGGTTTGGTTCCAGAGGGAATCTGCTATAACATCGTGTGCCCATGTGGGGACCTAAAGCGATGGTTATAGATGATCGTGTGACCATGTGGGGACCTAAAGCGATCGTATTGTGTGCCCATGTGGGGACCTAAAGTAATCCATAAACGTCGTGTGCCCATGTGGGGACCTAAAGTGACGGGGAACATCGTATGCCCGACGGGGAGTTACACTAAGTAACGAGCGATGGTTCCAACAGAGTTCCTGAGTGAACTAGTGATGAGAAACATTGGAAGTCGGTACCGCATGGCATTTACATAGAGTCGTGTGTCGGTCTCTGTGCATATGCATAAATCATGGATTCATTATGTGTGAGAATTGTGAATGGATGCATTATGTGTGGAAAATCATGAATGGATTGATTATGTGATTATGTGTGGGAAATTGTGAATTGATTGAATATGTGTTGAGATTTATGATTGGATTGGTGAATTGGTGTGCATATGTGGTAAATGCATTGGTTGTGGATAATATGTTTTATGTATAGACATATGTTTTGTGGTGATCTGGTGGTGTGGTTCCATGTGTCATAACTTTGGTGTGCATTATGTGTGAATATGTTAGTATGTGGGCATAATTGATATATGCTATGTGTTCGGATTTGTCAGAAATATGTTATGCATTTGTGGCTTGCTATATGTATTGGTATGTGATGCGTGAGGTGAGAATAACTGTGTATGTGATTTTCATGTGTGTTTGCATATTATTATGCAATCTTGACTTAGTTGTTATTTCTCACCCTTCGGCTGTTTTATAATGCTCTATGAGGCATTGCACATTAGTGTCTTGGAGGGTTTTGTGAAGATTAGTCCTCCGTTCTGTTGTCGATCTTGGTGTCTGCTCTGATACGTAGCACGGGAGTCGGGGAACGATTATGTATATATATGTAAACATTTGTTGAATGTATTTGGTAGTACTTTTGTATATATAGTAGAGGTTCTAAAATGATTTATTTTGTAAAACAAGTCAGTTATGGATCTTTCCGCTTTATTCCATAATTGACCTTTCCTTTTGTTGGAAAAAGTTTCCCCTTGAGGGTATTCTATTTTGTGCTATGTATCAAAAATATTGAGCAGGGATTGTATTTTATTTCTTTAAGTGTGGCATCCCTGTTTCTGTCGAAAAAAATAAATTTGTATTCACTCTGATTTATTTATGTATTATTTATTCGCAATGGGAATTGGGGTGTTACATTAGTGGTATCAGAGCAGGTCGGTCCTTCCGGCCAATTTGTTGAGTCAGGTTGTGTGACAGTTGAATACTGTCGTTGTTGTTTGTCCCTTAGTACGTGATATGTGTGTGGAACACTATCAGTGCTTTCTGGTTTTTGGTAATCCTTTGTCTTCAGGTGTGAGATTGAGATAAGTGGGGGAGAAGCTAGAACTTCTCCAAGTTGCTTCGGTTGTGGAGCGTGGGCTCAGTGTGCCGTTGATTACAAGATTATAAGTGTGGTTTGGACAGCGTTGTTCCTGGTTCTGGAAGGAAGGCAGAGGTAAGGTTTATGTCAACTAAGGATTTGTGCCTTAGGTAGTTTTGTGCACAGGATGCAAGAAATGCTACTATAGTTTTTTAAAGATGGTTTATACCCCATCATGATTGCCGGCTGTCTATTGACAAATTGAGGAACTGATCACCCTTAATCTCTTGTTGATAGCAGACGAAAATTATGTTGGATGGAATAGGCGTGTCTTTCCGGCTTTGATAGTGGGTGAAATGAATTGTTTGGAATTAAGGAAATGGTTACAGATTGTTTTGTTGAGTCGAAGAAGATTCTAATACGGAAGATGAGACGGATTAGAGGTTTTTGGTATGTTGGTCAAGTTGGGAAGTCATTGGGAGAGAACGATTGGGTATTGTTAAAGGTTGTTCTCAGAGAGTAGAGTGTGAACTCAAATTGGACAAAGGTAAGGATTTGAGGTTTGGATCTGCTAAGTAAGTAGAAGAAATTTTAGGACGTGAAACTAAGATGTTGTTATGTTTGTGACGATAGTTTTCTAGAAATTGGCAGGAAGGGCACAGTGATGAGCTACCGGTTGTGCATGATTTTCAGATGTATTCCTGGATGGAATATTGGATGTTAGTATTAGAAGTACCCGGACTGGTAGAGTAGTTGGAAGATTTACTAGAAAGGAGAATTGTGAGGCCAAGTGTGTCGTCTTGGAGAGCTCCAGTATGGTTAGTAACAAAAAGGAGGGATGATTGAATGGAATAACAAGTATAATGGTATTGAGACTAGGGAAAGCAAAACTTGGAGTTCTGGTGAGGTTTGGAGTCTTTGGAGTTTTAGAGCATTAATGGAAATTTCGAGAAAACCTTAGGGTGGATGTAATATTTGAGAGTCCTTTGGAATGGTTTGGTTGAGTTTGATTGAAATTGCAATTGTTTGGAATGTTTGATAAGGATAGTGAATTATGTAAGTTGAGGCTTTGATCGATTTAAGGTGACTGGTTATGGTTGTTATCGTTGGGATAGACTGTTATTTACTCGATTAAGCTTGTATGTAAGTCTGGACAAGTTTGGATGAGGGTTGGTTTGGTTGGGCATTACAATGCTCAGTGATGTTGTTTGGTGTTAGTAATGCGTCTGTAATGTTTGTGGAGTATATGAATCGTATCTTCCATATTTAATTGGATAAGTTCGTAATGGCTTTGATCGAGGATATTCGGATCTGTTATAAACTCAGAGGAAGAACAGGTAGAGTGTTTGAGATTTGAATTGTAAGTGTTGAAAAGAGACGAAGTTTTATGCTAAGTTCGTAGTTTTGTTATCTCAGTTGACTTGCAAAGGGTGAGTCGTTTGTTTTGGATGTTCGTTGAAAGGAAAGTTTCAGAGAGCTGAAGTAGAAGTTGTCTACGACTTCAGTTTTGATTCTGTGGGATCCTAATAAATTGTTTGTGAGGTATTGGGATGCGTCTTTGATGAGTTTAGTCAGTGTGTTAATGCAAGAGGGTAAAGTCGTGGCTTATGCTTTACGACAATTGAGGATTCATAAAAGGATCTATACTATTCTGGATTTGGAATTGGTTGCGGTTGTATTGGGTTGGGAAATTGGAGGTATTATCTTTTTGGTTTAGGTTCGAAGTGTTTAAGTAATCACAAGGATATCGAGTACCTGTTTGGTCGGGAGGAATATAGTATGAGACAGCGAGGATGGTTGGAATTTGTGATGATGAGTTATGACTTTAATTGGAATTCGTGACGAGTTATGAATTTGGCTTGGATTATCCTTCGAGAAAAGCTAATGTTGTGCCTGAAGAGTTAAGTCGATAGTCTTTGCGTATGGTTGTTTTGATAGTCAGAGAATTAGAATTATTTGAGCAGTCCAGAGACTTGTGTCTGGGTGTGAGATAACACAGTGGAGTGTGAGGTTGGGAATATTAACAGTTAACAGTGATTTTTGGTGAATCGTAGCATGGTTGTAATAATGTTGTGTGACAAGGATGTTGAAATTATGGTTGTGTGGAGGTTGTTTAATCGATGTTGTGTCGTGGAACTTGTGTTCTTGTTAGTGTTGTTACCTCGTTTCCATCGTGTTGGTTCGAGTGCGAGTAGCTAACTCCGGTGTGTGTTCGTAGCTTGGGTTTTCCTTGAGTCGTGAGTTGGTCGTCAAGTGCATTGTATGGGCTTTACATCTTGTCGTTGTAGTTGTCATCTTTGTCGTGTCGTTGTTGTAGTTGCTGTTAGCAAGGTGGGTTGTCGGTTTGTGTTATTCGTGGTGTGCTTTTGTAGGCTTGTTAGTTTGTTGGTCGGATGCGAGAGTCGTATCCGGAGTTGTTCGTATCGGTTAAATTTTCGAGGACGAAAAAGTCTAAGTGGGGGAGAGTTGTAACTCCCCAGTTTTTGTCAGTTTTATTTAATCGAGTCTATTTGATTATTTTATTATTATATTATTTTATTCTTGACTTTTATTCGACAATATATTATTTTTCATCATTATTTATGTTTTATCGCGATTTGAGAACGGTTGCGAGATATTTGAGTGTAGGGGTATTTTGGTCATTTTGGGTAGTTAGATATTTTGTTATAAATAGAAATAGAAAGAAAGAAAAGAGAGAAAAAGAGAAAAAAGAAAAGAAAAGGAGAAAGAGAAGAGAAAAAGAGAAAAGAAGAGGAAGAGAAGAATGAAGAGGAAAAAGAGGAAAATCGGGAATTCATCCGTTTAAAGCACGAATAATCGGGTAAGGGTGAGAAGTTTCAATTATATCTTGCTTGTGTATGTATATGTGTATGTTTTCTTGGATTGTTTTGGATATTTGTTATGGTTTTCAATTTTAGGTCGAAATAAGAAAAACGATTAGAAATCGATGTTTTCACGGACGAAAGTCAGAATAAATCGCGGAGTAGAGTCGTGTGATGTTGGGTCTTGATTCAGTGTGATCATTTGATTGAATCGAGTTGAATTTGTAACTTTTGAGTTTTTGATATATGTTGATGTTTTTGTGCAAAATATGTTGTGATTGAGTAAAAGTGTTTGGATATGTCTGGTAACATTGGTATAGGTGGATATTTAATCGGGTAAGGATAGGAATTAATCGGGAATGGTTGTTTGTGTGTTTTCGAGTGGTTTTGAGCGAGTTTGGAGTTGGGTTAAACTGATAAAACTATGTTTCAAAATATTTCAAAAATGGAAAATGTGTTAGATGGCTTTTTAATAGTGAAAATATTGTAGTATGTTGAATTCTGAGACCACAGCTTTTTACGGAATCGAAATCGGAGGTCCGGAAGTCATTTAACGATCGAAAACTGAGTTTTTATCAAATTCTGCGTAGTATGCGTCGACCTGTAGGACTTTTGCATCGACCTAAAGTGCCTTGCGTCGACCTATGGACTCGACCTGAGCATACTAGCAAGTGACGAAAATTTTCCAAAATGTCCGATTTTGTTTTCTTCATAACTTTTGAACCATAAGTCCGTTTTGACCCCCGTTTGAAGCGTTGGAAAGCTAATGAAAAGTTCTTTCTATTAAAGATTGTTTAGAGGGTAAAATATTATTTAATTAATTCGTTTTATTTGAAAAATAGTCGGGTTGTCGGGTTTTTATCGCGTTATTTGTGTGCGACTGATGTGTTATCATGCTATATGCTTTTGATATGTAACGTGTAGATTGTGTGCTGCTATATGATGTGAATATACATGATGGAATGTGGTGATGATGGGTTGTAGCCTTATGGCAAGTATGTGCATTGTTTTGGATTAGACTTCAATGCGTGATTAATGACGTTGTTGTGTGGTGAAATGCAATGTTTGAATTGATTTGCATTGCATGAATGTGATGAGGTTGATTAATTCATATGGTTGAATTGTGAATGAATGGAATTGATGAGTTGAAATATATGCATGATTATGAATGTATCTATGTGTGTGCATATTAAATGTCATGAGTCATTGTATGCCAATCATCATGATATGCATTGTTGTGACGTCCTGAGTGACGGTTTGGTTCCAGAGGGAATCTGCTATAACATCGTGTGCCCATGTGGGGACCTAAAGCGATGGTTATAGACGATCGTGTGCCCATGTGGGGACCTAAAGCGATCGGAATGTGTGCCCATGTGGGGACCTAAAGCAATTCATAAACATCGTGTGCCCATGTGGGGACCTAAAGCGACGGGGAACATCGTATGCCCGACGGGGAGTTACACTAAGTAATGAGCGATGGTTCCAGCAGAGCTCCTGAGTGAACTAGTGATGAGAAACATTGGAAGTCCGTACCGCATGGCATTTGCATAGAGTCGTTGTGTCGGTCTCTGTGCATATGCATAAATTAGGGATTCATTATGTGTGAGAATTGTGAATGGATGCATTATGTGTGGAAAATCATGAATGGATTGATTATGTGATTATGTGTGGGAAATTGTGAATTGATTGAATATGTGTTGAGATTTATGATTGGATTGGTGAATTGGTGTGCATATGTGGTAAATGCATTGGTTGTGGATAATATGTTTTATGTATAGACATATGTTTTGTGGTGATCTGGTGGTGTGGTTCCATGTGTCATAACTTTGGTGTGCATTATGTGTGAATATGTTAGTATGTGGGCATAATTGATATATGCTATGTGTTCGGATTTGTCAGAAATATGTTATGCATCTGTGGCTTGCTATATGTATTGGTATGTGATGCGTGAGGTGAGAATAACTGTGTATGTGATTTTCATGTGTGTTTGCATATTATGATGCAATCTTGACTTAGTTGTTATTTCTCACCCTTCGGCTGTTTTATAATGCTCTATGAGGCATTGCAGATTAGTGTCTTGGAGGGTTTTGTGAAGATTAGTCCTCCGTTCTGTTGTCGGTCTTGGTGTCTGCTCTGATACGTAGCACGGGAGTCGGGGAACGATTATGTATATATATGTAAACATTTGTTGAATGTATTTGGTAGTACTTTTGTATATATAGTAGAGGTTCTAAAATGATTTATTTTGTAAAACAAGTCAGTTATGGATCTTTCCGCTTTATTCCATAATTGACCTTTCCTTTTGTTGGAAAAAGTTTCCCCTTGAGGGTATTCTATTTTGTGCTATGTATCAAAAATATTGAGCAGGGATTGTATTTTATTTCTTTAAATGTGGCATCCCTGTTTCTGTCGGAAAAAATAAATTTTTATTCACTCTGATTTATTTATGTATTATTTATTCGCGATGGGAATTGGGGTGTTACATTAGTGGTATCAGAGCAGGTCGGTCCGTCCGGCCAAGTTGTTGAGTCAGTTGGTGTGACAGTTGAATACTATCGTTGTTGTTTGTCTCTTAGTACGTGATATGTGTGTGGAACACTGTCAGTGCTTTCTGGTTTTTGGTAATCCTTTGTCATCAGGTGTGAGATTGAGATAAGTGGGGGAGAAGCTAGAACTTCTCCAAGTTGCTTCGGTTGTGGAGCGTGGGCTCAGTGTGCCGTTGATTACAAGATTATAAGTGTGGTTTGGACAGCGTTGTTCCCGGTTCTGGAAGGAAGGCAGAGGTAAGGTTTATGTCAACTAAGGATTTGTGCCTTAGGTAGTTTTGTGCACAGGATGCAAGAAATGCTACTATAGTTTTGTAAAGATGGTTTAGGCCCCATCATGATTGTCGGCTGTCTATTGACAAATTGAGGAATTGATCACCCTTAATCTCTTATTGATAGCAGACGGAAATTATGTTGGATGGAATAGGCGTGTCTTTCCGGCTTTGATAGTGGGTGAAATGAATTGTTTGGAATTAAGGAAATGGTTACAGATTGTTTTGTTGAGTCGAAGAAGATTCTAATACGGAAGATGAGACGGATTAGAGGTTTTTGGTATGTTGGTCAAGTTGGGAAGTCATTGGGAGAGAACGATTGGGTATTGTTAAAGGTTGTTCTCAGAGAGTAGAGTGTGAACTCAAATTGGACAAAGGTAAGGATTTGAGGTTTGGCTCTGCTAAGTAAGTAGAAGAAATTTTAGGACGTGAAACTAAGATGTTGTTATGTTTGTGACGATAGTTTTCTAGAAATTGGCAGGAAGGGCACAGTGATGAGCTACCGGCTGTGCATGATTTTCAGATGTATTCCTGGATGGAATATTGGATGTTAGTATTAGAAGTACCCAGACTGGTAGAGTAGTTGGAAGATTTACTGGAAAGGAGAATTGTGAGGCCAAGTGTGTCGTCTTGGAGAGCTCCAGTATGGTTAGTAACAAAAAGGGGGGATGATTGAATGGAATAACAAGTATAATGGTATTGAGACTAGGGAAAGAAAAACTTGGAGTTCTGGTGAGGTTTGGAGTCTTTGGAGTTTTAGAGCATTAATGGAAAATTCGAGAAAACCTTAGGATGGATGTAATATTTGAGAGTCCTTTGGAATGGTTTGGTTGAGTTTGATTGAAATTGCAATTGTTTGGAATGTTTGATAAGGATAGTGAATTATGTAAGTTGAGGCTTTGATCGATTTAAGGTGATTGGTTATGGTTGTTATCGTTGGGATAGACTGTTATTTACTCGATTAAGCTTGTATGTAAGTCTGGACAAGTTTGGATGAGGGTTGGTTTGGCTGGGCATTACAATTCTCAGTGATGTTGTTTGGTGTTAGTAATGCGTCTGTAATGTTTGTGGAGTATATGAATCGTATCTTCCATATTTAATTGGATAAGTTCGTAATGGCTTTGATCGAGGATATTCGGATCTGTTATAAACTCAGAGGAAGAACAGGTAGAGTGTTTGAGATTTGAATTGCAAGTGTTGAAAAGAGACGAAGTTTTATGCTAAGTTCGTAGTTCTGTTATCTCAGTTGACTTGCAAAGGGTGAGTCGTTTGTTTTGGATGTTCGTTGAAAGGAAAGTTTCAGAGAGCTGAAGTAGAAGTTGTCTACGACTTCAGTTTTGATTCTGTGGGATCCTAATAAATTGTTTGTGAGGTATTGGGATGCGTCTTTGATAAGTTTAGTCAGTGTGTTAATGCAAGAGGGTAAAGTCGTGGCTTGTGCTTTATGACAATTGATGATTCATAAAAGGATCTATACTATTCTGGATTTGGAATTGGTTGCGGTTGTATTGGGTTGGGAAATTGGAGGTATTATCTTTTTGGTTTAGGTTCGAAGTGTTTAAGTAATCACAAGGATATCGAGTACCTGTTTGGTCGGGAGGAATATAGTATGAGACAGCGAGGATGGTTGGAATTTGTGATGATGAGTTATGACTTTAATTGGAATTCGTGACGAGTTATGAATTTGGCTTGGATTATCCTTCGAGAAAAGCTAATGTTGTGCCTGAAGAGTTAAGTCGATAGTCTTTGCGTATGGTTGTTTTGATAGTCAGAGAATTAGAATTATTTGAGCAGTCCAGAGACTTGTGTCTGGGTGTGAGATAACACAGTGGAGTGTGAGGTTGGGAATATTAACAGTTAACAGTGATTTTTGGTGAATCGTAGCATGGTTGTAATAATGTTGTGTGACAAGGATGTTGGTATTATGGTTGTGTGGAGGTTGTTTAATCGATGTTGTGTCATGGAACTTGTGTTCTTGTTTGTGTTGTTGCCTCGTTTCCATCGTGTTGGTTCGAGTACGAGTAGCTAATTCCGGTGTGTGTTCGTAGCTTGGGTTTTCCTTGAGTCGTGAGTTGGTCGTCAAGTGCATTGTATGGGCTTTGCATCTTGTCGTTGTAGTTGTCATCTTTGTCGTGTGGTTGTTGTAGTTGCTGTTAGCAAGGTGGGTTGTCAGTTTGTGTTATTCGTGGTGTGCTTTTGTAGGCTTTTTAGTTTGTTGGTCGGATGCGAGAGTCGTATCCGGAGTTGTTCGTATCGGTTAGATTTTCGAGGACGAAAAAGTCTAAGTGGGGGAGAGTTGTAACGCCCCAGTTTTTGTCAGTTTTATTTAATCGAGTCTATTTGATTATTTTATTATTATATTATTTTATTCTTGACTTTTATTTGACAATATATTATTTTTCATCATTGTTTATGTTTTATCGCGTTTTGAGAACGGTTGCGAGATATTTGAGTGTAGGGGTATTTTGGTCATTTTGGGTAGTTAGATATTTTGTTATAAATAGAAATAGAAAGAAAGAAAAGAGAGAAAAAGAGTAAAAAGAAAAGAAAAGGAGAAAGAGAAGAGAAAAAGAGAAAAGAAGAGGAAGAGAAGAATGAAGAGGAAAAAGAGGAAAATCGGGAATTCATCCGTTTAAAGCACGAATAATCGGGTAAGGGTGAGAAGTTTCAATTATATCTTGCTTGTATATGTATATGTGTATGTTTTCTTGGATTGTTTTGGATATTTGTTATGGTTTTCAATTTTAGGTCGAAATAAGAAAAACGATTAGAAATCGATGTTTTCACGGACGAAAGTCAGAATAAATCGCGGAGTAGAGTCGTGTGATGTTGGGTCTTGATTTAGTGTGATCGTTTGATTGAATCGAGTTGAATTTGTAACTTTTGAGTTTTTGATATATGTTGATGTTTTTGTGCAAAATATGTTGTGATTGAGTAAAAGTGTTTGGATATGTCTGGTAACATTGGTATAGGTGGATATTTAATCGGGTAAGGATAGGAATTAATCGGGAATGGTTGTTTGTGTGTTTTCGAGTGGTTTTGAGCGAGTTTGGAGTTGGGTTAAACTGATAAAACTATGTTTCAAAATATTTCAAAAATGGAAAATGTGTTAGATGGCTTTTTAATAGTGAAAATATTGTAGTATGTTGAATTCTGAGACCACAGCTTTTTACGGAATCGAAATCGGAGGTCCGGAAGTCATTTAACGATCGAAAACTGAGTTTTTATCAAATTCTGCGCAGTATGCGTCGACCTGTAGGACTTTTGCATCGACCTAAAGTGCCTTGCGTCGACCTATGGACTTGACCTGAGCATATTCGCAAGTGACGAAAATTTTCCAAAATGTCTGATTTTGTTTTCTTCATAACTTTTGAACCGTAAGTCCGTTTTGACCCCCGTTTGAAGTGTTGGAAAGCTAATGAAAAGTTCTTTCTATTAAAGATGGTTGGGAGGGTAAAAGATGATTTAATTAATTCGTGTTTTTTGAAAAATAGTCGGGTTGTCGGGTTTTTATCGCGTTATTTGTGTGCGACTGATGTGTTATCATGCTATATGCTTTTGATATGTAACGTGTAGATTGTGTGCTGCTATATGATGTGAATATACATGATGGAATGTGGTGATGATGGGTTGTAGCCTTATGGCAAGTATGTGCATTGTTTTGGATTAGACTTCGATGCGTGATTAATGACGTTGTTGTGTGGTGAAATGCAATGTTTGAATTGATTTGCAATGCATGAATGTGATGAGGTTGATTAATTCATATGATTGAATTGTGAATGAATGGAATTGATGAGTTGAAATATATGCATGATTATGAATGTATTTATGTGTGTGCATATTAAATGTCATGAGTCATTGTATGCCAAGCATCATGATATGCATTGTTGTGACGTCCTGAGTGACCGTTTGGTTCCAGAGGGAATCTGCTATAACATCGTGTGCCCATGTGGGGACCTAAAGCGATGGTTATAGACGATCGTGTGCCCACGTGGGGACCTAAAACAATCCATAAACGTCGTGTGGCCATGTGGGGACCTAAAGCGACGGGGAACATCGTATGCCCGACGGGGAGTTACACTAAGTAATGAGCGATGGTTCCAGCAGAGTTCCTGAGTGAACTAGTGATGAGAAACATTGGAAGTCGGTACCGCATGGCATTTGCATAGAGTCATTGTGTCGGTATCAGTGCATATGCATATATCATGGATTCATTATGTGTGAGAATTGTGAATGGATGCATTATGTGTGGAAAATCATGAATGGATTGATTATGTGATTATGTGTGGGAAATTGTGAATTGATTGAATATGTGTTGAGATTTATGATTGGATTGGTGAATTGGTGTGCATATGTGGTAAATGCATTAGTTGTGGATAATATGTTTTATGTATAGACATATGTTTTGTGGTGATGTGGTGGTGTGGTTCCATGTGTCATAACTTTGGTGTGCATTATGTGTGAATATGTTAGTATGTGGGCATAATTGATATATGCTATGTGTTCGGATTTGTCAGAAATATGTTATGCATCTGTGGCTTGCTATATGTATTGGTATGTGATGCGTGAGGTGAGAATAACTGTGTATGTGATTTTCATGTGTGTTTGCATATTATTATGCAATCTTGACTTAGTTGTTATTTCTCACCCTTCGGCTATTTTATAATGCTCTATGAGGCATTGCAGATTAGTGTCTTGGGGGCTTTTGTGAAGATTAGTCCTCCGTTCTGTTGTCAGTCATGGTGTCTGCTCTGATACGTAGCACGGGAGTCGGGGAACGATTATGTATATATATGTAAACATTTGTTGAATGTATTTGGTAGTACTTTTGTATATATAGTAGAGGTTCTAAAATGAATTATTTTGTAAAACAAGTCAGTTATGGATCTTTCCGCTTTATTCCATAATTGACCTTTCCTTTTGTTGGAAAAAGTTTCCCCTTGAGGGTATTCTATTTTGTGCTATGTATCAAAAATATTGAGCAGGGATTGTATTTTATTTCTTTAAGTGTGGCATCCCTGTTTCTGTCGGAAAAAATAATTTTTTATTCACTCTGATTTATTTATGTATTATTTATTCGCGATGGGAATTGGGGTGTTACAGGAAACGTGAAGAAGTGATACTTTGGATCGTAAAACTGAAGCAGAGTTGAGAGGAGTCCTTCATCAATGGTCTTCTTCAACAAAACCCACAACTTCCCATATCGGTCTATGAATCCTCCAGGGTCCGTTAGCAAATCTCCCAATTTCCTTAGGTCATCCAACTTTGGGCTCTTGAAAGTCTATTTGATGGTGTTTCTTCTTGAGCTATCCATGATATCCCTCTGATATAAGAAAAGAAATCTGAGTTCCATGAAACAGATGCAACATGAATGCTTATGATGTATGAATGCAAAAGAACACACAAAGGCACACAAAACACAAACAAAAGGGGATAAGTTTGAGCATAGAGCCAGGGTTTACCCTTCCCATTAGTATGTACTACTGGTTCTCATATGCTAAACAGGGTTCTAAGAAGTTCCCAGAGTCGACAACCCATCTTTCGGATTTTATCGACTTCCCAGATGACTTGGTAATCAATAAAATTCTCAAGAGAATCTCGTCTGAGTGTAGTATCGTGTGACAACCAATTCAGAAATAGACTCCATCATGGTCACCGCACTACATCCTAAAAGTCCAAGTGGGGTTTGGTAACTAAGGTCCTCAATATCAAGGGCTCCTAGGTCGAGAGTAGCACGTTTTCACGAATAGACTCGTTCAACATGACTAGACTCTCATGAGGGCCTCAACTGAGTGATGGTGTTTCAAGTTATCTTTTTCAGGAATCGACTCCCTCAAAGCCTCCTTGAATATACCATCGTCCTATCATAAGTGCACTCAAATCCGGGTTAGGATTTACCTCACCACTCAAGAACCAAGTCAACAAAAGATTTCAAGAAAAGCATATATACAGATAACATATAGATACACATAAATATAGCAAACAAGCATAAATAAAACAAAAAAAAACAAGGTGGGCTTAACCCTCAAGCATAAATGATCCCCAGTGAAGTCGCCATTTCTGTTGCGGTGAGAATCGGATAATAAGCTATTAATTAACTTGCATCGCAAAACTTTGAAGTTCACCACCGACTTTGATTTATCAAAAGGAAAGGTTCAAGATCGAGAAAAACCTAAAGGGGGGAGATCTAAGGTTCGGGGGTTGGTTACGCCTAGGGAAGGTATTAGCATCCTAAACGTCCGTAGTACTCTATGGGAACCTCTTGTTTTAACTTGTTATGTCTTACTCGCTTGCTAAGGGTGCTATGCTAAAGGTAGAAACGCTAGGGGTTAGTATCTAAGTATACTCGACAAAGTATCGCACCTTGCACCTACGTATCCTGACGGGAGTGGAATCAGAGTATCTGTAGTTCACCGATCTAAGGGTGAAAAAGGAACCATTGACTATGGCCAAAGTTCTAAGGGGAAATGAGTATGAGCTCATTTTAGAGTTCACGATAATTCTCTAAGTCTAAGTTATAGGGGGAAAGTGTGTTCTCATGATTGTGAGAATCACACAGAGTTCAAAACTCTAACCTATTACTAAGTTATGATTTCATTGGCTCTCATGAGGCCAAGAAATGGGATAAACCTAAAAGGATAAGGTAGGGTGGTTGTTTAGTGACTCAAGAGTCAATTTAGGATGATCTCCCTTTGGAATGGGGGGAAGATAATAGTTAAGATTACTAAGAAATAAAGAGTCAAGAATTCAAATATGATGATGTAAAAAAGACATGAACAAGATAAAGAGATGAAACAAAGTTCATGAAATCATGCAAGGCTAGAATCATACATAGACATTATTCAAACATGGTAAACAAAAATAACATGGCAAGATAAATAAAAAAGATACAATAAAACCTTAAAAAGGTACTTCCAATTTTATCATGAATAAATGCCTCAAGATTAAATATTTTTATCAATTTCTTTTTATGCTCAACAAATAAATTCAATTAGAAGCATTTAGCAAAAAGAATGGAAGAGAAAGGATGAAAAACAAACAAGTTATGAAAATTTGAAATTTAACCATAAACTTGAAAATAAAATAAATGAAAACTACTAAGTATTAAAAAGAAAGGAAAGGGCACTCCTAGGGATTGAACCCATGACCATTCGCTCACAGGTTAAAACCAATACCAACCAAGCCAACGCACGCCCTTGAACAAGCAATGAGAACACACATACATATATAAAAAGAAGTGAAAATCAGAAAAAAAATAAAAGGAATGGGGCGAGGGGGATTCGAACCCCAGTCCTAAGGGTGAAAGGGTGTGTGATAGTGTGTGCTTGCCACTGGGGTGGCTGTTACATTCGGTAACATATCCAACTCAATAAATACATAGCCCTTGCACACGCATATAATCCAAATTAACAACACAAACCCACCAAATACACAAACCGTTCACGACAGCAACATCTATGCCATGCCATTCACCAACAACCATTGTAAAATAAAATGAAGCAGGAACATGTAATTTAAACTTCAGCCTCATGCATTAACACACATATGGAACACTAAACAAACACTTTCATCAAGCACATTGGACATAAAGTAAAGAACATTTGAATGTATAGAGTGACAACTTCTCACAGCCATGGCAGCAAGCATACAACATATTCATAAAGGGTTCAATGACATGAAACATCTTGGAATACAACTAATAAACAAACATGTAGTTTAAGGATCCAAACCAGCATGGCAATTAGGTTATTTTCATGTATAAAAGCATTCTCAAGACTTGGCATGTTTAAAAGGAGTATAGAAGAGCTGTTCTAGGATTAAAATCATATGATTGACAAGATTGATTGTTCAAAATGCAAGAAAGCAAGAGGACAAGTTAAGGCATGATGCAGTCAGTAGCATATGAGCAACAAGTCATTAGGGCAAACACATTCCACAAGGTAGTGAGCTAACATACAACACATCCAAATGGAATTCAATGAAATGATACATCTTAGACACAACTGATAAATAATCATGCAGATCATGGAATCCAGAACAGTATGGCATGGATTCAAATATAAGTTTCATGTGGACAAACAAATCAGTGCAAAATCAAGGTAAGTTAGTAAAGTCATACACAGGAAGTCAATGAATTGGAGATTAAAAACCTACTGATGGGTTGAGCAGTCATGTTAGATCAATCATTTGAAAAGGAAATCACATAGGTCTTATAAGATAAACTTGATGAGGTAGGCTGCACTGACAATAAAACACATAACATGGTGATTTCTAAATTCAGTGAGTTTGTGGAAAAAGTGTGTGAATTTGTCAATGTCAAGGTGATTTCACAGGTAATGTTCAATGAAGGACCAATATTAGCAGATTGTAAATAAGTCAAACCAAAATACATAAACTTAACAAATCCACAAACCAAATATATCAGTTTTAAATGTTGGACTAAGAGCAAAATCATGACCTAGCAGGTACAAGGCAGCTTGATACATACATCCAGCATATTCACATACTAAATAACAATTTAAGGTCAGTGTATATATCACAAAACTCAACATGGCCTGATTGCAGTTCAACATACAAAGACAATTCTGGTAGCTCAATACAACTTAAATACTTATCAAGGAATACCAATCAAGCATGAAGTCACATAATGTCAAGGAAAGATGCTTTCAATCATAATGGTAGCAAACATAATGATAATTCATGTATCAAGTTAGATTAAGGGTACACAAATTTCATACAATGTCAAGGAAAGTTTGAAACACAGCATTGCCATAAACAAGAGTCCAAACAGAATTGTTCATACATAATGGCATCCAAATTAAGTAGCAGCTAGGCATGAATATCACACATACAAACAACTACACTCATCATGTTGATATAAGGAAAATGTTTGCAAAGATAAGCACAAAAACATTATGATGGTCAAAGGCCTTTATGAATCATACACATATATTCAAGATAGAATAGGACATATCATAGCAACCAAGTTCAAATTCAATCAAGTGGTATCATTTAACACAGACAGTAGCATAGGACATAGTAAAAACCAATTTAGGCAACAATCATGCAAGCGCATTCATCACACATATATGGACTAGGTTCAAGGTGGTTTGGTAAATATTAGAAGAACGTTGTGGTGTCAAACATCCATAACTTAGGAGCATGTCAACAAACATATAAAAGCTAGCACACACAAAGTTTAACATGGAAAATAAAAGCATGATGCCACAAAACATGACTTTTGGAAATTAACAATTTCAACATAATAGTATTAGCATGTACAAGGTGAAATAGCATAGTATGACAGGTCATGGAACATTGAGGCACATGATAGGAACAACTCAAAGAAAACTGACAGCAACACCATTCTTATCCTAAATTCAACATTCATGAACATAAACCTTAAACATACATTAAACCAAAATCATTTCAATGAGGTGCAACACTAAGCAATAGCTTGCATATACTAACAGTTCAAATAATCCAAACTCATATACATTGGTCAATCATCAACAATGCCAAGGCAGAGTGGTGCATACAAATGTGAAACAAAGCATCAAAATGATCAACAACAATAAAGTCCAAAACCATAACTTGAGAACACAAAATGATCATACATGATAGGAACAGAAAAAAAAATCAGTGCTACTTTTAAAGAGAACAACTTAACAACATCAATCAACCATTAAACCAACAACAAAAAATGGATAGGTTCAACCATCCCACGACTTATGAGCATATCAGAACCACATTGAGGAACAAAAAATCATGAGTCTCTTGCCTCAAATTCACTTCTAAGCACATATGACACATAAGTAAGTTAACAAATCAGTCATCTAAACTTGACAATACAATATCATCATGAGAACTTATAAATTTGCAGCCATTCAATGAACAAAACCAGAGGCATTATATCTTAACACAAAAAGCATACATGTATATCATATCAACACACAAAATCATCTATTTTATGATATCGAGCCCTGATCAAACAAACAACTTACTTAAGCACATGTTAGCAAGCTATATAATGTAAAGAACAACAAAAATGCGCATGACATAATGATCAGTTGAGCATGATTAACAAGAGGGAAAGAATGTGATACCAAGTGGAGTAATGTTTATTGCCTTCAAGTATGATGACTGCTTTCCTTCCAAAGCACTCCAAAGCCACCTTTCACCTTTCTTGCTCGAAACTTAGGAAACTTCAGGGACTATTTGAGTGTTTGTGAGAATTGTTGATGTCTTAAAGTGTAGAAGCAAGCTCCTTTTATAGGCTGAACAAATGGGCTTGGGTTGCTTGAGTCCAAAGCACAAACACTTGGTGTGCTGAGTGAAAAACTAGGGTTACAATGCCTCTCTTCAAAATTCAAATATTGGTCCACTCCTTGGAGACAAATACGCTGCCCTTGCTGCACAAAAACTCAGAGGTTGCAGGGTCCATTTCACTACTTCGTGTATTATTTAAGAGCTCCTTATCTATTGTCATATGAAAGGGTATCAGATGAGGTAAGGATTGGGGATTGCGTGAGGGATCTGCAGGTGAGAGCAGGCTATATGCTGAAATGAGTAATGCCTCAGAAACACTTTTAATGAAGCAAATCACTAAAAGCTTGAACAGGAAATGTTTTTGGAGATTTCAAAATGAATAAAACGCGCCAAGGGATTGAGGATGAAACGATTTGGAATGAATTGATTCACTCGTATTTGGATTTGAATTTCCTCCTCCCTTCTGCATCTCGTGAACAAGATAAAGGAGACGAGCAAACTTTGGATGTTTTGCTTCTTTGCAAGCCACACGTCATCTTCCCATTGGTCAGTGATGGAGTTGAAAAGTCAAAGCACAATGCTCACTTCCTATTGGTCCTTGGAAAATGAGTTTCAATTCCATATGACTTGTAACACATATTTGTCACGATGGGCCTATTGTAATGGGCTCAAAGATCAAATATTGGAATTGGTTTTTTCTTTCTTGTTATAAGAGAAAATGATTTACAAAAAAAAAGATAAAGATAAATAATAGGTGAACTTGGTAATTGAAATGGTTATGGATATGGTTTGAAAAATAAAGGAATTGGATAAAATTAGTTAATAGATGATTGTTGAAATTGGTTAGGAATTGAGAAAGACAATTGAGGGTGGATAAAATGGATAGGTATTTGGTTATGGAGAGGATCATGAAGAGGGTTATAGAGATATCTCTTTGAAACTTGCTTGATTCAATACTCCATCCAAAATATTGATTAAACACATCTTGAATCTTCTTAAGATAAAACCTGACAAAAATGAAACCAACATAAACAAAACCTGGTAAAAGGGTTAGCTATGCAACATGATTGACCTAGTATGACATGCAATAGATCAATGAATCTAAGGGTAAAATTTGGGGTACAACACAGGGTTAGTTGGAGACATCTATTTCCCTTCCTTCATTAGCTTCAATAGGATAAATAATGAATCGGCCTATAGTCCCCCTAAAGAGCGACAGTGCTTAAGAACCACGTCCAAAATCGCTCGCTACAGAAAAGTGGCGCCCACCGTGGGGCCACATATTTCTTTCTTACAAGTTGGGATGAAAACCTTGTGCACGTCCTTTTCATGGCGGTGACCGCCACAGAAAAGTGGCGCCCACCGTGGGGCCAAGATCTCTTTTGTCACAATTCTAGGTGAAAACCTTGGACAGGTTATTTTCATGACGGTTCTGTCGGGGAATGTCATTATTGCTAAGATCGGCCTTCACTAGGATTTTATGTCAAAAACCTTTTAAATTGGGAAGGAACCACAAAATGGCGCTTCCGTCGGGGAGCCATTTTCTATCAGGAACATAGGATTCATAGCTCTTAAAAACTCTAGGACATTAGGACAAATATATATTCTTCTTTTCCTAATTGATATCTGTGTTTATTTTTCTGCTAATGGGAATGCGTGTGATGCCGCATGTGGAAAGATTGAGTATACACCTAGGAACAACCTCTTTTAGTAGTGTGGAAGCTATCGGAAATAGCTGTTATGCGATACTACCCTCTTTTGATGATTCTTCGAAAAAACATCACCTAGCACGGTTCCCGGCCCGCTGGTGTCTTCTCGACAAGAATTGATGATTTTGAGAGACAGGTACAAAAATCACTAGTATAAACCTTTGGGATGGGTAGAGCCTTGACTTCATGACAACGACCCTTTGACCCCATGTTTTTTCTATGTTTTTGTGTGCTGCATTCATTTTTAAAAAAACATAAAACAAAGCAAATTTTCTCTTCTAGTCTCTCTTTTTCAAATTAAACTAAGACAATGATTGCAAATGTCAGAGAAAAAAATTGCGCTCATGGATTTCGGTAGAAGGAAAACTCACAAGTATACCTTCAAGGTTCTAAAACTAGAGGATTTGAGAGGATTAGCGAGGATGATCACTAACCCTAACGCTTTAAGAGCCAAGTATGGAGGTCTGCTACCTCTGTTAAGGGTCCAAGTAATTCAAAGAATAATGGATGCACTCATTCAGTTTTACATTCCGGTATATCACTGTTTCACATTCCCGGATTACCAGCTCGCACCAACGCTGGAGGAGTATTCTCATCTAACTGATTTATATATCACTGATCGAGCTCCATTTTCCGGACTAGAAGAAATTCCAAAGGATCAAACCATTGCAAGAGCAATAAATTTGGATGAGTAAGAAATCAAGACTCACATAACCACTAAGGGTGGCATCCAGGGTTTTCCAGCCCAGTTCTTGATAAAGAAAGCCCTGTACTTTGCTAGTATAGGGAACGTGGCCGCTTTTGAGAGCATCTTTGTTTTGCTCACCTACGAGTTATTTTTGTTTCCCAACATTGATAACTTCGTTGATATCAACGCCATTAAGGTTTTTCTCATTGGAAACCCTGTACCAACTCTGCTCGCAGATGCGTATCATTCTGTACACTTAGGGAATTTGTACAGCGGAAGGGTGATCACATGATGTGTACCACTGCTATATAAATGGTTTATTTCCCATTTGCCTAAGTCTGCCGCTTTTTGGGATCATAAGTGTGCTTTACGTTGGTCGCAGAAGATCATGTCCCTTACCAACTCTGACATAGATTGGTGCAATAGGATTTATGACGGGATCAGGATCATTGACCATTGTGGAAACTTCCCCAACGTTCCCCTGATAGGAACTAAGGGAGGAATCAATTACCATCCAGTATTGGTTCGTCGTCAATTTGGATACCCGATGAGGCATGTCCCGCGTAATGCTCATCTGGAAGGTATTTTCTTCAAAGAAGGAGAAAATGACAGGGCACTAAAGATGGAAATAGTGCATGCTTGGAAGCATGTTCACAAGAAAGGACGGGAGTCTCTAGGAAAACCGGACTGTGTCTCGGTGGAGCCTTATCTCCACCGGGTACATACTAGAGCTCTCAAGCTCAAGATGCCTTATCCTCGTCATGGAGTTCTTCCGCCAATGGAATCTATCATGTACTTCATGACTGAAATGGAAAAACTTCAGGTTACTCTCAACACAGTTCAATAGGAGAGGAGGTCTTAGAAGAACAAGTACCGCATTCTCAATGTGGAATGTACCAAAATACAGCAACTACTGAAGGATAAGAATGCTCTGATTGAGATTTTGGAGCAACATGCTGTAGAAAATCAGGATGACCAAAGGAATTTGCTCGCTCCTTTCACTTGGCAAAGGAATGACAACCCGACAACGACCCAAGAGCCCCGGTCAAAGAAAAGGAAAGTACCAGAATCAGCACCCGATTTATCCTCAGAGAGGACTCGGGACCCATTAGCTTAGGTTTCTGTTTCTGCACCTTGTAATTTACTGTATTTCCGCAATCCTTTGAATTCAATAAAACGGGGTTTTCCCCACAGTTTGATATTTGCAATCTAACTGTCGAAGTTTATTTTGATTAAACAAAAAAAACAATTAATATAATCATTGCATTCATCATTCTCACGTCACATATTCTTCTACCTACGAATCTCACGTTTGTGTCTAGATTCTAGAGTCAAACTGTCTCATTCGTACAATACTCGGGCCAGTCGTCAGAAAAAGATGGATGATCTCGAGGAAGAGAACAGAGAGTTAAAAGCAGAAATCGACGCTCTGAGAGAGGATATTAGAAAGCTTCGTAATGACATGCAAGCCATGGCAGAAGCTCAGCTACAAAGGACTGTGATCTCAGAGATCGCCTCAACGCCCATAGTGGAGAAGTATGATCCTAGGTATCAAATGCCGAAAGATCGTCCTTGGAGCATGCCACCTAACTATATCCCAGAAGGATATGTTCCGACGATCACTGAAGATCAGGGAATCATAGCAGAAGCTGCTGGGCCTGAAGGTTACAAACTTCGGGAAAGCGAGGATGCCAGGGGCATAATGAGAACTCTTGAAGGTTACAAACTTCGGGAAATGCCAAGATTCAATGCCGTAGTAACGGTACCACCCCCTGTGGTGCACATTGTCTCGGAAGGACAGATTCCATAGATACCTTCTGGTAGAAAGGAAACTATGTTTGACAGAATGAATGAATTCCAGGAACAGTTCTTGGAGATGCAGAAGGAACTGCAAGCCATTCGCGGTCACGATTTATTTGGAAAAGACGCCGCAGATCTCTGCTTGGTCCCCAATGTGAAAGTTCCACACAAGTTCCAAGTGCCCGATTTTGAAAAGTACAAGGGTAACTCTTGCCCTTAGAGTCATTTGGTGATGTACGCTCAGCGAATGTCAGCTCAGACGGAGAATCAGGATCTGCTGATTCACTACTTTCAAGATAGTTTAACTGTGCCACCTTAAAATGGTACATGGGTTTAAACCGCACCGAGATCAACACTTTCAGAGATCTTAGCACTACCTTCGTCCAATAATATAAATACAATTTGGACATGGCACCGGACAGAGATCAACTCAGATCGATGTAACAAAAGGACAAGGAAACCTTTAAGGAGTACGCTCAGAGATGGCGTGAAATTGCCGCTCAGATTTCTCCACCCCTGGAGGAAAAAGAGATGACAAAGATTTTCTTAAAGACCTTGAGCTCGTTTTACTATGACAGAATGGTCGCCAGTGCACCCAGTGACATCACCAAAATGGTTGATATGGGGGTGCGTCTCGAGGAAGACGTTCGAGAAGGACGTCTAGTCAAAGACACTGGGTCGACAAGCAGCACTAAGAAATACGGTAGTGTTCTCCCTAAGACAAAAGAGCAAGATATTGGGAATATCTCTCTCGAAAAGCAAAGGCGTTGGTACCAACCAGTAGCAGCTGTAACTCCTGCTAACAACCCCGCGCCTGTTTCTACGTATCAACCTCAGGTTGCGTAGAGCCAACCTAATCAACAGCCTCTTCAGCAGGCTCATCCTCCATACAACAACAACAATCGTACAACGCGGCCACCAGGGTTCGACCCTATACCCGTATCGTACACAGAACTATATCCGTTACTACTGGTCAAAGGGCACATCCAAACCAAGGCTCCTCTTAGAGTACTGGAAAATCTGCCTTTTTGGTTTAAGGTGGATCAGACTTGCCATTACCATCAAGGAGGACCAGGGCAAAACATAGAAAGTTATCTTAGTTTCAAATCCGAAGTGCAAAAGCTTGTAAGGAGCGGGGTCTTATCTTTCAAAGATACGAATCCGAAAGTTCTCACGAGCCCGCTGCCTCAACACGAGAAAGCTGTAGTCAATCTGATAGAGGGAGAGTCTAACAACGTCTACCAAATTCACGATTTACTCTTATTGAGAGCCAACCTGGTTAAGATGCATTGTAGACAGAGTGGATATGGCCATGTGCCACCTCATAATTATCACCAGTGTGATATCTTCTCTAATAACAATCAGGGATGTTCTGTGGTGCAATCAGCTCTACAGGAACAGTTGGATCTCAGATTAATCCAAGAGCATCGAGTTCGTGGAGTTAACATAGTTCATACGAATTCTAACATCATTCAAAACCACGACATCCGTACGATGAATGCCAACCTGGTGGCAATGCACTCAAGGCAAAGCCAGTATCATAATCTTCCACAGCATGATTACAATTCCTGTCTAACTTGCTCAGTAAACGAACAGGGATGCTCTTTTGTACAAGAGGCCCTCCAGCGTCAGATGGATCTTGGATGGATCCAAGACTACCATGATAGGAATCATTATCAAATCAACATAATTCAAATCTTCGATATTCGCTTGATGAATATCAGCCTGGTGGAGTTACACGTTACACAAGTCCAACTCAGTTTTCTCACTTCACATGATTATCAGAGCTGTAAAGCAGGTTGCGAAAACGATCATGGCCGTGCCCTTGTCCAGGAAACACTTCAGCACCTGTTGAACCACTGGTGGCTTCCAATCTATATGGATGAAGACACCCAGGAAAATAGAATCACTAACGGAAATCGTACTAGGTATCAAAGTCGGGATGTTCGGTCAATGGAGATAGACCTAGTAAGGTTACACTGTATTTAAAGCGGATGTGGCCAGGTGCCACTACACAACTATGAGTGGTGTGGAGTTTGCTTGGTGGATAATCAAGGATGCTACCTCATGCGAGCAACCCTCCAAAGCCAGTTGGACTGCAAAGAGATTCAACCATGCTCAAGTTCTGGGTCAGTCAACTATCTCGCTGATCAAATCGAGGATGTTGTCATAATCTCCGATCATCAGAGGGCTAGGGATGTTTGTGCCATCATCCCTCTACTTGACGAATCGAGAGTTCCCAATCGGGAACGGATCAAAATTACTTACAATGGTCAGAAAAATCAGAAAGTTCCCATAGTCATCTATCTACCAGGACCACTACCGTATGAATCGACTAAGGTTATCCCTTACAAGTACGGTGCAACAACAATCGAGAACGGAAAGGAAATCCCATTACCCTCTGTCATACCCCAAATTTTGACCACCTAGATTCCCATCATTGTGCAAATCATCATCACAATAAGGGTGAACCATCAGTCTCCCCAAAGATGGGTGAGAACTCATTACAAACAGAAATTAGGGTTTCAAGCCCTCTTTGAGCTCTTAGACAAAGGATCAATTAAGGAATGACATGATCTACAACTTGTCTAACCTCTCAAACATCCACAATGGATCAAGAGGACTACCACTTCAAGGATTAAAGCACAAGGCTGCTCCATTCTAGGTGGATCAAGCCTCAAGATCGCCAGTGTCACCAGATTAGGGTTTGGTCGACCAGGGCCTCCAGATGGAGATTTTCCTCTGGGCATGAGCCAATACTTCAAAGCATAACCTAATATGCTCCATGGAACCTCATGGACCCAATCATCAAGTCAATTTAACCTCAGGGGATGCATTCATCAAAAATCAGGAATTAGGGTTTCTTGACCTAATTCACCCCTAAGTTGACTTTTGGGACAAAACATGAGCCCATACCTCAAGAGAGGATTTGAGGGTCTCTAATACACTACATTGATCCATTTGCAACAATGGATTGATCCAAGAAGCTTGAGCAACAAATCTCAATTTCATCAGTACACAATTAGGGTTTCGCGAGAAAAGTCAACTGTACCTTTGACTTTTGACCAGGACATGCTCTCAAACCCTAGGACATGAATCAATATACCCTATAGCACCCATGGAACATGTCCATCAAGTTTGATTTAGGTCAAGGACATGATTTCTTAAAGGATCGCAGAGTTTGGAATTCATCTGATAAAAAGTCAATTGTGCACAAAAATCAACTTTGACTTTTTGAGATTTTTCACAAAAATGGATTTTTAACCTTAAAATGATGTTAATGTGTGATTGGAATCATCATTCATCAAGAAAAACAACTTTTGATCTTGGATTAATGTTTGAAAAATCAAGTTTATATCCACAAAATGATTGAAAATCAATTAACTTGGGAAATCAAGGAGGAATAAATATTTCAAATGTTAAAAACAAATAAAACATTAATTCTTTGCAAAAATATCAAATATAAGAAATAAATAATATTTTTGGGATTTTTTTGGAAAAATAAAATATTTTAACATTTTTGTGAATTATTAAAAAAAGAATCACCTCAAAATCATCAAAATTCAGAGAGAAATTAATTTTTGAATCAATTAAATAAAATCACAAAATTCAAATATTCAAATATTCAAAAATGGCTCCAAGAACATGGCAAGAACACGTGCCACCCTCTGTTTCTGCAGATTTGCATTTTCTATCCAATCTCACTGAATACTTGATGATATCATGCAATCTACATATCAATCTGCTCATTATCACCTCACGATCATGTCTATGGTTATTAATTTCATTTATTTTAAGCATGAAATAAGAAATCAAAGAGAAACCTCAAGAACCCTAAAATTTGCATGAAGGTTCAGAAATTCCATACACGATTCAAACAAAGCAATTGATTGAGGGTAAACACTCTATGCATGATTATGAACATATGGCCAAATTATTGTGCAGCAAAAAATGCATGGATCATAGAGTTAGAAGAGCTCATGGTTACCTCTTACAGCTGGTGATCGTGTTTTGTGTTAGAGGTGTTGCAGGCTAGTTCCAATGATTTGCACAGCTTCCTTAGGTGCCAAGTGATGTGTCTGAATGCTTGGAGTGGTTTGAAACAAGCTAAAACTGAAGATGGTACCCCAACTTCAAGTCTGCTAAAAGCTTTAGCAGTTGGATGGTGATTCTGAGAAATCAGTGTTACAGTTGTTGTTTAAGTGTTTGGATCACTTCTATATTATGTTTATGAGGTGTGTGTGTGATTGGTTTGGTTGGAATTTCTCTCAAACTCAAAACCCGATAGTGACTTGCTTTGGAAGGAAATTTTTTAGTGAAGGAAGAGATTTTGAGGAAAGCATCTATTTGATGGCTTTGGTGTACTTAAACTGAGCACAAATGAGCTCTATTTATAGTGCAACAAGTTTGTTTTGCAAGCAATAGTGAATGGCAACTGCTGCAGAGGTTTGGCCAATATTGATCAACAAGCGGCTGGTTCCCTTGGTCTTGGATATGTCTTGACTGAATTCAGTTGGAAGAGGCTCAGTCCATGCCACATTGGTGCATCCATTGAATGCTCCAAAACAAAATTGGAGTCTTGTCCCCTCTTTAGGGATTTTTAGGTTTGGCATGCTATTTTTAGTTCCAAAGACTTGGGAGGCTAGGGATTAGTGTTTGTCCCTCCTTGGTCCCTCACTGAGGTGTTCAGATGGATAGACATGTTTGTCACTTGTACAAATTTGGCAAATCGAGCAAAATTCACAAACCTGCCTTGCCAAGACAGTTTGCAGCAAGGCATATTGGCATGGTCATATCTCTTAGCTCAGGTTGAGTTTGATGGGGTTCTTGGCCATTTTGGAAAGCTCTTATATGATACAACATATGTGTGATCATAGTTGGTCTTGATACTTTTTGGATCCAAGTGAAAAATGCCCCTACATTTGGAAAAAAGGGAAGGCAGATTCTGACTTAGTGAAAATTTCACTAAGTGTTGGAAAAAAGTGACATTCTCACTTTTTTTTTTATTTTGGCCATTCCATAACTTGAAATTCATGGGGAATTGGAATGAGTGGTAGTTGAAGCTTTTGTAGAGGGCCATGAGAGCTATAAATCCAGCTTTGAATGGGGAAAATGGCCTTGTGGTTTAGGAGTTATGATCCTCCAAAGTTGGTACCCTAGCCACTTTGTTCCATAACTTAGAAAATTTCTAAGTTTTTATGGTTACCCCTTTTACAAGTTATCCCACTTTTCTTGATTTTTGTTGATGAATGATGATTCCAATCACACATTAACATCATTTTAGGGTCCAAGAACCATAATTGTGAAAAATCTAAAAAGTCAATGTTGACTTTTGTGCACAGTTGACTTTTTATCAGATGACTTCCAAACTGTGCAATCCTTTGTGAAATCAAGTCCTTGACCTAAATCAAACTTGATGGATATGTTCCATAGGTGTTATAGGGTGTATTGAATCATGTCCCAAGGTTTAGGAGCATGTATGAGTCAAAAGTCAAAGGCATAGTTGACTTTTCCTGCGAAACCCTAATTGTGGTTCTGATGAACTTGAAACTTCCTGATCAAGCTTCTTGGATTAATCCATTGTTGCAAATGGATCAATGTAGTGTATTAGAGACCCTTAAATCCTCTCTTGAGGTCTTGGCTCATGTTTTGTCCCAAAAGTCAACTTAGGGGTGAATTAGGTCTAGAAACCCTAATTCCTGATTTTTGATAAATGCATCCCTTGAGGCTAAATTGACTGGGTGATTGGGTTCATGATGTCCCTTGGAGCATCTTAGGTTATGCTTTGAAGCATTGGCTCATTCCCAGAGGAAAATTTCCATCTGGAGGCCCTGGTCGACCAAAACCCTAATTTGGCGGCACTGGCGATCTTGAGGCTTGATCCACTTGGAATACTGCAACCTTGTGCTTGATTCTTGATGTGGGAGTCCTCTTGATCCTTTATAGGTGTTTGAGAGGTTAAACAAGTTAAAGATCATGTCATTCCTTGATTGATACTTTATCTAAGAGCTCTGAGAGGGTTTAAAACCCTAAATCTGATTGTAGTGGATGCTCACCCAGCTTTGGGGAGATTATTGAGGTATGATGGTCCATCCATATTGTGATTATGATTTACACAATGCTGGGGGAATCTTAGTGGTCAAAATTTGGGGTATGACACCGAGCTATAGGTCGGCTTTTCTTCTTAGGTCCTTACGTGTCAAAAATTTCTTGGGGGGTCATGTCCTTTCAATTCCCCTAATATAATGATGACTGTTAAAGACTACTCCCTAGCTACTCTTGGGTGTCGAGTCTTTTATTATAATCCTCCTCTCTCTTCCTTTTCTCATTTCTACATCCAAATCGTCTTCCTTCTTTATCAACCAGAACGCTTCCCAATCTCCAAGGCTTCTCTACTCACAGGTATCCTTCCACTACTCATGTTTTTTATTTTATTCTTCAATTTTGTTTTTAAGAAGTATGGTGGTCTTTAGTAAACGAGACGGTGAGGGTAGTAGTAGTGACGTTCGTATGAATGCCATGGAGAGGAAAGAGTTGTGGGAACAATGCATGTGGAAAATAGAGAGTGCTTTAGGCGCAGAGGAGTATAGACGAGTCATGAACTAAATTTATGTCGAGGTTCTCACTTCTGGGAATAATTTTGATTATGGCTCATCTTCCTCGGCTTCTGTAGAGGTTTCAATGAGGACTGCCTCTCTTTTTGATCTTGAGGTCATGAACCATAAGAATAGTACCTTTGATGACATAGAAATCGCGAAACTCCGGTCAAAAAGGAAAATATCTTCAACTGGGTCTGAAGATGATGTTGTCTTGGAATCGTGTATTCCCAAAGAGTGGTTTGTATACTCCGCCCCAAAGGCGTTAAAGAAGACTCTTTCTACTTCTATGCTGGGGTTCTAGAGGATTTTAATATACAAATACCCTTTTCTGATTTTGAAGCGGATGTGTTAAAAGCTGTGAACATAGCTCCCTCTCAACTTCGTCCCAACAGATGGGGTTTGATAAAGACTTTCAAACGGGTTTGTGAGGTTTTAGATATCACCCCCACAATTGGTCAGTTTTTCTCTTTCTTTGAAGTGAAAGGTGTCGATAATTGTAGTTGGATACAAATCAGTGGGATTCCCGGGTGGAGTTTCCTCCGTGCATACACTTCTAATTATAAGAATTATAAGAATCGATTCCTAAGGGTAAAGAGTGGGCCGAGGTGTCTACAAGTGTTGTACGCTCTGGATAGTCAGCCTCACTTTCCCTTTTATTGAGCCAAGAATCGACTTTCGATCACTGGTTTCAACTGTGAGAAACTGAGTGAATTGGAAACTCAATCTTTGATTGTTCTTGATTCCTTCTGTATGATGAAGGTTAAGGTGTTGTTACCTTTAAGTGATGAGCAACTACTCACCTTCCTGGGTAATTGCCTGCCTATTATTTGTTCACACCTTTAATTATTCTCGTTCTAACGTTTACGACTTTTTCTGTAGATACAATGACTAAATTGTTAGTGGATGAACAAAAGAAATTAATGTCAGAGGCTCGTGCTACTCATAGAGGATCCAGAGGAGTTGCCTCTTCTAAATCGGATATGGATGGGTTGGAGATCCGACAACCAAAACGGACTAGGGGTACTAGTGCAAAAGCGACCCCGAGTAAGAATGAACCTCAGCTTTCCGTTCCTCCAGCCCAGGAAGAAACTTCGCAAGGTGCTCCCAAGAGGTTAAAAACCCTCATGACTGATGAAGTCTGTCAGGCCGACATGGAGATCAATTCTGATATTCGAGTTTTTGGGGAAAATGTTTCATTCGGGGAGTTTAAATTCTGGTCTAACAACTTTGACGGGCTTAGGCTTTTGTACAACCACCTTAACGCCACTGAGGACGTTAACAAAGTGAAATCTATTGGTCGGCCGAAGATTACTCAAAATATAAGCTCCTACCTTATGCGGTGTGTTGTTCTTCCCAGTGGTCTATTTGAATCTAGCGATGATTCTGAGGCGGAGAAGCTTAAGATGAAAGAAGAGGTTACCCGGCTACAAGAAGCCCTCAAGGTTCAATCATAAAAGATTTTCGGTTTAGAGAAAAACCTGGCTGACGAGAAGAAGAACAAAGAGACTCTTGAATCCGAACATAAGTCGGCTTTGTCCAAGGTTACTGAGGAGTTGAGGCAAGTCAAAGTCTCTCACCAAGAGCTTTTAGTTTCCAACACCGAGCTCACTGAGTCTCTTAAGAAGGCTCAGATTGAAGTTCTCTCCACTGGTGACGAGGCCTTTGACAGGGAAAAGGAGCATGTTTTGTGCCTCCATCCCGGGTTGGATCTTTTCGAAGTTGATTACTTCAAGGTGGTGCATGATGGTCGCCTTATAGATCTAGACGAGCATGAAAAGAACGATCTGGAGAAGAATCCTGCTCCTGTCAAAGGCAGGAATGAGACCCCAGATAATGCTGGCGCTAAGGCACCTCGGTTGTTGAATGATTTTGAAGTTCTCCTTGTATTAGTTAGTCATCCTTCTGGATTCATTTTTGATGTATTTTGGCGAGGGAGTGTGGTGTTGTCCCCCCTTATGCTTATGAATTTTTATCCTTCGGGCTTTGTAATGTACAATTTTTGGCCCTTCTGAGGCTTTTGTTTATGTCGTTGCTGTTCATCATGTTTATTCCTTTGCAAAATAATCTGTGCATATATCCAGCCCCTCGGGCACTAAGTAAGATTAACTTAAGGTGTCCGATTATAGAGTGCCGCATATTATTTTTATTTTGCTTATGCTTGACTTCCAAGACTTTTCAGATAGCTCACCCTGAAACTAATTGTTAAGGAGCTTTTAGCTATCTTGTGTGTATAGTCTTCACACTTTTGAGAGTCCTGGACTCTTGTAGGCTTAGGTGCCGATTATAGTATGGACTCGGGTGTCCTTTCAACAGAGATTTGCTCATTTCTTATTATCCTTTGGAAGGTTGCCATGTATGACTTTTTTACTTACAAGCCTCAAGTATCTTTTAACGTGTTTTGGGCTGGATGTTTCATCATTTTTATATTTGATTGTCCGGCCTGTGTGCACGGACCTAGTAGACATGTTTGTTCAACCCGTGTATGCGGAGCGTTTATGGGCGACATATGTACGCGGAGTAAGTCAACACGTTTATAGGAGTTTAATCAACCCGTTCATGGGCGACCTATGTACGCGGAGCACGTCGACACATTTATAGGATTTTAATCAACCCGTTCATGGGCGACCTATGGTGCAAAGAAAGTCCACACGTTTATAGGAGTTTAATCAACCCGTTCATGGGTGACCTATGTACGCGGAGTAAGTCGACACATTTATAGGAGTTTAATCAACCCGTTCATGGACAACCTATGTACTTGGAGAAAGTCGACACGTTTATAGGAGTTTAATCAACCCCTTCATGGGCGACCTATGTACGCGGAGTAAGTCGACACGTTTATAGGAGTTTTCCGAGTTATAACTCATCATCTCCAGCCGAATACCTATAGACAAGACATAACAATTTTTTAAGTCCATGTGCCTCCTTAAAAACCCTTGCCCTTGAAAGGGAAAAGAGTGCAACCCAAAACCTTTATTCATTATTGAATTACATAATATTTAGCTGAAATATAGCCTAAGATTGGATACATTCCATGTCCTAGGTACTTCTACTCCTTCTAATGTTTCTAGCTTGTATGCTCCGTTGTTTAGCTTTCGAAGGACCCTGAATGGGCCTTCCCAATTGAGGGTGAGCTTTCCCTTGTTTTTTGGGTCTATGATTTTCTTCAAGACCAGGTCGCCTTCCTGGAACTCCATGTCGCTCCCGAAAGATTCGCATCCAACGGTACAAACGAGAGAGTGGCGCGGAAAACAGAGTCGATATCAATGTGTATTTATCCCAAGAGAGGGAAAGGAAACACTGCGTAAACCTGAAGGAAGGAAAGAACATGGTCTTGCGACCAAGAGAACTAGGTTCGGGAGTCGGTTACGCGTGAGGAAGGTAGATCTCCTTTTGAACCAAAGAAGGGAGGAACTTCCTTGATAGCAATCCCTAGCATGTTAGAATATTCCTCCAAAGTAGGCACCAACAAATAATCCGGGAACAAAAAACATCTCAGTGGAGGGTCATAGAACTGCATCAGAGTATGAAGACCCCGAAACTCATAATCGTTGATGTTGCGAACAAAAGACAGAATCCACCCATACTTCTCCTCGAAAGCATTCAACACTTCAGGACTTGCCATTCCCTTCAAGATGGTGAGAGGACCTGTTGCTGGCTTGTTGAACTTGTAGATGATAATATCCTTCTTACCTCTTGGAACATCCATCCCTAATACTGCCCTCTGACTGGAATCACAGATTCGGATACAACCTAGAAATGCAAAAATATGAATGTCAGAGAAAAAAAAGAAATGCAATGCAAAACACGGACCAAGGCACCAAGCAACTGTGCTGAACTAGCTGGACAATCTTGAGGCTCTGTACAAACTCTTGAATCAAACCAGGATAACAAAATAACCACACTGATATGGCTGTAGAGACAAAGAATCCAAAAACAAATGGGTAGATAGAAGGTCACGGTCACCTGCAAACCTATAAACAATCCCGCCCCTCTCACATGTGGGTACTAAGATCCTCAGTATCCCGGGCTCTCAGGTCGAGAAATGATGATACGTTCACCATTTCTGGTTTGGCATCATCACCAATCGAGGAGGCCTCAACTGATTCAAAGAAACAAAAGATCCTCAGCTTCAGAGGTTTGAGAAGCAATATCACATTCAGCCCGAAGGATACAATGCTATCGCCAATCAAAGAGGTCGTCCGCTGATTCACTTCAAAGGGGAAGTCCTATAGCAAGTTCCCAGCATTGGGTCCTCGGATCGAGAATATGCAATGGGTTTGCCACAGAACGTGGTATGCCACTGTCACATCCTGGGAGGAGTGCCGCAACTGAGTCCTCGGGAATGGTCTCCAGAGTCTACAATCCCTCAAGAGAATACCTACTGGCCTGTACCAACGCACAGTAGCAGTAGCTCCTGATAGAACCTCATCTGGTTGTGGGTCTCATGAACAACAATACATGGCCACCCCCATGCAAGCGTCATGACTATCCACTCTAAAACCTATGTGTATGCTCAGTCCTGGGTAGTGGGCGCATCTCTCAGAACATCCCAACCCGCCAAACAGAAAACCAGCCAGTACAGTACAGTAATATCCAGTATGCCAGTAATAAAATGCAATGTAATGCAATAAAAACTGTAAATACAGTAAAAGAAATAAAACAGCAAATACAGTAATATACAACAAAACAAAGCACCATAAAAACACCCAATGAAAAGAAACAGACAAGCGCTAGGATTGACTCGCTAAAAGGGATGGACCAGCAAGTGGTCAACCAGAATCCCCAGCAGAGTCGCCAGTTGTCGCTCCCGAAAGATTCGCATCCAACGGTACAAACGCGAGAGTGGCGCGGAAAACAGAGTCGCCAGCAATGTGTATTTATCCCAAGAGAGGGAAAGGAAACACTGCGTGAACCTGAAGGAAGGAAAGAACATGGTCTTGCGACCAAGAGAACTGGGTTCGGGAGTCGGTTACGCGTGAGGAAGGTATTAGCACCCCCACGCATCCATCGTACCCGATGGGATCCACGCTTGCTTGTCTCGATCAAAGGGTGTCATCAACTGGAACTTCGCTGCTGCTAGAAAGGAAAAGGGACTGCTAGCTGGAGAACCAGAAAAGGAAGGGAGAGAGAAAGAGAAACAAATGTAGGGAAAATAAAAGAAGTGCTCGCATGGGCCCTACCCCACTGCCTACGTATCTCATCGGGAGCATGAGAATCAGAACGATGTAGTTCCCCTCACTAGGGGTGGATTTTGTTTTTTAGGGAACGACTTACGTTCTAGCTCAGGTGTTGCAGCTCGCTGTATGGAGACTTAGGCGTTACCGTCTTGCAAGAGAACGAGTAGGAGCACGTTCGTACGCTGAGAGTGAGTGAGGTGAGAGAAGAATTCCCGAAGGAAAGACGTTATTGTTTGTTTGGATTTTTATAGCAAGAAGTGTTTTTTACAGTTATTTGTATCTTGCATTGAACCAAAGTCTTAAATACAGGAACGAATACTTTCGCGCATCGCCCCCAACAGGACGTACACTAGGTATCCTAGGAGAATGAGAGGAAGCCCCTCGTTCCCCACTTCCCACATATAAGGCTCAAGCGCAATACACATTAACCTTTATTAAGTGTTTTTTACTTTTCTTTTGAGATGAGAAGAGAAACGACGCAAAGGGAACTCTAAAGGGAAACTAAGAGTCCTAATGTTATCATGCATGGATGTCCTATGGTTAGTGAGGTTTAGGAGAAAAGACTAACTAAAACCTAATGCTAATCCTACTCCAAGCTTAATCAAAAATTAAGTTGGACTAGGTAGCTCTAAGGGGAAAAGAATCCAAGACTTGAACAAGTCTTGAGATTCACGGGATGAGAAAGAGTGAGAGAGAAGAAAAGAGAAAGAGAAGAAAAGAAATAAGATACAATACGTGGCAGCAAGTAAATCATATCATAAATGTTCAACTCGAATCAACAATCATGTCTCAAAGATCAATGCAAAACCACTCAAGTAAGTATACAAAAATAAACATGAAAAGATGCAAGCAATACTTGAATGAAATGCACAAATAAACACGCATGGACTTCATAACAAAGTGAAATGAGAAAGGCAAGATGAAAATGAAACAAGACCAGAACTCACATCATATCATCATCAATAATTCACATGTGCAAAAGAGATTCACATTATGCAATATTATGCACCAAAGAAGTTACAAAGCAAAGGGGATGATATGCATTACATATTTCAAGCCATGTTGATCAAGTGAGATGAAAAATCAAGTAATGAAACCAAAGGGCAGTAGCATACACATTATCATCATGCCAAGATCAAACTCAAGTCATACAAGATTAATCATTAAGCAACACATTCAAAACATGTATCAACATTGAGAAAGACATTCACTTATCATTCATGCAAGCAAGCAAAGAAATGTGAAGCATAAAGTGAAATGAAAAATCACATAATGAACCCTAAATCAAGAGGACCATAACCTCAAGCATACCATACAAGCCAAACAAAAGGTTTCATACATGAGTGAATTCACACAAAGAAGCCATCACAAGATTAGGTTGAACATATCACAAGATTCAAGTCCAAGACAACATCAACTTGTAAAATCAAGAACAAATTGAAAAAATATCAAATGAGGATGATTCCAAAGCCACAAGTAATCTCAAACAGAACATGATCATACCATAAAACATCTCAAACATCACTCCATCACAAGTAAGCAAATACACTCAAACTAGATCATGTATCAAGGTATACCTCAATCCAACTTGCATGACAAGTAAAAATCAATAAAAAATAGTAAAGTGGCTCAATAAAATCCCAAAAAAATAATCAAATGGAAGTTAACTCAGTCAAGTAACATATACAAAAATATTGGATCAAAAAGAGTTAAAGAGCTTGTCAAAAGATGAACCACAAGTCAAGATGTGCAAAGAAGTGTCAAGATATAGTCATGCATAATTCACTTAAGCACAAATAATTAAACATGCATCATATGACATTTAACAATTGTGAAATTAAAGCTCAAATGAACTAGGTCATAAGACAACCACATGATAAAATATCTCACAAAAATTCCCAAGTTAAGCCAATCAAACAATTAAGCAAAGGTCAAGTAAGCAACATGTATCAATATGCAAAAGAGAGGTACCAAAATGCAATATGGAAAAGGTTTTAAAATGAAACAAAAAATTTTTTATGCACTTCATAATGTCATATAACAAATACAAAAAGAACAGATTGAAAATGTTTTATAGATGATGAGAAAGAAATTTCACAAATTGGAGTGTACAAGTGAAACAGTTAAGAAAAGAAAATTAGGAAATTAATTAAATCAGATGCCAAAAATAAAATAAAATGAGAAAATAAAATATGGAAAAATTTGATAAAACTAAAAAGAGGTTTCATGATTTTTTTTATGATTTTTGAATGCATAAAAATGATTTTAAAAATTAAAATGCAAAACAAACAAATAATAAAAATAAAGAAATGAAAGAAGCAAGGGGGTGCCATCAGCAATGCAAACACGTTAGAATGGAAAAAAGGCCTAAAGGAGGGGGTGTGAAAAGAGAGTCCCAAGGCCAAAAGTCCAAATGCGCTGGTCAAAAGGCTTACATGGAATCAGTCAAGAAAGCAGATTAAATCACATCCAACGGATTAATCTTACACGTGAAAACCACTCAAGCAAAGTCAACAAGATCAAAAGGCAATTAAAATCAACGGTCTAGATCAAAAGGCATACCACAGTCCAAAACACATGCGCGCATGCAAACACTCAGCTCACCATACACTCCCACGTGATTGGCACATGTATCATTTAATGTGTTGTCAAAATCTCCACCATAAGATTCATCAGACGCGTACAATTAAATCACACAATCAAATGTTAATTAAAAACAATGGTTAGGAAGTGAGGGCACACGGTAGCACGCGTGGAGAGACACACACGTAAGCATTAAATTAAAAACAAAATAAAATAACACGTGGAATCATGAGGGACGTAGGATCCAAGGAACGGATGGCCAGATTGCTTCTTCTCCACCAAAATATCCTCGCCAGACTGAATCAAGGCCAGCCGCCGGAGCTAGGGCTCCGGCCACCCTCTCCGGTGAGCTGTAGTAAAAAAATCTCCAGAAAATGCATATAGGTACTCCATCTTGACCAGAAAAATGCAAGGATCTCAAATATTCAATCCATTTCAACAAACAGTCAACCAATAATGCAAATCGAAGAGAATAACATATAGATCCAAAACTTTAAACTCACAATACACACAAACTACACGTCCAAACTTCAAATAAAATAGATCAGGATAATCAGTGAACATCATAGATCATAATGCATACAAGAAAAATGAGTTCTGTGAGTATGAAAAATTCACCAACCTGAACCTTGTAGAACTTGAAAACCTCCAAGAGATCCCTCCAAAAACTGCAGATCCACTCCTTGGAACCTCTAGATGCAAAATAAATGCAACTAGAGCTTGAAATCCTACTAGATCTTGAGATTTAAGTTTGAATCCTCTTGAATGGCACTTGGTGAAATCTTCAGTATGAGCTCAAAATAGCAGTTGATTCTTGCTCTATTCTCTTCACTAATCAAGAATATGAAGAGAAAACTCAAAGAAACTCCAAGGAGAGTGAGATTCAATGAGAGGGAGTGTGAGAGCAAAAAACCAAAACTGTGCAAATGAGAGTCTCTACCCTAGCTGTGAGGGTATGAGTAAGCATATGTACTCTTCATTAGTTCACTGATTAGGATTAAGAAGTGATTAGAACTTTGGTTAATGAGATTTGGGTGAAATTGCAAAAATGCATTTTGTACCACCACCACTAATTCACACGTGAGAAACCCTTGCCACCAGCACAATTCACCTCCAATTTACTCATGTATCACCTCTGAATTGAATTTGGGCCTTGCACTTTCTTGGTTTGTAAGTTTTGAATCAATTTGCATTTTTGAATAATGTGAAAATAATGAGAAATATGGCATGGAATGAATTGATTCAAAGGCCACAAAATGATCTTCTTGACTTGTATTTTGATATTTTAATGTGACATGAAGCAATTGGGAACATTACAAGTCCTTTTGAGTAAAAATGCAAATGGTGGAAAATTTGACATATAAGGAATCCATGAAAAGCACCTTGCATTGTTTTGGCCATAACTAGAGTTCCACAAACGATATGGAAATGTTCTAGTACTTTTTGGAAATGGGAGAGAAAGCTCTTCAACTTTCATGTTGGAGGAAAATTCATTTGGAGCTTCCTTGATGATGAAAAGTCAAGTTGAATGTGGTAGAAAAATTGCCAAAAATGGAAAGTTTGTATTATAGGTCATTTTCCAAATTTCGTAACTTTTGCACAAACCCTTGATTCTTGATGAATGACATGAAACTTGACAATTGAAGACCATATGAGGATGTGAGACCTTGAAAACCATGAAAAGACCCTCAAAATTCCATAGTTGACTTTCTCCTTTACAATTGACTTTTCCTTATTTCACCAGCAACTGATCCACTGAACAGTCTTCACCATGAACCATCAACCAAATCTCCATCCATGAACACTTGTGAGCATATGGAAACCATAAAAACATGCTTGAACCCCCAAAGTCTTCAAGAAGCTCTCTTGAAACCAAAAACCCTAATTGGTCTCTCTGGTTAGGAGGGAGAGATCCACTTGCAATCTTTTGCCATGCTTGATCTTAAGAAGATATGATGAACCCCATGAGCCACCTTGAAGCTTGAGACTTGAGAAGATGGACCAAGTGCCTTGATCCCATGCCTTATGCTGAATGCCATGCTATGCAATCTATGACCTACTATGGAATGCAAATGAGTAAAGCATAGACCAATTTGAGAAAACATGAAGGTAAATTTTGAGGTATTACAGCTGCCTCTATTCAATCAACTGTGAATCTGAATGGATGAAAGCAACGGCTATCAGGAATTCAAGATACATGGGGATTGAATACAAAAAATAACCGAGAAAATTTGCACTATGGTTAGAGAAAAAGCTGTAAAGGTAAGGAAGAAAAGTTGGTGAAGAAGACCTTGGAACCATTGGACCCCATAGGAAACCTGTCGGGTGAACAACCTGTCGGGAACCGGTGAAATACTTGTCGGGAACTGGTGAAATACCTGTCGGGAACTGGTGAAATACCTGTTGGGAACTGGTGAAATACCTGTCGGGAACTAGTGAAATACCTGTCAGGAACTGGTGAAATACCTGTCGGGAACTGGTGAGTTTGGACCTGTTTTGCCTATCGGGAATGGGCAAGTGTACCTGTCGGGAACTGGCAAGGTTCAAACCAAAGGGGGCTGTCGGGAACGGCTGCAGTTTATAACCAAAGCTTACCTATCGGGAATGGGTAACGGGGCCTGTCGGGAACTGGCATGGTTAAAACTCAAAGGGAGCGGTCGGGAACGGCTGCAGTTTATAACCAACGCTTACCTATCGGGAATGGGTAACGGGGCCTGTCGGGAACTGGCATGGTTAAAACTCAAAGGAGTGGTCGGGAATGGCTGCAGTTTATAACCAAGGCTTACCTATCGGGAATGGGTAACGGGACCTGTCGGGAACTGGCATGGTTAAAACTCAAAGGGAGCGGTCGGGAACGGCAACAATTTATAACCAAGGCTTACCTATCGGGAATGGGTAACGGGGCCTGTCGGGAACTGGCATGGTTAAAACTCAAAGGAGTAGTCGGGAATGGCTGCAGGTTATAACCAAGGCTTACCTATCGGGAATGGGTAATGGGGCCTGTCGGGAACTGGTGTGGTTAAAACTCAAAGGGAGCGGTCGGGAACGACTGCAGGAATCCTATCGGGAATGGTTCCAAGAGACTTGCAAGTTGAGAGATATGACTCTGTGGGGAGAAAAACGATGAAACCCTTTGTATCGTTTCGCAATGTCTGTCGAGGAATGAACTAGGCATTCTTTCTGGCTTTGTCAATGATATAAGGGGCAAAGTTCTGGACTCTCGCACGAGTTATCAAAACTGGCCTATGCTTCACATGCACATGTTTGAATTTTGCCGTAATGCTCCATACGAAATGGAATGCTACGCATTTTAGAGGATGCTATGCGTACTATATGCAAAATGCAAAGAGGTCCTCAGCAAAATAAATGCTGAGGAAAGGAAACCAACTCCGCTAGGGATAACTAGCTGGATTGACTTCGCGGTCGCAAATCGTACTGGAGAAGACAAATTGACCTGACCTCCTGATCTGGGCACTGACCTGACAAACCTGTTAAGGCTACTGTAGGAAAAGATAACTTTGCTGGGGAGGCATCATCTGAACCAGTCTGCTTGGGGAATAACTATAACCATAGAACTCCACTGGGGATTAATGAGCTTACAACAAACTCTCCTGGGGAGATGTCCCTTGAGAGGATTTTACAGAAGACCACGTCTCTTCAAATTCTACTGGGGAACTAAGCTTACAACAAACTCTGATGGGGAGAATCACTTCAAAGTGTCTCATGCCAGGGAATGTTTCTTAGGAGAATTTTATAGAAGATCTGACATCTTCCAACTCTTAAACTAATACCGAGACTTGAGCTAGGATGCAGTAGTTGGGAGGCCACTTTGTTGGGGATAATAGATATGGAATACTCCTGCCAGGGATTTCATGATGCTCCATGCTTGAGATGGTCAACCACTTGCTTTTGCCCCAAGATACAAGTCTGATCTGGAGAAAACGTCCCAAGAGGATTTTACAGAAGATTCGACATCTCCAAACTCCTGGACACTCACTGAGTCTTAAACATTAACTGTAAGGCGCGTGAAGCAACTCTACTGGGGAGTTTACAACTGTTATCAACGCAGAAAAGCTTGTAGTTGTTGGAAGTACTGAATAGGATACAATACTACCCTTTTGACAACGCTGTTGAGGATCATCAAGCTCTGTAAATACGCTGGGGATAACTACCTCCAAAAATAGCCTTCCTGCTGAGAAGCTGTCTGCTTGGGGAGGAATGATCATTTGCGCTTCGTAAAGGATTTTGGCTTGAAGGCGTCATACATCTTTGCATAGCTATCCTGTGAAATCTCCACACCTGCAAACAAAAGAATGCGCACATATGCCCCAGAATAATATGAGGTTCGGTAGTATTCAACCAAGCACACGCGTCATTTAAAGCAATTTTAAATGTTTTCTCCTTTATGCACATTATTGTAGAACCCCCAAGGTTTTCGCATGCAAATGTTTATCAAAAATTTGGACGTTTGTGTAAACAAAGGAAATATAAAAACAAAACAACAAATAGAATTACTCTGAATAACGACAATTTTATTGATTGAAGATCCTGAAAAATAGGCATTTACATCAAGAAGCAATTCCTGGAAAGAGGTAATTGCCAAAACAGAAAAGAAACTGTCCTAATGGCAATGTGAAAATGGAACTTCATTGAGTTTTAACCCTGCTATGGTTCATATATCTTCAAGATTCTCCAACTGCTTTGCCTTCAAAGGGGGACGATTGAACTGATTCCTGACCTTCGGAGTGCTTACTGATGAGACGAGGCAATACAGATTACTCAGATCGCAGTTTTCACTACATCTCTCTTTTGCATGGATCACCCTTTACGGGTTTTCAATCCACCGAGATACCCTTTTTTGCCTAAGTTGCCCTTGCGGGTTTTCAACTTACCGGGTGTACTTTCTTCTTTTTTTATTTTATCCCTAACTTTTTCCCGAATCCCCCTTTTTTTTTATTGGTTCGCCGGGATGCCCTTTTTTGCCTGGACTCTCTTTTTACTGTCCAGCGGGTCTCTTTATGCGAAGTATTTTTTAACTGCGTCTGAGTTCACAGGGGACAAAAAATCCTCACCGTCCATTGTTGTAAGCATCAAGGCTCCGCCCGAGAAAACCTTCTTAACAACATATGGACCTTCATAATTAGGCGTCCATTTTCCCCTGTGATCTGTATTCGGAGGAAAAATCCTTTTCAAAACCAAGTCGTCCATCTGGTAGGTCTGAGGGCACACTTTCTGATCAAATGCTCGTTTCATTCTCCTCTGATACAGTTGTCCATGACAAACTGCAGCCAACCGTCTTTTTTCAATGAGACTCAACTCTTTGAATCTCGCTCGAACTCATTCAGCCTCGTCAAGTTTAACGTCCATTATGACCCTTAAAGAAGGGATTTCCACTTCAACCGGTAGCACTGCCTCCATACCATATACAAGCAAAAACGGGGTTTCCCTAGTAGATGTACGAACAGAAGTACGGTACCCATGCAAAGCGAAAGGCAACATTTCATGCCAATCCTTATATGTCACCACCATCTTTTGCACAATCTTCTTAATATTTTTGTTGGCTGCCTCGACGACTCCATTCATCTTTGGGCGGTAAGGAGAAGAATTGTGGTGTTCAATTTTGAAGCTCTGGCATAGCTCTTTCATCATCTTGTTGTTGAGATTAGAACCATTGTCAGTAATGATCCTTTTAGGCACCCCATATCTGCATATAATCTCCTTCTTAATGAATCGGGCTACCACCTGCCTGGTAACATTTGCAAAAGAGGCAGCTTCTACCCACTTGGTAAAGTAATCAATAGCCACCAGAATGAATCGATGTCCGTTGGAAGCTATAGGCTCAATCTTCCCTATCATATCAATGCCCCACATAGCAAAGGGCCACACAGAACTCATCACATTCAGGGGGTTTGGTGGTACATGTACCTTATCAGCATAGATTTGGTATTTGTGGCATTTTCGGGCGTACTTAAAGTAATCAGCCTCTATAGTTAACCAATAATACCCTGCTCGTAATAATTTCTTCGCCATAGCATGCCCACCAGCATGGGTACCGAAAGATCCTTCATGTACTTCCTGCATTAACATGCCTGCTTCCTGTCTATCCACACATCTGAGCAAGACCATGTCAAAGTTTCGCTTGTACAACACATCCTCATTCAAAAAGAAGCTTCCTGCCAACCTCCTCAAAGTCTTTTTGTCATTGTTTGATGCCCCAGATGGATACTCTTGACTCTCCAAGAAACGCTTGATATCAAAATACCAGGGTTTATCATCAGTCGTAGTATCAGCGGCAAACACATGAGCGGGTCTGTCTAGTCTCATCACATCAATCTTTGGGATATGGTTCCACCAATTCACCTGAATCATGGAGGACAATGTAGCTAAAGCATCAGCCATCTGATTCTCGTCACGAGGTATATAGTACAATTTTACTGTTGTAAAGAAGGTCAACAGTCTTCTCGCGTAGTCTCTCTAAGGAATCAAGTTCTGCTGGTTGGTATGCCAATCTCCGTTGATTTGGTTGATCACTAGAACGGAATCACCAAATATCTCAAGAGTCTTGATCCTCAAATCAATGGCTTCCTCAATACCCATGATACAAGCCTCATATTCTACTTCGTTGTTGGTGACATTAAAAGTTAGCCTGGCAGTGAAAGGTATGTGTGATCCTTTCGGAGTGATCAAGACTGCCCCAACACCACTTCCATTCATGTTAACGACCCCATCAAACATCAGTTTCCATTTGTCATTAGGATCCGGTCCTTCATCAACCGGAGGCTCTTCCCAATCTTTAGCCTTGAGAAACATAATGTCTTCATCAAGAAAATCAAACCTCATTGGCTGGTAATCATCAATAGGCGACTCGGCAAGATAATCAGACAACACACTCCCTTTGATAGCCTTCTAGGACGTGTATTGTATATCATATTCAGTCAAAACCATCTGCCACCAAGCGACCCTTACATTAAGAGATGGCTTTTCAAAGATGTACTTGATTGGATCCATTTTTGAAATCAGTAGGGTTGTATGAGTCAACATGTATTTCCTTAATCGTTTAGTAGCCCATGCTAGTGTGCAGCACGTCTTCTCAAGCATCGAATACCTGGACTCGCAATCGGTGAACTTTTTGCTCAGGTAGTATATAGCATGCTCTTTCCTACCTGTCTCGTGTTGACCGAGAACGCAACCCATTGATCCATCACGTACAGTGAGATACATAATCAGTGGCCTCCCAGGAACCGGAGGCATGAGAATCGGAGGATTTTGCAAGTATTCTTTTATTTTATCAAAGGCCTTTTGACAATCATTGTTCCACCGGATTGATTGATATTTTCTCAATAACTTGAATATTGGCTCACAAGTTGTGGTAAGATGAGATATAAATCTTGCAATATAATTCAACCTTCCCAAAAACCCATGAACCTGCTTTTCAGTTCTCGGCTCCGGCATTTCTTGAATGGCTTTTACCTTTGCTGGATCCACCTCGATTCCCCTTTCACTGACAATGAAGCCCAGAAGCTTCCCAGATCTTACCCCGAAAGTACATTTATTCGGGCTCAGCCTCAGTCTGAAATGTCTCAACCGCTCAAACAACTTTTTCAAATTTACCAAATGCTCTTCTTCCGTTTGTGACTTGGCAATCATATCATCCACATAAACTTTGATTTCTTTGTGAATCATATCGTGGAAGAGTGTTACCATGGCACGGTGATATGTAGCCCCAACATTCTTTAAACCAAACGACATCACCTTATAACAGAATGTGCCCCAAGGAGTAATAAATGTAGTTTTCTCCATATCCTCGGGCGCCATCTTAATCTGGTTGTATCTGGAAAACCAATCCATGAAAGAAAACACAGAGAATTGAGCCGTATTGTCCACCAACACGTCAATGTGGGGTAACGGAAAATCATCTTTTGGACTCGCCATGTTTAAATCTCGATAATCCACACACATTCTGACTTTGCCATCCTTCTTTGGCACATGCACAATATTAGCGACCCATGGCGGATAATTAGTAACAGCTAGAAACCCCACATCCAACTGCTTTTGCACCTCCTCTTTAATCTTGATGGCCATTTCAGGTTTGGTTCTCCGAAGCTTCTGTTTGACAGGAAAACAACCCTCTTTCAGCGGCAATCTGTGCACCACGATGTCTGTATCCAACCCCGGCATATCTTGGTAAGACCAGGCGAAGATGTCGACATACTCTTGCAACATTCCAATCAGCTCTTTCTTTACATTCTCAGCCAGGCTTGCCCCTAGTTTAACCTCTTTCCTTACCTCTTCAGTACCAAGATTGACAACTTCTACGTCTTCCTGATGAGGTTGAATGGCTCTTTCTTCCTGTTTAAATAATCTAACCAACTCCTCTGGAAGTTCACAGTCTTCCTCGTCTTCCTCTTTGGCTTGGTATATTGGATTATCGAAGTCATAATAAACTATAGCAGAGTCATTATCAATGAGATCCAGATAAATACTTCTGCATGCATGATAATTCATGCTTTTAGAAACTGCTCTTTGAAAGGAAAAAAAGAAAAAATGCAAGAAAACTGTGAAGAAAACATTGCCATTTTTATTTAAATGATAAAAATAAAAATAAAAAGACAGGGAACACAATTTGAATACAAAACGTCATTTTATTAATGATAAAAACTTGCATGAAAACAAAATGGGGGCCCTACAATGAAGTCACTATGCCTTGGGCAGAGCATGAGACTTTTGCATGCTTAATGAAAGAAAACAAAGAAAATTACTTATTTGGCAGAGTAACTTGGATGAGATCCTCCGAAAACCAATTGTTCAGCTTTACTCCTGGGGCACATGGACGTACCCAGTTGTCCAGGTCACAGTCACTATCTTCACCGTCTTCAATTGTTGCACAAGTATGGCTTGGATATATGACCCCCCACTTGAGAAGTAAACTGGCCCTTGGCGCTCTTGACCCTGTAGTGGAACCTGAGGAGGTTTATAACCAATCCCATTCTTATCATCCTTGAAAGGTATCTCAACCATTTGTCCCCAACCTTCGGTATGACCAGACTGCACCACCTCTAAAGCCTGCTTATATGAAGTCATAGAGGTTCCCACTCTTGCCTCACCAGACGGAGACGGAGAATCTTTCACCATATTCATAGTTTCAAATGCCTGACAGAGAGTTTCGTGGATTTCTCCATCCATCTCCACGTACTTGAAGGATGACAGATGGCTAACAAAAATATCTTTTTCTCCGCATACCGTAATAACTTGACCATCAACTACAAATTTTATCTTCTGATGCAAGTTTGAAGATACGGCCCCAGCAGCGTGGATCCAGGGACGACCCAATAGACAACTATAGGACGGTTGGATGTCCATCACATAAAACACTGTATTGAAGACCTGGGGTCCTATCTGGACAGGTAACTCTATCTCTCCAGAAACTTATCTCTTTGAACCATCAAACGCTTTCACCACTAGATCACAAGGTCTGAGTATCACCCCTTCCACATCCAGCTTGGCTAATGCTTTCTTAGGAAACACATTGAGAGACGAGCCAGTGTCCACCAATACATGAGATAACATAGCACCTTTACATTCCATTGATATGTGGAGAGCCTTATTGTGATTCCTTCCTTCTGGCGTTAAGTCAAAACCTATGAACCCTAGACCGTTTCCAGCATTAACATTGGAGATCACACCTTCAAGTTGGTTCACTGATATTTCTTGCGGTACGTATGCCATATTCAAAATTTTGAGCAGAGCATTCCGATGGGCTTCGGAACATAGCAACAATGACAATATGGAAATCTTAGAAGGAGTTTGATGTAGATGGTCAACGATCTTATAATCGCTCTTTCTGATTATTCTCATGAATTCCTCAACATCTCTCTCAAATGACTTATCAGATTTTGCCCCTGGCACTGGTTCAGCCCCTGGCGTTGGTTCATCATTGAGTACCCGTTTCCCTTTGGCCCTTTCTAATGCTTCAGTATTGTCTTTCCTAAGTGTCTGAGGAGCGAAAATCCTTCCGCTGCGAGTAAAACCACCCACTCCTCCAACATTTCCGACACTTGAACCACTTTCTTTAGGAGTCTGCACCTCCTGCCTCTATCTTTGACTATTAGTCCTATAGTACCACGGGATAACAACCTTGTTCTCATTTGGGACGTAGCTGGGAACATTTACAGTTATGGGAGCCACTCGTTCAGGCGCAGATATCTGTACAGGAGCAGGCACCGGAATTTCCACAGGATCAAAGTAGATTGTAATAGTAGAAACTTCATCATCAATCTTTTTCAACTGATCAAATTGTAAATATCCTTCATCTATCATACTCTGAAGGCCAGTTCTCAACTTTACACAACCATTATCAGCAATCAAACAATCCTCACAACTTTCTGAGCAACCAGGAAATACAGCCCCTTTCAGCAAGCATTCCTTCACAACTTTCAACGGAGTCTTGACATCATTAATATCCCTTACCAGATTCAGCCCTCTATCTTCTTCAATGGCATGCACCCCCGGTCCACTATGCGGAGGCATGGGATTTTGAATTACATTAGGCCTCGGAGCAAAATTAATAGCCTTTGAATCAACAAGGTCTTGCACCACATGTTTGAAAGCCTTGCAGTTTTCCACATTGTGTCTCGGCGCATTGGAGTGAAACTCACACTTTTCATTTGCATCATATCCAGCGGGTAACCTGCCCACTAGGGGAGCCAAAGTCCTTAACTGTACCAAATTCAAATGAAGTAAATTCTGTAGCATCTGTGAACAGGTCATAGGAAAAACATCAAAATGTCCGTCATTCATTCTCTTTCTTGGGTGATACTGCCTCTGAGCTGCAGGTTGAGCCTCATTACCCGGAGTTGGAATAGTTATAGATGCTGCCTGGTGATGTGCACCCTGTTGTCCTCTACCTCTCCCACCTTGTGAATACACAGCATTAGCGTCACCTTCACGCTTTCTGTTGTTGTTGCCAAAAAACTTCTTTGCAGGAGCTGAACTTGTACCACTTCCGTCCTGAATTTTCCATCTTTAACAAACTCTCAATTCTCTCTCCAGCAATTACTATGTCAGCAAATCCAGTAGATGGACAAGTGGCCAGCCTGTCAAGATACGGACCTTACAAAGTATTCATGAACATGTCAGCCATTTCTCTATCTGCCAACGGAGGTTGCACCTGAGCAGCAAGTTCACGCCACCTCTGGGTGTACTGCTTAAAACCTTCCTTAGGGTCCTGTGTCATGCTTTGTAACTGAGTGGGATTCGGTGCCATGTCAATGTTATATTGGTATTGCTTTAAGAAAGCCAAGCACAACTCTTTCCAGCTTCTGACGCGGGCCCTGTCCAATTTTATGTACCATTCCAGTGAGGCTCCAGACAAGCTGTCCTGGAAAAAATACATCCATAACTTCTGATCATCAGAATAAGCTACTATCTTCCGGTTGTAAGCCTGGAGGTGAGTTTTGGGACAAGTGCTACCATTGTACTTGTCGAAAGTAGGTGGTTTAAACTTCGGGGAAATCTTGACACCCTGTACCAGTCCCATATCCTCGACATCAATTCCCAAAGGATTTTGACTTTCTATAGCTTTCACTCTCTCAGCCAATCCCTCGTATTTCCTTTCATCATGGTAGAATCCCATATCAGCATTAAGTATAGAAAACTGGTCATCTTGACGATCTTCCACCAGCCCAGTGTTGCCAGGAGTAAAACCCACATTAACTCCAACTGGAGGAGGATTGACCACAGGAGGATTGACCACAGGAGGGTTGACCACAGGAGGGTTAACCCTAGGGGGATTAAGGTGATCACCAGTAGGAATCTCAGTCTCCAACCTCTAGATGGTAGCTCTCATGTCTTCTTGCCCTGCTCTCAGGTCCTGCTGCCCCTGAGCGACCCCTTGCATCAGATTCATAAATTGTTCCATACGTGCCCTTAACTCAGCCAACTCTGTCTGTACCTGATCCATAGCTCTAGCCTGGTTTTGTCTGGTTACGTACCGGTGAATGGGAAATTCAGCTATTGTGCCTGAAACCAAATAAAGGTTAGAGAGCTCCTGCAGCAAGTACCTGTTATGCAAAAATGCTTATGATTATGCAATGCAAATGCAAAATGCAAACAAACATATTTGAACATTTCCAAGGTATATCCTTTGATTCCAGTCTTTGAAACCGGGCCATGGATTAGACACCTCATCGGAAAATAAATCCGAGCTCAGCAATACCACAACATTAAACCAAGGGAACAAAACACAATTCAAATAAAAACCACCAAGGCACAAATATCTGAGTCAAACATTCTATTATCAAGATGGCAGAATTCATACAAATAAAGTCAATCATAACCAGCGGTGATTCCATCAACAATCCTGATGGTAACCACAAAAAAGATACACAACTACAATTCTACCCCAAACAGACTAGCCTCCACTTCTTCCAGAAGATTCAAAGTGTCAGGATGTGCCGGTCGCGTGATCAGCCCTTTGATTAACCTGTTCCTCTACGCGATCTCTTGGTTCAGTGTTGCAATCTGCTCTTCAACGCTGCTACCTTCATGTCTCATCTTCTTGATTCCAGCTTGTAATTTGAGCTCTTCAATCTCCTTTTTGGATTCCTTCCACTTGTTGAAGAAATGCTTCCCTTTTTCTTTCGCCTTTTGCAGCTCCTTATTTAATCCCTCGTTTTCAACTTGGACCTCACTCCACATCTCTTGATAAACATCAAGTTTAGTTTTAGTCTTAGCCAAAAGCTTCTTAGTTGTTCTGGTGGTTTTGCTGGATGTCTCTACTGCCATGCTAAGCTTCTTGAAATGCTGAATTCTGCTATCCAGATCATTTTCTATCTTCTTCAAATGCTCAGTCGACTCTTTAACTTGCCACTTCAGCTCTGAGTTATCCTGCAAAGCTCCTTGCAACTGACTACTCATACCAGAATTCTCTGCTCTCAATTCATGCATCAACTTCTGTTGCTGGTTAAACTCTTTAATAGGCACAGTAAGTATTTCCTCCACACCTTCTGGGTACAGTATAGGTGCTCGATCAAAAGGCAAGTAGCACTCCTCAACTCTTTGTTTTATCCAATCCACATAAGTAAGGAAAGCTTGATTGTTAGGTTTGCCCAGAACGGCCTTGCCTTTCTTCAGTATACTACTCCAAGCTTCAGAAGCTCTTTGTGCATCCTCCAATCCTTCAGATGAGTGAAAATACAATGATTCCTCCACATCTATCTTAACAGGTGGTCCTACTAGAGCGTAACCAAACTGTCTGACAGCCAAAGAAGGGTTATAGTTAATTCCTCCCTTCCTCCCTATCAAAGGAACATTAGGGTACTTACCACAGCTGTGAATGATATCCTTACCAAGCAATCCGTGATTTATCCACACGATGTTTTTACTGACCAGTCCCATCAGGCGCTGACTCCACTCTAGAGAATCCTTAGAATCAACAAAAGCACCAGACTGAGGTAGACGACTTGCGAACCATTTATAAAACAATGGAGCGCAGCAATGAACCATCCTTCCTCTCTTCTTTTCATTCCTGTTGTATAAGGCATAATGGAGATCGCCCAACAGATTCGGCACAGGATTCCTCATCATTAATATCCTGATAGCATCCTCATCCACAAAATCAGGCTCATTGGGGAACAACACGAAACCATAAACAAAAAGAGCTAACAGTGCGTTGAAAACGACCCATTCTTTATCTTCTGCTGCCTTCTGAGCCTTCTTCGTTAAATACCCCAACATGAAACCACAAATTTTTCCTTTGTTAGAAATGTTGGCTTCTATCTCTGATTTGCTCGAATAAAGAGCACCGACCAATTTCCCACAATCCAGATCACCTTTTGAACCAAAGAAGGGAGGAACTTCCTTGATAGCAATCCCTAGCATGTTAGAATATTCCTCCAAAGTAGGCACCAACAAATAATCCGGGAACAAAAAACATCTCAGTGGAGGGTCATAGAACTGCATCAGAGTATGAAGACCCCGAAACTCATAATCGTTGATGTTGCGAACAAAAGACAGAATCCACCCATACTTCTCCTCGAAAGCATTCAACACTTCAGGACTTACCATTCCCTTCAAGATGGTGAGAGGACCTGTTGCTGGCTTGTGGAACTTGTAGATGATAATATCCGTCTTACCTCTTGGAACATCCATCCCTAATACTGCCCTCTGACTGGAATCACAGATTCGGATACAACCTGGAAATGCAAAAATATGAATGTCAGAGAAAAAAAATGAAATGCAATGCAAAACACGGGACCAAGGCACCAAGCAATTGTGCTGAACTGGCTGGACAATCTTGAGGCTCTGTACAAACTCTTGAATCAAACCGGGATAACAAAATAACCACACTGATACGGTTGTAGAGACAAAGAATCCAAAAACAAACGGGTAGGTAGAAGGTCACGGTCACCTGCAAACCTGTAAATAATCCCGCCCCTCTCACATGTGGGTACTAAGATCCTCAGTATCCCGGGCTCTCAGGTCGAGAAATGATGATACGTTCACCATTTCTGGTTTGGCATCATCACCAATCGAGGAGACCTCAACTGATTCACAGAAACAAAAGATCCTCAGCTTCAGAGGTTTGAGAAGCAATAGCACATTCAGCCCGAAGGATACAATGCTATCGCCAATCAAAGAGGTCATCCGCTGATTCACTTCAAAAGGGAAGTCCTATAGCAAGTTCCCAGCATTGGGTCGTCGGATCGAGAATGTGCAATGGGTTTGCCACATAACATGGTCTTCCACTGTCACATCCCGGGAGGAGTGCCGCAACTGAGTCCTCGGGAATGGTCTCTAGAGTCTACAATCCCTCAAGAGAATACCTACTAGCCTGTACCAACGCACAGTAGCAGGTAGCTCCTGATAGAACCTCGTCTGGTTGTGGGTCTCATGAACAACAATACATGGCCACCCACATGCAAGCGTCACGACTATCCACTCTAAAACCTATGTGTATGCTCGATCCTAGGTAGTGGGCTCATCTCTCAGAACATCCCAACCCGCCAAACAGAAAACCAGCTAGCACAGCACAGTAATATCCAGTATGACAGTAATAAAATGTAATGTAATGCAATAAAAACTATAAATACAGTAAAACAAATAAAACAGCAAATACAGTAATATACAACAAAACAAAGCACCATAAAAACACCCAATGAAAAGAAACAGATAAGCGCTAGGATTGACTCGCTAAAAGGGATGGACCAGCAAGAGGTCAACCAGAATCCCCAGCAGAGTCGCCAGTTGTCGCTCCCGAAAGATTCGCATCCAACGGTACAAACGCGAGAGTGGCGCGAAAAACAAAGTCGCCAGCAATGTGTATTTATCCCAAGAGAGGGAAAGGAAACACTGCGTAAACCTGAAGGAAGGAAAGAACATGGTCTTGCGACCAAGAGAACTGGGTTCGGGAGTCGGTTACGCGTGAGGAAGGTATTAGCACCCCCACGCGTCCATCGTACCCGATGGGATCCACGCTTGCTTGTCTCGATCAAAGGGTGTCGTCAACTGGAACTTCGCTGCTGCTGGAAAGGAAAAGGGACTGCTAGCTGGAGAACCGGAAAAGGAAGGGAGAGAGAAAGAGAAACAAATGTAGGGAAAATAAAAGAAGTGCTCGCATGGGCCCTACCCCACTACCTACGTATCTCATCGGGAGCATGAGAATCAGAGCGACGTAGTTTCCCTCACTAGGGGTGGATTGTGTTTTTTAGGGAACGGCTTACGTTCTAGCTCAGGTAATGCAGCTCGCTGTATGGAGACTTAGGCGTTACCGTCTTGCAAGAGAACGAGTAGGAGCACGTTCGTACGCTGAGAGTGAGTGAGGTGAGAGAAGAATTCCTGAAGGAAAGACGTTATTGTTTGTTTGGACTTTTTTAGCAAGAAGTGTTTTTTACAGTTATTTGTAACTTGCATTGAACCAAAGTCTTAATTACAGGAACGAATACTTTCGCGCATCGCCCCCAACAGGACGTACACTAGGTATCCTAGGAGAATGAGAGGAAGCCCCTCGTTCCCCACTTCCCACATATAAGGCTCAAGCACAATACACGTTAACCTTTATTAAGTGTTTTTTACTTTTCTTTTGAGATGAGAAGAGAAACGACGCAAAGGGAACTCTAAAGGGAAACTAAGAGTCCTAATGTTATCATGCATGGATGTCCTATGGTTAGTGAGGTTTAGGAGAAAATACTAACTAAAACCTAATGCTAATCCTACTCCAAGCTTAATCAAAAATTAAGTTGGACTAGGTAGCTCTAAGGGGAAAAGAATCCAAGACTTGAACAAGTCTTAAGATTCACGGGATGAGAAAGAGTGAGAGAGAAGAAAAGAGAAAGAGAAGAAAAGAAATAAGATACAATAAGTGGCAGCAAGTACATCATATCATAAATGTTCAACTCAAATCAACAATCATGTCTCAAAGATCAATGCAAAACCACTCAAGTAAGTATACAAAAATAAACATGAAAAGATGCAAGCAATACTTGAATGAAATGCACAAATAAACACACATGGACTTCATAACAAAGTGAAATGAGAAAGGCAAGATGAAAATGAAACAAGACCAGAACTCACATCATATCATCATCAACAATTCACATGTGCAAAAGAGATTCACATTATGCAATATTATGCACCAAAGAAGTTACAAAGAAAAGGGGATGATATGCATTACATATTTCAAACCATGTTGATCAAGTGAGATGAAAAGTCAAGTAATGAAACCAAAGGGCAGTAGCATACACATTAGCATCATGCCAAGATCAAACTCAAGTCATACAAGATTAATCATTAAGCAACACATTCAAAACATGTATCAACATTGAGAAAGACATTCACTTATCATTCATGCAAGCAAGCAAAGAAATGTGAGGCATAAAGTGAAATGAAAAATCACATAATGAACCCTAAATCAAGAGGACCAGAACCTCATGCATATCATATAAGCCAAACAAAAGGTTTCATACATGAGTGAATTCACACAAAGAAGCCATCACAAGATTAGGTTGAACATATCACAAGATTCAAGTCCAAGACAACATCAACTTGTAAAATCAAGAACAAATTGAAAAAAGATCAAATGAGGATGATTCCAAAGCCACAAGTAATCTCAAACATAACATGATCATACCATAAAACATCTCAAACATCACTCCATCACAAATAAGCAAATACACTCAAACTAGATCATGTATCAAGGTATACCTCAATCCAACTTGCATCACAAGTAAAAATCAATAAAAATAGCAAAGTAGCTCAATAAAATCCCAAAAAAATAATCAAATGGAATTTAACTCAGTCAAGTAACATATGCAAAAATATTGGATCAAAAAGAGTTAAAGAGCTTGTCAAAAGATGAACCACAAGTCAAGATGTGCAAAGAAGTGTCAAGATATAGTCATGCATAATTCAGTTAAGCACAAATAATCAAACATGCATCATATGACATTTAACAATTGTGGAATTAAAGGTCAAATGAACTAGGTCAGAACACAACCACATGATAAAAGATCTCACAAAATTCCCCAAGTTAAGCCAATCAAACAATTAAGCAAAGGTCAAGTAAGCACCATGTATCAATATGCAAAAGAGAGGGACCAAAATGCAATATGGAAAAGTTTTAAAAATGAAACAAAAAAGTTTTTATGTACTTCAGAATGTCATCTAATAAATGAAAAAAGAACGGATTGAAAATTTTTTATAGATGATGAGAAAGAAATTTCACAAGTTGGAGTGTGCAAGTGAAACAATTAAGAAAAGAAAATTAGGTAATTAATTAAATCAGATGCCAAAAATAAAATAAAATGAGAAAATAAAATATGGAAAAATTTGATAAAACTAAAAAGAGGTTTCATGATTTTTTTTATGATTTTTGAATGCATAAAAATGATTTTAAAAACTAAAATGCAAAACAAACAAATAATAAAAATAAAGAAATGAAAGAAGCAAGGGGGTGCCATCAGCAATGCAAACACGTTAGAATGGAAAAAAGGCCTAAAGGAGGGGGTGTGAAAAGAAAGGCCCAAGGCCAAAAGTCCAAATGCGCTGGTCAAAAGCCTTACATGGAATCAGTCAACCTAGCAGATTAAATCACAACCAACGGATTAATCTTACGCGTGAAAACCACTCAAGCAAAGTCAACAAGATCAAAAGGCAATTAAAATCAACGGTCCAGATCAAAAGGCATACCACAGTCCAAAACACATGCGCGCATGCAAACACTCAGCTCACCATACACTCCTACGTGATTGGCACATGTATCATTTAATGTGTTGTCAAAATCTCCACCATAAGATTCATCAGACGCGTACAATTCAATCACACAATCAAATGTTAATTAAAAACAATGGTTAGGAAGTGAGGGCACACGGTAGCACGCGTGGAGAGACACACACGTAAGCATTAAATTAAAAACAAAATAAAATAACACGTGGAATCATGAGGGACGTAGGATCCAAGGAACGGATGGCCAAATTGCTTCTTCTCCACCAAAATTTCCTCGCCGGACTGAATCAAGGCCAGCCGCCGGAGCTAGGGCTCCGGCAACCCTCTACGGTGAGCTGTAGTAAAAAAATCTCCAGAAAATGCATATAGGTACTCCATCTTGACCATAAAAACGCAAGAATCTCAAATATTCAATCCATTTCAACAAAAAGTCAACCAATAATGCAAATCGAAGAGAATAACATATAGATCCAAAACTTTAAACTCACAATACACACAAACTACACGTCCAAACTTCAAATAAAATAGATCAGGATAATCAGTGAACATCATAGATCATAATGCATGCAAGAAAACTGAGTTCTGTGAGTATGAAAAATTCACCAACCTGAACCTTGTAGAACTTGAAAACCTCCAAGAAATCCCTCCAAAAACTGCAGATCCACTCCTTGGAACCTCTAGATGCAAAATAAATGCAACTAGAGCTTGAAATCGTGCTAGATCTTGAGATTTAAGTTTGAATCCTCTTGAATGGAACTTGGTGAAATCTTCAGTATGAGCTCAAAATAGCAGTTGATTCTTGCTCTATTCTCTTCACTGATCAAGAATATGAAGAGAAAACTCAAAGAAACTCCAAGGAGAGTGAGATTCAATGAGAGGAAGTGTGAGAGCAAAAAACCAAAACTGTGAAAATGAGAGTCTCTACCCTAGCTGTGAGGGTATGAGTAAGCATATACACTCTTCATTAGTTCACTGATTAGGATTAAGAAGTGATTAGAACTTTGGTTAATGAGATTTGGGTGAAATTGCAATAATGCATTTTGTACCACAACCACTAATTCACACGTGAGAAACCCTTGCCACCAGCATAATTCACCTCCAATTTACTCATGTATCACCTCTGAATTGAATTTGGGCCTTGCACTTTCTTGGTTTGTAAGTTTTGAATCAATTTGCATTTTTGAATAATGTGAAAATAATGAGAAATATGGCATGGAATGAATTGATTCAAAGGCCACAAATGATCTTCTTGACTTGTATTTTGATATTGTAATGTGATATGAAGTAATTGGGAACATTACAAGTCCTTTTGAGTAAAAATGCAAATGGTGGAAAATTTGACATATAAGGAATCCATGAAAAGCACCTTGCATTGTTTTGGCCATAACTAGAGTTCCACAAATGATATGGAAATGTTTCTAGTACCTTTTGGAAATGGGAGAGAAAGATCTTCAACTTTCATGTTGGAGGAAAATTCATTTGGAGCTTACTTGATGATGAAAAGTCAAGTTGAATGTGGTAGAAAAATTGCCAAAAATGGAAAGTTTGTATTATAGGTCATTTTCAAAATTTAGTAACTTTTGCACAAACCCTTGATTCTTGATAAATGGCATGAAACTTGACAATTGAAGACCATATGAGGATGTGAGACCTTGAAAACCATGAAAAGACCCTCAAAATTCCACAGTTGACTTTCTCCTTTACAGTTGACTTTTCCTCATTTCACCAGCAACTGATCCACTGAACAGTCTTCACCATGAACCATCAACCAAATCTCCATCCATGAACACTTGTGAGCATATGGAAACCATAAAAACATGCTTGAACCCCCAAAGTCTTCAAGAATCTCTCTTGAAACCAAAAACCCTAATTGGTCTCTTTGGTTAGGAGGGAGAGATCCACTTGCAATCTTTTGCCATGCTTGATCTTAAGAAGATATGATGAACCCCATGAGCCACCTTGAAGCTTGAGACTTGAGAACATGGACCAAGTGCCTTGATCCCATGCCTTATGCTGAATTCCATGCTATGCAATCTATGACCTACTATGGAATGCAAATGAGTAAAGCATAGACCAATTTGAGAAAACATGAAGGTAAATTTTGAGGTATTACACTCCCTCTGCCGAACTTTCAGGTTGTATCTTCTTGCCAACCTCTATTTTGTTGTGACTTCTTTGATCCGTGCTGTCTCTCTGACCTCGTCTATCTGGTCAGCCGAGATGTTCAAATTATCCATGTTGGTGATTTCATCAAAGTGTTTACACCTCCAAGTCAGAGTGTTGATTTCCACTGGTATCATTGCATCAGTTCCATATACCATCCTGAAGGGTGTCTCTTGAGTGGTAGAATGTGGTGTTGTATGGTACGACCACAAGATCTCTGGTAAGTACTCGGCCCACATTCCTTTTGCATCCCCTAGCTTCTTTTTTGTTCCTCCTAGGATGACCTTGTTGGCAGCTTCTGCTTGGCCATTGGTTTGTGGGTGCTCTACGGATATGAACCTATTTAGTATTCCATAATCCTTGCAAAAGTCTATGACGGAAGTGCTTACAAATTGGGCTCCATTGTCCAAGACTAAGATTCCCAGCAAACCGAACCAGTATAATATGTTCCTCTAATAAAATTTGCGAACCCTCTCGAGCAATAGCCTCGGCTTCCACCCACTTTGTAAAACAATCAACTGCAACAATCAGGAATTTGAGTTGTCCTAAAGCAATTGGAAAGGGCCCTAGGATGTTTGCTCCTTAGTGATGGAACAGCCATGGAGATGAAATCATATGGAGCGATTCAGCTGGTAGATGTTTAAATGGAGCAAATACTTGGCACTTTTCACACTTGCTAACGTATTCGACGCAATATTGCATCATATGTGGCCAGTAGTACCTGGCTCTTAGGATCTTTCCGGATAGTGCTCTCCCTCCGATGTGGCTACCACAAGCTCCTTCATGGACCTCTTTAATTACCAGCTCAATCTCAGACTCTGACACACATCTGAGCATAGGTGTTGACCTACCCATCTTGTACAGCGTATCCGAGATTATGATGTACCGGGAAGCTACCCTTTTAATCTTCTGGGCATCATTGATGTCTTCAGGTAATACTTCCTGGGTTAAATAGCTGATAATGGGCCTCATCCACCCTTGGACATCCTCTATGGTTAATACTTCCTGTAACTGAATGTTGGGTGCTTCGAGAATTTCTTGAATCACGGTCTTATTCATTCCTGAATTTTTTGAGCTTGCTAGCCGAGCTAGGAGGTCGGCTCGGGAATTATCTTCTCTTGGGATGTGGATGAATTCAAATTCTGAGAAAGCTTTGGATATTTCTGAAGCTTTCTGAAGGTACTTTATCAGGGTGGAATCCTTCGTCTGGTACTCGTTCTTCATCTGCCAACCACTAGCTGGGAGTCAGTTTTTACCAACAAGTGTGTTACTCCGACTTCTCTTGCCAACTTCATTCCGACAATCAAGGCTTCGTACACTGTCTAGTTGTTGTTAACCTGAAAATTGAAACATAAAGAGTATTCTGATGTTAGATCTCCGGGTCCTTCCAGAATTATTTTGGCTCCGCTTCCTTTGAGATTTGAAGATCCGTCTACATAAAGGATCCATCTGTTTAAGATTTCTTCTCTAGTCGGTGCACTTAATTCTGCCACAAAATCGGCCAATGTCTGTGACTTAATACTGGTTTTGGGTACAAAGTTGATGTCATATTCGGAGAGCTCTACTGCCCACGTGACCATCATTCCTGCTAAGTATGGCTTTCTCAGTTTTTGTTTGATTAGGTAATTCGTATTTACTGTGATGGGTGACCTTGAAAATAATGTCTCAGCTTTCGAGCTGTGATAACTACTGCCAGCGCCAAACATTCAATCTTCTGGTACCTTAGCTCTATCCCTTTTAGAACTTTACTGATAAAGTATACGGGTCACTCTCCATCTTCTTCATCTTGTACTAAAACCAAGCTCAGGGCTTTATCCATGACCGACAAGTATAAGACTAGAGGTATGTTCTCTTTGGGCCTTTCTAGGATAGGAGGCGAGGATAGAAAATGCTTTACTTCTTGAAAAGCTTCTTCGCATGCCTCTGTCCATTCAAACTCCTTAGACTTCCTTATGGCTACAAAGAAATGTATTGACTTGTCTCCTGCACATGGTAAAAATCGTGACAATGCAGCTAGCCTCCCTGTCAGCTGTTGGACCTCTTTTTTCGTGGTTAGACTTTTTATATCTATTATAGCCTAGAATTTGTTCGGGATTGCTTCTATTCCCCGATTGGTGAGCATGAATCTGAGGAACTTCCTGGCTTGCACTCCAAAGGTACACTTGTCCGGGTTCAGTCTCATGTCGTAGCTTCTAATGGATGCAAATGTTTTAGTTAGATCCCTCACATGTGACCGGTTTGAACTTGTCTTGATCACCATGTCATCTACATAGACCTCCAGATTCCGACCTATCTGAGTAGCGAACACCTTATCCATTAGCCTCTGGTAAGTAGCGCCAGCATTTTTGAGCCGAAAGGGCATGACCTCATAATAGTAATTGCTCTTATGGGTCATGAAAGTAGTTTTTGACGCGTCTATTGGATTCATGCGGATCTGGTTGTACCCGGAGTATGCATCCATAAAATTGAGCAAACGGAAACCTGATGTAGCATCTATCAGACGGTCAATGTTTGGCAGTAGATACGAATCTTTAGGACATGCATTGTTGAGGTCCGTAAAGTCCACACACATTCGCCATTTCCCAGATTTCTTTTTTATCATCACTTCATTAGATAACCAGATCAGATATTTGATCTCCTTGATGAACCCGACCTCTAACAACTTCTCGACTTCTTCTGCCATTACCTTCCTCTTTTCATCGCCACTCTTTCTTTTCCTTTGGGAAACTGGCTTGATATCTGGATCAATTGCTAAGTGATGGCACACGAAATTGGGATCTATCCCTGGTGTAACACCCCAAATTTATTTGAATATTTATTTAATTATATAAATATAATATTTGTGAATTTTTGGTGAATTTTGGTGGTTGGTGTCGATGTCGGTATTTTGGTGGAGTTTTGGTTATTTTAATTAATTAATAGTATATAATATGAATATATTAGTATTATTATTAATTTAAAATAATATTAGAGGAATTAAGCATAGGATGGACTTTTGAGGAGGATTAGTGAGGGTATTATTGGAAAAGCCATGTTGGAAGCCCAAAGGTTTAACAAAAGGAGAATTTGAGATTTGGTTTCATTTGTTGGTAAGAAAGTGAAATTAAGGAGAAAGTGGAGAGCTCGGAGGAAAGAAGGAAAAGGCGAGGATTCGTGAAGGTTTCCAAAGGATCAGTGGAGAAAGCTCTGAATCGACAATCTAAGGTATGGGGAGTATTGCCTTTCATTGTTTTCAATATAGGAAGTGATGTGTTTAGAATGGATCTTGACGGTTTTGGGGTTTTTGAAGGGTTTATGAGTTATTGACGATTTAGGGGTATTTCTGAGGACCGATGATGGATTATTAAAGGTTGAATTGATTCGGGTGAAAATGAGCCTTCGAGGCAAAACCTTTTATGATGTGTGAGATCTTGTATGAGAAAGGGAATTATGGGGTTTATGGGAACCTTGGAAGTTTGTGAAGGTTTAGGTGATTTCGAGTTATAATAGTGAAATTAATCGACCTAATAGTTGTAGATTTTGCGTCCTTGATGGTTATAATGCCTTAAGAATGTTGTAGGGTTGTTTTTGGGCGAATTAAGGTTGAAATTGTAATGGTTTTTGGGCTGGGGTGCTACTGGTGTGTAGCAGCGATTCCCTGCAATCGCTAGTTCGCAAAGCGAACGATTCATTCACAAGGCGAATGTCTGCCCAGGCTCGCAAAGTGAGCAGCGCAGCGAATGCGGGATAATTGTGATGATTTTGAGATGAATCCTGAGATGTGGTGTTGTGGGTTCGCACATCGAATGTCCCAGCGAAGGGATTCGCACAACGAATGGAATGGCGAAGAGAGGCAGAATGAGGGGTTTTGTTGGGTTTCTATGATTCGCTGGAGTTTCGCAAGGTGAAGGTCCCAGCGAAGGTGTTCGCTCAGCAAACTCAGCAGCGACTGCTGTTGTTTGTGAAATCTTGTTTATAATGCTGTGATGTTCCGAGGTTTTGGTGCTGTGATATTTTGATGATTTCTATGATGATATTGATGATATTGATGATGATGATTTGTGATGTTTTGATGAACATATGATGACATGATTAACATGATGTTTTGTGAATGATGATGCACATAATGATGTTTTTGACGATGATGATTATGACGTTGTGTATCATGCATTCATAGCATTTCTGTGACGATGTTAGGACTTCGGTCCAGTGATGATGATGTTAGACTTCGGTCAATTTGTGGCTTCTATCCCATTGTGTGGATGTGAAGTGGATTATGACGTGCTCCGGTTCTTGTGTGGAATCGATCTTATTTGACGGGGATCTTTAAAGGGTGATGACCTAAGTGTCCATCGAATTGTGACGATTGGTACCACATGCATGAGTCATGTTGTGCATTGCATTTATGTGGCATTTGTTGTGATTATGATGACGTGCTTTGATGTTTGCCTTGTAATGACTCTGCTGATGTTGTATATGATGATGACGCCATTTTTATGCATATCTTATTTTATATTGATTATAATGAATTGTATTACTCACCCTGCCTGTTTGAATGTTTCCTCCACGTCGGTAACGTGCAGGTGATCAGGATTCGTTATGGATGCTTTTGAGGACCTTTGAAGTTATTTGCTTTTGATCGACTTAGAGGGTCTTTACTCTGATAGTTTAACATCGGGTTGGGGTCGTTGAGTCAAACCACATTGAACTTTAATTGGCTGTTATTTTATTGATTATTTGATGATTAAGATTTATTTTAATAAACCCTCTTGTGGGATTTTTGTGGTTATGGTGGTTATGCTTCCCTTTGAAGGAATTTTGAGTTATTTTGAGGAAAACTTGTTGTTTACGGAGTAAATGTTTTATTTTGAATTTATTGAGAAATGTGCACCCTTTGAGGTGAATTCTGATTTATTATGATTTTATGTGTATTCCGCTACGATATTTTGTGGGGTAGAAAAGGGTGTTACATTAGTGGTATTAGAGCAGGTCGGTCGGTCCGGCCAGGTTTTTACATGATGTCAGTCCCATGTCGGTCGACAAGTGTGTGTACACTGTCAATGTTTTAGCTCTTCTAACCTTGTTGGTGGTGTGCAGGATGGCTGGAAGAAACGATCGTGCTATTGTCGATGCTTTGGAATCAGTTGCTAATGTGGTGGTGCAACTCAATCCGAATGGTGGAGTCCCATATGAGTTTCGTGCTTTGGGGGAATTCTAGAGGAACAATCCTCCAGAGTTTGAGGGTACTCACGATCCAGCATGTGTACACAAGTGGCTGAAGGCAATCGAGAGATTTTAAGAGGAATGGGATGTACTGATGCGCAGTAAGTTCAGTTTGGAACTCATATGTTGTCGGAAGAGGCCGAGGACTGGTGGGATAACACCCGTCAGAGACTGGAAGATGTTGGCACTGTGATAACTTAGGCTGTGTTCAAGCAGGAATTTCTGGGGAAGTATTATCCAGAGGATGCTCCTGGTCAGATAGAGGTGGAGTTCCTTGAGCTGAAGCAAGGAGATATGACTGTTGCAGAGTATGCTACGAAGTTCGAGAAGTTGGTTAAGTTCTGTCCTCACTACAACCGTGCTGATGCTGAGATGTCCAAGTGCCTGAAGTTCGAGAATGGGCTGAGACCAGAGATTAAACACGGTATTGGGTATCAACAGATCCGCAGGTTTGCTGAGCTAGTGGATAAGAGCAGGATTTACGATGAGGATAGCCGAGCTCGATCTGCTCACTACAAGCAGTTGAGTGAGAAGAAAGGGCAGTATAGGGGTAAACCTTATACAACTTCAGCTGATAAAGGGAAGCAGAAGGCTTCAATTGGGAAAAAGACAAGTGGGGGAGCAGCTCCCGCTTTTGGGAAGTGTTATAGTTGTGGCGAGCAAGGTCACCGTGCTGATGTTTGTACTAACAGTGTGTTGAGGTGCTACAAGTGTGGTAAGAAGGGTCATAGAGCTACTGATTGCAAGGATGAGGGTCCAACTTGTTTTAATTGTGGTGAGAAGGGTCACATAAGTACCAAGTGTCAAAAACCGAAGAAGACGGCTACAACTGCTCAGACCAGTGGTAGAGTGTTTGCTTTGAGTGGTGCAGAAGTGACATAGAAGGACAACCTGATTCGAGGTACTTGTTTTATTAATGATATTGAGTTGGTTGCTATGATTGATACTGGTGCTACTCATTCTTTTATCTCCCTTGAATGTGCTAATAGATTGGGTTTGAAGTTGTCTAATATGAATGGTAGTATGCTAATAGAGACTCCTGCTAAAGGTTCTGTTACTACTACTTTTGTGTGTTTGAGATGTCCTTTGACAATTTTCTGGAAGAGTTTTGTGATGGATTTGGTGTGCTTACCCTTGCACCAAATCGATGTAATCCTTGGAATGAACTGGTTGGAGTTCAACCATGTTCATATCAATTGTTATACTAAGACTGTGGAGTTTCCGGAGTTTGGTGATAGTGGAGAGTTGATGTTCCTGTCTACTAAGCAAGTAGACGAGCTTATGGAAGATGAAGCCCTGGTGTTTGCAATGTTTGCGTAATTGCAGATTGATCGTGAAGCTGCAAGGGTGGAGTTGCCTATTGTCTGTGAATTTCTAGATGTATTTCCAGATGACATCAGTGATTTACCTCCCGAACGTGAAGTAAAGTTTGCAGTGGACTTAATACAAGGTACGAGTCCAGTGTCGATGGCTTCTTATCGGATGTCAGCATCTGAGTTAAGTGAATTGAAGAAACAGCTGGAAGAATTGCTTGCGAAGAGGTTTGTTCGACCAAGTGTTTCTCCGTGGGGTGCTCCTGTGCTGTTAGTGAAGAAGAAGGATGGAAGTATGAGATTGTGTGTTGATTATCGGCAGTTGAATAAAGTGACTATCAAGAATAAATATCCACTTCCAAGAATCGACGACTTGATGGATCAGTTAGTCGGTGCTTGTGTGTTTAGTAAGATTGATTTGAGGTCTGGCTATCATCAGATTCGTGTTAAGCCTGATGACATTCCGAAGACAGCTTTCAGAACGAGGTATGGTCACTATGAATACACTGTGATGCCATTTGGTGTGTCCAATGCACCTGGTGTGTTCATGGAGTATATGAATCGGATTTTTCATGAGTATTTAGATCAGTTTGTGGTGGTTTTCATTGATGGTATTCTGATATATTCTAAGTATGAAGAAGAGCATGCTGATCATTTGAGAATCGTGTTGCAAGTGTTGAAAGAGAAGAAGTTGTATACGAAGCTGTCAAAGTGTGAATTCTGGTTGAAGGAGGTGAGTTTCCTTGGCGACGTGATTTTGAGTAGTGGAATTGCTGTAGATCCTTCCAAGATTGATGATGTGTTACAGTGGGAGACTCCGAAGTCTGCTACTGAGATACGAAGTTTTCTGGGATTGGCGGGTTATTACCACAAGTTTATCGAGGGCTTTTCTAAGTTGGCATTGCCTTTGACTCAGTTGACTCGAAAGGGTCAATCGTTTGTGTGGGATGTAGCTTGCGAAGAGAGTTTTGTGGAATTGAAGAAGAAGTTGACGACCGCTCCAATGTTGATTTTGCCTAATCCAAGCGAATCTTTGTGAGGTATTGTGATGCATCGAAGATGGGTCTCGGTGGAGTATTGATGCAGAACGGACAAGCTGTTGCCTATGCTTCAAGACAATTACGAGTTCATGAGAGGAATTATCCTACACATGACTTGGAATTGGCCGCGTGGTGTTTGTGCTGAAAATTTGGAGACATTATCTGTTTGGCTCTAAGTTTGAAGTATTCAGTGATAAAAAAAGTCTGAAGTACTTATTTGATCAGAAAGAATTGAATATGAGGCAGAGAAGGTGGTTAGACCTATTGAAGGATTTTGATTTTGATTTGAGTTATCATCCGGGCAAAGCAAATGTAGTGGCTGATGCATTGAGCAGGAAGTCATTGCATATGTCGATGCTTATGGTGAAGGAGTTGGAGTTAATTGAGCAATTCAGATATTTGAGTTTGGTGTGTGAAGAGACTCCTGACAGTGTGAAGTTGGGAATGTTGAGTTGACTAGTGGCATTCTGGAAGAGATCAGAGTGAGACAACAATCTGACTTGAAGTTAGTGGACCAGTTGACTTTGATCAACCAAGGTAACGGAGGAGAATTCCAGATTAATGAGAATGGTGTGATGATGTTCAGAGACAGGGTGTGTGTTCCAGATGTCCCAGATATTAAGAAGAGCATACTTGAAGAAGGACACCGAAGTAGGTTGAGTATTCATCCCGGTGCTACGAAGGTGTACCATGATTTAAAAAAGTTGTTTTGGTGGCCAGGTATGAAGAAGGATGTTGTGGAGTTTGATTACGCGTGTTTGACTTGTCAGAAGTCGAAGGGTGAGCATCAGAAGCCTTTAGGTATGATGCAGCCGTTGAGAATTCTATAATGGAAGTGGGATAGCATTTCCATGGATTTTGTGGTGGGATTACCGAAGACTACTAAGGGAAATGATTCCATTTGGGTGATTGTGGATAGATTAACTAAATCGACTCATTTCTCGCTGATGAAGATTAATCATTCTATGCAGAAGTTAGCCGAAGTGTACATTGGGGAGATTGTGAAGTTGCATGGGATACCTTCGAGTATCATGTCGGATAGAGATTTGAGATTTACATCGAGGTTCTGGAAGAGTTTGCAAGATGCGTTGGGTACTAAGTGAAGGATGAGTTCCGCATATCATCCGTAGGCGGACGGTCAGACAGAAAGGATCATCCAATCTTTGGAGGATTTGCTGAGAGCTTGTGTGTTGGATCATGGAGGATCTTGGGGTAGCCATTTATCGTTGATTGAGTTCACGTACAATAACAGTTTTCATTCTAGTATTGAAATAGCGCCCTATGAAGCTTTGTATGGGAAGAGGTTCCTTTGTGTTGGTGTGAGTCAGGCGAGAGTGCTGTACTCGGACCTGAGATTGTGCAAGAGACGACCGAAAAGATTAAGATGATCCAAGAAAGGATGAGAGCATCGCAGAGTCGTCAGAAGAGCTACCATGATAAGAGAAGGAAGACACTTGAATTCCAAGAGGGAGACCAGGTGTTTTTTAGAGTAACGCCAATGACTGGTGTGGATCGAGCTTTGAAGTCTAGGAAGCTCACTCCAAGTTTTATTGGTCCATACCAAATCTCGCAGAGGATAGGAGAGGTAGCCTATCGGATTGCTTTACCGCCGTCACTTGCGAATTTGCATGACGTGTTCCTTGTGTCTCAATTGAGGAAGTACATTCCGGATCCGTCGCATGTGATTCAGATGGATGATGTACAAGTAAGGGATAACCTGACAGTGGAAGCTGTACCTGTACGGATCGACGGTCGAGAGATGAAGTAGTTGCGGGGTAAGGACATAACTTTGGTGAAGGTGTTGTGGGGCGGACCAGCTGGCGAAAGTTGGACTTAGGAACACGAAGATCAGATAAGGGAGTCGTATCCGACTCTGTTTCTTTGAGGTAATTTTTGAGGGAGAAAATTCTTTAAGAGGGGGAGAGTTGTAACACCCCAAATTTATTTGAATATTTATTTAATTATTTAAATATAAAATTTGTGAATTTTCGGTGATTTTTTGTGGTTGGTGTCGATGTCGGTATTTTGGTGGAGTTTTGGTTATTTTAATTAATTATTAGTATATAATATGAATATATTAGTATTATTATTAATTTAAAATAATATTAGAGGAATTAAGGGTAGGATGGACTTTTGAGAAGGATTAGTGAGGGTATTATTGGAAAAGCCACGTTGGAAGCCCAAAGGTTTAACAAAAGGAGAATTTGAAATTAGGTTTCATTTGTTGGTCAGAACGTGAAAATAAGGAAAAAGTGAAGAGCTCTGAGGAAAGAAGGAAAAGGCGAGGATTCGTGAAGGTTTCCAAAGGATCAGTGGAGAAAGCTCTGAATCGACAATCTAAGATATAGGGAGTATTGCCTTTCATTGTTTTTAATATAGGAAGTGATGTGTTTTGAATGGATCTTGAGGGTTTTGGGATTTTTGAAGGGTTTATGAGTTATTGACGATTTAGGGGTATTTCTGAGGACCGATGATGGATTATTAATGGTTGAATTGATTCGGGTGAAAATGAGCCTTCGAGGCAAAACCTTTTGATGATGTGTGAGATCTTGTATGAGAAAGGGATTTATGGGGTTTATGGGAACCTTGGAAGTTTGTCAAGGTTTAGGTGATTTCGAGTTAGAATAGTGAAATTAACCAACCTAATAGTTGTAGATTTTGTGTCCTTGATGGTTATAATGCCTTAGGAATGTTGTAGGGATGTTTTTGGGCGAATTAAGGTTGAAATTATAATGGTTTTTGGGGTTGGGATGCTACTGGTGTGTAGCAGCAATTCCCTGCAATCGCTAGTTCGCAAAGCGAACAATTCATTCGTAAGGCGATTGTTCGCCCAGGCTCGCAAAGCGAGCAGCGCAGCGAATGCGCAATAACTGTGATGATTCTAAGATGAATCCTGAGATGTGGTGTCGTGGGTTTGCACAGCGAATGTCCCAGCGAAGGGTTTCGCACATCGAATGGAATGGAGAAGAGAGGCAAATGGGGGGTTTTGTTGGGATTCTGTGATTCGCTGGAGCTTCGCAAGGCGAAGGTCCCAGCAAATGTGTTCGCTCAGCGACCTCAGCAGTGACTGCTGCTGTTTGTGAAATCTTGTTTATGATGCTGTGATGTTCTGAGGTTTTAATGTTGTGATATTTTGATGATTTCTATCATGTTATTGATGATATTGATGATGATGATTTGTTATGTTTTGATAAATATATGATGACATGATTAACATGATGTTTTGTGAATGATGATGCACATAATGATGTTTTTGACAATGATGATTATAACGTTGTGTATCATGCATTCATAGCATTTCTGTGACGATGTTAAGACTTCGGTCCAGTGATGATGATGTTAGACTTCGGTTTATTTGTGGCTTCCATCCCATTGTGTGGATGTGAAGTGGATTATGACGTGCTCCGGTTCTTGTGTGGAATCGATCCTATTTGACGGGGATCTTTGGATCGTGATGGCCTAAGTGTCCATCGAATTGTGACGATTGGTACCACATGCATGAGTCCTGTTATGCATTGCATTTATGTGGCATTTGTTGTGCTTATGATGACGTGCTTTGATGTTTGCCTTGTGATGACTCTGATGATGTTGTATATGATGGTGATGCCATTTTTATGCATATCTTATTTTATATTGTTTATAATGAATTGTATTACTCACCCTGCCTGTTTGAATGTTGCCTCCACGTGGGTAACGTGCAGGTGTTCACGATTAGCTGTGGATGCTTTTGAGGACTTTTGAGGTTATTTGCTTTTGGTTGACTTAGAGGGTCTTTGCTCTGATAGTGTAACATCGGGTTAGGGTCGTTGAGTCGAACCATGTTGAACTTTAATTGGCTGTTATTTTATTGATTATTTGATGATTAAGATTTATTTTAATAAACCCTCTTGTGGGATTTTTCTGGTTATGGTGGTTCTGCTTCCCTTTGAAGGCATTTTGAGTTATTTTGAGGAAAACCCGTTGTTTATGGAGTAAATGTTTTATTTTGAATTTATTGAGAAATGTGCACCCTTTGAGGTGAATTCTGTTTATTATGATTTTATGTGTATTCCGCTGCGATATTTTGTGGGGTAGAAAAGGGTGTTACACCTGGCATGTCTGAAGGCTTCCAAGCGAAAAGGTCCACATTATCCTTTAGCGCTTGGACGATCACTTTCTCCTATTCGGGGGACAAGTTGACTCCGATGTGTGTAACATGGGATGGTAGATGCCCAATTCCGACTTTCTTTGTTTCTTCGTTGGGCACTATGTTGTCTTCAACTGAATCATCACGTGGGTCTATGTCGACCTGGTGGACTTTGTAGGAATTCTTGGGATATGTTTCTCCTGCGGGTTCCTTTCTTTTCAACTTCAACCTATCCTTATAACACTTTCTCGCCAGCCCCTGGTCGCCTTTAACAATTCGAACCTGGCCATCTCCGTGTGGGAATTTCATGGTCAAATATAGTGTTGAAAGCGAAGCTCCCAGTGAGTTGAATGATGGTCGGCCTATAATGATGTTATAGGGTGAAGCAACATTGACTATCAAGTACCTCACTCGGACGGTCTTCGCATTAGCCGTGTTACCAAAGGTAGTCGGTAATGCTAGATGTCCGAGCACCTGAATCTGTTCTCCCGAGAATCCTACTAGACTGCATTTGAATGGTAATAACTCGGTCGCATCGAGCCCCATTCCTCTGAAAGCATCCCAATACAAGACGTCGGCTGAGATTCTGAGGTCTATCAATACCCTTTTCATGCTCCAATCTCTTATCTGTACTTTGATAACCATATGATCATTTTCATGAGCTAGGACCCCTATGGTGTCTTGTTTGGAGAAAGTTACAGCATCTAAGTTGCCTTCCAGTTTCTCTTGGGATCTCTGGTCGATATGCATGACTGCCCTAGCATATCTCTTTCTGGCTGAACTTGTCTCTCCACCACTAGCAAACCCTCCAGAAATGTTGTTTAGGGTGTGCCGAGCTGCCTTTATCTCGTGACCCTCTTTGGCATCCGAACTTTTCTTTCGGGAAAACTTCTCTTATTGTTTTGTGGTCGAGAATCCTTCACATATGCCAAGAGATTTCCCCTCTAGATTAGAGCTTCAATTTATTTTTTCAGCTGCTGACAGTCCTCGGTGTGGTGTCCTCGTACACGATGGTAATTACACCAAACCTCAGGTTTCCTTCCCATGATTGCGTTGGATCTTTTGGGATGATGGGGATCTGGTAACAAATTCATATGGCCGACTTCTTAAATGATATCTCCCCTACTTGTATTTAGTGGGGTGAGGTCTCTGTCCAACTCGTATGTCTATCTGTATGGTCTGGGAGTATGTCGCTCGTGCACAGCTCCCTGAGGTTGCTCCTTCCTCCTGTTTGACGCCTCTTCCTTACTCTTTGTCTTTTCACTACTGTCCCGGGCTCTTTTCTCTTGGTTACTTTCTTCTCCTTTGATGTAACACTCAGCCCAGGTAGTGATCTCATCCATGCTGATAGTCGGCTTCTGAGCTAACGACCCATTGAATTTCCCAGCTCGTAGTCTATGCTGAAAAGCTCCCACAAATAGTTCCTGGTTGGGATGAGATACTTTAAGGGCTTCTTCATTGAATCGATCCAGGTACTCACATAGCGACTCTGACTGTTTTTGTCGAACACTGAACAATGTGGTCGTGGACACCTTCCAGCGTTTGCTTGCTGAGAAGTGTTGTAGCAACTTCTTAGTTAAGTCTTGGTAGCTTACGATGGAGAGCCGAGGAAGGCTCATGTACCATCTTAGAGCTACATCCATAAAGGTTCCAGTCATGAGTTTGCACTTCAGTGAGTCTGAAGGGGCAACTATGGCCATCTGATTGTTGATGGCAATGACATGCTCCTGAGGATCCATCTTCCCATCATAAGAGGTTAATGATGGTGCTTTGAAGCTTTCTGGGATGTGGTTGTCCCAAATCTCTTGAGATAGAGGTTGAGGCTCAAGAACCTCCTCCTCACAATCACCATCATCTTGACTTTGTTGCTGCAGCACTTGTATACTGTCTTACAGCGTCTCATTCTATTGTCGCATGGTCTCCATCATAGCTAGCAGTTGAGCCATGTCTGGAGGATCTCCTTCAGAAGACATGATTTAGTGTAAGGTGTGGCCTGGGAAAGTTTTACCTAGTCCCCACAGTGGGGGCCAAATGTTCTAGCCAAAAATGGTTAGATACGCCAAAAGTGCTAGTCCCATCCTTTAGAGCAGAGAAAACTACGCTGCCTATACTATGTGAGTATCTTTGGGGATTTAAGAGCTATACAAGTGTTGTATATTATCTTAAGATGAATGTGTCTTGCTTAACCCTCATGTAGGAGCCCCTTTTATAGCCTTCTTCCATCTTCATTTAAGTTATGCCATTAAAAGAAGACTCTTGGCCTTCTGACGTTGCATGGCCATCATTGCCTTAACTCCTCTTCATGAATGCATGCTTTAAAGACAGGATAACGTCTGCATTGATGTGTCGCTGCCGTTACAACTGTTGGAGTGGCACTTGTTGAGCTCATGACTGGCGTTGGTACCGGGTTGATTGGGTATAGTACCCGGCCTTGTAGGAACTCGGCAGATAGGAGTCAGGCTCCCTGACCAGCCCGAGTTATGTATGATGCTTGTCTAGCTCTCTACATTGTACAGCCTTTCCTGCTACCATAGTCTAGTCCATGCTTACTCTTATCCGACTACACAACTCGGCATCAAATATATTTGGCATATACAACATATATCTTCGAGCTCCTTCTTTTAAAGAAGTTATAGCGCGATTGGCAGATATAAGTCTAGAAATCTCAGAATCAGCAAAAATTAAAGTTTATGCTCACAATCTAAAAGGATATGGTTGGAAGATAACCAATACATTCCTAAAATCACATATAATTGTGTTAAAGGAAAACATATCAAGTCAATAAGATATTTCATATCATAGATGACAATAGGACAATTCAAATAGACTGAATCCGTAACTATAGGATTTGACATAGGAGTAGAAACAATTAAATCAAAAGGTAATGAAGCAATAGGTAAGTTTAATTTTTTTGATCTATCTTGAGATATAAAAGAATGAGTTACCCCTGAATCAAATAGTACAGTTAAGAGATTACCAGACATATCGCATCTACCTTGTACAAGACTTTCTGATTGTGAAGCTTCGATGCCACTTAGAGTATAAACCCTCCCTTTCTCCTTCTGCCTTGCAGCCCTCACATTACTCATCACCAGTTTAACTTTCGCAACCATACATTCCCTAGCCATGTGTCCTATCTTTCCACATTTGAAACACACCATTCCTTTCATAGGACAAGTGTTAGCCAAATGGTCTTGTTTCCCACATTTGAAACATTTTCGAGTAGGTTCTTGATTTTGATTCCTATTTGATCCATTTCCAATTGTAGATGCAACTGGACGATAAGGTCGTTTATTCTGATCATATCCTAAAGGCCAGGAATAAGGCTTTTTGTATAGTGGTTTTCCTTTTTGATTCCATCCTGAAGTTGGATACTTAGACCTAGATGGTCCTCCGACATTTCCTCGGTTGATTCCACCCTCCTTCATTACTTCTATTTTCCTGCATTTTTCCGCAAGAGGTTGGAATTGAAGAATCTCCAAAGGCAAGACAGATTCCTTGATGTTGTGTCTTAGTCCAACCTCAAATCTTTCACATAATCAATCCTCGTAAACCTGCTCCTAGAAAAAACAATTTTTTTTTGCCAACGACTCAAACTTAGCTACATATTCTCCAATCATCATTCCTCTTTGTTTTAGAGTGAGAAAATCTTGCTCCTTTGCAGTCCTAGCACTCCGGGGAAAATACTTATCTAAAAACTTAGTACGAAATATCTCCCATGTAACTTCCTGATTATTATCTTCAACTATTTGTTTGGCCCCTTTCCACCAATAGTTTGCATCTCGGAGCAACAAATAAGATGCATAGTTTACTTGTACCCCATCTGGACACCTTAGTACATTAATAATTTTTCTCGATTTCCTAAAGCCATAAGTCATCTTTTTCTAGCCCAAATCTCTGTGAAATTGTGGAGGATTATGACGTCTAAATGCCACTAACCCTTTTGATTCAGCAACTTGTTCCTCCCTCTGTTGTTTTCGAAGGTCTCTTTGATTCTTCACAACAATTTGTTGTACAATCAAAGCCGCCATGTCTGCCTTTACTTGGATAGCCCGATCCAAGTTATTGTTAGCATTGTTGTTGTTATCTTCAGTATTCCTAGTGTTTAAACATGTATTTCTACGACCCATTTGATTCCGAAAAAGCAACACCAATCCAAATCTAATAGGTACTAAACAACTAATAGAGTTTTTCACACAACAAAAACATAATAGACCCTAACCCAAAGTTATCCTAGAAGGTCAAGCCGTGCTCTGATACCACTTAATGTAACACCCCTATTTTTCCTTATACAGTATTATGCCTTAATTAATATATGTAAAAAAATTATTTTCAAAATCCTTAGTTTCATTAAAATGTTATCAAGATATTTCTAATTAATTTAAAAGTTAAAGCCATTTTTTAAGAGATATAAGCAAATACCAACATACATTATACATTATACATTATATTACAACCCACATCAGTACTAATTATTTTGATCGTGGGCTTACATATCATACAAACACAAAACCTTGATAATTATTCCTACCACACCTGCATGATAAACCCCTAAGTCAGAACTACATAGTCAAATTCACATTATCAGATCCATTAGATTAGCATTACTGAAAAGAAAATTCTAGGAACGTACACCTATCTAGTCTACTAACTATCTCAAAATGGTTCCCAAAGTTTCCATCACTAAAAGTCACCCAACAACATACCACTAGTGTCCATTGGGGAAATCCCCATTGGCACCACTATCTCCGAGGTATTTAGATAGATCCTCATCTGATTCAACATTGACCATTCCTCTCAACTTCATTTTCACCTATACCAGCATTATCATAATGAGGAACATGTGGACCACGAACTCTAACGCGAGGAGAATGTCGGTTGCGAGGCATAGGTCATCTAGGTCGAGCAGAGGTAGAACTTTCTCCAACACTATCTAAGCTGAGTGCTCTAATCATCCTTTCCATGGGTAGTACCCATTCTATAGCGACGTTATGTGTAATGGAAAAAATAACTAATCCTCTTATTCTTTCGGTAGTCCTTACAAGCCCTGTGAACCTTAAATTTTGGGCAGATTGATGCGCTTCGAGGGCTCTAACGTGACCGTCGAACTAAGACTGCAAGTATACAGCTGTTTGCATAGTTTTAAATAAGGATGTCGAACCCACAAGGAAGGGATAATCAAACTAATGCGATCAATAGTTGCAGTATAAAGCTAAGGCTAAGGATTAACAAAAATTAAACGGAAAGGAAAAATTACTAATTCTAAAGGTTTTAGGAAATAATACTAAAATTGAGTCCGAAATATGGATTCCGCGTACCTAAGGGACTTGTAGAAGTTGGGTACTAATTACGACTGCACTTCATTCTGTAGGATGTACTAACTTAAAGACTCCGTCTCACACTCTTGCGTTATCGACAAGAACCACACCTAGCAACCATAGAATTTTGCTCTCGCTCGCCCGTTTTAATTGAAAGGCGCATTTTGGAAGTTAATGAAATCCTAAACGATGCCTAAAGCGCTCTCGCTATTTTTAGGATTGGTGCCTAGTTTCTAATATCCGTTCTTTCCTCACATTCTTGCGCTATCGGTCCGAACTTAGTATATTCCTCACTTTCGTGTCGGAATAATAAAACATGAAAAATAGAAACAAAGACCAAAACTAGCATGCATTCAATTAAAGTCGCACCTACATTTTCTACGAAGTCCTGTCGGTAACGACGGTCCTCACACGCAGAACTCAAGCAAATTATGAAACACATATTGATTTTAATTATAAACATAGTTTCGATGATTAACATGGAAAAATACATAGCATACAAGACAAGAATATTAAATTACAGAATAAAAGTAAACAAAAGTAAATTACTTGTAAAAGAAAATACGGAATTTGAATTGCATAGAGAAAATGCCGGAAGGCTTGTTCAAAATCAAAGTGCAGCACCGAATGTAAGTTACAAGTAATTTGCGACAATTCCTCGATGTGAGTAATTGTCGCTTCTAAAATGAATATATTCCTAAACGGAGATCGACAGAGCTTTCACGTCTAAAATCGGGTGTCTAAAATATGAAAGGAAGGTCCTATATATAGAGAAAAATCCCAAATGTAACTGCCAAGTCGTGTAAAGGAAGTGGAGGGAAAATAGGGTGGAGAAAACTGCCCAAAGCAGTTGCGGTTTTTAAATTCTGCAACTGCGTTGTCATGGCGAGCGCCACCAAGCCATGGCGAACGCCATGATCCTGGCCTTTTTAAATACGTGGCAGCCTTGCTCATGGCGAATGCCATATCAGTAGAATGGCAGATTTTTTCTCTTCTTTGCTGGATTTTCCTCTTCTTTTGTTCTTTTTCGATCCTTTGCCTGATTATGCCACAAATGAAGTTATCAACTGCAAAACACATAAAACACGATTAAATACAAATAAAACTCAAATAAAAACGAACGAAACACATGCGTAATGGGCCAAAAAGTACGATACGATTTCTCGTTATCAAACTCCCCCACACTAAGACTTTTACTTGTCCTCAATTATGTGATGTTATGTACTGTATAAACCGTAGGTTGTTTGTTATGATAAATTGTAAGATATTTGTTACAATTGATCAATATGATACAATTATGTGATGTTATATAATGTGTAAACTCTAGGCTGTTTGTTATGATAAATTGTAAGATATTTGTTACAATTGAATATGATACAATTATGTGATGTTATGTAATGTGTAAGCTGCAGGTTGTTTGTTCTGATATATTGTAAGATATTTGTTACAATTGCATATGATACAGTTATGTGATATTATGAATATGATACAATTAACATTATTATGATTACTTTATCACAAATGTTAGTTGTATTTTCTGCTGTGATATGGTGAAAAATAATACAGGTTAAAAAAAGGGATTAATTATAAAATCAGGAATCTTTTTCTTAAATCTGCAGAATATGTAACAACGGTTATACATGATAACCGTAATAATAAATTATTATTTAACAACGGTTATAATACTCAACCGATATAATATCTCGTGCGCTGTCCATAAAAAAATAAATATTAAAACAACGCATCTGGGAATCGAACCTAGGATAATTGCTTTATCACAACGGTTATTTGTATCACCCGTTGTGATAGGTAGCGCTCTTTCCAGTCTAATACAACGGTTACTGGTCCGTGATTGTACGTATCACATATACAAAGACACTCTACATAACAATGCATGTGCACGCGTGATTACATACCTTTCCCAACCGTTGTTAAATGGGTTTTCCATAGTAGTATCATTTCAAATATCTTTGACAGACTGTTGCTAAAATATGGAGTCTGACAGCGAATAGCAACACCCTACCACCCACAAACGAGTGGACAAGTTGAGATTTCCAGTAGGGAAATTAAGAAAATATTAGAGAAAACTGTTGCAACCTCTAGGAAAGATTGGTCTTCCAAACTTCATGAGGCTCTATGGGCCTATAAAATGGCCTACAAAACCCTAATAGGAACCACTCCATTTAAGCTAGTATATGGTAAATCCTGCCACCTGCCGGTTGAACTAGAACATAAAGCTTATTGGGTCATTAAGACCCTTAACATGAACTATACGACCGCATGAGAAAAGAGAATTCTAGACATCCATGAACTAGAGGAACTGAGGTTAGATGCCTACGAGAATGCCCAGATTTTTAAAGAAAGAACTAAACAGTGGCACGATAAACGTATAACACAGAGAGAGTTCAATGAAGGTGAACTAGTCATTCTCTTTAACTCTCGACTAAAACTATTTCCAGGAAAACTCCCTTTTAGATGGTTCGGACTTTTTGAGGTTATCAAACTGTTCCAAAGCAGAGCCGTTGAAATAAAAACTAAATCAAAGGAGACATTCGTTGTAAACGGGAAGTGACTTAAACATTATCATCGTGTAGAAAACATTTATTACTACACCAATTACAAACTAGAAGAGCTGCCCGCTCTTTCACAAGAATAGTTTTATTGAAAATGTGTTGAGCTACCGACATTAAATGAAGCGCTGCGTGGGAGGCAACCCACAGTTTTAGATTCTTATTTTTTCCTGATATAATATGCGGTATATTTAAATGTTTTGATCAGTACTAACTTTACTCATGTCTATTTTCAGGCTACATTCACTGCAAAATCTAACTTTCCTACTAACTCTAGAGATGGAAAACATAGATAATATGGAGATCACTTTCAAAAACTCAGCCCAGAGGCAGCGTTATGATGTCCTTTTTCAGAGAGAGCTAGAACTAACTATGTACCCTGATAGCCCGACTATGACCACCGTAGGAATTAGAGAGAGTGTTCGCTTTATGCTTAGCCAAATTGGCTAGGATAGTTTTGTTGTGAAGAGGAGATACTGTACTTACCGTAAATTAACCCTTGAGTTTTTGATTCCTTCTTCTATGATCTTAACCGAGGGATAGGGTTTAATAGAGGATTAGCCACCTTTAGGTTGTTTGGGCATACCTACCACTTTACACAACGTGAGATTGCTGACCTCTTAGGATTCCCTAATGGCCCCGACGTTTTAACAGAAGCACGAGAGGGTAGATATATGGACATTGAACTTGACTACTTTTTGGGAAGCATTTCTGGAGACTACCATCATGAACCCAACTCCATGGACTTTAACAGTATCCATAACCTAGTTATAAGATACTTCCACATGATCATGGTGTAGCGCGATTTTTGTGGTTTCGAATCACTATCGCTTTAGTACTACAGTTCGATTCATTTTTATCTTGTGAAGCTGATTAAGGAAGGGAAATAGATGTCTCCAATTAACCCTGCTTGCATACTGAGGTTAAACAGTTAAAACTGTTGGTTTACAGATGCTTTTTTTCAAAATGGGGGTCTGTCTTTGGGTTATTTTGTTTAAAAACAATTTCTAGACTGTTTGCTAGGTTTCTGGTAAGGTGTTAGGTTTGATGCTTTTGATGGATGTATGAAGGTACGGGATTTTGGGTTTTTGATTAGTATGCTCGCTAAGATTTTTGCAATCTTATGCCTACGTATTCCTGAAACAGGGAAATTAGAGCGATCGTAGTTCCTCCTATTCTATGGGAGGAAAAAGGTTGTTTTGGTGTCTTGTTCAAAGCCCAAGATTGAAGCTAAAGGTGATTTGTATCTTGTTCAAAGCCCAAGATGAGAAGCTAAAGAGTTTTGGATGAGAGAGAATTTGTCATCTCTGTAGCGAGCGATTTTGGACGTGGTTCTTAAGCACTGTCGCTCTTTTGGGGGGACTACAGGTCGATTTATTTTTTATCCTATTGAGTTGATGAAGGAAGGGAAATAGATGTCTCCAACTAACCCTGCTTGCATACTGAGTTTAAACAGCGGTCTGTTAAGTTACGGATGCGATATGGAAGTGGGGCTTCTTTCTTTTTACTTTATTCAGGGTGAAAATATTGGGACTGTTCATGGTAGGATATTAGGACTGATGCTTTTTGATTGATGTGTGAAAGTATGGGATTTTTTAGCAGTGTGCTCGCTAAGATTTTTCTTTCAATCTTATGCCTACGTATTCCCGTTTACCGAAAGGGAAATCAGAGCGATCGTAGTTCCTCCTATTCTATGGGAGGAAATGGTGTTTTGGTGTCTTGTTCAAAGCCCAAGATGTGAAGCTAAAGGTGATCTGTATCTTGTTCGAAGCCCAAGATATGAAGTTAAACGGTCTATTTGTATCTTGTTTAAAGCCCAAGATATGAAGCTGAATTGGGTTGACTTTAGAGAGCATTTGTCATCTCTAAAGGGGTCTGTTTGTCACAACTGTTGGGTGACTGGTTATAAAGAAGGATTACTTTAACTGGGATATGTGAATCCAACAATGCCATAATTTCCTTTATAGGGGATTTTAACCTGAAGGAGAAGACTTTAACTCAGTGTAGAGCAATGCCATCTTTCCTTAGGAATTTCTCATGCTAAAAGAGGGACAATGGCATGGATGTAAATAATCCAGGGGCTTGCCGCTTACAGCAGTTAGATGAAGGAGTTGTTGATGTTTGTATACTGTGAACGAGGCACAGTTTTAATGCTAAAAGGTTGATTGGCTCAACCGGGGTTTTCTTATACAAAGCCTAAGAGGAGGTTGTTGGCCCAACAAAAGGGTATTTTTGTGTGTCTCGTACGAAGCCCGAGATAGAGGCAAAAAGGGAAGTGACTCAACAAGATTGTATTTTAGTATCTCGTACGAAGCCCAAGATGGAGGCTAAAGATATTTGACTCAACAAGAGAGTCTATTTTGTATCTCGTACGAAGCCAGTGATGGAGGCTGCTTGACTAAACAAGAGAGTCTTTTTGTATCTCGTACGAAGCCCGAGATGGAGGATGAAAAAGGATTGACTCAACAAGAGAGTCTTTTTGTATCTCGTACGAAGCCCGAGATGGAGGCTAAAAGGTGACCAGTATGTTGGTTCAAAGAGAAAATCAGTTCTTATATGAGTAATGTTGTACTCATAGATTTGATCAAAGGATCGGGATTACTTCATGTTCTTTAAGGAAACGAGGAGTCCAAAGGAGCTTTAGACTGTTCGAGTCTATGGGTTTTATCTATTGTACTATGCGTAAGAAACAGTAGCAGTGAGATCTAGACTCTTTGAAAGATTGTTCTATTAAGATGACTAATTTATATTCCTATACCTCTAGGAGGCCGTCAGGACAATTTGTACGAAGCCCAAGAAACCGAGGGACAATTTGTACGAAGCCCAAGAGGAGGCTATCACTCCCGGAGAAAGAATCATTATACGAAGCCTAAGAGGAGGCTGTGAATACTTCTAAGAAGCCGACAGGTCCTTGTACAACCCCCAAGAGGAGGCGGGGATGCTTTTAGGAAGCCTGTGGGTCCTTGCACTAAGCCCAAGAGGAGGCTGATGAACAGTTCCAGAAGGGGTTTCACATGGAACAATGGCCTTCTATATAATGAACTGTTCAAAAAGGGCGGGAGATTTCTTAGATCTAGTTACCTAGAGTTGATGTGAGGTTCTGTCTAGTTCTAGACGTATTTGCCGGGGAAACTCTAAATATCTATACTATTATTACACAGTTGATATGAGTTTATGAAAGAAGACTTACAGTGAAACAGCCCCACAGTACAGTTATATACATATGAAAGCGGTAAATGAAAGCGGGTAAACACTTACTCGGTTGTAGAGATTCCATGCTGTTTTGTTAGTTGTTCAACAAAGAAAAATTGAAAACAACAATATATTACATAATCAAAGGAGAAAGTGCTTTGAAAGGGAAAATTGGGGCTTACAGCTCAAGGAGAGCCCCACAGTTTTATCAGTGATTGCATTGTCGTTTGTACAGGGACTTATACAAGTGACTGAGGTCCAAGAAATGTTTTCTGTACAAGGGGATGGGTCTTACACTCTCTCAGGAGTCCCTAAAGGTTTAAAGAAAAAGAGTGGGGCTTATAACACGAGGGTAGGCCCAGATGATTTTTCGTTTGAAATGGCGATCGCGCCGAGATTTTGAAAACGCAGTGGGTCTTATACAATGATTGAGGCCCAAAAATGATTTGGCTTTCAAAGGGGTTGGGTCTTAGACTCTAATTGAATGGGTCGCGCCGAACTTTTTGAAATACAACGGGACTTATACAATAAGTGAGGCCCGAAAAGTTTGTATTTACAAAGGATTGGGTCTTACACTCTATTAGAGGCCCATGAGTGTTTGAAAATGATTTGTGAGGGTGAAAATCAAATAAACCCTAATTTGTTTCCCTTTAAAAGTAAATATTTAAAGAAAATCAAATAAAAATGATAAAAATACCAAATAAGTTTGAATAAACCACTTGTGATTTTTGTTTAAGGTTTGAAAAACTAGGTTTAATCACAAGAGATATTAAAACTCATTTGGTTTTGATTTTCAAAGTAAATATTCATTTTTAAAATGTTTAAAAACAACTAAAAAGGAATTTATTCACAAAGATGATAATTATATTAAATAAATAATATAAGTATAATTTTTTTGTGGAATAAAATATTTAAATATTTTTGTGATTTTTTGCAAAAAGAACCAATCAAAAATAATTAAAATTGAAGGAGTTATTAATTTTCCAATTAATTAATAAAACATAACAATATTGGAAAAATAGCAAAAATGTGAAAAACACAAAATGGCATGGGTGGGGTTTGAACCCACGACCTCAAGGTTATAGGGTGCGCACCTTACCACTAGGGTGGTGATACGTCCATTGCTTGAAACAAAACAACAAATATACAAGGCTTGCCTTGTTCTAGGCCTGGCACAAGGCAAGGCAAGGCAAGTTTTGGTTCAAAAACGTGAAGGTCATAACTTTCTCATTTCTCCATGGTTTGAGACAAATTTTATATGCATCTGGCCTAGAATTTCACAAGGAATCCAATGGTGGTGGTTTTTTTTCAGATAATACTCCCTCCTCAAAATCCGTTAGGGGTTTTGAAAAAGGCCTATAATTGCATTTTCTATGCTACACTTTGGTACAGGCATGAATTACATGATCAATTGGTTCAAACACAACATATATAACATGTATGAGGTGTGCATGATCAGTGGACTTCAAAGCAATGCATATTTTGGAGGATTCAAGTCATGATGCTTACCTCTCTTTTGAGTTTTTTTGGAGTTTTTGTGCAATCTATCACACCACTTGTTCCAGAAATGATTTAATGCTTTGGACACACTCAAATGATCCATTAGAAGCTTTTAGGATGAGTGGAATCAGCTGGTACCTGCAAAAACACAAACTGGCCCTTTCTTGCAAAAGGGGTTAAGAATGACCAAAATAGCAACTCTCTCAAATGGTGTTCCAGACGGGGGGAACCATTTGGGACAGTTCAAGTATGTTATTTGGAGTGTGTTTGAGGTTTTATCTAGTTTGGAAAGTGACTGAATCAAGACATGGCTTGAAAAATGCACAAAAGGTCTATTTTGAGGTTTTGAGAGGTGACATTGTGATTTTGGTGTTACAGGTCACTTGTGAGAGTTTGGATCACCTATATATGATGTTTATGAGGTATGTGTGTGATTGGTTTAATTGGAATTGCTCTCAAACTCAAAAACTCAGAGTTACCTTGCTAAAGAATGCATTTTTGAGGAAAGCATCTGTTTGATGGCTTTGGTGTACTCAAACTGAGCACAAATGAGCTCTATTTATAATAGAGCAAGTTGTTTTGGGATCAATAATGAATGGTAACTGCAGTAGAGGTTTGGCCAATGTTGGCAAATAGAAATCCAAGTCTCCTATAGTCATTGACTAGAGGTTAGGGCACAGAGCTTTGGTTCCCTAGTTGTTGGATCATTCTTGACTGAATTCAGTTGCAAATGTGTCAGTCCATGCCACCTTGAAGCATCTATTAAATGCTCCAATCCAAAATTGGAGTCTTGTCCCTATTTTAGGCAATTATAGGTTTGACATGCTACTTCTTGTTCAAAAGACTTTGGAGGTTTGGCTCAGTGATTGTCCCCTTTAGATATGATCCTCAGAAGTGTCCAAAGTGATGACAAGGCTTGGAATTATCTAATTTTGGCAAATCGAGCAAAAATGCAAAATTCAGCCTAGCCTTGGCAGTTTTCAGCAAGGCATTTTGCCACCATCAAATCTCTTAGCTCAAGTTGAATTTGGTGATGTTCTTGGTCATTTTGGAAAGCCCTCATATGATACTACAATTGTTTAATCATAATTGGTTTTGATACCTTTTGGATCCAAGTGAAAAATCCCCTTACATTTGGAAAAAGTGAAGGCAGATTCTGACTTAGTGAAAATTTCACTAAGTGTTGGAAAAAAGCGACATTTTCACTTTTTGTGATTTTGATCATTCCATAACTCAAAATCCATGAGGAATTTGGAAGGAGGTCAGTTTATAACTTTTATAGAGGGCCATGAGATCTACAAATCAAGCTTTGGATGGGGAAAAATGGCTTTGTGGTTTAGGAGTTATGATCCTCCAAAGTTGGTACCCTTGCCACTTAGTTCATAACTTAGAAAATTTTCTAAGTTTTTATGGTTACCCCTTTTACAAGTTATCCCACTTTCTTTGATTTTTCTTGATGAATGATGATTCAAATCATACATTAACATCAGTTTAGGGTTAAAAATCCATATTTGTAAAAAATCTCAAAAAGTCAAAGTTGACTTTTGTGCACAGTTGACTTTTTATCCGATGAATTCCAAACTGTGCGATCCTCTATGAAATCAAGTCCTTGACCTAAATCAAACTTGATGGATTGATTTCATAGGTGTTATAGGGTGTATGTGGTGTATTAGAGACCCTCAAATCGTCTCTTGAGGTCTTGGCTCATGATTTGTCAAAAAAGTCATCATAGGGGTGAATTAGGTCAAGAAACCCTAATTCCTGATTTTTGGTGAATGCATCCCCTGAGGCTAAATTGACTTGATGATTGGGTCCATGAGGTTTAATGGAGCATATTAGGTTATGCTTTGAATTATTGGCTCATGCCCAGAGGAAAATCTCCATCTGGAGGCTGTGGTCAACCAAAACCCTAATTTGGTGACACTGGCGATCTTGAGGCTTGATCCACCTAGAAGGGAACAACCTTGTGCTTAATCCCTAATGTGGGAGTCCTCTTAATCCTTTGTGGATGTTTGAGAGGTTAGACAAGTTGAAGATAATGTCATTACTTGATTGATCTTTTGTCTAAATGCTCAGAGAGGGCTTGAAACCCTAATTTCTGTTTGTAATGAGTGCTCACCCATCTTTGGGGAGACTGATAGTTCACCTATATTGTGATGATGATTTGCACAATGATGGAGAATCTTAGTGGTCAAAATTTGGGGTATTACAATCTCTAAAGAGGAGTTATTGATGCTTGTATGCTGTGAGCAAGGCACAAATTTGATGCTAAAAGGTTGATTGACTCAACCGGGGGATGTCTTTATACAAAGCCTAAGAGGAGGCTAGAAGTTTGACTTTTCCGGGGAAAAAGTTCTTTCTCTCTTGTACAAAACCCAAGATTGAGGCTAAAAGGGATTTTGACTCCGTTGGGGAGAATGTATTTGTATAAAGCCCAAGATGGAGGCTAGAATGGATTGAATCAACAAGAGAGTACTTTTATCTGTCTTGTATAAAGCCCAAGATGGAGGCTAAAAAGGATGACTCAACAAGAGAGTCCGAAGGCTGATTGACTCAATGAGGGAGTCTTTTATACTCAACAAGAGAGTTTTTATTATATGTGTTGTACAAAGCCCAAGACGGAGGCTAAAAGTGGTTGACTCAACAAAAGAGTCTTTTATACTCAACAAGAGAGTGTTTTGTTGTCTCGTACAAAGCCCGAGATTGAGGCTAAAAGGAGATTGACTCAACAAGAGAGTCTTTTATACTCAACAAGAGAGTGATTTACTGTCTCGTACGAAGCCCGAGATTGAGGATAAAAGGAGATTGACTCAACAAGAGAGTCTTGTATACTCAACAAGAGAGTGATTTGTATGTCTTGTACAAAGCCCAAGATTGAGGCTAAAAGGAGATTGACTCAACAAGAGAGTCTTTTATACTCAATAAGAGAGTGATTTGTATGTCTTGTACAAAGCCCAAGACAGGGGCTAAAATTTGACTCAACAAGAGAATCTTTTATACTCAACAAGAGAGTGTCTTATATGTCTTGCACAAAGCCCAAGACAGAGGCTAAAAGTTGTCGAATCAACAAGAGAGTCTGAAAAGGTTAGCTCTGCTGGGGAGAATCATTTGTACAAAGCCCAAAAGGATGTTGTCTTACTGCTGAGGATTATTTAGATCCTGAAGCGGGTCCAAGTGTGGGGAACTCTTATGAGAGAGATCGGGTTTTTGCTGAAGATTGATCCAGAGTGATCGGAGTTTTTTCCTATGTTTGAAAGGAACTTGAGAATGTCTTTGAGACTCAAGAGGTTTAGACTGTCCAAATCTAGAGTTTTATCTTTTGTACAATGCCCAAGAAGAGGCACGAGCATTAAGGGATGAGTATCAACCCCAAAGTGGTCGGAGGTTTGACGCTGGAAAGGCTGCTCTAGCAAAGGATGACTAAGTTATATCTTATACCTTTAAGAGGTCATCAGGGTCCTTGTATTAAGACCAAGAGAAGGCATGAGAACTTCTAAGAAGCTGAAGGGTCCTTGTACAATGCCCAAGAGGAGGCGGGGATGCTTTTAGGAAGCCTGTGGGTCCCCACACCAAGAGAAGTTCAAGAAATGCAATTCATAGAGAAGAGATCATTCTAGGAAAGTTCGAGAATTTGGAAGAAACTCAAGAGATGCCATTCACGGAGAAAAGATCTTCTCTGGGGAGTTAGAGTTTCTTTGACAATTTCTAAGGGTGACAGTATGAGAAAAGGTTCACCGAGAATACTTCCTTTCTCTTTGTTCCATATTGTTTAACCTCAAGAGGAGGGAAGACTGTATCTGGAACCCTACGGGGGATCTAGTTTTGTTTGTATTTAAGAGTGACCAACAAGGCTTTACCTAGTGCTAGACGTAGTTGCCGGGGAAAACTCTAAATAGCTATACTAGTATTTCACAGTGGATATGTGACAAGTATATAAAAGAAGTGAAAGAAGACTTACAATGAAGCAGCCCCACAATACAGTTATATACATATGAAAGCGGTAAATGAAAGCGGATAAACACTTACCCGTTGTAGAGCTTCCGTGTTGTTTTGTTAGTTGTTCAACAAAAAAATTAAAGAAAGTTTTGTTAACAACATATATTTGAAATCAAAATAAAAGGAGAAAGTGCTTTGAAAAGATTGTTGGGGCTTATAGCTCAAGGAGAGGCCCAAGTTTTAACGATGATCGCACGGTTGTTTTGAAAACTGTACAGAGGGACTTATACAATATGTGAGGCCTAAATCACTTCCGTTTCAAAAAGGGGTTGGGTTTTACACTCTATTAGAGGCCCAAAAAGTTTTTAAATGAATAAAGATGGGTCTTATAGCTCAAGGAGAAGCCTAGTTGATTTTGTTAAAAAGGCGACGATCGCGCCGAACGTTTGAAAATATACAGAGGGACTTATACAATGTCTAAGGCCCAAAGGTATTATTTACAAAGGGGGTTGGGTCTTACACTCTATTAGAGGCGCAAAAGAGGTTTTAAGAAAAATAATGGGCCTTACAACTCAAAGAGAGGCCCAAGTGGTTTTATTTTAAACTGGCGATCGCACCGAGACTTTTGAAAACACCGTGGGTCTTATACAATGACTGAGACCCAAACTATTTTGGTTTCAAAGAGGGATTAGATCTTACACTCTATTAGAGGCCCATGAGTGTTTGAAAATGATTGATGAGGGTTGAATTAATCAAAACCCTAATTTCATCATTTTTAAAAGTGAATTCTTAAAGAAAATAATTAAAAAATGATAAAACACCAAATAAGCTTGAATAAATAACTTGTAATTTTTGGTCAAGGTTTGAAAAATGAGGTTTTAGTCAAAAGATGAATTAAAACTCATTTGGTTTTGATTTTCAAGATGAATATTCACTTTTAAAATGTTTAAAAACAATTAAAAATGAATTTATACATAAAAATACCATCTATATTAAATAAATTATATATATTTGATTTTTTTGTGGAATAAAATATTTCAACATTTTTGTGATTTTTTGCAAAGAGAAACAATAAAAAAAATTAATATTGAGGGAGTTATTAATTTCCCAAATCATTAAAAATAATAAGAAAAATAATAAAATATGAAAAAGTGGTAAAAAAGAGGATCTGGGGCGAGGGGGATTCGAACCCCAGACTTCTTGTGTGCAGTACGTGCGTCCTACCACTGGGGTGTTGATACATCCGTGTATCAAACCCCCTCCACAAATATACAAGGCTTGCCTTGTTTTTGGCCTGACCAAGTGTAGTGAACGATTTTTGGACGTGGTTGCGAAGCACTACCGCTCTTTCGTATCTACAGCTCGATTCATTTTTTATCCTATTAAAGTTGATGAAGGAAGGGAAATAGATGTCTCAAATTAACCCTGCTTGCAAACTGAGGTTAAACAGTCAAAACTGTTGGTTTACAGATGCTATAAAGATTCAGGGTCTCTGTTAGGTTTATTTTTTTAAAAGTGGTGTTCGGTTGATTGGTGGGAGGTTTAGATGTTAGGATGGATATATGAAAGTATGGGATTTAGGGTTTTTGTTTAGTGTGCTCGCTAAGATTTTTCTTTCAATCTTATGCCTACGTATTCCCGTTTACCGAAATAGGGAAATCAGAGCGTTCGTAGTTCCTCCTATTGTATGGGAGGAAATGGGTGTTTTGGTGTCTTGTTCAAAGCCCAAGACGTGAAGCTAAAGGTGGTTTGTATCTTGTTCAAAGCCCAAGATGTGAAGCTAAAAGGGTGTTGACTTTAGAGAGAATTTGTCATCTCTAAAGAGGGGGTTGTATGTCACAACTGTTTATAAAGGAGAATTACTTTAACTAGGATGTGTGAATCCGACAATGCCATAATTTCCTTTATAGGAGATTTTTAACCTGAAGGAGAAGACTTTAACTCAGTGTAGAGTAATGCTATCTTTCCTTAGGAATTTCTCATGCTAAAAGAGGGACAATGGCATGGATGTAGATGATCCAGAGGCTTGCCGCTTACAGCGATTAGATGAAGGGGAAGGAGTTGTTGATGTTTGCGTACTGTGAACGAGGCACAACTTTGATGCTAAAAGGTTGATTGGATCAACCAGGGGTTTTCTTATACAAATCCTAAGAGGAAGCTATGGGCCCAACAAGAGGGTGTTTTTGTGTCTCGTACAACGCCCGAGAGAGAGGTCAAAAGGGGTTGATCCTACAAGAGGATCTTTTATACTCAACAAGAGAGTGTTTTTGTATCTTGTACAAAGCCCGGGATGGAGGCCAAAATTTGTTTGGCTCAATAAGAACCTTTTTGTATCTCGTATAAGGCCTGAGATGGAGGCGAAAAGGGTGATTGACTCAATGAGGGAGTCCCTTTATATGACTCGTACAAAGCCCGAGAGAGAGGCTAAACGTTGTTTGACTCAACGAGGGAGTCTTTTATACTCAACAAGAGAGTGTGAAAAGGTTAGCTCCACTAGGGAGAATCATTGTACAAAGCACAAGAGGAGGCTATTGTAACTGTTTGAGTGACAGATCCAGTATACTGATTTAAAGAGAAAATCAGTTCTTATATGAGTAACACTGTACTCAAGGATTCGATTCGAGGACCAGGGATATTTCCTTTTCTTTGAGGAAACGGGAAATCCAAAGGGTATTGAGACTGTCCGAGTCTACGGGTTTCCTTCCTATTTAACGAAGGGGTCACTTGAGAATGTCTTTGAGACTCAAGGATATTAGACTGTCCGTGTCTAGAGTTTCATCTTTTGTACTATGCTTTGAGAAACAGTAGTAGACTATTTGAAAGGACTGTTCTATGAAGATGACTAGGTTCTGTTCCTATACCTATAGGAGGTCGTCGGGACAATTTGTACGAAGCCCAAGAGGAGGCTGGAAGGTTTTAAGAAGTCGACAGGTCCTTGTACTAAGCCCAAGAGGAGGCTATCATTCCCGGAGGAAGAGATCATTTATACGAAGCCTAAGAGGAGGCTGTGAATACTTCTAAGAAGCCGAAAGGTCCTTGTACTAAGCCCAAGAGGAGGCGGGGATGCTTTTAGGAATCCTGTGGGTCCTTGTACGATGCCCAAGAGGTGGACAATGCTTTTAAGAAGCCTGTGGGTCCCAAACCCCGAGAAATTCAAGATAGGCTATTCACAAGGAATAGATCAAGCCAGGAAAGTTTGAGAATTTAGAAGAAACTCAAAGATGCCATTCACAGAGAATACATTCATCTCTGGGATCAGAGTTTCTTGACAATTCCTAATGAGGACAGCCGAAGAGAAGACTGTATCTGGTGATCCTATTGGGGATCTAGCTGTCTATTTCTACGAATAAACGAAACGGCGTTACCTAGTTCTAGACGTAGTTGTCGTGGAAACTCTAAATATCTATACTATTATTACACAGTTGATATGAGCTTATGAAAGAAGACTTACAGCGAAACAGCCCCACAATACCGTTATATGTATATGAAAGCGATAAATGAAAGCGTATAAACACTTACTCGATTGTAGTGCTTCCATGCTGTTTGGTTAGTTGTTCAATAAAGAAAGATTGAAAACAACAGTATATTCAAAATCAAAGGAGAAAGTGCTTTGAAAAAGAAAGATTTGGGGCTTACAGCTCAAGGAGAGGCCCAGGGTTTTATCAGTGATTGCACTGTTGAATTTGTACAGAGGGACTTATACAAGTGACTGAGGCCCAAAAAGGTTTTCTGTACAAAGGGATGGGTCTTACACTCTCTCAAGAGGCCCAAAATGTTTTTTAAAGAAAAAGAGTGGGGCTTATAACACGAGGGTAGGCCCAAATGATTTTTCTGTTGAAAAATGGCGATCGCGCCGAGGTTTTCTTTTAACGCAGAGGGACTTATAGAATAAGTGAGGCCCAAAATTGTTTTGGTTAAAAGGGGATTGGTTCTTACACTCTATTAGAGGCCCAAAAGTTTTGAATGGGTCTTATAGCTCAAGGAGAGGCCCAGACGGTTTATTTTTAAACTAGCGACGATAGTGCCGAATTTAAAAATGTACAGAGGGACTTATACAATAAGTGAGGCCCAAAATTTTTCTATACAAGTGGGTTGGGTCTTACACTCTAATAGGGGCCCAAAAAGTGTTTGAAAATGATTTGTGAGAGTTGAATTAATCAAAAACCCAAATTTATTTCCAAAATGTATTTTAATTAAATAAAAATTCAATTAAAATGATAAAAAATTGTTTAACATTTGGGAAACAAATTATGATCTTGGATTAATGCTTCAAAAATCAAGTATTGACCTACAAAATAATTAGAAGTCATTAATCTTTACAAAATCAAGAGGGAAAAAATATTTTAAATGTCAAAAACAATTAAAATATGAATTCTTTGCAAAAATATCAATTATATGAAATAAATAATATTTTTGGGATTTTTTGGGAAAATAAAATATTTTAACATTTTTGTGAATTATTAAAAAAAGAATCAACTCAAAATCATTAAAACTCAGAGAGAAATTAATTTTTGAATCAATTAAATAAAAATCACAAAATTCAAATATTCAAATGTTGGAAAATGGCGCCAAGAACAAGGGCAAGAACACGCGCGTGTTTTGAGTTTCCCAGATTTGCATTTTCTATCCAAACATACCAACCAACTCGTTTCAACCTCACGATCATGTTTATGACAATTAATTTCATTTAAATTAAACATAAAACAAGAAATCATGAACAATCTTCAAGAACCCTAGATTCTGCATGAAGACTGGGATTTTTGATACACGATTCAAACAATGCAATTAATTGAGGGGAAACATTCCATGCATGATTATGAACATATGGCCAAATTATTGCGCAGCAAAAATTGCATGGATCATAGAGTTAGAAGAGCTCATGCTTACCACTTGCAGCTGGTGATCTTGATTTGTGTTAGAGGTATTACAAATGAGTTGTGATGATCTGAACAGCTTCCCTACACCCTATGGAGTGTGTTTGAATGCTTGGACTTGATTGAAACTCGCTGGATCACTTCATGGCATCTCAACTGCAACTTGGTTAAAACCTTGAGCAATTGACTGGTGATTATGAGAAATCAGTGTTCCAGTTGTTGTTTAAGTGTTTGATCAGCTCATATGTGATGTATATGAGGTGTGTGTGTGATTGGTTTGATTGGAAAAGCTCTCAAACTCAAAACCCGATAGTGACTTGCCTTAGAAGGCAAAATTGGAGTGAAAGAAGAGATTTTGAGAAAAGCATCTGTTTGATGGCTTTGGTGTACTCAAACTGATCACAATTGAGCTCTATTTATAGTAGAGCAAGTTTGTTTTGTAAGGAATAGTGAATGGCAACTGCTGAGTAGGTTTGGCCAATGTTGGCAAATGAAAATCCAAGTCTCCTCTAGCCATTGACTAGAGGTTAGGGCACAGGCTGCTGGTTCCCTTGGTCTTGGATAAGTCTTGACTGAATTTAGTTGATAAGAGCTCAGTCCATGCCACCTTGATGCTTCCATTGAATGCTCCAATCCAAAATTGGAGTCTTGTCCCTATTTTGGCAATTCTAGGTTCAACATGCTATTTCTTGTTCCAAAGACTTTGGAGGCTTGGCTCAATGATTGTCCCCTTTAGATTCAATCCTCAGAGGTGTCCAAGTGGATAGGAGTGTTTGGATTTGGCTGATTTTGGTAAATCGACCAAAAGTGCAAAAATCTGCCTTGCCTTGGCAGATTTCAGCAAGGCATCTTGCCAATGTCATATCTCATAGCTCAAATTAAATTTGGTAATGTTCTTGGCCATTTTGGAAAGCCCTTACATGATACAACAACTGTTTGAACATGTTTGGTTTTGATCTCTTTTGAATCCAAGTGAAAAATCCCCCTACATTTGGAAAAAAGTAAAGGCAGATTCTGACTTAGTGAAATTTTCACTAAGTGTTGGAACAAAGTGACTTTTCTTGATTTTGATCACTCCATAACTCAAAATCCATGAGGAATTTGGACATAGGTCAGTATGAAGCTTTTGTAGAGCGAAATTTGATCTACAAATCAAGCTTTGAATGGGGAACAATGGCCTTGTGGTTTAGGAGTTATGGTCCTCCAAAGTTGGCACATTAGTGTCACTTTTTCCATAACTTAGAAATTTTTCTAAGTTTTTATGGTTACCCCTTTTATAAGTTATCCCACTTTCTTTGATTTTTCTTGATGAATGATGATTCAAATCATACATTAACATCATTTTAGGGTTAAAAATCCATTTTGGTGAAAAATCTCAAAAAGTCAAAGTTGACTTTTGTGCATAGTTGACTTTTTATCAGATGAATTCCAAACTGTGCAATTCTTCAGGAAATCATGTCCTTGACCTAAATCAAACTTGATGGACATGTTCCATGGGTGTCATAGGCTATATTGAATCACGTCTTAGGGTTTGGGAGCATGTCCTGGTCAAAAGTCAAAGTTACAATTGACTTTCCTCGCGAAACCCTAATTGTGGTACAGATGAAATTGAGACTTGTTGCTCAAGCTTCTTGGATTAATCCATTGTTGCAAATGGATCAATTTATAATATTAGAGACCCTCAAATCCTCTCTTGAGGTCTTGGTTCATAATTGGTCCCAAAAGTCAACTTAGGGGTGAATTAGGTCAAGAAACCCTAATTCCTGATTTTTGATGAATGCATCCCCTGAGGCAAAATTGACTTGATGATTGGGTTTATGAGGTTCCATGGAGCATATTAGGATATGTTTTGGATCTTTGGCTCATGCCTAGAGGAAATTTTCCATCTGGAGGCCCTGGTCGACCAAAACCCTAATTTGGTGACACTGTCGATCTTGAGACTTGATCCACCTAGAAGGGAGCAGCCTTGTGCTTAATCCTTTGAGTGGGAGTCCTCTTGATCCATTGTGGATGTTTGAGAGGTTAGAGAAGTTGAAGATCATGTTATTTCTTGATTGATCCTTTGTCTAAGGCTCTGAGAGGGCTTAAAACCCTAATTTTGATTGTAGTGAATGCTCAACAACCCTTGAGGCATTTGATGAGGCACAAAGGTACATCCATATTGTGATGATGATTTACACAATGATGGAAAATCTTAGTGGTCAAAATTTGGGGTATGACAGATGCCCCTATTTAATCTTCTTGGACCCGAAGGTGTGAATGACGAAGGTATTCGGGCATTCGGGGTGCAAGAGGATTAAATATCGGAATACCCGAAATTTTGATGGTGGTTATGAATGGTAGCTTACGCATTCATCTTCATTAGCTAAGCGACGATGCTTAGAAAAGGTAGACTTCCCCTCGATCCTAGTTTCCTACCAAGGAACTGGTCTTAGTTGCTGAAATAAACTTCCCCTCGATCCTGGTTTCCTACCAAGGAACTGGTCTCAGTTTCTGAAATAAACTTCCCCTCGATCCTGGTTTCCTACCAAGGAACTCGTCTTAGTTTCTGATTTAAACTTCCCCTCGATCCTGGTTACCTACCAAGGAACTGGTCTTAGTTTCTGATTTAAACTTCCCCTCGATCCTGGTTTCCTACCAAGGAACTGGTCTTAGTTTCTGATTTAAACTTCCCCTCGATCCTGGTTTCCTACCAAGGAACTAGTCTCAGTTTCTTTTGTCAATAAACTTTATTGACAAGGGACGCTATTTGTAGCGGTTTTCCTCAAACTTCTCGCCGAATTTTCCTGGGGAGATGCCATTTGATGGGAAAAAGAATGATGTCGGAATTGCTGGGGAACCTAATCGTCTGAGTTGTAGAGGTGCACAAACTTCTCTGTTGGAGATGCCATTTGTTGACTCTATCTGGGGAAAATGAGTCTTTTGAGAGTCTACTTCCGCATGGGGTCTTACAACATACTTTTCTCAGGATCTTCCTGGAGAAATGCCATATGATGGGATCCAATTTTGAGGTGCCGATGACCTTTTCATCAGCGGTCTTTCGGAGAAAGGCAGCTGTACTGCCGAATCCCTGCTTAGGAGGCTTTCTCTGGGAATTTTTCTTCAATCCAGGAAAGCAAGGACATCATCTTCAATGGCGAAGAGTGACATCTGTAGAAAGCTTCTCTGGCTTTTCAGAGGTTCAAGTTATCAAAGTGGTCGAGTGCCGACTCTAATCCAGAGATACACTGGAGGCGAGATTATTCAAACGCAGCATTTCCTGACGAGGCAAGAACTGACAACTCGATTGAGAAGACTGTTATCACTAGGGGACAAGACCGACTAGAGTGATAGCGATGCAATATGAATGCGAATGCAAATAAAATGCATGATGTATGTATGTATGTATATGCTGACAAAACTAACGCGACATACAGACTAATAGATAAACATGACGGGATACTCGGCCACTGCGGGAGATGAATTACCGTTGGTAAAAAAAGTAGCAATTCTACCTTGCTTAGGAGAGATAGTCCCTGCGGGGAATACCGTTGATCGGGCTTAGGAGATAAGAACTCGGCCGAGGGTATCAGATGGGAAAGCCGCATCTCTTACAGTTGATCCTTCGTTCAGGCGTACTGGCCTAGAAGGAGTACTTTGGTTCTGCACTTTTGAAATTCAAACGCCTTTGGAGACGCAATCGACATTCTTTCGATGTTCAACAGTCAAAAGCAATTGCCATCTTTAATTTAAAAGCAGAAAAAGTTTTAACAAGTAAATTCATTTTTGTTTCATTTCAAGAAAATCTAATCATGTTAAAACGCCATTCTGTAAAGCTAAAACAAATAAGAATTACAAACAAAAGCACAAGGGCTCAAATTTTATTGATAAGATAGAGATCAACCGAACGCGTGATTCCAAAGAGTATATACAAAGTTTGAAAATGGTAATTTACAGGGAAAAGGGCTACGTTGAAACATAACGACCACTATCCTTCTACCAACTTTGAATTCGGGACATCCTGGGCTTCTGTCGAAGATGACCTTGACTGGAGTTTTCCTCCGATGGATGATGTAACTGCTGCTGAGGGACTTGCCTCTGTTGAACATAGTTACTTGCCATTATACCTAATTTTTGCCTGGATTGTACTATTAGATTTCCAATCCATCGGGATGATTTTTTTTCATGTCTCTAACTTTTGCCTGGACCGCCCTTTCGGGTTTTCAAACCATCGAGACATTTTTTTTAGGCGAAGTATTTCTTGGCTACATCAACATTCATGGGGTAGGCAAATTCCTCTCCGTCCATGGTTGCAAGTCTCAAGGCACCGCCTGAGAAAGCTTTCGTGACCACATAGGGGCCATCATAATTTGGGGTCCATTTGCCCCAAGAGTCAGTGAGAAACGATTGTATCTTCTTGAGCACGAGGTCTCCTTTTCTGAAGACACGAGGTCGGACCTTTTTGTCGAACGCCTTCTTCATTCTCTGTTGATACAACTAACCGTGGCATAGTGCCGTGATTCGCTTTTCTTCGATCAGGTTTAATTCGTCGTGTCGACTTTGACACCATTCAGCTTCTGAAAGCTTAGCTTCCATCAATACCCGGATTGATGGGATCTCTACTTCTATGGGGAGAACTGCCTCCATGCCATATACTAGAGAGAAAGGGGTTGCCCCTGTTGAAGTGCGGACAGATGTTCGATAACCATGAAGATCAAAGGGTAGCATCTCGTGCCAATCTTTATAGGTTACAACCATCTTTTGAACGATCCTCTTGATGTTCTTGTTAGCCGCTTCTACCGCTCCATTCGTCTTGGGTCGGTAGGGAGATGAGTTATGGTGTTCGATCTTGAACTCAACGCACAACTCTTTCATCATCTTGTTGTTCAAGTTAGATCCATTATCTGTAATGATCTGGATCGGAACACCATAACGGCAGATGATATTGTTTTTGATAAATCGGACCACCACTTGTCGGGTTACATTAGCGTACGACGCTGCTTCGACCCACTTGGTGAAATAGTCAATGGCTACCAGGATGAACCGATGTCCGTTTGAAGCTTTAGGTTCGATCAAGCCAATCATGTCGATTCCCCATATGGAAAAAGGCCACGGGGAAGAAAGAACTTTGAGATGTGATGGCGGTACATGAATTTTGTCGGAGTATATCTGACACTTGTGACACCTCCTCATGTACTTGTAGTAGTCGGATTCCATGGTCAACCAGTAATACCCTGCTCTCAGAATTTTTCTCGCCATTGTGTGTCCGTTGGCATGAGTGCCAAAGGATCCTTCATGAATTTCTTTCATAAGCATGTCTGCTTCTGGTCTGTCTACGCATCGGAGCAAGACCAAGTCAAAATTCCCCTTATAAACAGTGTCACCGCTCAGGAAGAAGCTTCCAGCCAATCTTCTGAGGGTTTTCCTGTCTTTTCTAAGTGCCCCAGATGGGTACTCTTGGTTCTAAAGAAAGCATTTGATATCGTGATACCAAGGTTTGTTGTCTATGACTGCTTCGATCGTGAAGACGTAGGCGGGCCGTTCAAGGCGCATTATGTCGATCTTAGGTAGGTCATTCCATTGACCTACACTAATCATGGAAGAGAGAGTGGCTAAGGCATCAGCCATGTGATTCTCTTTACGAGGGACGTGATGAAACTCGACTCTATTAAAGAAGGGTAACAATCTTCTTGCATAGTCTTTGTAAGGAATCAGTCCTGATTGGTATGTGTTCCAATCTCCTTTTATCTGATTGATAACCAAGCCTGAATCGCAGTATACGTCCAAGTTTTTTATCCTTAAATCAATCGCTTCTTTGAGACCCATATACAAGCTTCGTATTCGGCCTCATTGTTCGTATATTTGAACGTGAGTCCGGTGGTGAAAGGAATGTGGGTACCTTGAGGGGTAACAATTATTGCCCCAATTCTTTTTCCGTAATGATTGACAGCTCCATCAAAGATAAGTCCCCATTGGGAACTTGATTCTGGCCCTTCACTGGGTAATGGTTCATCGCAATCTTTCATTTTTAGATACATGACATCTTCATCTGGGAAGTCAAACCCGGTTGATTCTTGATTGTCAATCGGTTGATGAGCCAAATGATCGGCTAAAATACTTCCTTTAACGGCTTTCTGAGCATGGTACTCTATGTCATATTCTGATAATAACATCTGCCAACGGGCAATTCTTCCCGTGAGAGCAGGCTTTTCGAAGACATACTTGATTGGATCCATCTCGGAAACCAACCAAGTAGTATGACGAATCATGTATGGGCGAAGACATTTGGCTGCCCAAGCCAAAGCGCAACAAGTTTTCTCAAGCATCGTGTACCGAGTCTCGCAGTCGGTGAATTTCTTGCTCAGATAGTAGATGGCAGACTCTCTCCGTTTGGTTTCGTCTTGTTGGCCAAGTACACACCCCATTGAGTCTTCCAAGACTGTGAGGTAGATGGTCAGTGGTCTTTCTTCCACTGAAGATGATAGAATCGGCAGATTTAACAGGTATTCCTTAATACTGTCGAAGGAGGTTTGGCAGTCTTCTGTCCAAACGCAATCCTGGTTCTTTTTCAGTAATTTGAAAATCGGCGCACACGTGGCGGTCATAAGGAATATGAATCTGGAGATGTAGTTCAAACGTCCCAAGAATCCTCTGACTTGTTTTTCAGTTTTCAGAGAAGGCATTTCTTGAATGGCCTTGACCTTGTCAGGATCAACCTCAATTCCTTTCTGGCTGACGATGAACCCTAAGAGTTTCCCTGAACAGACACCGAAGGTGCACTTGTTGGGATTCAAACGGAGTTTGTATTTTCTCAGACGCTCGAAAAGTTTTGACAGGTGGGTCACATGCTCCTCTTCTGTCTTAGATTTTGCAATCGTGTCATCGACATATACCTCTATCTCTTTGTGTATCATGTCATGAAACAGAGTAGTCATGGCCCTTTGATAGGTTGCCCTGGCGTTCTTCAAGACGAACGACATCACCTTGTAACAAAAGGTACCCCATGGGGTAATGAACGAAGTTTTCTCCATGTCTTTTGGCGCCATTTTGATCTGGTTATAGCCCGAGAATCCATCCATGAAGGAGAAAATTTTGAACTTTGCTGTGCTGTCTACCAGCATGTCAATGTGTGGTAAAGGAAAGTCGTCCTTTGGACTTTCCTTGTTCAGATCCCTATAATCAACACACATTCTGACCTTTCCGTCCTTTTTCGGAACGGGTACGATGTTGGCTAACCATTGAGGATATTCAGATGTAGCGAGGAAACCTGCGTCGATCTGTTTCTGTACCTCCTCTTTGATTTTGATGGCCATGTCCGGGTGAGTCCGTCTCAACCTTTGTTTTACTGGCGGATATTCCAATCTTAACGGTAAGTGATGTTCCACGATGCTGGTATCCAACCCTGGCATATCCTGATAGGACCAAGCGAATACATTGGGGAATTCTTTGAGAAGATTTGTCAAACTCTCTTTGGCAGTTGGACTGAGCAGTGCCCCAATCCTGATTTCTTTTCTCTCTTTTTCCGAACCCACATTGATCGTTTCCAACGACTCTTTGTGAGGTTCAATGGACCTTTCCTCCTGTCTGAGTAGTCGAGATATCTCTTCTGGAATTTCGTTGTCAACTTCTTCTTCAACCCCAAATACCGGGAACTCAAAGTCGGGAGAAGGCATCGGATCGTATGTTTCAACGGGGTTTAAAATAAGCAATCTGCATGACGTGATGATTCGTGTTTAGAAGAGATAGAGAAAATGCAAGTGTGTGCAGTGTATTTTATATTACTGCTTGTTTTTATTTTTAATTGTTTTTTAGGATTACCATTTTCTGAAAAAGCAAAATGAGAAAACAGCAAATAGTGCGGAAATTACAGAACGACGTTATTTTATTAATGAACAAGTCGATCCTTGAAACTACAGCCCTATACAACAAAACTCTGTCGCTTTGGACGAAGCGAAGAGGGAAATTTACAGAAAGCGAGCCCTATCAAAACATCTGTTTCACCTGGGCAGGGTGAAAGGTTAAAGATGGCAATTACTTTGGCTGATGAACGATCTTCGGAACCTCGACGGCAACCCATTGGTGGCGAACTCCTCGGTGAATCACAAAGTCTGGCACCTTCCTCGATTTGTCTTCAGAAATAACACTGATTTCTGGTGGAGCAGGATCATTGGAATCTGTCTCCCAAGCAGAGTTCTCGTAGGAGAATTCCTCTGTTGCATTTTGCATAGCATTTGTGCTCTCAGCTGTATCTCCCCATCCAGTTGGCTGGATATCTTCGAGCCTGATACGAGAACTTTCGGGAGCGGTGTACTTGACCATATAGTTGTATTTTCCACTCGATTGTCCTAAGGTGTCCCACACTTCTTTGGAACAGGAGGGGTCATCCCTCTCGATGATGTTGACCTCGCGAAAAGCATAGTTGATGAATTCAAGTCCTGCAAACGTTGCAAATTCATCGTAATGTTGAATAGTTTCTGAATGACCTGAGTGTTGATCCCATGACATGGTGGGGACACAGGTATTCTGTTCAATGACGGTCAGCTGATTTTCATTGGCGAAGAATGAAGTTTGTCGATGGTCCTCTTGCTTTTCAGAGGTTCATGTTATCAAAGTGGTCGAGGACCGTCTCTAATCCAGAATTAAACTGGAAGAGAGATTGTTCAGACGCAACATTTCCTGACGAGGAAAGAACTGACAACTCGACTGGGAGGACTTTTATCACTGGGGAACAAGACCGACTAAAGTAATAGTGATGCTCGATGAATATGAATGTAAATTAATAATGTATGATGTATGTATGTTTATGCTGACAAAACTGACACGACATATAGACTAATAGATGAACACAACTAGATACTCGACCACTGCGGGGGACGAAGAGGTACCACTGGGTTCAAAATAGCAATTCTACCTTGCTTAGGAGAGATAGTCCCTATGGGGAACACCGTTGGTCGAAAAGAAATTGCCATCTTTATTTTAAAATCAAAAAAATTCGACAAGTAAATTCATTTTTGTTTTATTTCAAGAATCGTTAACCACATTAAAACGTCATTCTTCAAAGCTAAAACAAATGAGAATTGTAAACAAAAGCACTAGGGCTCAAATTTTATTGATAGGATGGAAATCAGCCAAGTGCCTGATTCCATGGAGTATTTACAAAGTTAGAAAATGGTAATTTAAGGGAAAAGGGCTACATAAAACATAACGACTGCTATCCTTCTACCAACTTTGAATTCTGGACATCCTGAGCTTCTGTCGAAGATGACCTTGACTGGAGTTTTCTGATGAACGACATTACCGCTGCTGAGGATTTACCGGTGTCAGACGTAGTTACTTGCCATGAATCCCTAACTTTTGCCTGAACTGTACTTTGAGATTTCCAATCCACCAAGATGATTTTTGATCATGTCTCTAATTTTTGCCTGGACCTCCCTTTCGGGTTTTCAATCCACCAACATTCGTGGGGTAGGAAAACTCTTCTCCGTCCATGGTCGCGAGTCTCAAGGCGCCGCCTGAGAAGGCTTTTTTGACCACATAGGGGCCGTCATAATTCGGGGTCCATTTGCCCCGGGAATCAGTGAGAAATGATTGGACCTTCTTGAGCACAAGGTCTCCTTTCCTGAAGACGCGAGGTCGAACCTTTTTATCAAATGCCTTCTTCATTCTTTACTGATATAACTGACCATGTTATAGTGCCGTTATTCACTTCTCTTCGATCAGATTCAGTTCATCGTGTCGACTTTGACACCATTCAGCCTCTGTTAACTTAGCTTCCATCAATACCCAGATTGATTGGATCTCTACTTCTATGGGAAGCACTGCTTCCATGGCATATATTAGAGAGAAAGGGGTTGCCCCTGTTGAAGTGTGGACAAATGTGCGATAACCATGAAGAGCAAAGGGTAGCATTTCATGCCAGTTTTTGTAGGTTACAACCATCTTTTGAACAATCTTCTTGATATTCTTGTTAGCTGCTTCTACCGCTCCGTTCATCTTAGGTCGGTAGGGAGATGAGTTATGGTGTTTAATTTTGAATTCAGCACACAACTCTTTCATCATCTTATTATTCAAGTTGGATCCATTATTAGTAATGATCTAGCTTGGAACACCATAACGGTATATGATACTATTTTTGATAAATCGGACCACCAATTGTCTGATTACATTGGCGTATGGCACCGCTTCGACCCACTTGGTGAAGTAATCAATGTCCCGTTGATAGGTTGCCCCAGCGTTGCTTAAGCCGAACGGAATTACCTCATAACAAAAAGTGCCCCATGGGGTGATGAAGGAAGTTTTCTTCATGTCTTTCGGCGCCATTTTCATCTGATTATAGCCCGAGAATCCATCCATGAAGGAGAAAACTTTGAACTTTGTTGTACTGTCAACCAGCGTGTCAATGTGTGGTAAAGGAAAGTCATCCTTTGGACTAGCCTTGTTTAGATCCCTGTAATCTACACACATTCTGACCTTTCCATCTTTTTCGGAACTGGTACTATGTTGACTAGCCATTGCGGATATTCTAATGTAGCGAGGAAACCCGCGTCAATCTGTTTTTGTACCTCCTCTTTGATTTTGATGTCCATGTCTGGGTGAGTCGTCTCAACCTCTGTTTTACTAGCGGAAATTCTAATCTTAATGGTAGATGATGTTCCACGATGCTGCTATCCAACCCTGGCATATCCTTATAGGACCAAGTGAATACATCGGGAAACTCTTTGAGAAGCTTTGTCAAGCTTTCTTTGACAGTTGAACTGAGCAGTGCCCCAATCCTGACCTCTTTTCTTCTTCCTCTGAGCCCAAGTTGACCGTTTCCAACGGCTCTTTGTGAGGTTTAATAGATCTTTCCTCTTGTCTGAGTAATCGGGAGATCTCCTCTGGAATTTCTTCGTCATCTTCTTCTTCTGCCTCAAATACCGGGAATTCAAAGTTAGGAGAAGGCATCGGATCGCAGGTTTCAAGGGGTTTAAAACAAGCAATCTGCATGACGTGATGATTTGTGTTTAGAAGAGATAGAGAGAAATGCAAGGGTGTGTGCAGTGTATATTTTTTTAACTGCTTATTATTTGAATTGTTTTTTAGGATTACCATTTTCTGAAAAAATGAAAAGAGAAAACAGCAATTAATGCGGAAATTACAGAACAACGTTTATTTATTTATGATTTTGTCGATTCTTGAAACTACAGCCCTATAAAACAAAACTATGTGGCTTTGGGCGAAGCGAAGAGGTATATTTACAGAAAGTGAACCCTATCAAAACACATCCGTTTCACCTGTGCAGGGTGAAAGGTTAAAACAAAGATGGCCATTACTTTGACTTATGAATAATCTTCGGAACATCGACTGAAACCCATTGGCGGCGAACTCCTCAGTGAATCACAAAGTCTGGTACCTTCCTTGATTTGTCTTCAGAAATAATGTTGATTTCTGGCGGAGCAGGATCATTGGAATCTGTCTCCCAGGCGGAGTTGTAGTAGGAGGATTCCTCAGTTGTATTGTGCATAGTATTTGTGCTCTCAGGTAAATCCCCCCATCCAGTTGACTGGATGTCTTTGAGCCTGATACGAGAGCTTTCGGGAGCAGTATACTTGACCATGAAGTCGTATTTACCACTTGGTTATCCCAGGGTGTCCCACACTTCTTTGGAACTAGAGGAGTCATCTCTCTCGATGATGTTGACCTTGAGAAAAGCATAGTTAATGAATTCTAGTCCTGCAAACTTTGCAAATTCATCGTCGCACTGGATATTTTCCGAATGCCCTGAGTGTTGATCCCATGACATGGTGGAGGCGCAGGTATTCTTTTTGATGATGCTGAGCTGATGAGCATCGTTGGGCTGATTCTCTTGCCCCGAGTCTCCTGGGTACGGCTGCCACATAGGTAGGCCATCCATCGGGCCATAATAGTCGTGGTCAAAGTTGTATTTCATCGGAGTGTCCTCCTCTAATGAATTTGGTGGAGCACGTCATCCTTTCGGATCATAATCTCCGTATATCATTTTGACATCTGACCTTGGTATAAATCTCGGACTTTGTGTGGGATAGCAAAGTGGCGTGGGCACCTCTTCCTGAGACATATAACCGTCCTCATTAAGATAGGACTTCCATTCCCCATCTGTGTCGGAGGAATCTCCCTCGTTGATGGTATGTACTTCTTGAGACACTGGGTGAAGGAAACCTCCACTGTGGAAGAAATTTTGAATGGGATGAAAACTTTCACCGTTAGTAGTCTGGGTACAGGTTGAGGAAAAGCCAAGACCTTTCTTTGTCTTGTTATCCATAGGAATTACAAGCTGTCCACATCCTTTTGCATTGTTACTTTTGATTACTTTGAGAGCATCTTTGTACGAGGATATTGATGTTCCCTTCTCTGATTGATTGTCATTACTCACTGTAAGTGCCTGGAACTGAGTTCCAATAACCTCTTCGGGTTCTACACAAGTGGACAATGATAAGTTACTCACGATCAAGGCTTGTTCTCCACAGACCGTGACGAGTTGGTCATTCTTGACGAACTTCAGCTTCTGGTGAAGTGTCGAAGTGACCGCCCCAACCTGGTGTATCAAAGGTCTTCCCAACAAATAGCTGTATGTTGCTCGGATGTCCATGACCTGGAAAGTGACTAGGAAAGTGTAAGGGCCGATAGTTATGGGATGGTCGACTTCGTCGATATCTATTTTTCTGGACCCGTCAAATGCTTTGACAACGACCTCACTGCCTCTCATCGGAGATCCTTTGAATGATAGTCGCATTAGGGTGGACTTTGGCATAACGTTGAGAGCCGATCCGGTATCTACCAGTACGCTAGCTAAAGGATTGTCCTGGCAGTTGACTGTGATATTGAGCGCCATGTTGTGACCTGGGCCCTCATCTGGAAATTCCTCATCACTAAACCCCAAGTTGTTGCAGGAAGTGATGTTAGAGACGATGCTATTGAACTGTCATATTGACACATCCTGTTCCATAAAGGCCTGTCCTAAGACTTTTTTTATAGCCTCTCTGTGGGCTTCGAAACTGAGCAAAAGCGATAACACTGTGATTTTTGAAGGAGTTTGTAACAGCTGATCAACAATATTGTATTCACTCCTTTGGGTGAGCTTCAGCATCTCATCATCATTCTTTGAAAGGTCGGGATCACTGGATTGACTGACTGGTGGATTAAGAACTTCTGTTTGAGGTTCCTTTTCTCTGTTAGGTTCTCCAACTCCTCTATTGAAGATTTGCCCACTCCGTGTTACCCGACTGGTGTCTGCGATATTCACGACGGAGGGTAATGGAGTTTCCTTTCCATTCTCAATTGTTGTTGCACAGTATTTGAAGGGATAGCCTTAGTTGATTCATACGGTAACAGTCCCAGTAGATAGATAACTACAGGAGCCTTCTGAATTTTCTGACTATCGTAGGTAACTTCAATCAGTTCTTGGTTAAGAACCTTCAATTCCATAAGTAGAGGGATGATGGTACAAACATCTTTGGTCCTTTTGCGATCAGAGATCACGACAACTTCCCTGATTTGATCAACGAAATAGTCTGGCATCCAGTTGATTGATCCAGAACTTAGACACGGTTGAATCTCCTTGGAGCCAACTGACTTTGAAGGGATGCTCGCACGAGGTAACATCCTTGATTATTTTCTGAGCAGACTCTACAACGCTCGTAGTTGTGTGGTGGCACCTGGCCACGTCTGCTTTGAGTGCAGTATAACCTTACTAGGTTTATTTCCATAGATCGAACATCCTGACTTTGTTGTCTAGTAGGGTTCCCGTTTGTCACACTGATTTTTTGTGTGTCTTCGTCTAGATAGATCGGAAGCGACCAATGATTTAACAAGTGTTGCAAAGTTCTTTAAACGAAAGCGCATCCTTGGTCGCTCTCACGACATCCCTTACAATTCTGATAATTATGCGAAGTCAGAAAACCGAGCTGGACTTGCTTGGCGTGTAACTCTACAAAGCTGGTATTCATCAAGCGAATATCGAAGATCTGAATCATGTTGATCTGCTAAGGATTTCTATCATGGTAGTCCTGGATCCACCCAAGATCCATCTGACGCTGGGGGGCCTCTTGTTTAAAAGAGCATCCTTGTTTGTTTACCGAGCAAGTCAGACAGGAATTATAATTGTGCCGCGGCAGATTATGGTACTGGCTTTGCCTTGAGTGCATTTCCACTAAGTTGACATTCATTGCACGGATGTCGTGGTTCTGAATGATGTTGGAATTTGGATAAGTCATGTTAACTCCACGAACTCGATGCTCTTGGATCCACCCGAGATCCAATTGTTCCTGTAGAGCTGATTGTACCATCGAACATCCTTGATTATTTTTAGAGCAGATATCACACTGGTGATAATTATGAGGCGACACATAGTCGTATCCGCTTTGTCTACAATGCATCTTGACCAAGTTGACCCTCAATAAGAGAACTTCATGAATTTAATAGTTGTTGTTAGACTCTCTTTCTATCAAATTTACCGCAGCTTTCTCGTGTTGAGGCAGTGGGTTTGTGAGAATATTCGGATTCGTATCCTTGAAGGATAAGTCCCCGCTCCTAACAAGCTTTTGCACATCGGATTTGAAACTGAGACAGTTTTCTATGTTATGCCCTGGTCCTCCTTGATGGTAAGGGTAAGTCTGATCCGCTTTGAACCAAAAAGGTAGATTCTCAGGTACTGTAAGAGGAGACCTGGTTTGGACATGCCCCTTGACCAGTAAGAGTGGAAACAGTTCTGCGTACAACATTGGTATAGGATCAAACCCTGGAGGTCGAGTTGTACAGTTGTTGTTGTACGGAGGACGAGCCTGCTGAAGAGGTTGTTGTGTCCTTTGCTGATATTGTTGTTTATTCGGTTGGCTCTAAGCAACCTGAGGTTGATACGTAGGAACAGGCGCAGGGTTGATATCAGGAGTTACAGCTGCTACTGGTTGGTATCGTTGCCTTTGCTTTCCGAGAGAGATATTCCCAATATCCTTCTCTTTTTTCTTAGGGAGAGCACTACTGTATCATTTTGTATTACTTGATGATCCAGCGTCTTTAACTAAACGTCCCTCTCAGACTGCTTCCTCAAGACGAACTCCCATGCCGACCATTTTGGTGAAGTCGCTGGGCGCACTGGCAACCATCCGGTCGTAGTAAAATGAGCTCAATGTTTTTAAGAAGATCTTTGTCATCTCCTTTTCCTCAAGAGGTGGATAAATCTGGGCGGCAATTTCACGCTATCTCTGAGCGTACTCCTTAAAGGTTTCCTTGTCCTTTTGTGAGATTGATCTGAGTTGATCCCTGTCCAATGCCATGTCCAAGTTATACTTATACTGTGAACGAAATCAGCGCCAAGATCTCTGAAAGTGCCGATCTTAGTGCGGTTTAAACCGATGTACCATTTTAGTGCGGCACCGGTTAAACTATCTTGGAAATAGTGGATCAGTAGCTGGTTGTTCTCTATCTGAGTGGACATCCTCCGAGCGTACATCACCAAATGGCTTTGAGGGCAAGAGTTACCCTTGTACTTTTCAAATTCGGGCACTTTGAATTTGTGCGGAACTTTCACAATGGGGACCAAACAAAGTTCTATGGCCTCCTTTCCAAATAGATCCTGACCGCGAATGGCTTGCAGTTCTTTCTGCATCTCCAAGAATTGTTCTTGGAACTAATTCATTCTGTCAAACATACTTTCGTTTCTACTAGAAGGTATCTGTGGAATCTGTCCTTCCGGGACAGTGTGTACCACGGGTGGTGGTATAGTCATCATGACAGCGACTCTAGGTCTTTCCCTCTCCCGAAGTTTGTAACCTTCAGGAGTTACTGTCATGCCCCGGGCATCTTTGCTTTCCCAAAGTTTGTAACCTTCAGGCCCAGCGGCTCCTGCTATGGTTCCCTGATCTTCAGTGATTGGCGGAACATATCCTTTCGGGATATAGTTAATAGGAATGCCCCAGGGATGATCTTTCGGCATGTTATACCTAGGATCATACTTTTCCTCTATGGGTGTTGATGTGATCTCTGAGATCACAGTCCTTTGTTGTTGCATCTGAGGTTCTGCTAGAGCTTGCATGTCATTATGAAGCTTTCTTAGATCCTCTTTCAGAGTGTCGATCTCTTCCCTCAACTCTCTGTTCTCTTCCTCGAGATCATCCATCTTTTTCTGTCGATTGGCCCGAGTATTGTGCGAATGAGACAGCTTGACTCTAGAATCGAGGCGCAAACGTGAGATTCGTAGGTAAGAAGAAGGCGTTATGTGAGAATGATGAATGATATGCAATAATTATATTAATTATATATTTTTTTAATCAAAATAAACTTTGAAAATTGGATTGCAAATATCAAACACTAGGGGAAACCCCATTTTGTTGAATTCAAAGATTGCGGAAATAGAAGTACAGTAATTTACATAGTACTGTAAAAGAAAATCTAAACTTATGGGTCCTGAGTCTGCTCTGAAGCGAGCTCAGGTGCTGGTTCTGGTACTTTACTTATCTTTGACCGGGGCTCTTGAGCCGTTGTCGGGTTGTCATTCCTTTGCCAAGTGAAAGGAGCGAGCAAATTCCTCTGGTCTTCTTGATTCTCTACAGCATGTTGCTCTAAAATCTCAATCAGAGCATCTTTTTCTTTTAACAGTTGCTGTATTTTCTTACAATCCACATTGAGAATACGGTACTTGTTCCTCCAAGACCTCTTCTCCTATTGAACTTTGTTGAGAGTAACCTGAAGTTTTTTCGTATCAGACATAAAGTAAAGGATGGGGTCCCTTAATGGAAGAACTTCCTGACGAGGGTAAGGCATCCTCAACTTGAGAGCTCTAGTTTGTACCCAGTGGAGATAAGGTTCCACCGAGACACAGTCTGGTTTTCCTAGAGACTCTCTTCCTTTCCTATGAACGTGTTTCCAGGCATGCACTATTTATGTTTTTAGTGCTCTGTCATTTTCTCATTCCTTAAAGAAAAGACCTTCCAGATGAACATTACGTTGGACATGCCTCATCGGGTATCCAAATTGACGACGGACCAAAACTGGATGATAATTGATTCCTCCTTTAGTTCCTATAAGGGGTACATTAGGGAAATTTCTACAACGGTCAATGATTCTGATCCCGTCATAAATTCGATTGTACCAATCGATGTCAGAGTTGGTAAGAGACATAATTCTCTGCGACCAACGTAAATTATTCTTTTGGTCCCAAAATGCAGCAGACTTTGGCAAATGGGAAATGAACTATTTGTACAGCAGGGGTACACAGCAGGTGATCATTCCTCCGCTATACAAATTCCTTAGGTGTACCAAATGATAAGCATCTGCGAGCAAGGTCGGTACAGGGTTTCCAATCAGAAAAATCTTAATGGCGTTGATATCAACGAAGTTATCAATGTTGGGACCCAAAAATAACCCGTAGGTAAGCAAAACAAAGATGCTTTCGAAAGCGGCCACGTTCCCTATACTAGCAAAGTACAAAGCTTTCTTGATTATGAACTGGGCTGGAAAACCCTGAATTCCACCCTTAGTGGTCATGTGAGTCCTGACTTCTGACCCGTCCAAATAGGTTGCTCTTGCAATGGTTTGATCCTTTGGAATCTCTTCCAGTCCAGAAAAGGGAGCTTGATCAGTAATATGCAAATCAGTCAGGTGAGAGTACTCCTCCAGTGTTGTTGCTAGCTGATAATTCGGGAATGTGTAACAGTGATAAAACGGATCGTAGAACTGGATTAGTGTGGACAGGACTCCTTCAATTACATGGGCCCTTAACATAGACAACAGTCCTCCATACTTAGCTCTGAAAGTCTCAGGGTTGGTTATCATCCTTGCCACCCCTCTTAAATCCTCTAGTTTTGGAACCTTGAAGGTGTACTTGTGAGTTTTCCTTCTACTGAAATCCATTAGCGCAATCTCTTTATCTGACGTTTGCAATCATTGTCTTAGTTTAATTTGAAAAAGAGAGACTAGAAGAGAATATTTTTCTTTTTTTAATGTTTTTTATGAAATGAATGCATGAATGCAGCACACAAAAACATAGAAAAAACATGGGGTCAAAGGGTCGGTGTCAAGAAGTCAAGGCTCTACCCATCCCCAAAGGTTTATACTAGTGATTTTTTGTACCTGTCCTCAAAATCACTGACCCCTCTTGGGATAACAACAACAAGCGGATCGCCAGTGAACTGTAGTATCTTAGAGTAGTCTCAAATGAGGGTAGTATCGCTTGACAACTATTTTCGATAGCTTCCGCACTACAAAATGGTTTCAGTCTACTAAAATCCTCAGCTTCTCAGATAACCCAATGGAATAATCTACTTTCAACAACCAAACTCGTATTGGCATTGAATCCGCAAAGGGCATCTCCACTGATTCGATGGTCGATCGGGACCTCTTATTTGGGAGTCACTCCCTGTAAGATTACCCATCTAGTGCCATCACTTATCTTAGGTGTATACTCAATCTTTCCAGATGCGGCATCACACTCATTCCCATTAGTAGAAAATATAAACACGGATATCAATTAGGAAAAGCAGTATATATATTTATCCTAACATCATAGACCTCTAGTCCTATGATCCTATACAGACAATGACTCCCCTAGCAGAGTCGTCGTTTCTGTGGTATTTGGTGAATTTAAAGCTTTCACCCTAAAAGAGGCTAGAAAGAATGCCTCCCATTGTGGTCGCCATTTTTCTGTAGCGCGATTTTTGTGGTTTCGAATCACTATCACTTTGGTACTAAAGTTCGATTCATTTTTTATCCTGTGAAGCTGATTAAGGAAGGGAAATAGATGTCTCCAATTAACCCTGCTTGCATACTGAGGTTAAACAGTCAAAACTATTGGTTTACAGATGCTATCAAAAGGGGGGTTTGTCTTTGGGTTATTTTGTTTCAAAACAGTGTCTAGATTATTTACTAGGTTTCTGGTAAGGTGTTAGGTCTGATGCTTTTGATGGATGTATGAAGGTACGGGGTTTTGGGTTTTTGATTAGTATGCTCGCTAAGATTTTTGCAATCTTATGCCTACGTATTCCCGAAACAGGGAAATCAGAGCGATCGTAGTTCCTCCTATTCTATTGGAGGCAAAAGGTTGTTTTGGTGTCTTGTTCAAAGCCCAAGATTGATGCTAAAGATGATTTGTATCTTGTTCAAAGCCCAAGATGAGAAGCTAAAGAGTTTTGGACGAGAGAGAATTGGTCATCTCTAAAGAGGAGTTGTTGATGTTTGTATGCTGTGAGTAAGGCACAAATTTGATGCTAAAAGGTTGATTGACTCAACCGGGGGATGTCTTTATACAAAGCCTAAGAGGAGGCTAGACGTTTGACTTTTCCGGGGAAAATGTTCTTTCTGTCTTGTACAAATCCCAAGATTGAGGCTAAAAGGGATTTTGACTCCGTTGGGGAGAATGTATCTTGTATAAAGCCCAAGATGGAGGCTGGAATGGTTTGACTCAACAAGAGAGTACTTTTATCTGTCCTGTATAAAGCCAAAGATGGAGGCTAAAAAGGTCGACTCAACAAGAAAGTCTGAAGGCTGCTTGACTTAACGAGGGAGTCTTTTATACTCAACAAGAGAGTGTTTATTATATGTCTTGTACAAAGCCTAAGACGGAGGGTAAAAGTGGTTGACTCAACAAGAGAGTCTTTTATACTCAACAAGAGAATGTTTTGCTGTCTCGTACGAAGCCCGAGATTGAGGCTAAAAGGAGATTGACTCAACAAGAGAGTCTTTTATACTTAACAAAAGAGGGATTTACTGTCTCGTACGAAGCCCGAGATTGAGGCTAAAAGAAGATTGACTCAACAAGAGAGTCTTTTATACTCAACAAGAGAGTGATTTGTATGTCTTGTACAAAGCCCAAGATTGAGGCTAAAAGGAGATTGACTCAACAAGAGAGTGATTTGTATGTCTTGTACAAAGCCCAAGACGGAGGCTAAAAGTTGACTCAACAAGAAAATATTTTATACTCAACAAGAGAGTGTCTTATATGTCTTGTACAAAGCCCAAGACGGAGGCTAAAAGTTGTCGACTCAACAAGAGAGTCTGAAAAGGTTAGCTCCGCTGGGGAGAATCATTTGTACAAAGCCCAAAAGGAGGTTGTCTTACTGCTGAGGACTATTTAGATCCTGAAGCGGGTCCAAGTATGGGGAACTCTCATGAGAAAGACCGAGTTTCTGCTGGAGATTGATCCAGAGTGATCGGGGTTTTTTCCTATGTTTGAAAGGAACTTAAGAATGTCTTTGAGACTCGAGAGGTTTAGACTATCCAAGTCTAGAGTTTTATCTTTTGTACAATGCCCAAGAGGAGGCACGGGCATTAAGGGATGAGTATCAACCACAAAGTGGCCGGAGGTTTGACGCTGGAAAGACTGCACTAGCAAAGGATGAATAAGTTATATCTTATACCTTTAAGAAGTCGTCAGGGTCCTTGTATTAAGCCCAAGAGAAGGCATGAGAACTTCTAAGAAGCCGAAGGGTCCTTGTACAATGCCCAAGAGGAGGCGCAGATGATTTTAGAAAGCCTGTGGGTCCCCAAACCAAGAGAAGTTCAAGAAATGCAATTCACAGAGAAGAGATCATTCCAGGAAAGTTTGAGAATTTGGAAGAAACTCAAGAGATGCCATTCACAGAGAAAAGATCATCTCTGGGGAGTTAGAGTTTCTTTGACAATTTCTAAGGGTGACAGTCTGAGAAAAGGTTCACCGAGAATACTGCCTTTCTCTTTGTTCCATATTGTTTAACCCCAAGAGGAGGGAAGACTGTATTTGGAATCCTACGACGGATCTAGTTTTGTTTGTATTTAAGAGTGACCAACAAAGCTTTACCTAGGGCTAGACGTAGTTGCCGGGGAAAACTCTAAATAACTATACTAGTATTACACAGTGGATATGTGATAAGTATATAAAAGGATGTGAAAGAAGACTTACAGTGAAGCAGCCCCACAATACAGTTATATACATATGAAAGCAGTAAATGAAAGCGGATAAACACTTACCCGTTGTAGAGCTTCCATGTTGTTTTGTTAGTTGTTCAACAAAGAAATTAAAGAATGTTTTGATCACAACATAAATTTGAAATCAAAATCAAAGGATAAAGTACTTTGAAAAGATTGTTGGGGCTTACAGCTCAAGGAGAGGCCCAAGTTTTGATGATGATCGCACCGTTGTTTTGAAAACTGTACAGAGGGAGTTATACAATATATGAGGCCCAAATCATTTTGGTTTCAAAAAGGGGTTGGGTCTTACACTCTATTAGAGGCCCAAAAAGTTTTTAAATGAATAAAGATGGGTCTTATAGCTCAAGGAGAAGCCTAGTTGATTTTGTTAAAAAGGCGACGATCGCGTCGAACGTTTGAAAATATACGGAGGGACTTATACAATGTCTGAGGCCCAAAGGTATTATTTACAAAGGGGTTGGGTCTTACACTCTATTAGAGGCCCAAAAGAGGTTTTAATAAAAATAATGGGGCTTACAACTCAAGGAGAGGCCCAAGTGGTTTTATATTACACTGGCAATCGCGCCGAGATTTTTGAAAACACCGTGGGTCTTATACAATGACTGAGGCCCAAACTATTTTGGTTTCAAAGAGGGATTGGGTCTTACACTCTATTAGAGGCCCATGAGTGTTTGAAAATGATTGATGAGGGTTGAATTAATCAAAACCCTAATTTCATCATTTTTAAAAGTGAATTCTTAAAGAAAATCAATAAAAAATGATAAAACACCAAATAAGCTTGAATAAACAACTTGTAATTTTTGGTCAAGGTTTGAAAAATGAGGTTTTAATCACAAGATGAATTTAAACACATTTGGTTTTGATTTTCAAGATGAATATTCACTTTTAAAGTGTTTAAAAACAATTAAAAATGAATTTATTCATAAAAATACCAACTATATTAAATAAATAATATAAATTTGAATTTTTTGTGGAATAAAATATTTCAACATTTTTGTGATTTTTTTACAAAAAGAACCAATAAAAAATAATTAATATTGAGGGAGTTATTAATATCTCAAATCATTAAAAATAATAAGTAAAATAATAAAATATGAAAAAGTGGTAAAAAAAAAGGATCTGGGGCGGGGGGATTCGAACCCCAGACCTCTTGTGTGCAGTGCGCGCGTCCTAGCATTGGGGTGGTGATACATCTGTGTATCAAACCCCAGCCACAAATATACAAGACTTGCTTTGTTTTTGGCCTGGCCAAGGAAAGACAATGCAAGATTTTGGCCAAAAACGTGAAGCTTGTAACTTTCTCATTTCTCCATGGATTGGAACAAAATTTAGGTTTATCCTGCCTAGAATTTCACAAGGAATCCAATGGTGGTGGTGTTTTTTTCAGATGAGGTCCCCATTTTAAAACCCGATAGTGGTTTTGAAATAGGCCTCCATTTTCATTTTTTGTGCTACCTTATGGTACAGGCATGAATCACATGATGAATTCGTCCAAACACAACATATATAACATGTATGAGATGTGTATTGTAACACCCCGATTTGTTTAATTCTATTTATTTATTTCATTTATTTGAATTTTGTGAAATGTGTGAATTTATTGTATTTTACTTGCTAATTGGTTAATTTCTCAGATAGATAAAATATTTGTATTAAATTATTATTTCTTTTCAACTTTTATTTCCCGAAATATATTTCATCGGTATGTTTATGTTTTATCGCATTTTGAGAGCGTTTGTGAGATATTTGAGCTGAGGGGTATTTTGGTCTTTTGCTTAGTTATATTTTTCATAAAATAGAAACTTTGAGAGAAAAAGAGAGAAAAGAGAAAGGAAAGAAAGAAAAGAAGAAGAAAGAAAGGGGGAAGAGGAAAAAAGAGGAAAATCGAGAATAGCTCCGTTTCAAGCGCGATTAATCGGGTAAGGGTGAGAAGCTTCAATTATATCTTGCTTGTGTATGTATATGTGTTGTTTATGTATGTGTTTTGGTTGTTTTTACAACTTTTTCTCTAATTGATAAATTGATGAATAATTGTTAGAAATCGATGTTTTCGCGGTTGAGACTCGATATAAACTGCGTAGGATACTTGTTGATTATGTTGGGACATGTTTGGGTTGATATATTGTGATTTGGAAGTGTTTAGATGAGATTTGGAGAGATTTAGGGGTGAAATTCGTAACAACAATGATGCAGGAAAAATTATGGGTTTTCGCTGCCCATACGCGTATGGGACAGGGCAATACGCGTATGGGGTAGGGCAATACGCGTATTGGTTAGGGCAATACACATATGGCAAGGAAGGAAAATAGGCAATATGCGTATGGGGCTGGGCAATACGCGTATGGCTCAGGGCAATACGCGTATGGCCAGCAGGGGTGCAGAATGTTGTCTTTTCGCGATTACTTTTCTTGTTAAGTCCGTAACTTTTGATCCGTTTATCCGTTTTGAACATTCTTTATATCGTTGGAAAGCTAATGAAATGTTCTTTCTTATTAAAATGGTTATGGGATTGTTGTCCAATTAAATTATGTCGGGAATTTGGAAAAGTGTCGTTTTGTCGACTTTTGTCGTTGTAATTGTGTGTAATTGATGTGTATCATGCAAGGTGCTTTTGATATGGATATTGTATGACTTGTGTGATGTATATGATGTGAATGCATGTGATGACATGTTGTGATGATGGTTTGTGGCCTAAGGGCAAGTAAATGCAATGTGTTGTGTTTGGTTGTAAATGCATGATTATGGTTGCATATGTGTGTGCATTTGAATGTCATGAGTCATTGTATGCCAAGCATCATGATATGCATCTTGTGATCCTGTGCCTATGTGGGGTGTGAGCGATCGGGTCGTGTGCCCGTGTGGGGTGTGAGCGATCCATAAACGTCGTGTGCCCATGTGGGGTGTGAGCGACGGATTGGTTCCAGAGGGAATCTGCTATAACGTCGTGTGCCCATGTGGGGTGTGAGCGACGGATTGGTTCCAGAGGGAATCTGCTATAACGTCGTGTGCCCATGTGGGGTGTGAGCGATGATTATAGACGATCGTGTGCCCATGTGAGGTGTGAGCGATTGGGTCGTGTGCCCGTGTGGGGTGTGAGCGATCCATAAACGTCGTGTGCCCATGTGGGGTGTGAGCGACGGGGAACATCGTATGCCCGATGGGGAGTTACAGTGATGTAACGAGCGATGGTTCCAGCAGAGTTCCTGAGTGAACTAGTGATGAGAAATATTGGAAGTCGGTACCGCATGGCATTTGCATAAAGTCGTTGTGTCGGTCTCTGTGCATTTGCATAAATCATGGATGCATTATGTGTGGAAAATCACGATTTGATTGATTATGTGTGAGAATTGTGAATGGATGCATTATGTGTGGAAAATCATGATTTGATTGATTATGTGTGGAAATTGTGCATTGATTTGTTATGTGTTGAGATTGTGATAGCATTGGTAAATTGATGTGCATATGTGATAAATACCTTGGTTGTGGATAATATGTTTTATGCGTAGACATATGCTATGTGATGTGTGATGTGTTTCTAAATGTTATGACTTGGTATGCCTTATGTGCAAATATGTGAGTATATTGGATAATTGATATATGCTATATTGTTGGATTAATAGATATATGTTACGTATATGTGGTATGTTATACGTATTAGTATGTGGGGTTTTTGGTGAGAATAACTATTGTAGCGAGCGATTTTGGACGCGGTTCTTAAGCGCTGGTCGCTCTCTGCGGTTTGAGCTTAAAACTACAGGTCGATTCATTTTTTATCCTATTGTGAGCTGAATAAGGAAGGGAAATAGATGTCTCCAATTAACCCTGCTTGCATACTGAGTTTAAACAGCGGTCTATTAGGTTACGGATGCTATCAATGTGGGGGGCCTTTGTACTGGTTATTTGTATTTTCGCCAATACGGTTTTCTTTCTTTTAATCTAGGCAAAGGGTTTCTGACGGGGAACAAGGATTAGGATGTTAGGACTGATGCTTTTGAATTACTGCTTTTGATTGACGGAGATATGGGATTTGGGTTTTTTGTTGATTGCGCTCGCTAAGATCTTTTCTTTCGATCTTATGCCTACGTATTCCCGTTTACCAAAATAGGGAAATCAGAGCGTTCGTAGTTCCTCCTATTCTATAGAGGAAATTGGTTTTTGGTGTCTTGTTCAAAGCCCAAGACGTGAAGCGAAAGGTAGTTTGTATCTTGTTCAAAGCCCAAGATGTGAAGCTGAAAAGGTCTATTTGTGTCTTGTTCAAAGCCCAAGACGTGAAGCTGAAAGACCTCAACTTTAGAGAGAATTTGTCATCTCTAAAGAGGGGAGAAGGGGAATTACTTTAACTGGGATACGCGGATCCGAGCAATGCCATAATTTCCGAAGAAAGGGTTTTAACCTGAAGGAGAAGACTTTAACTCAGTGTAGAGCAATGCCATCTTTCCTTAGGAATTTCTCATGCTAAAAGAGGGACAGTGGCGTGGATGTAGATGATACAGAGGCTTGCCGCTTACAGCAATTAGATGAAGGTGAAAGGAGTTGTTGATGTTTGTATACTGCGAACAAGGCACAGCTTTGATTCCAAAAGGTTAATTGGATTAACCAGTGGTTTTCTTATACGAAGCCTAAGAGGAGGCTAATTTCCGCTAGGAAAATCATTATACAAAGCCTAAGAGGAGGCTATTTTGTGTCCCGTACAAAGCCCATGAGAGAGGCTAAAAGGGTTGACTCAACAGGAGAATCTTTTATACTCAACAAGAGAGTTTTTTGTATCTCGTATGAAGCCCGAGATGGAGGCTGTTGCTTGTTTGGCTCAATAAGAACCTTTTTGTATCTCGTATAAAGCCCGAGATGGAGGCGAAAGGGGTGATTGACTCAACGAGAGAGTCTCTTATGTGTCTCGTACGAAGCCCGAGAGAGAGGCGAAAAGGTTGTTTGACTCCACTGGGGAGAATTTTGGTATCTCGTACGAAGCCCGAGATGGAGGCTATTGTAACTGTTTCAGTTGAGTGACAGATCCAATATACTGATTTTAAAAGAGAACATCAGTTCTTATATGAGTAACACTGTACACAGGGATTTGATTTAAGGATCAGGGATATTTCCTTCTCTTTGAGGAAACGGGAAATCCAAAGGGTGTCGAGACTGTCCGAGTCTGCGGGTTTCCTTCCTATTTAACGAAGGGTGCTTGAGAATGTCTTTGAGACTCAAGGAAGTCAGACCGTCCGTGTCTAGAGTTTTATCTTTTGTACTATGCTTTGAGAAACAGTAGTAGACTCTATGAAAGGACTGTTCTATGAGGATGACTATGTTCTGTTCCTATACCTCTAGGAGGTCGTAGGGACAATTTGTACGAAGCCCAAGAGGAGGCTGGAAACTTTTAAGAAGCCGACAGGTCCTTGTACGAAGCTCAAGAGGAGGCTATCATTCCCGGAGGAAGAGATCATTATACGAAGCCTAAGAGGAGGCTGTGAATACTTCTAAGAAGCCGTAGGGTCCTTGAATAATGCCCAAGAGGAGGCCGATGCTTTTAAGAAGCACATGGGTCTATCAACTCCCATCCATTAGGAGAGATAACTCTTTTAAAGATAAAACCACTGGTAAACGTGCGAGGTTTACTATCCAGCGACTTCTAGCTTTTAAAGAGGGTTCCTTAGTTAAGGTCCAAGATTATGACCGTAGTGGGTACCCAAACCCCGAGATATTCAAGGCAAGCTATCCACAAGGAATAGATCAAGTCAGGAAAGTTCGAGAATTGGGAAGAAACTCAAAGATGCCATTCACGGAGAATACATTCATCTTGGGGAGTAGAGCCTCTTGACGATTCCTAAGGAGGACAACCGAAGAGAAGACTGTATCTGGTGCTCCTATTGGGGATCTAGGCGTCTATTTCTACGAATAAAAGAAACGGCGTCACCTAGTTCTAGACGTAGTTGCCGGGGAAACTCGAAATATCTATACTATTATTACACAGTAGATATGAGTTTATGAAAGGAGACTTACAGTGAGCAGCCCCACAATACAGTTTATAATATGAAAGCAGTAAATGAAAGCGATAACCACTTACTCGGTTGTAGTGCTTCCATGCTGTTTGGTTAGTTGTTCAACAAAGAAAGATTGGAAACAATAGTATATTCAAAATCAAAGGAGAAAGTGCTTTAAAAAAGAAAGATTTGGGGCTTACAGCTCAAGGAGAGGCCCAGGGTTTTATCAGTGAGCGCACTGTTTGACTTTGTACAGAGGGACTTATACAAGTGACTGGGGCCCAAAAAGGTTTTCTGTACAAAGGGATGGGTCTTACACTCTCTCAAGAGGCCCAAAAAGGTTTAAAGAAAAGAGTGGGGCTTATAACACGAGGGTAGGCCCAAATGATTTTTCGTTTAAAAATGGCGATCGCGCCGAGGTTTTCTTTTAACGCAGAGGGACTTATACAATAAGTGAGGCCCAAAATGTTTTGGTTAAAAGGGGGATTGGGTCTTACACTCTATTAGAGGCCCAAAGTGTTTTGAATGGGTCTTATAGCTCAAGGAGAGGCCCAAGGTTATTTCTTAAAAAGGCGACGATCGCGCCGTTTGTTTTTGACGGTATCGGGACTTATACAATATACTGTGGCCCAAAAAATGATTTGGTCAAAAAAGAATTGGGTCTTACACTCTATTAGAGGCCCAAAAAGTTTTAAGAAAAAAGAAATGGGTCTTACTACTCGAGGGTAGGCCCAGATGATTTTTATTTTTAAACGGGCGACGATCGCGCCGTTTACTTGTACAGAGGGACTTATACAATGAGTGAGGCCCAAAAAGTTTTTGTACAAGGGGGGGATGGGTCTTACACTCTCTCAAGAGGCCCAAAGTGTTTTGAAAATGATTTATGAGGGTTGAATTAATCCAAAACCCTAATTTGTTTTCAAAATGTATTTAAATGAATAAAAATTCAATTAAAATGATCAAAAATTATTTAACACATGGAAAACAAATTGTGATCTTGGATTAATGCTTCAAAAATTAAGTATTGACCTACAAAATAATTAGAAAGCATTAAAAGTTGCAAAATCAATGTAGAAAAAATATTTAAAATGCCAAAAACAATTAGAATATTAATTCTTTGCAAAAATATCAATTATATGAAATAAATAATATTTTTGGGATTTTTTGTGAAAATAAAATATTTTAAGATTTTTGTGAATTATTAAAAAAAGAATCAACTCAAAATCATTAAAACTCAGAGAGAAATTAGTTTTTGAATCAATTAAACAAAATCACAAAATTCAAATATTTGAATTTCTAAAAATGGCGCCAAGAACAACACCAAGAACACGCGCGTTTTTCAGTTTGCCCAGATTTGCGTTTTCTATCCAATCTCCATGAATACGTAATCATATCATGCAATCCACATATCATTATGCTCGTCTCAACCTCACGATCATGTCTATGTACTTTAATTTCATTTAAATTAAACATACAACAAGAAATCACGAAGAGACCTCAAGAACCCTAATTTCTGCATGAAGGCTAGGATTTTTGATACACGATTCAAACAATGCAATTAATTGAGGGAAAACATTCAATGCATGATTATGAACATATGGCCAAATTATTGTGCGAGGAAATATGCATAGATTGAGAGATGACCAAGTATGTGCTTACCTCCAAGTCGTGACAGCAAGTTCAAAGTGATTTTTGATTTGGAGGTGTTACAGATGAGTTGTGATGATCTGAACAGCTTCCCTACACCCTATGGATTGTGTTTGGATGGTTGGACTTGATTGAAATTGGCTGGATCATTTTGTGATACCTCAGCTGCACTTTGGTTAAAACCTTGAGCAACCAGCTGGTGATTTTGTGAAATTGATGTTTCAGAAAATCTAAGTGTTTGGATCACTTCTATATGATGTATGTGAGGTGTGTGAGTGATTGGTTTGATTGTAATTGCTCTCAAACTCAAAACCCGATAGCTACCTTGCTAAGAAAGGCATTTTTGCCAAGAGAAAGAGATTTTGATGAAAGCATCTGTTAGATGGCTTTGGTGTACTTAAACTGACCACAATTGAGCTCTATTTATAGTAGAGCAAGTTTTTTTTGGGATCCACAGTGAATGGCAACTGCAGCAGGTGTTTCCTCAATGTTGGCCAATGGAAATGCAAGTCTCCTCTAGCCATTGACTAGAGGTTAGGGCACAAAGCTATGGTCCCCTTTGTCTTGGATAAGTCTTGACTGATTTCAGATGAGAATGGCTCAGTCCATGCCACCTTGATGGTTCCATTGAATGCCTCATTCCAAATTTGAAGTCTTGTCCCTATTTTGGCCATTCTAGGTTCAACATGCTATTTCTTGTTCCATGGACTTTGGAGGCTTGGCTCAGTGATTGTCCCCTTTAGATTCAATCCTCTGAGGTGTCCAAGTGGATAGGAGCAATTGAATTTGGATGATTTTGGCAAATCGACCAAAGTTGCAAATTCTGCCTTGCCTTGACAGATTTCAGCAATGTAACTTGCCAATGTCATATCTCATGGTGTAAGTTGAATTTGGTAATGTTCTTGACCATTTTGGAAAGCTCTTACATGATACAACAACTGTTTGAACAAGTTTGGTTTTGATCTCTTTTGATTCCAAGTGAAAAATCCCCCTACATTTGGCAAAAAGTGAAGACAGATTTGGACTTAGTGAAAATTTCACTAAGTGTTGGAAAAAGTGACATTTTCACTTTTCAGCCACTTTGATCACTCCATAACTCAAAATCCTTAATGAATTGGAATGACTTGTAGTTGAAGTTTTTGTAGGTGATAATGAGGGCTACAAATCCATCTTTGGATGAGAAAAAATGGCCTTGTGGTTTAGGAGTTATGGTCCTCCAAAGTTGGTACCTTTGCCACTTTATTTTTAACTTAGAAAAATTTCTAAGTTTGATGGTTACCCCTTTTACAAGTTATCTCACTTTTCTTGATTTTTCTTAATGAATGATGATTCAAATCATACATTAACATCATTTTAGGGTTAAAAATCCATTTTGGTGAAAAATCTCAAAAAGTCAAAGTTGACTTTTGTGCACAGTTGACTTTTTATCAGATGAATTCCAAACTGTGCAATTCTTCATGAAATCATGTCCTTGACCTAAATCAAACTTGATGGGCATGTTCCATGGGTGTCATAGGGTATATTCAATCATGTATTAGGGCTTGGGAGCATGTCCTGGTCAAAAGTCAAAGTTACAGTTGACTTTTCCCCTAAAACCCTAATTGGGGTGCAGATGAAATTGAGACTTGTTGCTCAAACTTCTTGGATCAATACATTGTTCCAAATGGATCAATATGGTATATTAGAGACCCTCAAATCATCTCTTGAGGTCTTGGCTCATGGTTTGTCCCAAAAGTCAACTTAGGGGTGAATTAGGTCAAGAAACCCTAATTCCTGATTTTTGATGAATGCATCCCCTGAGGCAAAATTGACTAGATGCATGGGTTCATGAGGTTCCATGAAGTATATTAGGTTATGTTTTGGATCATTGCCTTGTGCCCAGATGAAAATTTCCATCTGGAGGCCCTGGTCGACCAAAACCCTAATTTGGTGACACTGTCGATCTTGAGACTTGATCCACCTAGAAGGGAGCAGCCTTGTGCTTAATCCTTGAAGTGGGAGTCCTTTTTGATCCATTGTGGATGTTTGAGATTTTAGACATGTTGAAGATCATGTCATTTCTTGATTGATCCTTTGTCTAAGCACTCAGAGAGGGCTTGAAACCCTAATTTGATTGTATTGGATGCTCACCCATCCTTGGGGAGGCTAATGAAGCATAAAGGTACATCCATATTGTGATGATGATTTTCACAATGATGGGAAATCTAAGTGGTCAAAATTTGGGGTATTACAGATGCCCCTATTTAATCTTCTTGGACCCGAAGGTGTGAATGACGAAGGGATTCGGACATTCGGGGTGCAAGAGGATTAAATATCGGAATACCCGAAATTTTGATGGTGGTTATGAATGGTAGCTTACGCATTCATCTTCTTTAGCTAAGCAATGATGCTTGGAAAAGGTAAACTTCCCCTCGATCCTGGTTTCCTACCAAGGAACTCGTCTCAGTCTCTTTTGAAATAAACTTCCCCTCGATCCTGGTTTCCTACCAAGAACTGGTCTTAGCTTCTGGTTTAAACTTCCCCTCGATCCTGGTTTCCTACCAAGGAACTGGTCTAAGTTTCTGATTTAAACTTCCCCTCGATCCTGGTTTCCTACCAAGAACTGGTCTTAGTTTCTTTTGTCAATAAACTTTATTGACAAGGGACGCTATGTGTAGCGGTTTTCCTTCAAACTTCTCGCCGAATTTTCCTGGGGAGATGCCATTTGACGGAAAAAGTTTTGATGTCAGACTTGCTGGGGAACCCAACGTCTGAGTTGTAGAGTTGCACAAACTTCTCTGTTGGAGACGCCATTTGCCGACTCTATCTGGGGAAAGCGAGTCTCTTGAGAGGCTGCTTCTGCGTGGGATCTTACATCATACTTTTCTCGGGATCTTCCCGGAGAAATGCCATATGATGGGGTCCAATTTTGAGGTGCCGATGACCTTCTCATCAGTGGTTTTTCGGAGCACAACTGGTGTGCTGCCGAATCTCTGATCCCGAGGCTTTCTCTGTGGATTTTCCTTAATCCGGGAAAGCAAGGATATCATCTTCAATGGCGAAGAGTGATGTTTATTGAAAGTTTTCTCTGGCTTTTCAGAGGTTCAAGTTATCAAAGTGGTCAAGGACCAACTTCTTTCCAGAATTAAACTGGAAGCGAGGTTGTTCAGACACAGTATTTCCTGACGAGGCAAGAACTGACAACTCGATTGAGAGGACTTCTACCACTAGGGGACAAGACCGACTAGAGTGACAGTGATGCAATATGAAATGTGAATGCAAAATAAAATGCATGATGTATGTATGTATATGCTGACAAAACTGACGCGACATACAGACTAATGGATGAACACAATTGGATACTCGGCCATCGCAGGGCGAAGAAGTACCGTTGATAGCAATTCCACCTTGCTTAGGAAAGATAGTCCCATTGGGAGCTATGTTGATCGGGCTTAGGAGATGAGAACTCGGCCGAGGCGTGTCAGACGAAACAAGGTCTCTGACACAGTTGATCCCTTCATTCAGGCATACTGGCTTAAAAGGAGTACTTTGATTCTGCACTTTGAAGTTCGCTTACTTCGGGAGAAGCGATCGATGTTCTTCTGATGTTCAACAGTCAAAAGAAATGTCATCTCTAATTTAAAAGCAGAAAAAGTTTTACAAGTAAATTCATTTTTGTTTTATTTCAAGAATCGCCGATTAAGTTTAAACAACGTCGTTCTGTAAAGCTAAAACAAGTAAAGAATTACAAACACAAGCACAAGGGCTCAAATTTTATTGATAAGATGGAGATCAGCCAAACGCGTGATTCCAAAGAGTATATACAAAGTTAGAAAATGGTAATTTACAGGGAAAAGGGCTACGTTGAAACATAACGACCACTATCCTTCTACCAACTTTGAATTCGGGACATCCTGAGCTTCTGTAGAAGATGACCTTGACTGGAGTTTTCTGACAGATGATGTAACTACTGCTGTTGAGGGACTTACCTCTGTTGAACATAGTTACTTGCCATTATCCTTAACTTTTGCCTGGATTGTACTATGAGATTTCCAATCCATCGGGATATTTTTTTTCATGTCTCTAACTTTTGCCTGGACCGCCCTTTCGGGTTTTCAATCCACCGAGACGTTTTTTTTTTAGTTTTAGGCGAAGTATTTCTTGACTACATCAACATTCATGGGGTAGGCAAATTCCTCTCCGTCCATGGTTGCAAGTCTCAAGGCTCTGCCTGAGAAAGCTTTTGTGACCACATAAGGGCCATCATAATTTGAGGTCCATTTGCCCCGAGAATCAGTGAGAAATGATTATATCTTCTTGAGCACGAGGTCTCCTTTTCTGAAGACACGAGGTCGGACCTTTTTGTCGAACGCCCTCTTCATTCTCTGTTGATACAACTGACCGTGGCATAGTGCCGTGACCCGTTTTTCCTCGATCAGATTCAATTCGTCGTGTCGACTTTGACACCATTCAGCTTCGGTGAGCTTAGCTTCCATCAATACCCGGATTGATGGGATCTCTACTTCTATGGGGAGAACTGCCTCCATGCCATATACTAGAGAGAAAGGGGTTGCCCCTGTTGAAGTACGGACAGATGTGCGATAACCATGAAGAGCAAAGGGTAGCATTTCGTGCCAATCTTTATAGGTTACAACCATCTTTTGAACAATCTTTTTGATGTTCTTGTTAGCCGCTTCTACCGCTCCGTTCATCTTGGGTCGGTAAGGAGATGAGTTATGGTGTTCGATCTTGAACTCTACGCACAACTCTTTCATCATCTTATTGTTCAAGTTAGATCCATTATCAGTAATGATCTCGCTTGGAACACCATAACGGCAGATGATATTGTTTTTGATAAATCGGACCACCACTTGTCGGGTTACATTGGCGAATGACGCTGCTTCGACCCACTTGGTGAAATAGTCAATGGCTACCAGGATGAACCGATGTCCGTTTGAAGCCTTGGGCTCAATCATACCAATCATATCGATTCCCCATATGGAAAATGGCCATGGGGAAGAAAGAACTTTGAGATTTGATGGCGGTACATGAATTTTGTCGGAGTATATCTGACACTTGTGACACCTCCTCATGTACTTGTAGCAGTCGGATTCCATGGTCAACCAATAGTACCCGGCCCTGAGAATTTTTCTCGCCATTGTGTGTCCGTTGGCATGAGTGCCAAAGGATCCTTCATGAATTTCTTTCATGAGAACGTCTGCTTCTGATCTGTCGACGCATCGGAGCAAGACCATGTCAAAATTTCTCTTATAAAGAGTGTCACCGCTCAGGAAGAAGTTTCCAGCCAATCTTTTGAGGGTCTTTCTATCTTTTCTGAGTGCCCCAGATAGGTACTCTTGTTTCTGAAGGAAGCATTTGATATCGTGATACCAAGGTCTGTCGTCTATGACTGCTTCAATCGTGAAGATGTAAGCGGGCCGTTCAAGGCGCATTATGTCGATCTTAGGTATGTCATTCCATCGACCTACACTAATCATGGAAGAGAGAGTGGCTAATGCGTCAGCCATGTGATTCTCATCACGAGGGATGTGATGAAAGTCGACTCTGTTGAAGAAAGGTAACAACCTCCTTGCATAGTCTTTGTAAGGAATCAATCCTGATTGGTATGTGTTCCAATCTCCTTTTATCTGATTGATAACCAGGGCTGAATCGTCGTATACGTCCAAGTTTTTGATCCTTAAATCAATCGCTTCTTCGAGACCCATAATACATGCTTCGTATTTGGCCTCGTTGTTCGTACATTTGAACGTAAGTCTGGCAGTGAAAGGAATATGGGATCCCTGAGGGGTAACAATGATTGCCCCAATTCTGTTTCCATAATGATTGACTGCTCCGTCAAAGATAAGTCCCCACTGGGAACCTGGTTCTGGCCCTTCACTGGGTAGCGGTTCATCGCAATCTTTCATCTTTAGATACATGACATCTTCGTCTGGGAAGTCAAACCCGATTGATTCTTGATTGTCAATCGGTTGATGAGCCAAATGATCGGCTAAAATACTTCCCTTAACGGCTTTTTGAGCGTGGTACTCTATGTCATATTCTGATAGTAACATCTGCCAACGGGCAATCCTTCCCGTGAGAGCAGGTTTTTCGAAAACATACTTAATTGGATCCATTTCGGAGACCAACCAAGTAGTATGACGAATCATGTACTGGCGAAGACGTTTGGCTGCCCAAGCCAAAAGCGCAACAAGTTTTCTCAAGCATTGTGTACCGAGTTTCGCAGTCGGTGAATTTCTTGCTTAGATTGTAAATGGCAGACTCTTTCCGTTTAGTTTCGTCTTGTTGGCCAAGTACACATCCCATTGTGTCCTCTAGGACTGTGAGGTAAATGACCAGTGGTCTTCCTTCCACTAGAGGTGATAGAATCGGAGGATTCAACAGATATTCCTTGATACTGTCGAAGGCGGTTTGGCAATCTTCTGACCAAACACAATCCTGGTTCTTTTTCAGTAATTTGAAAATCGGCGCACACGTCGCGGTCATAAGGAATATGAATCTGGAGATGTAGTTCAAACGTCCCAGGAATCCTCTGACTTGTTTTTCAGTTTTCGGAGAAGGCATTTCTTGAATGGCCTTGACCTTGTCAGGATCAACTTCAATTCCTTTCTGGCTGACGATGAACCCTAGTAGTTTCCCCGAACGGACACCGAAGGTGCACTTGTTGGGATTCAAGCGGAGCTTGAATTTTCTTAGACGTTCGAACAATTTTGACAGATGTTCAACGTGCTCATCCTCTGTTCTTGATTTTGCAATCAAATCATCGACATATACCTCAATTTCTTTGTGTATCATGTCATGAAAAAGAGTAGTCATGGCCCTTTGATAGGTTGCCTCGACATTCTTCAAACCGAACGGCATTACCTTGTAACAAAAGGTACCCCATGGGGTAATGAACGAAGTTTTCTCCATGTCTTTTGGCGCCATTTTGATCTGGTTATAGCCCGAGAATCCATCCATGAAGGAAAATACTTTGAACTTTGTTGTGCTGTCAACCAGCATGTCGATGTGTGGTAAAGGAAAGTCGTCCTTTGGACTTGCCTTGTTCAGATCTCTGTAATCGACACACATTCTAACCCTTCAGTCCTTTTTGGGAACGGGTACGATGTTGGCTAACCATTGAGGATATTCAGGTGTAGCGAGGAAACCCGCGTCGATCTGTTTTTGCACCTCCTCTTTGATTTTGATGGCCATGTCCGGGTGAGTCCATCTCAACCTTTGCTTTACTGGCGGACATTCCGATCTTAATGGTAAATGATGCTCCACGATGCTGGTATCCAACCCTGGCATATCCTGATAGGACCAAGCGAATACATCGGGAAATTCTTTGAGAAGCTTTATCAAACCCTCTCTAGCAGTTGGACTGAGCAATGCTCCGATCCTGATTTCTTTTCTCTCTTGCTCTGAACCCAAGTTTACCGTTTCCAACGGCTCTTTGTGAGGTTCGATGGACCTTTCCTCTTGTCTGAGTAGTCGAGAGATCTCTTCTGGAATTTCGTTGTCATTTTCTTCTTCAGCCTCGAATACCGGGAACTCAAAGTTGGAAGAAGGCATCGGATCGTATGTTTCAACGGGGTTTAAAAGAAGCAATCTGCATGACGTGATGATTCGTGTTTAGAAAAGATAGAGAGAAAATGCAAGTGTGTGCAGTGTATTGATTTTACTGCTTGTTTTTATCATTGAATGTTTTTTAGGATTACCATTATCTGAAAAAGCAAAAAGAGAAAACAGCAATTAATGCGGAAATTACAGAACGGCATTATTTTATTAATGAACAAGTCGAATCTTGAAACTACAGCCCTATAAAACAAAACTCTATCGCTTTGGGCAAAGCGAAGAGGGAAATTTACAGAAAACGAGCCCTATCAAAATATCCGTTTCACCTGGGCAGGGTGAAAGGTTAAAATATGGAAATTACTTTGACTGATGAACGACCTTCGAAACCTCGACGGCAACCCATTGGCGGCGAGCTCCTCGGTGAATCACAAAGTCTGGCACCTTCCTTGATTTGTCTTCAGAAATGACGCTGATTTCTGGTGGAGCAGGATCATTGGAATCTGTCTCCCAAGCAGAATTGTCGTAGGAGGATTCCTCTGTTGCATTTTGCATAGTATTGGTGCTCTCAGCTGTATCTCCCCATCCAGTTGGCTGGATATCTTCGAGCTTGATACGAGAGCTTTCGGGAGAAGTGTACTTGACCATAAAGTCGTATTTTCCACTTGGTTGTCCCAGAGTGTCCCAAACTTCTTTGGAACTGGAGAAGTCATCCTTCTCAATGACGTTGACCTCGGGAAAAGCATAATTGATGAATTCTAGTCCTGCAAACGTTGCGAATTCATCGTCATGTTGAGTAATTTCCGAATGACCTGAGTGTTGATCCCATGACATGGTGGGGACATAGGTATTCTGTTCAATGACGCTCAGCTGAGTTTCATTGTTCGGCTGACTTTCTTGCCCCAAGTTTCCTGGGTAAGGCTGCCACATTGGCAGGCCATCCATCGGGCCATAGTAATTGTGATCAAAGTTGTCTTTCATCAGAGTGTCTTCCTCTAATGAATTTGGTGGAGCACGGCATCCTTTCGGATCACAATCTCCGTAGATCATTTCGACATCTGATCTTGGTATAAATCTCGGACTTTCTGTAGGAAAGCAAAAAGGCATAGGCACCTCTTCTTGAGACATATAGCCGTCCTTGTTAAGGTAGGACTTCCATTCTTCACCTGTGTCAGAGGGATCTTCCTCATTGATAGCATGCACTGCTTGAGACACTGGGTGGAGAAAACCTCCACTGTGGAAGAAGTTTTGAAGGGGATGAAGACTTTCATCGTTGGCGGCTGTCTGGGTGCAGGTCGCAGAAAAACCAAGACCCTTCTTTGTTTTATTGTCAATGGGAATGACAAGCCGTCCCCATCCTGTCGTATCGGTACTCTCGACCGCTTTGATAGCATCTTTGTATGAAGAAATTGAAGTTCCTTCTTTGAACTGATTGTCCTTGCTTACCGACAGTGCTTGGAACTGAGTCCCAATAACCTCCTCGGGTTCCACACAAGTAGATGATGATAAGTTGCTCACAAGCAAGGCTTGTTCCCCACAAACCGTGACAAGTTAGTCGTTCTTGACGAACTTTAGCTTTTGGTGGAGGGTTGAAGTAACCGCTCCAGCCTGATGTATCCAAGGTCTTCCTAATAAACAACTGTATGTTGCCCGGATGTCCATGACCTGGAAAGTGATTTGGAAAGTGTGAGGACCAATAGTTATGGGAAGATCAACTTCGCCGATAACTATTTTTCTGGATCCGTCGAATGCTTTGACGACGACCTCGCTGATTCTCATCGGAGGGCCCTTGAATGATAATTGCATCAAAGTGGACTTCGGCATAACATTCAGGGCTGACCCTGTGTCTACCAGTACGTTGGCAAAAGCATCGCCCTGGCAGTTAATTGTAATGTTGAGCGCCATGTTATGACAGCGACCCTCTTCAGGTAATTCTTCATCACTAAATCCCAAATTATTGCAGGAAGTGATGTTAGAGACAATGCTATCGAATTGTCTGATTGTTACATCCTGTTCCACAAAGGCTTGCTCCAAGACTTTCTGTAGAGCCTCTCTGTGTGCTTCTGAACTGAGTAACAGTGATAATACTGAGATCTTTGAAGGAGTTTGTAATAGTTGATCGACAATGTTGTATTTACTCCTTTGGATGAGCTTTAGCATCTCATCTTTGTCTTTTGAAAAGTCGGGATTACTAGATTGACCGACTGGTGGATCAGGAATTTCTGCCTGAAGTTCCTTTTCTTTGTTGGATTCTCCAACCCCTCGGTTGAAGATTCGACCGCTCCGTGTTACACGACTGACGTCTGCAATGTTCACGACGGAGGGTAATGGAATTTCCTTTCCATTCTCGATTATTGTTGCACCGTATTTGTAAGGGATTGCCTTAGCTGATTCATACGGTAGTGGCCCCGGTAGATAGATGACTATGGGAACCTTCTGATTTTTCTGACCATCATAAGTAACCTTGATCTGTTCCTGGTTGGGAACTCTAGATTCGTCAAGTAGAGGGATGATGGCAAAAACATCCCTGATCTGGTGATGACCAGAGATGGTGACAACATCCTCAACTTGCTCGGCAAGGTAGTTCGGCGACCAAATGATGGGTCCTGAACCTGGATATGGGCGAATCTCTCCATGATCGACCTGACCCTGAAGAGCTGCTCTCACAAGGTAACACCCTCGGTTACTTTCCGAACAGACGCCACAACTGTCATAGTTGTGTGGAGGCACCTGGCCACGCCCACTTTGAATACAATGTAACCTCACTAGGTTACCTTCCATTGATCGGACATCCTGACTTTGACGACGAGTAGGATTCCTGTTATTGATACTAATCTGCTGAGTATCTTCGTCCATATAGATTGGCATCCACCAATGATTTAACAAGTGCTGAAGTGCCTCCTGGACAAGGGTACAACCTCGATCGTTTTCGCAACCTGCTTTACAGTTTTGATAGTCATGTGATATTAAGAATCCGAGTCGGACCTGCTCAGCATGTAACTCTACCAGGTTGGTATTCATCGCGTGAATGTCAAAGATCTGAAACATGTTGATTTGATAGGAGTTCCTATCATGGTAGTCTTGGATCCATCCAAGATCCATCTGACGCTGGAGGGCCTCTTGTATGAAAGAGCATCCCTGTTTGTTTACCGAGCAAATCAGACAGGAACTGTAATCGTGTCGCGGCAGATTATGATGCTAGCTTTGCCTTGAGTGCATCACCACCAATTTGACATTTGTTGCACGGATATCGTGGTTCTGAATGATGTTGGAATTCGTGTAAATCATGTTAACTCCACGAACTCGGTGCTCTTGGATCCATCCAAGATCCATTTGTTCCTGTAGAGCTGCTTGCACCACAAAACATCCTTGGTTATCTTTAGAGCAGATATCACATTGGTGATAGCTATGAGGTGGAACATGGCCATATCCACTCTGTCTACAATGCATCTTGACCAGATTGGTCTTTAACAAGAGTACATCATGAATTTGATAGACATTGCTAGTCTCTTTCTCAATTAGATTGACTGCAGCTTTCTCATGTTGAGGCAGCGGGTTCGTAAGAACATTGGGATTCGTATCTTTGAAAGATAAGAGCCTGCCCCTAACAAGCTTTTGCACGTCGGATTTGAAATTGAGACAAGTCTCAATGATATGCCCTGAACCTCCTTGATGATAAGGGCATGTCTGATCCTCTTTAAACTAAAAAGGCGGATTTTCCGGAACTGAAAAGGGAGACTTAGTCTGAATGTGCCCCTTAGCCAGCAGTAACGGAAACAGCTCTGCGTACGTTACGGGTATAGGATCAAATCCTGGTGGCCGTGTTGTACGGTTGTTGTTATATGGAGGACGAGCCTGCTGAAGAGGCTGTTGTGTCCTTTGTTGGTCAGGTTGGCTCTGCGCAACCTGAGGTTGATACATAGGAACAGGCGCGGGGCCGATAGCAGGAATAACAGCTGCTACTGGTTGATAACGTCGCCTTTGCTTTCCGGGAGAGATATTCCCAATATCTTGCTCTTTTTTCTTAGGGAGAGCACTACCGTATTTTTTAGTACCACTCGTCGATCCAGTGTCTTTTACCAAACGTCCTTCTCGGACGGCTTCCTCAAGACGTACACCCATGCCGAGCATTTCGGTGAAATCACTGGGCGCACTGGCAACCATTCAGTCGTAGTAAAATGAGCTCAAGGTCCTTAAGAAGATCTTTGTCATCTCTTTTTCCTCAAGAGGTGGACAAATTTGAGCGGCAATTTCACGCCACCTTTGAGCATACTCCTTAAAGGTTTCCTTGTCCTTTTGCGACATTGATCTGAGTTGATCTCTGTCGGGTGCCATGTCCAAATTGTACTTGTATTATTGGACGAAGGCAGTACCAAGATCTCTGAAAGTGCTGATCGTAGTACGGTTTAAACCCATGTACCATTTGAGTGCGGCACCGGTTAAACTATCCTGGAAGTAGTGAATCAGCAGGTCCTGATTCTCCGTCTGAGCTGACATCCGCCGAGCGTACATCACCAGATGGCTTTGAGGGCAAGAGTTACCCTTGTATTTTTCAAAGTCGGGCACTTGGAATTTGTGCGGGACTTTCACATTTGGGACCAAGCAGAGGTCTGCGGCGTCCTTTCCAAATAGATCCTGACCGCGAATGGCTTGCAGCTCTTTCTGCATTTCCAAGAACTGCTCCTGGAATTCATCCATTCTGTCAAACATAGTTTCCTTCTTACCAGAAGGTGTCTGTGGAATCTGTCCTTCCGGGACAGTGTGCACCACAGGGGGTGGTACCGTGACTACGGTAGTAAGTCTTGGCGCCTCCCGAAGTTTGTAACCTTCAGGAGTCTTGAGTATGCCCCTGGCATCTTCGCTTTCCCGAAGTTTGTAACCTTCAGGCCCAGCGGCTTCTGTTGCGATTCCCTGATCTTCAGTGATCGGCGGAACATATCCTTCTGGGATATAGTTAACAGGCATGCCCCAAGGACGATCTTTCGGCATCTGATACCTAGGATCATACTTTTCTATGATGAGCGTTGAGGTGATCTCTGAGATCACAGTTCTTTGTAGCTGAGCTTCTGCCATGGCTTGCATGTCGTTACGAAGCTTTCTCATATCCTCTCTCAGAGCGTCGATCTCTTCTTTCAACTCTCTGTTTTCTTCCTCAAGATCATCCATCCTTTTCTGACGAATGGCCCGAGTATTATATGAATGAGACAGTTTGACTCTAGAATCGAGACACAAACGTGAGACTCGTAGGTAAGGAGAATACGCGATGTGAGAATGATGAATGCAATGATTATATTAATTGTTGTTTTTTTTTGTTTAATCAAAATAAAATTCGACAATTAGATTGAAAATATCAAACAGTGGGGAAACCCCTTTTTATCGAATTCCAAAGGATTACAGAAATGGAAATACAGTAGATTACAAAGTGCAGAAATAGAAACCTAAACTAATGGGTCCCGAGTCCTCTTCTTTGACCGGGGCGCTTGGGCCGCTGTCGGGTTGTCATTCCTTTGCCAGGTGAAAGGAGCGAGCAAATTCCTTTGGTCATCTTGATTCTCTACAGCATGCTGCTCCAAAATTTCAATCAGAGCATCTTTCTCTTTCAGTAATTGTTGTATTTGGATACACTCCATGTCGAGGGTGCGGTACTTGTTCTTCCAAGATCTTCTTTCCTTTTGAACTTTGTTGAGAGTAACCCGAAGCTTTTCAGTTTCCGTCATGAAGTACATGATAGTTGCCCTTGGTGGAAGAATTCCGTAACGAGGATAAGGCATCTTTAGCTTAAGAGCTCTAGTTTGTACCCAATGGAGACAAGGCTCCACCGAGACACAGTCCGGTTTTCCCAGAGACTCTCGTCCTTTCTTATGAAACTGTTTCCAAGCATGCACTATTTCCATCTTTAGTGCTCTGTCACTTTCTCCTTCCTTGAAGAAAAGACCTTCCAGATGAACACCCAGTGGGATGTGTCTCATCGGGTATCCAAATTGACGAAGAACTAACATCGGATGATAGTTGATTCCTCCTTTAGTTCCTATGAGGGGTACGCTGGGGAAGTTTCCACAACGGTCAATAATTCTGATTCCCTCATAAATCCTATTACACCAATCTATATCAGAGTTGGTGAGAGACATGATCTTCTGCGACCAACGTAAGACACTCTTGCAATCCCAAAAAGCAGCAGACTTGGGCAAGTGAGAGATAAACCATTTGTAGAGCAAAGGTACACAGCATGTGATCTCTCCTCCGTTGTACAAATTTCCTAAGTGTACAGAATGATACGCATCTGTGAGCAAAGTCGGCACAGGGTTCCCAATGAGAAAAACCTTAATAGCGTTGATATCGACGAAGTTATTGATGTTGGGAAACAAAAATAACCCGTAGGTGAGCAAGACAAAGATGCTTTCAAAAGCAGTCCCGTTCCCTATACTAGCGAAGTACAGAGCTTTCTTTGTCAAGAACTGGGATGGCAAACCTTGGATGCCACCCTTAGTGGTCATGTGAGTCCTGACCTCAGACTCGTCCAAATGAATTGCTATTGCAATAGTCTGATTCTTTGGAATTTCTTTCAGTCCAGAAAATGGAGCTCGATCAGTGATATGTAAATCAGTCAGATGAGAATACTCCTCCAGCGTTGGTGATAGCTGGTAATCCGAGAATGTGAAACAGTGATAAACCGGATCGTAGAATTGAATGAGCACGTCCATGATCCCCTTAATCACATGGACTCTTAACAGTGGTAGCAAACCACCGTGGCTGGCTCTGAAAGCCTCTGGGTTAACGATCATCCTTGATAACCTTCTCAAATCCCCTAATTTTGGAACCTTGAAGGTATACTGGTGAGTTCTCCTTCTACCGAAATCCATTAGCGTAATCCCCTTCTCTGATATTTGCAATCACAGTCTTAGTTTAATTTGAAAAATAGAGAGACTAGAAGAGAAAGTTTTTTGAATGTTTTAATGTTTTATTAAATGAATGCATGAATGCAGCACACAAAAACATAGAAAAAACATGGGGTCAAAGGGTCGTTGTCATGAAGTCAAGGCTCTACCCATTCCCAAAGGTTTATACTAGGGTGATTTTTGTACCTGTACTCATTATCATCAGCTCCTCCCAGGAAAGCAAAACAACAAGCGGATCGCCAGCGAGTTGTAGAGCAATCTTAGAGTAAGTGCCATTCACCGAGAATAGATCACCAGCCTCAAATGAGGGTAGTATCGCGTAACAACTATTTCCGATAGTTTCCGCACTACGAAAGGGTTTGGCTCCCCAGCTTCTCAGACTTAACAACCGGCCCATTGGCTATAAGAGTGAATGGGTTGCGTTGGTCAGCCTCCACTGAGGTTGATGGTCGACCCCGTCGCCATCACTTATCTTAAGTGTATACTCATTCTCACCACATGCGGCATCACACGCATTCCCAGTAGCAGAAAAATAAACACGTATAGCAATTAAGAAAAGAAGTATATATATTTGTCCTAATCATCCTAGACTTATAAAACTATGATTCCTATGTTCCTGACAGAAATGAGTTCCCCGGCGGAAGCCCCAATCTGTGGTTCCCTGCCTAAGAGATGGACCAGCATAGGTCAATCTTTCTCTTCGGTAGAGTTCCCATTTTCCGTGGAAAACGGGGATGATTCCCTAAGGCAAAAAGATCTTGGCAAAGACTCCCCAGCAGAGTCGCCATTTTCAAGGAAAACAGAAACAAAAAGAAAGAAAGGCCCCACGGTGGGCGCCACTTTTCTGTAGCGAGCGATTTTGGACGCGGTTCTTAAGCGCTGGTCGCTCTCTGCGGTTTGAGCTTAAAACTACAGGTCGATTCATTTTTTATCCTATTGTGAGATGAATAAGAAGGGAAATAGATGTCTCCAATTAACCCTGCTTGCATACTGAGTTTAAACAGCGGTCTGTTAGGTTACGGATGCTATCAATGTGGGGGGCCTTTGTACTGGTTATTTGTATTTTCGCCAATACGGTTTTCTTTCTTTTAATCTAGGCAAAGGGTTTCTGACGGGGAACAAGGATTAGGATGTTAGGACTGATGCTTTTGAATTACTGCTTTTGATTGACGGAGATATGGGATTTGGGTTTTTTGTTGATTGTGCTCGCTAAGATGTTTTCTTTCGATCTTATGCCTACGTATTCCCGTTTACCGAAACGGGGAAATCAGAGCGTTCGTAGTTCCTCCTATTCTATGGGAGGAAATTGGTTTTTGGTGTCTTGTTCAAAGCCCAAGACGTGAAGCGAAAGGTAGTTTGTATCTTGTTCAAAGCCCAAGATGTGAAGCTGAAAAGGTCTATTTGTGTCTTGTTCAAAGCCCAAGACGTGAAGCTGAAAGACCTCAACTTTAGAGAGAATTTGTCATCTCTAAAGAGGGGAGAAGGGGAATTACTTTAACTGGGATACGCGGATCCGAGCAATGCCATAATTTCCGAAGAAAGGGTTTTAACCTGAAGGAGAAGACTTTAACTCAATGTAGAGCAATGCCATCTTTCCTTAGGAATTTCTCATGCTAAAAGAGGGACAGTGGCGTGGATGTAGATGATCCAGAGGCTTGCCGCTTATAGCAATTAGATGAAGGTGAAAGGGGTTGTTGATGTTTGTATACTGCGAACAAGGCACAGCTTTGATGCCAAAAGGTTAATTGGATTAACCAGTGGTTTTCTTATACGAAGCCTAAGAGGAGGCTAATTTCCGCTAGGAAAATCATTATACAAAGCCTAAGAGGAGGCTATTTTGTGTCCCGTACAAAGCCCGAGAGAGAGGCTAAAAGGGTTGACTCAACAGGAGAATCTTTTATACTCAACAAGAGAGTTTTTTATATCTCGTATGAAGCCCGAGATGGAGGTTGTTGCTTGTTTGGCTCAATAAGAACCTTTTTGTATCTCGTATAAAGCCCGAGATGGAGGCGAAAGGGGTGATTAACTCAACGAGAGAGTCTCTTATGTGTCTCGTACGAAGCCCGAGAGAGAGGCGAAAAGGTTGTTTGACTCCACTGGGGAGAATTTTGGTATCTCGTACGAAGCCCGAGATGGAGGCTATTGTAACTGTTTCAGTTGAGTGACAGATCCAATATACTGATTTTAAAAGAGAAAATCAGTTCTTATATGAGTAACACTGTACACAGGGATTTGATTTGAGGATCAGGGATATTTCCTTCTCTTTGAGGAAACGGGAAATCCAAAGGGTGTCGAGACTGTCCGAGTCTGCGGGTTTCCTTCCTATTTAACGAAGGGTGCTTGAGAATGTCTTTGAGACTCAAGGAAGTCAGACTGTCCGTGTCTAGAGTTTTATCTTTTGTACTATGCTTTGAGAAACAGTAGTAGACTCTATGAAAGGACTGTTCTATGAGGATGACTATGTTCTGTTCCTATACCTCTAGGAGCTCGTCGGGACAATTTGTACGAAGCCCAAGAGGAGGCTGGAAACTTTTAAGAAGCCGACGGATCCTTGTACGAAGCCCAAGAGGAGGCTATCATTCCCGGAGGAAGAGATCATTATACGAAGCCTAAGAGGAGGCTGTGAATACTTCTAAGAAGCCGTAGGGTCCTTGAATAATGCCCAAGAGGAGGCCGATGCTTTTAAGAAGCCCGTGGGTCTATCAACTCCCTTCCATTAGGAGAGATAACTCTTTTAAAGATAAAAACCACTGGTAAACGTGTGAGGTTTACTATCCAGCGACTTCTAACTTTTAAAGAGGGTTCCTTAGTTAAGGTCCAAGATTATGACCGTAGTGGATACCCAAATCCCGAGACATTCAAGGCAAGCTATCCACAAGGAATAGATCAAGTCAGGAAAGTTCGAGAATTGGGAAGAAACTCAAAGATGCCATTCACAGAGAATACATTCATCTTGGGGAGTAGAGCCTCTTGACGATTCCTAAGGAGGACAGCCGAAGAGAAGACTGTATCTGGTGCTCCTATTGGGGATCTAGGCGTCTATTTCTACGAATAAACGAAACGGCGTCACCTAGTTCTAGACGTAGTTGCTAGGGAAACTCGAAATATCTATACTATTATTACACAATAGATATGAGTTTATGAAAGGAGACTTACAGTGAGCAGCCCCACAATACAGTTTATAATATGAAAGCAGTAAATGAAAGCGATAACCACTTACTCGGTTGTAGTGCTTCCATGCTGTTTGGTTAGTTGTTCAACAAAGAAAGATTGAAAATAACAGTATATTCAAAATCAAAGGAGAAAGTGCTTTGAAAAGGAAAGATTTGGGGCTTACAGCTCAAGGAGAGGCCCAGGGTTTTATCAGTGAGCGCACTGTTTGACTTTGTACAGAGGGACTTATACAAGTGACTGGGGCCCAAAAAGGTTTTCTGTACATAGGGATGGGTCTTACACTCTCTCAAGAGGCCCAAAAAGGTTTAAAGAAAAGAGTGGGGCTTATAACACGAGGGTAGGCCCAAATGATTTTTCGTTTAAAAATGGCGATCGCGCCGAGGTTTTCTTTTAACGCAGAGGGACTTATACAATAAGTGAGGCCCAAAATGTTTTGGTTAAAAGGGGGATTGGGTCTTACACTCTATTAGAGGCCCAAAGTGTTTTGAATGGGTCTTATAGCTCAAGGAGAGACCCAAGGTTATTTCTTAAAAAGGCGACGATCGCGCCGTTTGTTTTTGACGGTATCGGGACTTATACAATATATTGTGGCCCAAAAAATGATTTGGTCAAAAAAGAATTGGGTCTTACACTCTATTAGAGGCCCAAAAAGTTTTAAGAAAAAAGAAATGGGTCTTACTACTCGAGGGTAGGCCCAGATGATTTTTATTTTTAAACGGGCGACGATCGCGCCGTTTACTTGTACAGAGGGACTTATACAATGAGTGAGGCCCAAAAAGTTTTTGTACAAGGGGGGGATGGGTCTTACACTCTCTCAAGAGGCCCAAAGTGTTTTGAAAATGATTTATGAGGGTTGAATTAATCCAAAACCCTAATTTGTTTTCAAAATGTATTTAAATGAATAAAAATTCAATTAAAATGATCAAAAATTGTTTAACACATGGAAAACAAATTGTGATCTTGGATTAATGCTTCAAAAATTAAGTATTGACCTACAAAATAATTAGAAAGCATTAAAAGTTGCAAAATCAATGTAGAAAAAATATTTAAAATGCCAAAAACAATTAGAATATTAATTCTTTGCAAAAATATCAATTATATGAAATAAATAATATTTTTGGGATTTTTTGTGAAAATAAAATATTTTAACATTTTTGTGAATTATTAAAAAAAGAATCAACTCAAAATCATTAAAACTCAGAGAGAAATTAGTTTTTGAATCAATTAAACAAAATCACAAAATTCAAATATTTGAATTTCTAAAAATGGCGCCAAGAACAACACCAAGAACACGCGCGTTTTTCAGTTTGCCCAGATTTGTGTTTTCTATCCAATCTCCATGAATACGTAATCATATCATGCAATCCACATATCATTATGCTCGTCTCAACCTCACGATCATGTCTATGTACTTTAATTTCATTTAAATTAAACATACAACAAGAAATCACGAAGAGACCTCAAGAACCCTAATTTCTGCATGAAGGCTAGGATTTTTGATACACGATTCAAACAATGCAATTAATTGAGGGAAAACATTCCATGCATGATTATGAACATATGGCCAAATTATTGTGCGAGGAAATATGCATAGATTGAGAGATGACCAAGTATGTGCTTACCTCCAAGTCGTGACAGCAAGTTCAAAGTGATTTTTGATTTGGAGGTGTTACAGATGAGTTGTGATGATCTGAATAGCTTCCCCACACCCTATGGATTGTGTTTGGATGGTTGGACTTGATTGAAATTGGCTGGATCATTTTGTGATACCTCAGCTGCACTTTGGTTAAAACCTTGAGCAACCAGCTGGTGATTTTGTGAAATTGATGCTTCAGAAGTAATCTAAGTGTTTGGATCACTTCTATATGATGTATGTGAGGTGTGTGAGTGATTGGTTTGATTGGAATTGCTCTCAAACTCAAAACCCGATAACTACCTTGCTAAGAAAGGCATTTTTGCCAAGAAAAAGAGATTTTGATGAAAGCATCTGTTAGATGGCTTTGGTGTACTTAAACTGACCACAATTGAGCTCTATTTATAGTAGAGCAAGTTTGTTTTGGGATCCACAGTGAATGGCAACTGCAGCAGGTGTTTCCTCAATGTTGGCCAATGGAAATGCAAGTCTCCTCTAGCCATTGACTAGAGGTTAGGGCACAGAGCTATGGTCCCCTTGGTCTTGGATAAGTCTTGACTGATTTCAGATGAGAATGGCTCAGTCCATGCCACCTTGATGGTTCCATTGAATGCCTCATTCCAAATTTGAAGTCTTGTCCCTATTTTGGCCATTCTAGGTTCAACATGCTATTTCTTGTTCCATGGACTTTGGAGGCTTGGCTCAGTGATTGTCCCCTTTAGATTCAATCCTCTGAGGTGTCCAAGTGGATAGGAGCAATTGAATTTGGCTGATTTTGGCAAATCGACCAAAGTTGCAAATTCTGCCTTGCCTTGACAGATTTCAGCAAGGTAACTTGCCAATGTCATATCTCATGGTGTAAGTTGAATTTGGTAATGTTCTTGACCATTTTGGAAAGCTCTTACATGATACAACAACTGTTTGAACAAGTTTGGTTTTGATCTCTTTTGATTCCAAGTGAAAAATCCCCCTACATTTGGCAAAAAGTGAAGACAGATTTGGACTTAGTGAAAATTTCACTAAGTGTTGGAAAAAGTGACATTTTCACTTTTCAGCCAATTTGATCACTCCATAACTCAAAATCCTTAATGAATTGGAATGACTTGTAGTTGAAGTTTTTGTAGGTGATAATGAGGGCTACAAATCCATATTTGGATGAGAAAAAATGGCCTTGTGGTTTAGGAGTTATGGTCCTCCAAAGTTGGTACCTTTGCCACTTTATTTTTAACTTAGAAAAATTTCTAAGTTTTATGGTTACCCCTTTTACAAGTTATCTCACTTTTCTTGATTTTTCTTGATGAATGATGATTCAAATCATACATTAACATCATTTTAGGGTTAAAAATCCATTTTGGTGAAAAATCTCAAAAAGTCAAAGTTGACTTTTTTGCACAGTTGACTTTTTATCAGAAGAATTCCAAACTGTGCAATTCTTCATGAAATCATGTCCTTGACCTAAATCAAACTTGATGGGCATGTTCCATGGGTGTAATAGGGTATATTCAATCATGTATTAGGGCTTGGGAGCATGTCCTGGTCAAAAGTCAAAGTTACAGTTGACTTTTCCCCTAAAACCCTAATTGGGGTGCAGATGAAATTGAGACTTGTTGCTCAAACTTCTTGGATCAATCCATTGTTCCAAATGGATCAATATGGTATATTAGAGACCCTCAAATCATCTCTTGAGGTCTTGGCTCATGGTTTGTCCCAAAAGTCAACTTAGGGGTGAATTAGGTCAAGAAACCCTAATTCCAGATTTTTGATGAATGCATCCCCTGAGGAAAAATTGACTTGATGCATGGGTTCATGAGGTTCCATGAAGTATATTAGGTTATGTTTTGGATCATTGCCTTGTGCCCAGATGAAAATTTCCATCTGGAGGCCCTGGTCGACCAAAACCCTAATTTGGTGACACTGTCGATCTTGAGACTTGATCCACCTAGAAGGGAGCAGCCTTGTGCTTAATCCTTGAAGTGGGAGTCCTTTTTGATCCATTGTGGATGTTTGAGAGTTTACACAAGTTGAAGATCATGTCATTTCTTGATTGATCCTTTGTCTAAGCACTCAGAGAGGGCTTGAAACCCTAATTTGATTGTATTGGATGCTCACCCATCCTTGGGGAGGCTAATGAAGCATAAAGGTACATCCATATTGTGATGATAATTTTCACAATGATGGGAAATCTAAGTGGTCAAAATTTGGGGTATTACAGCTATGCATGTGAATTGTTATGTATTTGCATATTATTATGCAATCTAGGTTTTGTTGTTATTTCTCACCCTTCTGCTATTTTGTAATGCTCTATGAGGCATTGCAGATTAGAGTTGCTGGAGGGCTTTTTGTGAAGATTAGTCCTCCATCCTTTGTCGTCTGTCTGCTCTGATACGTAGCACGGGAGTTGGGGAACGATTATATATATATGTATACATTTGTTGAATGTATTTTGTAGTACTTTTGTGTATATAGTTGCTGTTCTAAAATGATTTATTTTGTAAAACAAGTCGGTTATGGATCTTTCCGCTTTATTCCATAATTCACCTTTCCCTTTAGATGGAAAAAGTTTCCCCTTGGAGGGTAATCTATTTTATGCTATGTATCAAATTTATGAGCAGGGATTGTATTTTCTTTCGTTAAATGTGGCATCCTTGTTTCTGTCGAAAAAATAAATTTTTAGTTACTCTGATTTTATTTATGTATTATTTATTCGCGATGGGAATTGGGGTGTTACATTAGTGGTATCAGAGCAGGTCGGTCTGTCCGGCCAAGTTGTTGAGTCAGTTGGTGTGACAGTTGAATACTGTCGGCGTTGGTTGTCCCTTAGTACATGATATGTGTGTGGAGCACTGTCGGTACTTTCTGGTTTCCTAATCTTTTGTCTTTAGGTGTTAGAATGAGATAAGTGGGGGAGAAGCTGGTACTTCTCCAAGTTGCTTCAGGTGGAGCGTTGGCTCAGTGTGTTGTGAATTGCAAGATTGTAAGTGCTCTTTGGACAGTGTGGTTCCCGGTTCCGGAGAGAATGCGGAGGTAAGGTTTATGTCAACTAAGGATTTGTGCCTTAGGTAGTTTTATGCGCAGGATGTAAGGAATGCTATTATAGTTTGGTAAAGACGGTTTATGCCCTATCATGATTGTCGGCTGTCTATTGACAAATTGAGGAACTTATCACCCTTAATCTCTTGTTGATAGCAAACGGGAATTATGTTGGATGGAATAGACGTGTCTGTCCAGCTTTAATAGTGTGTGCAATGGATTGTTTGGATTTAAGAAAATGGTTACGGATTGTTTTGATGAGTTGATGAAGATTCTAATATCGAAAGATGAGACGGATTAGAGGTTTTAATATGTTGGTCAGGTTGGGAAGTCATTGAGAGAGAATGATTGGGTTTTATTTAAGGACTGCTTCTCAGAGCGTAGAGATTGAACTTAATTGGGCGAAGGTGAATAGTTGAGGTTTATATCTGCTAAGTAAGTAGGAAACTCTTAGTAGATGGGACTAAGATGTTTGTTTTGTCTGTGATGATAGTGTTCTAGGAAATTGGCAGGAAGTCACAATGATGGGCCGTCAGTTGTGCACGGTTTTCAGATGTGTTTTTGGATGGAACATTAAGGTGTTGTCTTAGAAGAGCTCCAGTTTTGTTAGTAACAAAAAGGAATGGATGATTGAATGGAATAACAAGTATAATGGTATTGAGACTATGGAAAGCAAAACTTAGAGTTCTGGTGTGGTTTGGAGTCTTTGGAATTTCAGAGTATTAATGGAAATTTTGAGAAGACCCTAGGTGTGGGTGTAATATTTGAGAGTTATTTTTGGTTGGTTGTTGCTACATGTTGGGATTTATGGAATTTGGACTGTTAAGAGAAGAATTGTGTATGGATTACTGACAGATGGATAAGGTAACGATTGAGAATAAGGGTTCACTTTTAGGAACAGATAACTGGTATTGGGTTGGTTGAGTTTGATTGAAATTATAATTGTTTGGAATGTTTGATAAGAGTGGTGAATTTTGTGAGTTGAAGCTTTAATCTATTTAATGTGACTGGTTAGGTTTGTTATCATCGGATTAGGGTGTTATTTACTCGGTTAAACTTGTATGTGAGTAACCAGTTATCCAGTGGAAAGTTTTGCAAAGGCTTTAAGAATTTATATCTTTTGGATTTTGGTTGGGAATTACAGCGTACAATGGTGTTATTTGGTGTTAGTAATGCGTCTGTAATGTTGTAGAGTGGAGGAATCGTATCTTCCATATTTATTTGGATAAGTTCGAAATGGCTTTGACTGAGGGTATTCGTATCTGTTATAAACTCAGGGGAAGAATAGGTAGAGTGTTTGAGAATGGAATTACAAGTACTGAAAAGAGACGAAGTTTTATGCTAAGTTATTCAAGTGAGAATTTGGATTGAAAAGGGTTATTTTTCTTGGATATGTTATTTCAGATGAGAGTATGGTTATGGATCCATCAGGAGTAGATATAGTTCTGTGATGAGAGGTTCCGAAGTTGGTTAAAGAGATTAGAGATTTTTGGGCTTAGTTGGTTGTTACTGCAGGCCAGGGAAGACTTTGCTAAGTTCGTACTTCTGGTATCTCAGTTGACTTGCAAAGGGTGAGTCGTTTGTTTTGGATGTTCGTTGTGAGTAAGTTATGGTGAGCTGAAGTAGAAGTTGTCTACGGCTTCAGTTTTGATTCTGGATGATCCTAATGAACCGTTGGTGAGGCATTGAGATGCGTCTTTGATGAGTTTAGGCCGTGTTAATGCAAGAGGGTAAAGTCGTGGCTTATGCTTTACGACAATTGAGGATTTATGAAAGGATCTATACTATTCTGGATTTGGAATTGGTTGCGGTCGTATTGTGTTGGAATATTTGGAGGTATTATCTTTATGGTTCTAGGCTCGAAGTGTTTGGTAATCACAAGAGTTTAGAGTGCTTGTTGGGTCTGAAGGAATAGAGTATGAGACAACGAGGAGGGTTGGAATTCGTGACGAATTATGAATTTAGCTTGGATTATCCTTCGGGAAAAGCTAAGGTTGTGCCTGAAAAGTTAAGTCGAAAGTTGTTATGCATGTCTGTTTTGCTGGTCATAGAATTAAAATTAATTGAGCAATTCCGAGACTTGGTCTGGTGTGTGAGACAACACAGGCGAGTGTGAGGTTGGGGATATTAACAGTGAACAGCGATTTTTGGTGAATATGAGAAAGAGTTAGACTTTGGACGTGAGATTGGTAGTTTTGATGGTTACGAGTAATCAGAGTGCGCAGCGGATGCGTGGTGTGGCACAATTTGTATTTGCGTGTGTGACTTGTAAGAATTCATAAGTTGAACATTGGGAATATGTAGGATTGGTAAAACTATTGGATGTTTCATTATGGAAGTGTTAGGCGAAAGGTTTAAATATTATTCATGGGATACTATGTAGATGGAGGTTTTGGTGATGTGTTCGATTGGGGAATCGTAGCATTGTTGTAATATTGTTGTGTGACAAGGACGTTGGTATCATGGTTATGTAGAGGTTGTTGAAACGATGTTGGGTTGTGGAACTTTATGTTCTTGTTGTGTTTCGGTTCAAGAATGAACCTGTGTGTGTTCGTAACTTGTGTATTCTTTGAGTTGTGAGTTGGTCGTCAAGTGCATTGTATGGGCATTACATCTTGTCGTTGTGATTGTTGTCGTTGTCGTGTCGTTGTTGTTGTTGCTGTTAGCAAGGTGGTTTGTCAGTTTGTGCTATTCTTGGTGTGCCTTTTGTTGGCATGTTAGTTTGTTGGTCGGATGCGAGAGTCGTATCCGGAGTTGTTCGTCTCAGTTATATTTTCGAGGTCGAAAATTTCTAAGTGGGGGAGAGTTGTAACACCCCGATTTGTTTAATTCTATTTATTTATTTCATTTATTTGAATTTTGTGAAATGTGTGAATTTATTGTATTTTACCTGCTAATTGGTTAATTTCTCAGATAGATAAAATATTTGTATTAAATTATTATATCTTTTCAACTTTTATTTCCCGAAATATATTTCATCGGTATGTTTATGTTTTATCACGTTTTGAGAGCGTCTGCGAGATATTTGAGCTGAGGGGTATTTTGGTCTTTTGCTTAGTTATATTTTTCATAAAATAGAAACTTTGAGAGAAAAAGAGAGAAAAGAGAAAGGAAAGAAAGAAAAGAAGAAGAAAGAAAGGGGGAAGAGGAAAAAAAAAGGAAAATCGAGAATAGCTCTGTTTCAAGTGCGATTAATCGGGTAAGGGTGAGAAGTTTCAATTATATCTTGCTTGTGTATGTATATGTGTTGTTTATGTATGTGTTTTGGTTGTTTTTAGAACTTTTTCTCTAATTGATAAATTGATGAATAATTGTTAGAAATCGATGTTTTTGCGGTTGAGACTCGATATAAACTGCGTAGGATACTTGTTGATTATATTGGGACATGTTTGGGTTGATATATTGTGATTTGGAAGTGTTTAGATGAGATTTGGAGAGATTTAGGGGTGAAATTCGTAACAACATTGATGCAGGAAAAATTCTGGGTTTTCGCTGCCCATACGCGTATGGGACAGGGCAATACGCGTATGGGGTAGGGCAATACGCGTATTGGTTAGGGCAATGCGCGTATGGCAAGGAAGGAAAATAGGCAATACGCATATGGGGCTGGGCAATACGCGTATGGCTCACGGCAATACGCGTATGGCCAGCAGGGGTGCAGAATGTTGTCTTTTCGCGATTACTTTTCTTGTTAAGTCCGTAACTTTTGATCCGTTTATCCGTTTTGAACGTTCTTTATATCGTTGGAAAGCTAATGAAATGTTCTTTCTTATTAAAATTGTTTTGGGATTGTTGGCCGATTAAATTATGTCGAGAATTTGGAAAAGTGTCGTTTTGTCGATTTTTGTCGTTATAATTGTGTGTAATTGATGTGTATCATGCAAGGTGCTTTTGATATGGATATTGTATGACTTGTGTGATGTATATGATATGAATGCATGTGATGACATGTTGTGATGATGGTTTGTGGCCTAAGGGCAAGTAAATGCAATGTGTTGTGTTTGGTTGTAAATGAATGATTATGGTTGCATATGTGTGTGCATTTGAATGTCATGAGTCATTGTATGCCAAGCATCATGATATGCATCTTGTGATTGTGTGCCTATGTAGGGTGTGAGCGATTGGGTCGTGTGCCCGTGTGGGGTGTGAGCGATCCATAAACGTCGTGTGCCCATGTGGGGTGTGAGCGACGGATTGGTTCCAGAGGGAATCCTCTATAACGTCGTGTGCCCATGTGGGGTGTGAGCGATGATTATAGACGATCGTGTGCCCATGTGGGGTGTGAGCGATTGGGTCGTGTGCCCGTGTGGGGTGTGAGCGATCCATAAACGTCGTGTGCCCATGTGGTGTGTGAGCGACGGGGAACATCGTATGCCCGACGGAGAGTTACAGTGATGTAACGAGCGATGGTTCCAGCTAAGTTCCTAAGTGAACTAGTGATGAGAAATATTGGAAGTCGGTACCGCATGGCATTTGCATAGAGTCGTTGTGTCGGTCTCTGTGCATTTGCATAAATCATGGATGCATTATGTGTGGAAAATCAAGATTTGATTGATTATGTGTGAGAATTGTGAATGGATGCATTATGTGTGGAAAATCATGATTTGATTGATTATGTGTGGAAATTGTGCATTGATTTGTTATGTGTTGAGATTGTGATAGCATTGGTAAATTGATGTGCTTATGTGATAAATGCCTTGGTTGTGGATAATATGTTTTATGCGTAGACATATGCTGTGATGTGTGATGTGTTTCTAAATGTTATGACTTGGTATGCCTTATGTGCAAATATGTGAGTATATTGGATAATTGATATATGCTATATTGTTGGATTAATAGATATATGTTACGTATATGTGGTATGTTATATGTATTAGAATGTGGGGTTTTTGGTGAGAATAGCTATGCATGTGAATTGTTATGTATTTCCATATTATTATGCAATCTAGGTTTAGTTGTTATTTCTCACCCTTCTGCTGTTTTATAATGCTCTATGAGGCATTGCAGATTAGAGTTGATGGAGGTCTTTTTGTGAAGATTAGTCCTCCATCCTTTGTCGTCTGTCTGCTTTGCTACGTAGCACGGGATTCGGGGAACGATTATATATATATATATATATATATGTATACATTTGTTAAATGTATTTTGTAGTACTTTTGTGTATATAGTTGCTGTTCTAAAATGATTTATTTTGTAAAACAAGTCGGTAATGGATCTTTCCGCTTTATTCCATAATTGACCTTTCCCTTTAGATGGAAAAAGTTTCCCCTTGGAGGGTATTCTATTTTATGCTATGTATCAAATTTATGAGCAGGGAATGTATTTTCTTTCGTTAAATGTGGCATCCTTGTTTCTGTCGGAAAAATAAATTTTTAGTTACTCTGATTTTATTTATGTATTATTTATTCGCGATGGGAATTGGGGTGTTACATTAGTGGTATCAGAGCAGGTCGGTCCGTCCGACCAAGTTGTTGAGTCAGTTGGTGTGACAGTTGAATACTGTCGGTGTTGGTTGTCCCTTAGTACATGATATGTGTGTGGAGCACTGTCGGTACTTTCTGGTTTCCTAATCTTTTGTCTTCAGGTGTTAGAATGAGATAATTGGGGGAGAAGCTGGTACTTCTCCAAGTTGCTTCAGGTGGAGCGTTGGATCAGTGTATTGTGAATTGCAAGATTGTAAGTGCTCTTTGGACAGTGTGGTTCCCGGTTCCGGAGAGAATGCGGAGGTAAGGTTTATGTCAACTAAGGATTTGTGCCTTAGGTAGTTTTGTGCGCAGGATGTAAGGAATGCTATTATAGTTTGGTAAAGACGGTTTTTGCCCCATCATGATTGTCGGCTGTCTATTGACAAATGGAGGAACTGATCACCCTTAATCTCTTGTTGATAGCAAACGGGAATTATGTTGGATGGAATAGACGTGTCTGTCCAGCTTTAATAGTGTGTGCAATGGATTGTTTGGATTTAAGAAAATGATTATGGATTGTTTTGATGAGTTGATAAAGATTCTAATATCGGAAGATGAGACGCATTAGAGGTTTTAATATGTTGGTCAGGTTGGGAAGTCATTGAGAGAGAATGATAGGGTTTTATTTAAGGACTGCTTCTCAGAGCGTAGAGATTGAACTTAATTGGACGAAGATGAATAGTTGAGGTTTATATCTGCTAAGTAAGTAGGAAACTCTTAGTAGATGGGACTAAGATGTTTGTTTTGTCTGTGATGATAGTGTTCTGGGAAATTGGCAGGAAGTCACAGTGATGGGCCGTCAGTTGTGCACGATTTTCAGATGTGTTTTTGGATGGAACATTAAGGTGTTGTCTTAGAAGAGCTCCAGTTTTGTTAGTAACAAAAAGGAATGGATGATTGAATGGAATAACAAGTATAATGGTATTGAGACTATGGAAAGCAAAACTTAGAGTTTTGGTGTGGTTTGGAGTCTTTGGAATTTCAGAGTATTAATGGAAATTTTGAGAAGACCCTAGGTGTGGGTGTAATATTTGAGAGTTATTTTTGGTTGGTTGTTGCTACATGTTGGGATTTATGGAATTTGGACTGTTAAGAGAAGAATTGTGTATGGATTACTGACAGATGGATAAGGTAACGATTGAGAATAAGGGTTCACTTTTAGGAATAGATAACTGGTATTGGGTTGGTTGAGTTTGATTGAAATTATAATTGTTTGGAATGTTTGATAAGAGTGGTGAATTTTGTGAGTTGAAGCTTTAATCTATTTAATGTGACTGGTTAGGTTTGTTATCATCGGATTAGGGTGTTATTTACTCGGTTAAACTTGTATGTGAGTAACCAGTTATCCAGTGGAAAGTTTTGCAAAGGCTTTAAGAATTTATATCTTTTGGATTTTGGTTGGGAATTACAACGTACAGTGGTGTTATTTGGTGTTAGTAATACGTCTGTAATATTGTAGAGTGGAGGTATCGTATCTTCCATATTTATTTGGATAAGTTCGTAATGGCTTTGATTGAGGGTATTCGGATCTGTTATAAACTCAGGGGAAGAACATGTAGAGTGTTTGAGAATGGAATTACAAGTATTGAAAAGAGACGAAGTTTTATGCTAAGTTATTCAAGTGAGAATTTGGATTGAAAAGGGTTATTTTTCTTGGATATGTTATTTCAGATGAGAGTATGGTTATGGATCCATCAGGAGTAGATATAGTTCTGTGATGAGAGGCTCCGAAGTTGGTTAAAGAGATTAGATATTTTTGGGCTTAGTTGGTTGTTACTGCAGGCTAGGGAAGACTTTGCTAAGTTCGTACTTCTGGTATCTCAGTTGACTTGCAAAGGGTGAGTCATTTGTTTTGGATGTTCGTTGTGAGTAAGTTATGGTGAGCTGAAGTAGAAGTTGTCTACGACTTCAGTTTTGATTCTGGATGATCCTAATGAATCATTGGTGAGGCATTGAGATGCGTCTTTGATGAGTTTAGGCCGTGTTAATGCAAGAGGGTAAAGTCGTGGCTTATGCTTTACGATAATTGAGGATTTATGAAAGGATCTATACTATTCTGGATTTGGAATTGGTTGCGGTCGTATTGTGTTGGAATATTTGGAGGTATTATCTTTATGGTTCTAGGCTCGAAGTGTTTGGTAATCACAAGAGTTTATAGTGCTTGTTGGGTCTGAAGGAATAGAGTATGAGACAATGAGGAGGGTTGGAATTCGTGACGAGTTATGAATTTGGCTTGGATTATCCTTTGGGAAAAGCTAAGGTTGTGCCTGAAAAGTTAAGTCAAAAGTTGTTATGCATGTCTATTTTGCTGGTCATAGAATTAAAATTAATTGAGCAATTCCGAGACTTGGTCTGGTGTGTGAGACAACACAGGCGAGTGTGAGGTTGGGGATATTAACAGTGAACAGCGATTTTTGGTGAATATGAGAAAAAGTTAGACTTTAGACGTGAGATTGGTAGTTTTGATGGTTACGAGTAATCAGAGTGCGCAGCGGATACGTGGTGTGGCACAATTTGTATTTGCGTGTGTGACTCGTAAGAATTCATAAGTTGAACATTGGGAATATGTAGGATTGGTAAGACTATTAGACGTTTCAGTATGGAAGTGTTAGGCGAAAGGTTTAAATATTATTCATGGGATGCTATGTAGATGGAGGTTTTGGTGATGTGTTCGATTGGGGAATCGTAGCATTGTTGTAATATTGTTGTGTGACAAGGACGTTGGTATCATGGTTATGTAGAGGTTTTTGAAACGATGTTGGGTTATGGAACTTTATGTTCTTGTTGTGTTTGGGTTCAAGAGTGAACCTGTGTGTGTTCGTAACTTGTGTATTTTTGAGTTGTGAGTTGGCCGTCAAGTGCATTGTATGGGCATTGCATCTTGTCGTTGTGATTCTTGTCAATGCCGTGTCGTCGTTGTTGTTCCTGTTAGCAAGGTGGTTTGTCAGTTTGTGCTATTCATGGTGTGCCTTTTGTTGGCATGTTAGTTTGTTGGTCGGATGCGAGAGTCGTATCCGGAGTTGTTCGTCTCAGTTATATTTTCGAGGACGAAAATTTCTAAGTGGGGGAGAGTTGTAACGCCCCGATTTGTTTAATTCTATTTATTTATTTCATTTATTTGAATCTTGTGAAATGTGTGAATTTATTGTATTTTACCTGCTAATTGGTTAATTTCTCAAATAGATAAAATATTTGTATTAAATTATTATTTCTTTTCAAATTTTATTTCCCGAAATATATTTCATCGGTATGTTTATGTTTTATCGCGTTTTGAGAGCGTTTGCGAGATATTTGAGCTGAGGGGTATTTTAGTCTTTTGCTTAGTTATATTTTTCATAAAATAGAAACTTTGAGAGAAAACGAGAGAAAAGAGAAAGGAAAGAAAGAAAAGAAGAATAAAGAAAGGGGGAAGAGGAAAAAAGAGGAAAATCGAGAATAGCTCCGTTTCAAGCGCGATTAATCGGGTAAGGGTGAGAAGTTTCAATTATATCTTGCTTGTGTATGTATATGTGTTGTTTATGTATGTGTTTTGGTTGTTTTTACAACTTTTTCTCTAATTGATAAATTGATGAATAATTGTTAGAAATCGATGTTTTCGCGGTTGAGACTCGATATAAACTGCATAGGATACTTGTTGATTATGTTGGGACGTGTTTGGGTTGATATATTGTGATTTGGAAGTGTTTAGATGAGATTTGGAGAGATTTACGGGTGAAATTCGTAACAACATTGATGCAGGAAAAATTCTGGGTTTTCGCTGCCCATACGCGTATGGGACAGGGCAATACGCATATGGGGTAGGGCAATACGCGTATTGGTTAGGGCAATACGCGTATGGCAAGGAAGGAAAATAGGCAATACGCGTATGGGGCTGGGCAATACGCGTATGGCTCACGGCAATACGCGTATGGCCAGCAGGGGTGCAGAACGTTGTCTTTTCGCGATTACTTTTCTTGTTAAGTCCGTAACTTTTGATCCGTTTATCCGTTTTGAACGTTCGTTATATCGTTGGAAAGCTAATGAAATGTTATTTCTTATTAAAATGGTTTTGGGATTGTTGGCCAATTAAATTATGTCGGGAATTTGGAAAAGTGTCGTTTTGTCGACTTTTGTCGTTGTAATTGTGTGTAATTGATGTGTATCATGCAAGGTGCTTTTGATATGGATATTGTATGACTTGTGTGATGTATATGATGTGAATGCATGTGATGACATGTTTTTATGATGGTTTGTGGCCTAAGGGCAAGTAAATACAATGTGTTGTGTTTGGTTGTAAATGCATGATTATGGTTGCATATGTGTGTGCATTTGAGTGTCATGAGTCATTGTATGCCAAGCATCATGATATGCATCTTGTGATCGTGTGCCTATGTGGGGTGTGAGCGATCGGGTCGTGTGCCCATGTGGGGTGTGAGCGATCCATAAATGTCGTGTGCCCATGTGGGGTGTGAGCGACGGATTGGTTCCAGAGGGAATCCACTATAACGTCGTGTTCCCATGTGGGGTGTGAGCGATGATTATAGACGATCGTGTGCCCATGTGGGGTGTGAGTGATCTGGTCGTGTGCCCATGTGGGGTGTGAGCGATCCATAAATGTCGTGTGCCCATGTGGGGTGTGAGCTATGGGGAACATCGTATGCCCGACGGGGAGTTACAGTGATGTAACGAGCGATGGTTCCAACAGAGTTCCTGAGTGAACTAGTGATGAGAAATATTGGAAGTCGGTACCGCATGGAATTTGCATAGAGTCGTTGTATCGGTCTCTGTGTATTTGCATAAATCATGGATGCATTTTGTGTGGAAAATCACGATTTGATTGATTATGTGTGAGAATTGTGAATGGATGCATTATGTGTGGAAAATCATGATTTGATTGATTATGTGTGGAAATTGTGCATTGATTTGTTATGTGTTGAGATTGTGATAGCATTGGTAAATTGATGTGCATATGTGATAAATGCCTTGGTTGTGGATAATATGTTTTATGCGTAGACATATGCTATGTGATGTGTGATGTGTTTCTAAATGTTATGACTTGGTATGCCTTATGTGCAAATATGTGAGTATATTGGATAATTGATATATGCTATATTGTTGGATTAATAGATATATGTTATGTATATGTGGTATGTTATATGTATTAGAATGTGGGGTTTTTGGTGAGAATAGCTATGCATGTGAATTGTTATGTATTTCCATATTATTATGCAATCTAGGTTTAGTTGTTATTTCTCACCCTTCTGCTGTTTTATAATGCTCTATGAGGCATTGCAGATTAGAGTTGATGGAGGTCTTTTTGTGAAGATTAGTCCTCCATCCTTTGTCGTCTATCTGCTCTGATACGTAGCACGGGTGTCGGGGAACGATTATATATATATATGTATACATTTGTTGAATGTATTTTGTAGTACTTCTGTGTATATAGTTGTTGTTCTAAAATGATTTATTTTGTAAAACAAGTCGGTTATGGATCTTTCCGCTTTATTCCATAATTGACCTTTCCCTTTAGATGGAAAAAGTTTCCCCTTTGAGGGTATTCTATTTTATGCTATGTATCAAATTTATGAGCAGGGATTGTATTTTCTTTCGTTAAATGTGGCATCCTTGTTTCTGTCGGAAAAATAAATTTTTAGTTACTCTGATTTTATTTATGTATTATTTATTCGCGATGGGAATTGGGTTGTTACATGTATGATCAGTAGACTTCAAAGCAATGCATATTTCTAAGAGTTCAAGTTGAGATGCTTACCTCTTTAGGAGCTCTTTGGGCAATCTGTCAAGGGCTTTGTTCTAGAAATGTTTTGATGCTTTGAACGCTCTCAAATGATCCCTTAGAAGCTTTTAGGATGGTTGAAATCAGCTGCAAACCTCAGGAATGGAAACTGGCCATTTCTTGCAAAAGGGGCAAAAGTGACCAAAATAACAACTCTCTCAAATGGTGTTCCAGATGTGGGGAACCACTTGGGACAGTTCAAGGATGATATTTGGAGTGTGTTTAATGCTTTATCTGGTTTGGAAAGTGACTGAATCAAGACATGGCTTGAAAAATGCAAAAAAGTCATATTTTGAGGTTTTGAGAGGGGACTTTGTGATTTTGGTGTTACTGGTCACTTGTGAGAGTTTGGACAGCTTAGATATTACATATTGGATGTGTTTGGATCATGAGCTGTGATGGAATTGCTCCCTACCTTATAAACTCAGAATTACCATGCTAAAGAAGGCATTTTTGCCTAGAGAAAGAGATTTTGAGGAAAACAAGTGTTGTAGTGCTTTGGTGTACTTAAACTGAGCACAAATGAGCTCTATTTATAGTAGAGCAAGTTTGTTTTGCAAGCAATAGTGAATGGAGGCTGCTATAGAGGTTTGACAAATGTTGATCAATAGGAGTCCAAGTCTCCTCTAGCCATTGACTAGTGGTTAGAGCACAGGCCTTTGGTTCCCAAGTTCAGAGATCATCCTTGACTCATTCAATTGGAAATGGCTCAGTTTATGCCACCTTGGTGCATCCATTGAATACTCCAAAACAAAATTGGAGTCTTGTCCCCTCTTTATGGATCAGTGTTTGTCCCTCATTGGTCTCTCCCTGAGGTGTTAATATGGATAAACTTGTGTCATTTGTACAAATTGCTCAAATCGAGCAAAATGCACAAATCTGCCTTGTTATGAAAGTTACAGTAAGGTATATTGCCACTGTTATAACTCTTGGCTCAAATGGAATTTCATGGGGTTCTTGGCCATTTTGGAAAGCTCTCATATGATACAACATATGTGTGATCATAGTTTGTTTTTAAACTTTTTGGATCCAAGTGAAAAATGGCCCTACATTTTGGAAAAAGTGAAACAGATTCTGACTTAGTGAAAATTTCACTAAGGGTTGGAAAAAGTGACATTTCATGTTTTCAGCCATTTTGATCCAACCATAACTCAAAATCCATGATGAATTGGAATGAGGTGTAGTTGAGACTTTTAAAGTATTCCATGAGAGCTACAAATCCATCTTTGGATCAACCCAAATGGTTGTTTGGATCTCAAGTTATGATCCTTGGAAGTTGGTACCCTAGCCACTTTGTTCCATAACTTAGAAAATTTCTAAGTTTTTTATGGTTACCCCTTTTACAAGTTATCCCACTTTTCTTGATTTTCCCTGATGAATGATGATTCCAATCACAAATTAACATCATTTTAGGGTTAGGGAACATAATTGATCAAAAAAGCAAAAAGTCAAACTTTGACTTTTGGGCACAGTTGACTTTTTATCAGATGAATTCCAAACAGTGTGATCCTCTAAGAAATTAAGTCCTTAAGCAAAATCAAACTTGATGGATTGATTTCATAGGTGTTATAGGGTGTATTGAATCATGTCCCATGGTTTGGGAGCATGTCATGGTCAAAAGTCAAAGGCACAGTTGACTTTTTTTCGCGAAACCCTAACTATGGTTCCAATGAAGTTGAAACTTGTGAATCACGCTTCTTGGATCAATCCATTGTTGCAAATGGATCAATGTAGTGTATTAGGGACCCTCAAATCATGTCTTGAGGTCTTGGCTCATGTTTTGTCTCAAGAGTCAAATTAGGGCTGAATTAGGTCAAGAAACCCTAATTCCTAATTTTTATTGAATGCATCCCCTGAGGCTAAATTAACTTGATGTTTGGGTTTATGAGGTCCCTTGGAGTATTTGAGAGGTTTAGACATGTTGAAGATCATGTCATTCCTTGATTGATCCTTTGTCTATGAGCTCTGAGAGGCCTTGAAACCCTAAGTTTGATTGTAGTGGATGCTCACCCATCTTTGGGAAGACTAATGAGGTATGATGGTTCATCCATATTGTGATTATGGTTTGCACAATGATGGAAAATCTTAGTGGTCAAAATTTGGGGTATGACACATGGCCTATACCCTCTTTGGGAAAGAGGAGAACATTACCGTTGTGTCTAGAGATGAGTTGTTTATTATATTTTGGGTCTTCCAATCTGGGCCTATCAATATCGCGACCTTTATGCTCACTAACCTAGATAGGATTGCACATGCTACCCAAGGACCCATCCTGATAGGCGGCCTAGTAACCATGATCACCGCGGCCATTGGTCTAAGAACACCACTTTCACATCTAACCCCTCTGGGAGGTATCCGACCAATTAATATAGTCTTTTGTTTTAACCACCTTTTTCTACGTAACCTAGGACCGAATGTGTTTGAATTACTGATTAAGAGCAAGGTGGTACACCATTTTACCCTGCCTAACAATGAGAGGACCAGTGTGCACGATCGAGATAATTGGTTGTATGACTTAGAAGGTCAGAGCAAGTCACCTACTCCACCTGAGACTCCTCCAGCTTATGAGTACCACCCTAGTCCTCTCCATGATGCCCATTCACTTGCCTCTAGTGCTCGTGGCACTCCCCTCGTCAATTATACTGCTGCAATCGACACCCTTAGGACTGAAATTTCTACGCTGAAAGGAGATATCACTACCATTCGCGTGGATTTCCACAACTTTATGGATGTGACACAAGAGTATTTTGCCCATATCTACCAAGAGATATACTCCATCAGAAGACTCTTCGAGCCTAATACACGACGAAGTGGCTGATTTTACTTGAGTATTACCGCATTGCTACCTTACATTTGAACCGTGAGGACACTGCTCCGTTTAAGTGGGGGGGGGGGTGGAAAGTATTTTTCCTGTTTTTCTAAGTTTAGGATATCCTACTTACTAATTTAGGATTTCCCTGTTTTCCAATTTTAGCAGTTAATTTTAAATTTTTGTCGAGCTATCGACGTAAAACATAGCGCTGCTTGGGAGGCAACCCAACGTTTTTTATTTTTCATAATGCAATTTTCAATTTTCCATTATTCATTTTTATTCCTATTTCATTTTATTTATTTTTATTTTTACTTCATGTTTTCAATTTACAACTTAATCATTGACTTTTCTAAGGCCATGTGCTTAAATGATCTACCTACACAAAATTTGGCTTTAGCAAATCAATTGAGAATTTTAAAAAAAAAATCATAATTTTAACCTTTAAACTTTTAAAATCATGTGTCCAAAGCTTACGGCGTTCACCACAAGGCTCGTGGCGTTCACCATGGGCATGACAGCTGGAAAAGCGCACTTTAAAGTCTATGGCATTTGCCATAGGCATATATGTGGCAGACGCACGTTTTTGAACCGTTTCTCACATGATTTTTAACTTATTCTTCTTTGAAAACCCACTACTTCCACTAACTCTCTTAACTCCCTCATTCCACTACCCCCTAACTTTCAAACTTCCACTCCACCACCATTATTCTACTTATAAACCCTTATTCACAACTACAATGATCTCCCATTTCTTCCATTTCTCACATTTCCTTCCAAAACCCACTTTCCTTTCCAAATCTTTCCACCATGCCTCCAAGAGAAGAAAGAGAAACAAGGTCAGAAGTAGACTACATGAGCATTATCTTTAGAGAAGGTGAAGATGGTGAGACGCAAAGGACGAGATATGTCAAGGTGTTCAAACATGCGATCAATCCGACGAGGTATGCTGACGAATCTGCTTTATGTAGTTTAGGTTTGATTGGTAGTGTAAATTGGATGATAGAAAATTTAGGGATGGCACACTTTTGTGCTTCAAGTAATCCTACCTACGTTAAGCTTACACTTGAGTTTTTGAGTTCGTTCGGTTACTACACGCCGATAGTAAGTCACCACACTGTAGGCACAATGAAATTTATGATGTTCAAAAAGAACTATGAATTAAGCCAAGATCAACTTGCTCACTTGCTACACTCTCCCCATGGGGATGGCTTGGCATGTGAAGGATCCTTAGAGGGACAATGGAAATTAGAAGCTTTCAATTTTTGGAAACAACTTATTGGTGAGGCCACCACTGATTAGGAAGACCTAAAGTCTACCTCATTTCATAACCCTACCATTCGTCACTTGCACTGTATATTAGTGAACACTTTATTTGGTCGGGTGAACAATGGAATAGTGAATTCCAAGGAGCTTTTCTTTTTTCACGGTGCACTCGCACAGACTTGAGTCAATCCAACTCCATTTATGCTTACACACATGCAGTCTATTAGCACTAGAGGCACCAGTCCCATTTGCATTGGAGGGATAATCACCTCCATAGCCTGTCTTGTGCTGGGGAAGCATAGTTCTTAAGAGGACGGTAATGCGGTGCAGCCATAACTGCTTCTGGGATATCTGGATCAGGAATGTTATATTTTATCCGGTATTCTTTAATCTGGCGTCTTAGATTTATAAAACACTTGACTTCGTCAATTGGTTGCTCTAATTATTCGCCTTATGAGTGAGTGCTTGGCATACAATCGATGAATTAAGCAAAAAATTGTTGCCTTAGTCTATAGTGCGCAACAACGGAAACACAATATTGACTAAATTGGGCCCCGACAAAGGCGTCAAAAACTTGATTGTGACTTTATTAGTCTATCGGATTATCTAACTTCAAGTATACAGTGCATTGTGTAGTTTTAAAAGATATCAAACCCACGGGGACTAATAATTAATCTATCACTATCTATTGGTACTATGTAAAGCTAAGTCTAATGAATTCTTGATTTAGACAGGAATGAAAGCCAAAACTAAAACAAGGTTTAAGAAATATATTAGAAAAAAGAGACCGGAATGTGGATTCTATTGTACCTCAGGGACTCAATAATTCGTTGGTGTTGGTTTGAAGTAAAACTACTTTCAATAGAAAATACAAGTTTACAAACCTTTATCTCACACTCTCGTGCTATTGATTAAAGTTATACTCTCGTGCTATTTATGGTCATCCCTAAAGGGAGATATCTCTTATATTCATCACCAAAATGTTGAAGTATCGGTTATAAAGGGGAATTACTTTAACTGGAATGTATGGAATCCAGCAATGCCATAATTTCCTTATAAGGGAGGTATCATGAAGGAATAAACTTTAACTCAGTATTGAGCAATGCCATTTTTTTCCTTATGAATCTTCCATGCTAAGAGAAGGACATTGGCTTGGACGTTAGGAATCCAGAGGCTTGCCACTTATAGCTGTCAGATGAGAGGTGATTTTTGCCAGGATAAAAGAGGGACCACAGCTTGGAATTTTGAATCAACAAGTGTGCCACTTACAGCAATTATCTAGAAATTGGGTTTTTTTTATTGACTGTTCTGATATGTGATGTACAGAGAAAAGTCTTCCTGCAGAGAGAACTCTTGATTTCCTCTGAGGGGGATATTTGATTTTTTTTTTGTGCCTTGATCAAAGCCCAAGGTTGAAGCTAAAAGATTGACTCTGCTTAGGGAGCTTTATATCTGTCTTGTACAAAGTCCAAGATTGAGGCTGAAAAGAGATTGACTCTACTGGAGGGAGGTTTTATCTGTCTTGTACAAAGCCCAAGATTGAGGCTGGAAGAAAGTGACTCCACTGGGGGAAATTGTTATATGAAGCCTAAGAGGAGGCTATCTCTTGCTGAGGATTTATTAAAATCCAGGAGCAGGTCTAAATTGTATTAGGGAATCCAAAGGGTTCTTATCTCTTGCTAGAGATTAAAGAGTTGGAGTTTCATATGCCATGAGGTTCTGATACTGTTTGGGGATTTGTTGATGGTTGATTGACCCTGGTTGGGGATTTTAAGGTGAAGGTTTAAACCTTGTTGGGGGTCTAAGAGTAGTTTAAAAGTTGAGTTTGAAAACCTATGAAGGTTTTAACTCTGCTGGAGGCTAATGTAATGATCAGGGTTTTTTCATGTGTTTTTCAGGAAAACTTGAGGGTCTCTGGGAGATCTAAGAGGAGATAAGACTTTCCAACTCTATTGGTATGAAGAGGTTGAATCTTAGCTGGAGAATGATCTTTGTAGGATGCCCAAGAGGAAGCTGAGACTGTCCAAGTCTACTTGTATGAAGCCCAAGAGGAGGTTGAGAGTTTAAGGGATGAAGATCAACCCTACAATGGTTTGATGTTTGGGAAATTTGACTCTTATGAGGATTTGAACTAGTAGAGATGACTAATTTCTATCCTATACCTCTAGGAGGCCTTTGGGTCCTTGTACTAAGCCCAAGAGGAGGCTGAGAACTACTAAGAAGCCTGAGGGTCCATGTACTAAGCCCAAGAGGAGGCTCGGGATGCTTTTAGGAAGCCTGTGGGTCCAAGCCTAAGAAAAGTTCAATAAAGGTTTCACCGGGAATTAATCCTTTCTTTGCAGAACAGTTCTAAGGTTTGACGAAATTTAAGAGAGGTTTCACCGGGAATTAATCCTCTCTGCGGAAATGAATTTCTTGTACACATATATTTCTAAGTTTGGACAGTCTTGAGAAGAGTTTCACTGGGAATAATTCCTTTCTCTGTTCCATATTGTATAAGCCCAAGAGGAGGCAAGACTGTATCTAGAATTTCCTACGGAGAACTAGTTTTGACTGTGTTGAAAGAGTAACCTCTGGTTTGACCTAGATGTAGACCTAACTGCTGGGGAAAACTCTAGGAAAGTATATACAAGCATATATATATATATATATATATATATATATATATATATATATATATATACAGATGAAATATATAAACAAGTATGTATTGAAGAGATAGTGGGACTTACAGGCTGATGGAAGCCCAAGCATATTAACTACAGTTGTATGGTTAGGTTTTCAAATATATATACATATATATATATATATATATATATATATATATATATATATATATATATACATATGAAATATATAAACAAGTATGTATTGAAGAGATAGTGGGACTTACAGTCTGATGGAAGCCCAAGCATATTAACTACAGTTGTATGGTTAGGTTTTCAAGTAATTGAAGAAAGTCTTGATAAACACATTGAATTTTGAATTTGAATAAAAAAGAAAGTTGTTTTAAAAGGAAGTTTTGGGCTTATACTCAAGGAGAGGCCCAGATGATCTCTTTTGAAAAGGCGACGATCGAGTCGTAGTTTTGAAAACCACAGAGGGATTTGTACAATGAATGAGGCCTAAATTATTATATTTTCAAAGAGGATGGGTCTTACACTCTATTAGAGGCCCAAAAGTGTTATTTTTATATAAGAGTTATGGCTTATAATTCAAGGAGATGCCCAGATGAAAAACAACAATCACACCGTTTATTTTGAAAATTGTGTCGGGACTTATACAATGATTGAGGCCCAAATTATTTAATTACAAAGGAGGTGGGTCTTACACTCAATTAGAGGCCCAAAAAGTGATTGAAAAAGAAGAAAAATGGGGCTTACAACTCAATGGGAGGCCCAGATGAAAATTGTTTTGAAAATGGCGATTGCGCCAAGATTTTAAAAATCGTATCGGGACTTATACAATGACTGAGGCCAAAAAAGGTTTATTTACAAAGGGATGGGACTTACACTCTACCAAGAGGCCCAAAAATGATTCAAATGAAGTTTGAGAAATTAAAATTAAGAAACCCTAATTTTAATTCAAAAATACAATTTTTCAAAGAAAATTAAATAATAAATGATATAAAATATCAAATATATTTAAAAATAAGTTGTAAGCTTTGAATTTTTTTTTGAAAAATCATGTTTAATCACGTGAAAGCTTGAAATTCAATTGGTTTTGAAAAATCAAGGTGGAAATCTAATTTTAAAAATGTTTGAAAATAAATAAAATGAAATTAATTACAAAAATTCAAACTATATTAAATAATATAAATTCAATTTTTTTTGTGGAATAAAATATTTCAACATTTTTGTGAATTTAAAAAAAAAAAGAACTAATAAAAAATAATTAAAAATGAGGGAGAAATTAATTTTGAGATTAATTAAGAAAATCATGAAAAATATGAAAAATAGCAAAATGAGAGGGAAATAAAAATGGTCTGGGTGGGTGTTGAACCCACACCCTCCAACCAAACGCACATGCGTTGCTACCACTGAGGTGATGATACATCCGAGTATCAAAACCACCCCATATGTATATAAGGGTGGCCTAAATTTCAAGTCAGGCTAAGGCCAAAATCAAGTTTTGGTGGATTTGTAAGAAGGATCATATCTCCCTAATTTCTCCATGAAATTGGATGAAACTTAGATGGATCCTGCCTAGAATTTCATGAGGAATCCAATGGTGGTCTTAGAATTTTCTAAAGATGCATATATTTTAAAATCTGATAATGGTTTCAAAATAGGCCAAAATTTGCAAGTTCTATAATATCTCTTCATATAAGCAACAATAGCATGGTAAATTGGTTTAAACATAACACATATGATATGTATGACATGTTCATGATCAATGGACATCAAAGCAATGCATATTTTAAAGAGTTCAAGTTGTTATGCACTTACCTCTTGAAGCTCCTTGTGTTATCTTGCAAAATGCTTGTGCCATAAGTAATCTAATGCCTTAGACACTCTTGATAGATCCCTTAGAAGCTTTTAAGATGATCAAAACCAGCTAGAATCCTCAGGAACAAGAACTGGCTCTTTCTTGCAAAAGTGGCAAAAGTGACCAAAATAGTAACTCACTCAAATGGTGTTACAGTTGAGGGAAACTTGTTGGTACAGTTTGAGGATGATATTTGGAGTGTCTTTGAAGTGTTGTTTGGTTTTGAAAGTGACTGAATCAAGACATGGCTTGAAAAATGCAGAAAAGTCAAAATTTGAGGTTTTGGAGGTTGACTTTCTGATTTTGGTGTTCCATATGTGTTTTGAAGTTATGGATCACTTGTATATTACATATGTGAGGTGTTAGGATGGCTGGTTTGAATGGAATTGCTCTTTATTTGAAAATTCACTTGTTACTTGCAAAAGAAGCAAATTCTGGTTTTTTAGAGAGGTTGGAAGGAAAACATGAGATGTTATGCTTTGGTGTACTTGAATTTATTAGAAAGAAACTCTATTTATAGTAGAGCAAGTTTTTTTTGGGAGTAATAGTGAATGGAGGCTAATCACCCTATTATCCAATGGTTATGTAAAAGAATCTCAAGCCTCCTCTAGCCATTGATTTGAGTCAATCTTGCAGGCTATGAGTCTTCTATTACAGGGATAAGGCTTGACTAATTTGGTTGATCATGGACTGATACATGCCAGTTCTATGCATCCATTCAATGCCTCATGACAAGTTTGGAGTTTTGGATTTGAAACTTGAATGCTACATGCCAAAAGAGGTGGTGTCTTGACTTGCAAGGCTTTGTGATCAGATTTTCCATTATTCAAGTTGATTTTGGACTGAAATGAAATGATGCAAGTGTCCAAAATTAGATCAAGAAATCGTGGGAACCAAGTTACATGTTCATGCTGTCTTGAAAAATCAGGTTTTTAGGCCATGTTTCAAGGCTTGTAACTCCCTACTCAAGTGGAGTTAGAGTGAGTTCTTGTACTTTTTGGAAAGCCCCAATGACATACTTCAACTTGGATCAAGGTGAAAAATGGCATCAAAGTTGGTGAAAAACCAAGACACGTTATGTCCAAAATTTTCACTAAGTGTTGGAAAAAGTGGCCATTTTCATGTTTTTGTCATTTTGATCAATCTATAACTCAAAATCCATGAGGATTCGGAATCTCTTGTAGCTGACAACTTTGAAGTATGTAATGAGAGCTTTCATTTGAGCTTTGGATGGAAGAAAAAGGCCTTGTGGTTTGGGAGTTATGACCTTGCAAAGTTGGTACCAAATCACTTTTCTTCCATAACTTAGAAAATTTTAAGTTTCTTAAGGTTGCCCCTTTTGTAAGTAACCCTAATTTTCTTGAGTTTTCTTGATGGATGATGATCCAAACCATGAATTAACATTGTTTTTGACTTAGGGAAGCCATGATGGTCAAGAAATTCAAAAAGTCAAACTTGATTTTTGGCACAGTTGACTTTTTGTCAGATGAACTTCAAATTTTGTGATCCTCTATGAAATCAAGTCCTTGACCTAATTCAAACCTAATGGATGAATTCCATAGGTGTTATAGAGTATCTTGAATCATGTCCCAAGGTTTAGGATCATGTCTGGGTCAAAAGTCAAAGGTATAGTTGACTTTTTATCAAGAAACCCTAATTGGCCCAGATGAATTTGAATCTTTGTGTTGCTCATGAAATAAGTTATTTGAGTCAATCCAATCTTGTAAATGGATCAATATGGTATTGGATCAAGTGTTAGTGCTAAGTATTCTCTCAGACTCTCATCTACGTATGGCTCGTGCTAGTTATCGTCTTTGAGTATAGGAGGTGCTGGAATATTTAGTATTTATGTACACTTAAATGATTCCATCTCCACTTCTTTTACGTATTCTTCGATGACGTCTAGAAAATAACATGAATCATCTATAGCGAGAGCTTTCATAAATTGGGCTAGAATGAATTCAACCTTTTCTTTACCAACTTCAAAAGTTAGCTTTCCTTTCTTAACATCAATGATCGCTCCGGCTGTAGCTAAAAAGGGTCTTCCTAAAATAATAGGAATGTTGGAATCCTCTTTTATATCCATTACCATAAAATTAGTAGGGAAGTAGAATTGTCATGTACGAACGGGCACGTTCTCTAGCATACCTATAGGAAATTTAACATAACGGTCCGCTAGTTGTAGAGACATTTTTGTTGGTCGCAACTCTCCTAAATCGAGCTTTTTACAGGTGGATAAGGGCATTAGACTAACACTGGCTCCAAAATCTCATAAAGCGTTGTCTATGATGTATTTTTCAATTACACAGGGTATCAAGAAACTACCTAGGTCTTTCAGTTTAGGAGGCATGTTATTTTGAATGATATCGCTACACTCGGCAGTGAGCATAACAGTCTCGTTATCCTCAAGCTTCTTCTTATTAGACAGGATCTCTTTAAGGAATTTGATATATGAAGGCATTTGTGTTATGGCTTCTATGAAAAGGTATAGTAATATTGATTTGTTTCAGAAGCTCCATAAACTTTTTGAATTGTCCTTCATTTTTAGGATTTGCGAGCCGTTGTGGATAAGGTATTGGTGGTTTATATGGTGGTGGAGGCGCATAAGGTGTTTCTTTCTCTACGGCCTCTTTACTTTTATCTTCCTTTTTTCATTTTTCTGTTCTGTTACCTTTTGGGTTCCTTTACCAGGATTTTGATACATTGCAGGGTTTTGAAGTCTTGGATTCACTAGTCCATCTAGCTCAGTTCCTCTTCGCAATGTAATAGTATTAGCATGTCCTTTTGGGTTTGGTTGTGGTTGTCCAGGGAATGTTCCTGCAGGGGCTGCTACTCTTGCTTGTTGTTGGGCTACTTGAGAGATTTGAGTTTCTAACATTTTGTTATCGGTAGCCATGGCGTCAAGCTTAGTTGCCATCTGCTTTAATAATTCACTTGTGTGCATATTTTGGTTGGAAAACTCTTTATTTTTTTGGGTTTGTGTTGCGATGAAATTTTCTAGTAAAACCTCAACGTTTGACTGTCTTGGTGCTTGAGAGGCAGCAGCTACACCCTTCTGATATCCTGGAGGAACTATAGGGGCTTGAGTTGGGGCAAATAAAGCGTTATTGTTCTTGTATGAGAAATTTGGGTGATTCCTCTAGCCAGGATTGTATGTATTTGAGTACGGGTTTCCTTGGACATAATTCACTTGGTCGGTAGGAATATCGGCTAGTAAATGACATTCAGCGTTACTATGTCCGGGGGTTCCGCATAATTCACAATTCGGCGTCACAGCGGCCACGGTGGCTACTGGAGCTACATTCAAACTTTATATCTTTTGAGTAAGCGCATCCACTTTAGCACTAACACAGTCCAAACTGTTGACTTCGTACATTTTGTTCTTCGAAGCAGGTTTTTCTGTTGGAGTTCTCTCACCTCCCCATTGGAAGTGGTTTTGAGCCATATTTTCAATGAGTTGATAAGCGTCTTCATACGGCTTGTCCATCAGAGCCGCCAGCTGCAGCGTTCAGATTCAGCTTTGTGTTTTAAAGAAGAGCATTATAGAAAGTATGAATTATCAACCATTGTTCAATTCCATGGCGCGGGCATAGCCTTATCATGGCGCTATGCGAACTCTCCTGGACAGCAAACTAGAAAAATGCGATTTCTGCAGTTTGGAGGCCTTCCGGACCTCCGAATTCGATTCTGTAAAAAGTCTCAATCCCAGAATTCAAAATACTACCATTATATAACAATTATAATAGCCTAAAACACCTTTTTAAAGATCCTAACATCATACATAGACCACAATTTAACCGATCAATTTATGCATTTTTCCCCTCATCAAAACTTCTGACACGCAAAAACCCCAATCCCCAAATACCTTCATAACTCCCACAAATCCCTTTCCCTACAAGGTCAGAACAACATCAACAGGGAGATTAGCCTCGAAGGCCTACTTTTATCCGATTCAATCCAACCCTTCATATTCATCATCAATCCACAAAAACAACACCTAAATCATCAATTTACTCATAAACCCACAAACCCACATAAACCTCAAAAATCCGCTTTAAACACATCGAATTCCTATATTGAAAACAATGAAAGAAAATACTCCCCATACCTTAGATTGTCGATTTCAAGCTTTCTTTCTTTAGTTCTTGGAAACCTTCTCAAATCCTAGGCTTGTCCCTGTTTCCTCAGAGCTCTGGCCTTTTCCTTTCTTTTCACGGTCTAACAAAATGAATCCTATTCCTCTCAAATTCTCCTTTTTGTTAAACCTAACCTTTGAGCTTCTAAAATGGGCTTTCCCAATATTACCCTCACTAACTCCTCCTTAAAAGACCAATTTTCCCTTAATCCTTCAAATATTATTTAAATAAATAATAATACAATATATTCTATATTATATACTATTATTTAAATAAATAGCCAAAACTTCCACAAAATACCGACGTCAACGCAAACACCCAAAATTCACTAAAATTCACGAATATTATATTTAAATAAATTAAATAAATATTCTTACAAATTTGGGGTGTTACAACTCTCCCCCACTTAAAGAATTTTCGCCCTCGAAAATTACCTCAAGGAAATAAAGTCGGATACGACTCCCTCATCTGATCTTCATGTTTCCAAGTTCAACTTTCGCCAGCTGGTCCACCCCACAACACCTTCACCAAAGCTATGTCTTTACCCCGCAGTTACTTCATCTCTCGACCATCAATCCGCACAGGTATTGCTTCCACTGTCAGGTTATCCCTTACTTGTACATCATCCATCTGAATCACATGCAACGGATCAGGATGTACTTCCTCAACTGAGACACATGGAACACGTCATGCAAATTTGCAAGTGACAACTGTAAACCAATTCGATAGGTAACCCCTCCTATCCTCTGCAATATTTGATATGGACAAACAAAATGTGGAGTGAGCTTCCTAGACTTCAAAGCTCGACCCACACCAGTGAAGGTGCGAGAAAGACACAAGAAAGGGGGGGTCTGAATTGTGTATTTGCTCTTTCAACTACTTTTTGTTTCTTTTCATTGAATCACTTAGGATTACATCAAAGTTAGTTGGAAGACTCTGACTAGCTTAGTAACATCCAGACTTGCAATGTGAGACGCATGAGAACTAACAAGAGTCTGAATGTAAGTTACGCTTCTCAGAACTTGCAGTGCGGAAGCTTATCAGATATAAGCTGCAAGGTTCTGACTTGCTTGTGTAAGGTTCTGATACTCTATATAGAATGATAAATAAAGACATTAAGCACAATAGTAAAGAACACATGATATATCCTGGTTCACCACACAGGCTAATCCAGTCCACCCTCCTCAGGTGATTTTGCCTTGAACACAAGGACTTAATCCACTATAATCAATCTCGATTACATGTGTATGGGCAACAACCGGTGACTAACAACCTGCACAGCCGCACTGTGACTAACCCATAATAGCTTACGCCATTGTCATCTCAAGTACCCAGATCATCACATAATCCCTTGAGGCATCTCTCTCAATGAACCGTTCAGGGATCCACTCAGGATATAACGTTCATTGGGGGTTTCAGAATGAGTTTCATCAGGGATCCCACAAGAGTCTGATCAACATATGATCCTCTTTGAGATATGACTATCATTGACCCTCTTTCAGGCTTTACCACAATGACATCTTGCAATTGTCTTCTCAAGTCTTCGGTCACACTGACCACTCAAGGAATCCTAATTCACCAAGAATTAGTTTGAATGGAGATTACAAAGATGCTTCTTAACAAGCAGATTACTCCTAAGTTTAAGTGCAAAGAACACACACGTGTTCAAGCAAGATGTGAGAAATAGCTCCTTGCTAATCTAAGAAACTACAGAGATATATAATGATTTGACAGTTGTTGACATCTTGTAGATCTTCTTCTTCTTCGTCTTCGGGGTGAGCAAGTTTTGAGCAAAAACTCCTTGCTTCAGATCTTCGATGTAGCGCTGACGAGAAGGTGGTTGATGACTTGACTGATTTGCAATGATGTCTTCTTCATCAACAGCTTCTATACCAAATCGTTGTTGTTGTGTTGAATGATGATCTTTGAGCTTCAACAACAATGGCCATGTGTAAATGGTGATAGCTTTGGATATTCTAAGTGTTACAATGAGAACTCATCGTTGTTGCTATCTTCACACAATGACTTGATCAATTCACATTTGATGGAATGAATCGATTTGTGGATGGTGTCGTCGTCAATTAGAAGCGAATACCTTTTCCCTTTAAATAGCCTGGTAGAAATATAGTCGTTTGAAATACTGTTGGCTGTTGGAAAAGAGACATTGTGTAATAATTAGCTGTACTGACACATCTCCACTTTGCTATGGGAGAAGTGATGTGATATAACTTTATTGGGCACCGTGTACAGTTACTCACAACGGTAACATGTGACTTCTAAACTTCAGAGGCTTTTGATGTATAATTGATGAAGCATGAGTAGAGTCTTCTTAAGCAGGATGTCTAATACGTCAAGTCTTTAGTTAATTGAAGAAGTCCATTAGGAATAAGTCTTCAGAACTTCAGCACTTGTCTTTAAGCACGTTATCCTTTACTTCTTCAAGTCTTCCGAAACTTCAGAACTTGTCCATTAGGAATCTATCTTCAAAGTCTTCTATACTTGATCTTTATAACCTTAATCTTCAGAACTCATAAGTCTTCAGAGTCTTTCTGCACTTGGTCTTCAGATCCTTCCGCCTTCAGAACTTCAAGTCATGAGAGTCTTCAGCACTTCGGTTCTCTTCTTCAGAAGCTTCGCGATTTTCAGAATCTCGACCACTTTCAGAGAGCATCCACAAGAGCATTGCATCCGCAATATTGGCATCCTTGGATCTGACTGATCACGATCAAATACATAAGCGTTCTTGCTTCTTGCGACTTGTGTCACACATAGTAACTTCACATATTATCAATTTCGCTCATCTGGCTGGTGCTTGTTGGATATGATATATTCTATAATTATGATTTGCACACAACACACGTTAGAACATAAAATGGTTCTTTCACAAATACTTATTGTTATCATCAAAACATAGATTGACTTGTAGAGACAATTCTTGCTCTCACAATCTCCCCCTTTTTGATGATGACAAAACCAAGTATTTTGATTTAATATTTTATACAAGGTAATCACCAAAACAAACATATTCAGATTCTGGAACAACAACTCCCCCTAAAATTGTTATACTCAAAGTTTTATCTGTGATCATCTAGAATCTTATATGATCCAAAGACATACAGAATAACAACTCGAGTTGCCAAATGAAGAATAGGAAAGGACTGCTTCACTATCTTGTCTTTAAGAGAACAGAGAGTCTTTAGCATCTGGACTAGTTCATCAGAACTTCCATCTTCAGATCTTCAGAGCTCAGTTCCTTTGTAGTCGTATCAGAGCTTGTAATCTTTAGAGACTTCTGAAGCATTTCTACCTTTCAGCATATTCATTTAAGCACAAGAAAATCAGTTCTTATCTGATAACATAGCCTCGCTATATATCATAGACAGACACTGTCTTTCAAGAAACTCCCCCTGAGTTTCAGACTTTGTGAAGATTTGAGATTTTACAATTTGATCTTCAGGGTAGTCTCCCCCTAATCTCTATAAGTCAGATATTGGGATCTTTCAGAACGTAGTTCAGGGATATTAATTTTTAATCACCAATAAAGATCATGACTTTTCAGAGTCTGACTTTTGAACACAGGTCTTCATCTCAGAACCTTGTTATTGTCACAACTCAGTGGTTCATCAAAGCTTGATTTTTGATCAGATACCAATTGAAGGTTAATATTTGTGATCAATCAAAGCTTGATTCTGAATCTGGTACTCATGATTTGATTCTGGTCTGATATTACGTGATGTGTTGAGTCTTATACCAGAGTATGTTGAGTCTGATACCAAGTGAAGAATTTCTTCTTGTATTCCTTGAGAGGTATTTCCTTAATGTGCTGAATTGATACAAGTGAAGGTATTTGATAATAATTCACAGCTTTTGCTCTGATTGATGAGTCGATACTAGTCTTTGTGTACTGAGTCTGATTACCAATTATTGATTTATTTTGATACCAAATCATTTTCATTTCAATTGGTTCCTGGTAAACATCAGAACTACTTCTTTCTTGGATCTTCAATCCAGATCTTCAGACAACTCTTGACTTCTGATTTCCACTGTTCCTCTGAGTAAGCATCTTGAGAATGTGTACTTTGTCTTGACTGCTTTCAGAGTTTTCTTACTTCTTCTAATTCTTATACAGCTTCTTAGCCTGTTTCTGTTCTTAGAATGCCTAGTGAACTTGTTTAGAGTTCCTCGGATAACATCAAACAACAAACGTTAGTAGTAACACATTTTTATGTGAGTACTTTGTTTGAGTTCTGCAATCTTTCAGATTTCCTTCTCTCAATCAAAATCATTTTATTTCTCCCCCTTTTTGACATCATCAAAAAGTGCTTAGAGCATAAGGGCATTTAAGCATATTTCTCCTTATTTAAGCATGAAATTCCTCTTTCCAACGAACAACATATATTTCTTCCTCATTTGAGCATTTTAGCATTTAAGCATATTAACAACATCATATATATATTGGATATGTTAAACAACATAGGACATGGAGCTAGCATTTGAGCAGTTAAGAGCAATCCAAGTCATTTGGTGATAACCATCTTTAATCATAATTAATTCATTTGAAGGATTTTTTAGATGGAATCAACTGATTACTAATTGAAGGTTTTAGATCATTTGTAAAGATTAATTACAGCATTTCATTTATGAACAATCAGATAGAAGCATCAACATAAAATAGTTTTAAAGTGCATAGCATGGGTTGAGCTTAATCTTGAAAAGTTTAAGATAATCAAAACATAGATAATTCAAGCACAGATTCCTAATTAGAGACATTTTAAGTAATCGTAGTCCTAATAAAGCTGGGTTTTCATGGGTCATATTGAGTTATACTGGAGCGAGCCTAATGATGATGAGGAAGATGAGTGAGAGTTTTCAGAATCATCATTTCTTGAGCCATGTAACCTCTCTTATACTTGAGTAATTGCCAATTTCTTGCTCTTCACAAATTCTACTGAGATCCATTCATGGAATTCAGTCCAGATATTTATTATTTCCATGGAGTCCAAACAGAAATTGGAAGCTTCTACTAAGCTGTGGATTTTTGTGATTGCATTGTCCTTAAAGGATATTAATGCATCATTCACAGTTTTTGATCTCTTGGATGAGGGTTCCTCATCATCAACCATTTTCTGCTTCTTACTTCCTTCTTTCCAATTTGTAAGTTCTTGAAGTACATCCGTGATATTCTTCATGTTGATCCAGACACTGATATCTTCCTCCTTAAATCTACTCAGATAGTTTCTGACTTTTGCCTGATTGTAAGTAGCGAATTTTGGAAAACCTTTAACTTGAATCCTGGGAGTCAGAGTTAATTCCATAAAGAATGTGTTGTCTAGAGTGATGTCTTGTTTCATAAGATCCTCAAACTTGAGAATCTTCCCAGTGCTTTTAAGCAGCTTTATTGATTCACCTTCATCGACTAGAATGTCATCAACTACTCTAGATTCAACTAAAATGTCAGAGATGAGTCTTCCGTACGGAATAAGTTTGATCTCCGGATTAAAACCACTTATGAAGTTTCTTATGGTTTCCTTCATAAGTTTGAAGAGAACAGAAGGGAGATTAGTCTTAATTCCTTTAAGGAGAAGGAACAAGACACACTTCTGAGTGTCGTTAAGTTGATTCGCAGGAAGATGATGAAAGATGCTTCCTTGCAAGATTCTGAACCAAACTTGTAATGGATCTTTCAGGTTTAAGAATACTTGGTTCTCAACTGTTATTCCTTCCTTGAAAATGAGGGCTATGAATTTGGCTTCTCTCTCCTCACTAAGTAGATCTTTGGTAATTCTGAATCTATTATCCTTATGCTCCATGAGATCTGCAATAGTCTTTTCAGATATGTAGATTCTTCTTCCAAAGACCGAAGAACTAAAGAGAGTCGAGCCTGCATTAGCATGACTCCATAACTCTTTAACCAAGCATCCATAGGTTGGTCCTTCCAACCTCTTGAAGTAGTTACTCCATCCTTGTGCTTCCGTTGAGGGAGTCATACCACATCCATTTGACTTTAGATTGTTGAAGTTTACAATAGTTTCAGACAATACTATGAGACTGTCAACTGGAATTTATGTGGTTGTGGACATTGAAGCACTTTGTGATACGAAAGCCATTTTCAGAGAGTGATAAGGAAAATTGAGAGTGATTAGGCTAAAGATTCAGGTAAATAGGAGTTGTGTTGCTGTCTTAGGGTTTGATGCTTTTATAGGTGAAGGAATGAAGTAAATTTTGTGGAAGATTTGAAAATGCAACGGTTGATTTTCCTAGACGCACTAAGCAATGTGGGAAGGTAAGTTAATGATTAATTTATTTAACCAAGAATCGTGACGTTGTCTTAATGAGTGGTAATGGAATCGTTACTTAATCATGACCTATGGGAATTTATGGTCTCTAGACACTCCTAAGCCTTTTCGTGTGAATTTTAAGTAGCACTTATCGTTTTATTATTAATTAGATAATCGTGATCATAAGAACCATTCAATCAACAACACATAGAACATACTTAGGAGATATGAATATCAAGATTTTACATAAGTTTAGTCAAGTATAGCTTTTTAAAAAAAACTAACTTCCTATCTTAAACTAAGAACATCATAGGTTGAACAAACTCAGGAAGGATCTTCTCGGTCATTCCATTTCTTCTGCAATGGCCAAAGACTCCTTGAAGATCAAGAATGTGGGAGATAACCCTGCAGTAGGGAACTTGATAAACTGTGTCTTCCCTAGACAAAAGGATTTCTTCCTTCAGATGATTATACATGGTTTCGGGCAGGTTTATTTTGACTCTACAAACTAGGAAGAAAATGAATAATCTTTCTTTGTTAGAAAGCCATCCTCCTCCTCTTTCTCTTGGTCTTAGATTAGTCACCATTAGCTTGTACCAGTCTTTCGCTACAGAATTGAGGGTACAAGGTAGAGTGGGATGACCCTTAGTCTCAAAGATCACATGCAAATGTTTGTCAAGACAAACATTGTTAATGTTATCCTCTACAGTCAGACCACCTGCAACACAATCAATTGCTTTTGCAATGATGGTAGGGTTGATCATGACAGGATAGCCAGCGACCATAGATAAAATGACATTCTTTCCAAAATCATATTATAGGGATCGAGCATTTGCCCAGAACTTAGTTACGAGTGTAGGGAAGATAGGTCCATCAAGCATGGATAAATAGTTTTCCCAGTTCTGAAATTTAATTCTAGAGAAAACAATTAGTTTGTGGAGAAGAGGTAGATGGTTCACATTCAGAGTGTATTCCTTTAAGAGTTCGAGGTCTTTAGTTTCTCCTCTGATATTGTGTGAAGACATTTTGAGCAGGATAGTTGAGGAAGAAGGTTCTAAGCTTCTGGATAGAGATTCATTTTAAAGGGGAGTAGTGTTGTGAAGAGAACTAATGAGTGATACCTATTTAATAAGCCTGGAATGCGCATGATCATCATTTCCTAGGCATGCTATGAATAGTGGTGACGATTAGCTGAAAGAACGCATGATAGGCTTAAAACGCCGTATACTTATGGGTAGGATTATAGCAGCTGACACTACACAATTATGAATGGTTATTTAAATCTTGAAAATTGTTTAATCATAAATGCGTGAGAGTATTCTTATAGTTTTAATAATCCTAATATGACTAATGTTCAAATTATTGCTACTATTTCAAATAATGAGAATGAACGAAGACAGACATACCTTAGAGGTTCTGAAATCTTTTTACGGCTGTTCTGAGTGCTTTCCATTCTGAGATATTATTATTTTTCAAATTCTGCTTGCTTCTGAGTGAGCTTCTGTAGGTTCGTAGATTCTTCACAATTCTCTTACATTCTTGTTTTTGAGGGTTGTGAACATTTTCTGAATTCTGAACAAAGAATGTTCTGGAAAATTTATCAGATAAAGATCTGATCAATAACGTTTGATCCGACTGAGAGATAGTCTCAAATCATCCGAACTTTAGTTTTACTGATTCGAACAAGACTCTGAGTGTTTTATCTTGATTAAGTAATTGATGAATCTGTGAGAATCCTCCTTCAGCTCCTTGTATAGCTTACAAGAAAACAATGTTCATTTCTTCATTGAATTCATTAACTTCTGATCATTCCAGGATTTAGGTGTTGAATCAGTTCTAAGAGTTTTGAATTCTTCAGCTTCTTGGCTTCAAAAGATTTTTCTTGAAATTCAATTTCATAGACCAACAAGTTTTTCTTCTTTACATTGAGAGATTCTGAATGAGCTTTAACTGAGAAAGTCAAGGGTGGACCTAGTCCGTTTCTTGAAAACATCTCAGGAGCTCATAAAGAGTTATTCCTCAGCGGCCCAGACACCTTTTCTTCTAATAATTTATCCTTGAGCAAATGCAAGGTTCCTCTACATGTATCTTCCAAGACGAGCATCCAGCAGATACAGCTTCTTATCTGATGAGTCTTTCTTATCAGCTGATTCTTCAATCTTCACAAGGTTATAGGTGAGGAAGGTTTAGTTGATTGACATCTAAAAAGCTTCCAGAATCAGTGATTTGCTCAAGTACTCAGATTGATTACAATTTTGTACACAGTCAACTTCTGAACTGTTATAGAAATTGTAAGTGGATTTCAATCTCACCCAGAGTAATTCTACGCACCTTATCTAGATCATTTTCTGACACTGTAGGTGTTTGATATCCATCAATAATAGAACCGGAGCTCTGATACCAATTGATGGTGCGAGAAAGACACAAGAATGGGGGGTTTGAATTGTGTATTTGCTCTTTCAACTACTTTTCGTTTCTTGTCGTTGAATCACTTAGGATTACATCAGAGTTAGTTGGAAGACTCTGACTAGCTTAGTAACATTCAGACTTGCAATGTGAGACGCATGAGAACCAACAAGAGTCTGAATGTAAGTTACGCTTCTCAGAACTTGCAGTGCGGAAGCTTATCAGATATAAGCTGCAAGGTTCTGGCTTGCTTGTGTAAGGTTTTGATACTCTATATAGAATGATAAATAAAGACATTAAGCACAAGAGTAAAGAATACACGATATATCCTGGTTCACCACACGGGCTAATCCAGTCCACCTTATATTGAAAACAATGAAAGGCAATACTCCTCATACCTTAGATTGTCAATTCCAAGCTTTGTTTCTTTAGTTCTTGGAAACCTTCTCGAATCCTAGGCGTTTCCCTCTTTCCTCAGAGCTCTGGCCTTTTCCTTTCTTTCCACGGTCTAACAAAATGAATCCTATTCCTCTCAAATTCTCCTTTTTGTTAAACTTAACCTTTGGGCTTCTAAAATGGGCTTTCCCAATATTACCCTCACTAACTCCTCCTTAAAAGTCCAATTTGCCCTTAATCCTTCAAATATTATTTAAATAAATAATAATACAATATATTCTATATTATATACTATTATATAAATAAATAGCCAAAACTTCCACAAAATACTGACATCAACGCAAACCACCAAAATTCACTAAAATTCACGAATATTATATTTAAATAAATATTCTTACAAACTTGGGGTGTTATAGTGCCACTGTTCCGTTGTGGAACTAGAAATGGAGGAAATCATAGAAGTTACAGTGGATTGAAGTATCGTCAGCGAATTTGCAATACGAAACTATAAATCGAAGGCAACGATCACGATGATCCTTAGATCTGGAGTGTTGATCTTGAATTAAAATTTCTGATTGATGTTAATCTTGAATCGACTTTGCTAATCTCTTATACTATGGACTGGGGGGTGGTACTTGCATGGTTAACACTCTAATGCTCAAGTCAATTTAGGGCGTTATATAATCGTAAGGGAAATGGAGATTAGAGATTGTGTACTTGAAAACTTTTTATGAAGGTGTTTATACCTTGGGCTTGATGGAATAGGTACAATAAGTGAATCTCATGTTATTGGGCCTTTATCCAGCGTTGAGTAGTGGGTTCCACGCCTTTGGCCAACATTATATATATATATATATATATATATATAAAGACAAACGAAGGGGACACTAGTCCTAAAAAGCTATAAATGGTTTACGATTCTCCACGATAAAATGATCGAGCCTAGTACATAGAGAGTGAAAAGCATTACCTATATGTACACTAGGGAAATGATTAAGATACATTATGGTAAACAACAAAGCAAAAGGAAAGAACCTGATTTAGGAAAGCATATTCGCAATTCAGGAAAAAACATGATCTAAAAAATTTATGAGATCAGAGTATTATGAAAAATCTCGGGTTGTGTAGGATTAAAAATCATAATTCGGATCACCAAAGCCTCCTTGGAGCGAAATTCTTTCAAGTTAAATGGTCCAAGATGAATATATTTGTGGCCATTGGCGACGTTAGGATACAAATATCTCTCATCTAGTAGAAGATTATATTACTAGTGAGGAGGTTTGGGCCCACCTTAAAGATAACACCCAATCTAAGCAAAGTGGGGAAAATAAGGATTGTCTAATAACAAAATGAATTATATCTCTTCTCATCGCAATATAAGCAGTCTAAATGGAACCTAAATAAAGAAGGTCAATAGAAACCCGAGGAGAATCCCTATAAAAGGGGCTATAAATGTCATATCAGTTACATACAAAAATTCCTTTAATAAATTTATACCTCTCATATATGACGATTATTAACTTGGGCATTGGAGTGTATGCAACTACCTCCCCCTCCATTTTCCAAAAAGACTAAGGGACGAGTAAAAGACCGCACTTTGAGACGTCTAGCGTCTGACCATTAAAAAAGAATATTCCTTACTAGAAGGAACACATGGTTAGAAATTTAAGAAATTCCCCATGGTTGAGATACATGTTTCTGTTATCATGATGTTCATTGATACATATCTGATGCCCTTAATGGGTAGTTCCCTGAAGATGTTAGTTAGTCCCCTGATTTTTGAATTTATGGAAAGGTAGCACAAAGAGACATTATATTTCCACCTACCATTAGGATAGATGGAAATCACCTTATAAGACCTCTCATGTATACTCTGTGAATCTATGTTCTATATGGTATGAAGACTGTAACAACATTTTGACTTGGTTTGGATGCTGACAATGCTTTTAAAAGGAGTCTTCGCCAGCCTTGTTGTTCAAGAATTTGTTTGCTTAACTGATGGTGCTTAAAAATTTATATATCAAGTGGTGTTGCTTGGTATGTAAGTCAAGTGATGATGTTTGATGTTTTTGCTCAAGTTACAGTTCATGGTGTGTTTTCTCAAATGATGGTGCTTGGTGTGTTTATCAATTGATGGTGCATGGTATGCTACTCAAGTGATGTGCTTGATCAAGAAGAAGCATTAGTGTCAAGCTATTATTTTGAAGATGTTCTTGAAGATCAAGTCACCTCTTTGAATTCAAATCGATGGTTAAACTAAATTCAAATTAAGACTTGTGTTTCAAGGACCATTGATGGTTTAACCTCTCAACTCTAAGATGATAGTAATCAACGTGGGGATATCTTAAATCTCATAAAAAATACTTGAATCTTTAGAGTTTGAAAGAGAGGAAGTGCAAAAGCTCATCTGATCATGTTTGTTTAAGTGATCAGTGTCTTGTAAAGACACAAGAAATTTCTAGAAATCTTATGGATTAATCACACACACAAACACACACACACACAACACACACACACAAACACACACACACACACACATACACACACAAACACACACACACACACACACACTCACACACACACACAACACACACACACACACGCTCACACACACACACAAAACTATTATGAAGCCTTTTATATTACAATTAAATCACCAAAAATATTTTTGAGGCCTATCCAATTGATTAGTGGACTGTCTGTTTGATTAGGATCATTTTTGCGACTATCTAATCGATTAGATCATTGACCTAATTAATTAGATGATGCCTAATCGAGTCCACAATTGATTATGACAATTTCTTAATGATTGATAACGACTCTCTATCAAAACCTTCCATTTTAGACCTCAGTAATAGATTATTTTAGGTGGCTCATTAATTAGTCTAATCGATTAGATGAATTTAAAAGCCCATAAATTGTTTCCAAATTTATACCACACCTTAGACTATAAATAAAGAGCTTCTCTATCATTTTCAAACATCATGAAAACTTGAAAACCTCAATTTTCGTTTCTCTCACCATTTCTTTAAATCATTCTTATTTTTCTCACATATTTTAGTCATAATGTTATGAGAGTGTTCTTGAGTCTTAGTGAGGATATTATTTTGGGTGAGGGTATTATTGTGAATTTACCAAGAGTAGATTTTTCTCTTGAGTAAATAATTCTTCCTTAGAAAGTGACCTATTTGGTTGGAAGCTAAACCATTGAAAAAGCTCTTGTTTCTATTTGGGGGATTTTTCTAAGTCTCCATTTGGTTTGTGAGCTCTGCAATTGAATTAAAGCTCTCTTTTGGGTTTATGAAAATAAACCAGTGAAAAATCATCAAAACAATTCTAGAGCTCGGTGTAGTTAAATGCTTTGTTGGTTCGATATCAACTTAGTGTAAAATCTCACCCAGTTCTTGAGTTTAGCCTAGTATAAAAGCTCGGTAGGTTTAAGATTGGCCTTGTAAAAATCTCGGTTCAGTTCGTTGTCAACCTGCGTAAAATCTCAGTTCAGTTAAGAGGATAGCCAACTCAAAACTTTGTCTTGGTTCGAGATCTACAAATGCAAAATATTTGTTGGGTGTGAAGATTAACCGCTTCAAACATGCTCCTTGTTTGGTTTGGAAACTAACAACTTCAAGTCTTATTCGTTGTTTGGTTAGAAATTATCTTAAAAAATTATTTTCTTGTATGGGGGTTTGCAGACTTAACCTGCTAAATGCTCTCAAACAATAGTGGATACTTTCAATATCAATTATTAGAGAGAAGAGTATGTCACTTCATTAGACCTAACCACTATAAATCTCTGGTGTCATCTCTCTTCATTTATCTCTTTTATTTTTCACATAGTTTATTTACTTGAAATTTTCATTGCATATTTATTCAAAGGTTTTGTAAAATGTTTTCAAAATCTAAGTTTTAAAATAATTTTGTTTTAAATCAACGATTTAAAAAACCTCCACAATTCGCCCCTGATGACTATAGTGACATGTCCAACATACTCCTTATTTTTTATATTAGGGAAAGTCTATACATGTCCCTTTATGAGTCCCGACCTTATTGTCACAACTACACATGAGTTTTTTGGGTTCCTAGGAAAGAAGCTTATTCAAAGATGGTAAATAATATGGGTGCTCATTTCCGTTTGTTTTAGATGTCAGATATCTATATGTGGATACTCATAAAAAGGAAGTTTGAGTTCACTACCAAGACATATATGCTACATCTGGTTAGCAACACCATCTTATTAGACAACTCACATCATTTAATTGATGCGAATCATATTGGATTGTTAGGCGATTTGGATATGCTAAATGGGCATGAGGTTGTGCTGATTTTAAGGTGTTGTAGTATTACTTTAGACATGCATGTCACCTTGATTCGAGACATCTAAAAGGTTATATGACCCTGTTACATGTATAAATATTTTACAATTACTTATATTTTAAAATTTTAATCCAAATGGGAATTTTTTATTAAAATAATCAATTTTTTTAATTTAAATACTAAATAAACCATATTTTCATAATATTTACCAAAATAATCATGTTTCATAAAAATAGAAAGCATTGGCATCATTTGATTTGGAGTGTGCTCCCAAAGCAACACCCATGCGCCATTTGATTTGAAGTATGCATATATGTCAAGCCATTTCAAATGGCGCATACATGTATGTATGTAGTGCATGTGCCATTTGAAATGGCGCATCCTCCTTATATTATTTTTTAAAAAAATATTTTTAAGAAATGTAACTAAAAATATGATAAAAAATAGAAAATAAATAAAAATAAATAGAAAGTAAATAAAAATATTATTTATATACATTAAATGTTACAACAATTGATCAAAACGTCCCCCACTTCCACATCCCGACGCATTAGCTTGCCTCCGAGGTCTACCACGATTTTGTTGAGGTGTTTCTGGTCTTTGCGTATTGGCCTGTAGAAAAGGTATTTGGTGCGAGGGTCCTGTCATACCCAAAATTTTGACCACTAAGATTTCCCATCATTGTGCAAATTATCATCACAATATGGATGAACCATCATACCTCATTAGTCTCCCAAAAGATGGGTGAGCATCCACGACAATCAAAATTAGGGTTTCAAGCCCTCTCAGAGCTCTTTGACAAAGGATCAATCAAGGAATGACGTGATCTTCAACTTGTCTAAACCTCTCAAACACCTACAAAGGATCAAGAGGACTCCTACCTCAAGAATCAAGCACAAGGTTGCAACCTTCCAAGTGGATTAAGCCTTAAGATCGTCAGTGTCACCAAATTAGGGTTTTGGTCGACCAGGGCCTCCAGATGGAAATTTCCCTCTGGGCATGAGCCAATGCTTCAAAGCCTAACCTAAGATGCTCCAATGGACATCATGAACCCCATCATCAAGTCAATTTAGCCTCAGGGGAAGCATTCATCAAAGATCAGGAATTAGGCTTGACCTAATTCACCCCTAAGTTGACTTTTGGGACAAAACATGAGCCACGACATCAAGACATGATTTGAGGGTCTCTAATACACCATATTGATCCATTTGCAACAATGTATTGATCCAAGAAGCTTGAGCAACAAGTTTCAATTTCATCTGAACCACAGTTAGGGTTTTGCGAGAAAAGTCAAATGTAGCTTTGACTTTTGACAAGGACATGCTCCCAAACCCTGGGACATGATTCAATACACCCTATAACACCTATGAAATCAATCCATCAAGTTTGATTTAGGTCAAGGACTTGATTTCATAGAGGATTGCACAGTTTGGGATTCATCTGATAAAAAGTCAACTGTGCACAAAAGTCAAGCTTTGACTTTTTGAGATTTTTCACAATTATGGTTTTTAACCCTAAAATGATGTTAATGTGTGATTGGAATCATCATTCATCAAGAAAAATCAAGAAAAGTGGGATAACTTGTAAAAGGGGTAACCATAAAAAACTTAGAAATTTTCTAAGTTATGGAACAAAGTGGCTAGGGTACCAACTTTGAAGGATCATAACTCTTAAACCACAAGGCCATTTTTTTCCATCCAAAGCTGGATTTGTAGCCCTCATGGCCCTCTACAAAAGCTTCAACTACACCTCATTCCAATTCATCATGGATCTTGAGTTATGGAATGATCAAAATGACTGAAAACACGAAATGTCACTTTTTCCAACACTTAGTGAAATTTTCACTAACTCATAATCTGCCTTCACCTTTTTCCAAATGTAGGGGCATTTTTCACTTGGATCCAAAAAGTATCAAAACCAATTATGATCAAACAGTTGTTGTATCATATGAGGGCTTTCCAAAATGGCCAAGAACATCACCAAACTCAACTTGAGTCATGAGATTTGACAATGGCAATATGCCTTGCTAAAAACTGCCAAGGCTAGGCAGAATTTTTCACTTTTGCTCGATTTGGAAAAATCAGATAATTCCAAGCCTTGTCATCACTTTGGACACATTTGAGGATCAAATCTAAAGGGAACAATCACTGAGCCAAGCCTCCAAAGTCTTTGGAACAAGAAGTAGCATGCCAAACCTAGAAATCCCTAAAAGAGGGACAAGACTCCAATTTTGGTTTGGAGCATTTAATGGATGCTTAGAGGTGGCATGGACTGACACATTTACAACTGAATTCAGTCAGGAATGATCCAACAACTAGGGAACCAAAGGCATGTGCTCTAACCTCTAGTAAATGGCTAGAGGAGACTTGGCTTCCCATAGATCAACATTGGCCAAACCTCTGCTGTGGTTGCCATTCACTATTGATCCTAAAACAAACTTGCTCTACTATAAACAGAGCTCATTTATGCTCAGTTTGAGTACACCAAAGCCATCAAACAGATGCTTTCCTCAAAATCTCTTTCTCTTGGCAAAAATGCCTTCTTTAGCAAGGTAACTCTGAGTTTTTGAGTTAGAGAGCAATTCCACCACAGCTCGTGATCAAAACACATCCAATATGTCATATCTAAGTTGTCCAAACTCTCACAAGTGACATGTAATCCTTAAATCACAAAGTCATCTCTCAAAACCTCAAAATAGGACTTTTGTGCACTTTTCAAGCCATGTCTTGAATCAGTCACTTTCTAAACCAGATAAAACCTCAAAAACACTCCAAATATCATCCTTAAACTGTCCCAAATGGTTCCCCCAGCTAGAACACCATTTGAGGGAGTTTCTATTTTGGCCATTTTAACCCCTTTTGCAAGAAAGGGCCAGTTTGTGTTTTTGCAGGTTCGAGCTGATTCTACTCATCCTAAAAGCTTCCAAGCGATCATTTGAGAGTGTCCAAAGCATCAAACCATTTCTGGAACAAGAAATTTGGCAGATTGCACAGAAAACTCAAAAAGCTCAAAAAGAGGTGAGCATCATGACTTGAACTTCCCAAAATATGCATTACTTTGAGGTCCACTGATTATGCACATCTTATACATGTTATATATGTTGTGTTTGAACCAATTCATCATGTAATTCGTGCCTGTACCAAAGTGTAGCCTAGAAAATACAATTATAGGCCTATTTCAAAACCACCACCATTGGATTCCTTGTGAAATTCTAGGCCAGATGCATATAAATTTTGTCCCCAACCATGGAGAAATGAGAAAGTTATGGACCTTCCCGTTTCTTGCCAAAACTTGCCTTGCCTTGCCTTGGCCAGGCCTAGAAAACAAGGCAAGCCTTGTGTATTTGTTGGTTTGTTTTAATCAACAGATGTATCACCACCCCAGTGGTAAGGCGCGTGCCCTATAACCTTGAGGTCGTGGGTTCAAACCCCACCCATGCCATTTTGTGTTTTTTTCACATTTTGCTATTTTTTCCATATTTTCATGTTTTGTTAATTAATTGGAAAATTAATAACTCTTTCAATTTTAATTATTTTTTATTGGTTCCTTTGGAAAAAAATCACAAAAATGTTAAAATATTTTATTCCACAAAAAAATTAAGTTTATATTAGTTATTTAATATAATTAGTATTTTTGTGTATAAATTCCTTTTTTATTGTTTTTAAACATTTAAAAGTGAATATTTAATTTGAAAATCAAAACCAAATAGGTTTTAATTCATCTTGTGATTAAAGCCTCATTTTCCAAACCAAAAACCAAAATCACAAGTTGTTTATTCAAACTTATTTGGCATTTTTATCATTTTTATTAATTTTCTTTGAATAATTATATTAACAAATGATGAAATTTGGGTTTTAATTGATTTTCACCCTCACAAACTTTTCCAAACACTCATGGGCCTCTAATAGAGTGTAAGACCCAAGCCTTTTTGTAAAATAAACCCATTGTGGGCCTCACTTATGGTATAAGTCCCTCTGTGTATTTTTAAAAACTTTGGCGCGATCGTCGCTTTCAAACAAATAACCCTGGGCCTACCCTCGAGTAGTAAGACCCTTTTCTTTTCTTAAAACTCACTTGGGCCTCTATTAGAGTGTAAGACCCAATCCCCTTTTGCAACCAAAAACTTTTGGACCTCAGTCATTGTATAAGACCCACGGTGTTTTCAAAACCTCGGTGCAACCGTCGCCCTTTTCAAAATTAAACATTGGGCTTCTCCTTGAGCTATAAGACCCATATTTGTTCACTTTCAATCATTTTGGGCCTCTTGAGAGAGTGTAAGACCCATCCCCTTGTACAAAAAACCTTTCCTGGGCCTCAGTCACTTGTATAAGTCCCTGTACAAAACGACAGTGCGATCACTGATAAAACCTTAGGCATCTCCTTGAGCTGTAAGCCCCAATTATCCTTTCAAAGCACTTTCTCCTTTGATTTTGTAATATACTATTTTCAACTTTTCTTTGTTGAACAACTAACAATACAACATGGAAGCTCTACAACCGAGTAAGTGTTTACCCGTTTTCATTTAGCGTTTTCATATGTATATAACTGTACTGTGGGGCTGTTTCGCTGTAAGTCTTTTTTCATAAACTCATATCAACTGTGCAATACTAGTATAGATATTTAGAGTTTCCCCGACAACTACGTCTAGAACTAGACAAAACCTCGTCTCCTTACATCAATTTTAGATAACTAGATCTAAGAAATTCCCCCTTAAACAGTTCATATACAGAAGGCCAATGTTCCAAGTGAAACCCCTTCTAGAACTGTTCATCTACCTCCTCTTAGGCTTAGTACAAGGACCCATAGGCTTCCTAAAAGCATCCCCGCCTCCTCTTGGGTGTTGTACAAGGACCCGTCGGCTTCTTAGAATTTTTCACAGCCTCCTCTTAGGCTTCGTATAATGATTCTTCCTCCGGGAAGATAGCCTCCTCTTGGGCTTTGTACAAATTGTCCCTCGGCTTCTTAAAAGTTTCCAGCCTCCTCTTGGGCTTCGTACAAATTGTCCCGATGACCTCCTAAAGATATAGGAACATAAATTAGTCATCTTAATAGAACAGTCTTTCAAAGAGTCTAGATCTCGCTACTACTGTTTTTTAAGCATAGTACAAAAGATAAAACCCGTAGACTCGGACAGTCTCAATACCCTTTGGATTTCCCAGGATATAACCCTGATCCTCTGATCAAATCCATGAGTACCACATTACCCATATAAGAACTGATTTTCTCTTTATCCATACTAGACCTATCACTCGACTGAAACAGTCACCAGCACCATAACCTCCTCTTGGGCTTTGTACAAATGATTCTCCCCAGCAGAGCTAACCTTTTCACACTCTCTTGTTGAGTATAAAAGACTCTCTTGTTGAGTCACCCATCCTTTAGCCTCCATCTCGGGCTTCGTACGAGATACAAAAACACTCTCTTGTTGAGTATAAAAGACTCTCTTGTTGAGTCAAACACCTTTAGCCTCCATCTCGGGTTTCGTACGAGATACAAAAACACTCTCTTGTTGAGTATAAAAGATTCTCTTGTTGAATCCCCCTTTTCACCTCCATCTCGGGCTTCGTACGAGATACAAATCACTCTTTTGTTGAGTATAAAAGACTCTCTTATTGAGTCAAACAACTTTTAGCCCCCGTCTCAGGTTTCATATGAGACATCAAAATACTCTCTTGTTGAGTATAAAAGACTCTCTTGTTGAGTCACCAAACTTTTAGCCTCCATCTCGGGCTTCTTACGAGGTACAAAATCACTCTCTTGTTGAGTATAAAAGACTCTCTTGTTGAGTCATACCCTTTTAGCCTCAATCTTGGGCTTTGTACAAGACAGAAAGAACATTTTCCCCGGAAAATTCAACCTTTTAGCCTCCTCTTAGGTTTTGTATAAGGAAACCCCGGTTGAGACAATCAACCTTTTAGCATCAGATCATGCTTTGGTCACAACATACAAACATCAACAACTCCCCTTTTAGAAATGACAAATTCTCTCTAAAGTCAAAACCCTTTAGCTTCATATCTTGGGCTTTGAACAAGATACAAATAAACCCTTCAGCTTCACATTTTGGGCTTTGAACAAGATACAAACCAACATTTAGCTTCACGTCTTGGGCTTTGAACAAGGCACCAAAACACCATTTCCTCCCATAGAATAGGAGGAACTACGATCGCTCTGATTTCCCTATCCCGGGAATACGTAGGTATAAGATTGAAAAATCTTAGCGAGCACACTAATCAAAAACCCAAAATCCCGTACCTTCATACATCAATCGAAAAGCATCAGTCCTAACATCCTACCAATAGTATAGTCCCGTCATTTCAGCCTTAACAAAATAAGAAGAAAGAGGCCCCACTTTTATATAGCATCCGTAACCTAACAGACCGCTGTTTAAACTCAGTATGCAAGCAGGGTTAGTTGGAGACATCTATTTCCCTTCCTTCATCAGCTTCAATAGGATAAAAATGAATCGACATGTAGTCCCCCAAAGAAAGACAGTGCTTAAGAACCACGTCCAAAATCGCTCGCTACAGAAAAGTGGCGCCCACCGTGGGGCATCTTCTTTCTTTCTTACAATTTAAGGTAAGAACCTTGGACAAGTTATTTTCATGACGGTTCCATCGGGGAATGTCATTATTGCTAGGATCGGCCCTCACTAGGACCTTAGGTCAAAACCTTTAAATTGGGAAGGAACCACAGAAAGGCGACTCCGCCGGGGAGCCATTTTCTGTTAGGATCATAGGATTCATAGCTCTTAAAAAGTCTAGGACATTAGGACAAATATATATACTGCTTTTCCTAATTGATATCTGTGTTTATTTTTCTGCTAATGGGAATACGTGTGATGCCGCATGTGGAAAGATTGAGTATACACCTAGGAAAAACCTCTTTTAGTAGTGCGGAAGCTATCGGAAATAATTGTTACGCGATACTACCCTCTTCTGAGATTCTTCGAATTACATCACCTAGCACGGTTCCCGGCCCGCTGATGTGATCTCGACAAGAATTAATGATGTTGAGAGACAGGTACAAAAATCACTAGTATAAACCTTTGGGATGGGTAGAGCCTTGACTTCATGACACAGACCCTTTGCCCCCATGTTTTTTCTATGTTTATGTGTGCTGCATTCATGCATTCATTTTAAAAAACATTAAACAAAGAAAATTTTCTCTTCTAGTCTCTCTTTTTCAAATTAAACTAAGACAATGATTGCAAATGCCAGAGAAAAAAAGATTGCGCTCATGGATTTCGGTAGATGGAAAACTCACAAGTATACCTTCAAGGTTCCAAAACTAGAGGATTTGAGAGGATTAGCAAGGATGATCACTAACCCTGACGTTTTCAGAGCCAAGTACGGAGGTCTGCTACCTCTGTTAAATGTCCATGTAATTGAAGGAATCCTAGAGGCACTCTTTAGTTTTACGATTCGGTCTATCACTGTTTCACATTCCCGGATTACCAGCTCGCACCAACGCTGGAGAAGTATTCTCATTTGACTGATTTACATATCACTGATCGAGCTCCCTTTTCTGGAATGGAAGAAATTCCAAAGGATCAGACCATTGCAAGATCTATTTATTTGGACGAGTCAGAGGTCAAGACTCACATGACCACTAAGGGTGGGCTCCTAGGTTTACCAGCCAAGTTTCTGGTACAGAAGGCTCTATACTTTGCTAGTATAGGGAACGTGACTGCTTTTGAAAGCATCTTTGTTTTACTCACCTACGGGTTATTTCTGTTTCCCAACATTGATAACTTCGTCGATATCAACGCCATTAAGGTTCTTTTCATTGGAAACGCCATACTAACTTTGCTCGCAGATGCGTATCATTCTGTACACTTAGGGAATTTGTACAGCGGAGGGGAGATCACGTGCTGTGTGCCCCTGTTATACAAATGGTTTATCTCCCATTTGCCTAAGTCTGTCGCTTTTTGGTATCATAAGAATGCCTTACGTTGGTTGCAGAAAATCATGTCTCTTACCAACTCTGACATAGATTGGTGCAATAGGATTTATGACGGGATCAGGATCATTGACCGTTGTGGAAATTTCCCCAACGTACCCCTCATAGGAACTAAAGGAGGAATCAATTACCATCCAGTTTTAGTTCGTCGTCAATTTGGATACCCAATGAAGCATGTCCCACGTAATGCTCATCTGGAAGGTCTTTTCTTCAAAGAAGGAGAAAATGACAGGGCACTAAAAATGGAAATAGTGCACGCTTGGAAACATGTTCATAAGAAAGAATGGGAGTCTCTAGAAAAACCAGACTGTGTTTCAGTGGAGCCTTATCTCCACTAGGTACAAACTAGAGCTCTCAAGCTAAAAATGCCTTATCCTCGTCACTGAGTTCTTCCACCAAGGGAATCTGTCATGTACTTCATGACTGAAACGGAAAAACTTCAGGTTACTGTTAACAAAGTTCAATAGTAGAGGAGGTCTTGGAAGAACAAGTATCGCATTCTTAATGTGGAATGTACCAAAATACAGCAAGTACTGAAAGATAAGGATGCTCTAATTGAGATTTTGGAGCAACATGTTGTAGAAAATCAGGATGACCAAAGGAATTTTCTCTCTCCTTTCACTTGGCAAAGGAATGACAACCCGACAACGGACCAAGATCCCCGGTCCAAGAAAAGGAAAGTACCAGAATCAGCACCCGAGTTCTCCTCAGAGAGGACTCAGGACCTATTAGCTTAGGTTTCTATTTCCGTACCTTGTAATTTACTGTATTCCATTTCCGCAATCCTTTGAATTCAATAAAACGGGGTTTTCCCCACTGGTTGATATTTGCAATCTAATTGTCGAAGTTTACTTTGAATAAACAATAATAATTAATATAATCATTGCATTCATCATTCTCACGTCATGCATTCTTCTTACCTACGAATCTCACGTTTGGGTCTCGGTTCTAGAGTCAAACTGTCTCATTTGTACAATACTCGGGCCAATCGTTAGAAAAAGATGGATGATCTCGAGGAAGACAACAGAGAGTTGAAAGAAGAGATCGACGCTCTGAGAGAGGATATGAGAAAGCTTCGTAACGACATGCAAGCCATGGCAGAAGCTCAGCTACAAAGAACTGCGATCTCAGAGATCACCTCAACGTCGATAGTGGAGAAGTTTAATCCTAGGTACAGAATGTCGAAAGATCATCCTTGGGGCATGCCACCTAACTATATCTCGGAAGGATATATTCCACCGATAACTGGAGATCCGGAAACTTCAGCAGGAGCCGCTGGGCCTAAAGGTTACAAACTTCGGGAAAGCGAAGATACCAGGGGCATACCAACAACTCCTGAAGGTTACAAACTTTGGGAAACACCAAGATTTGCTGCCTTAGTAACGGTACCACCCGCTGTGCTGCACACTGTCCCGGATGGACAGATTCCATAGATACCTTCTGGTAGAAAGGAAAGTATATTTGACATAATGGATGAATTCCAAGAGTAGTTCCTGGAAATGCAGAAGGAACTGCAAGCTATTCGCGGTCAGGATTTATTTGGAAATGACGCTGCAGATCTCTGCTTGGTCCCCAATGTGAAAGTTCCCCGCAAATTCCAAGTTCCCGACTTTGAAAAATACAAGGGTAACTCTTGCCCTCAAAGCCATTTAGTGATGTACGCTTAGCAAATGTCAGCTCAGACAGAGAATTAGGATCTACTGATTCACTACTTTCAAGATAGTTTAACCGGTGCCCCACTCAAATGGTACATGGGATTAAATCGCACTACGATCAGCACGTTCAGAGATCTTGGCACTGCCTTCGTCCAACAATAAAAATACAATTTGGACACGGCACCTGACAGAGATCAACTCAGATCAATGTCGCAAAAGGACAAAGAAACCTTTAAGGAATACGCTCAGAGATGGCGTGAAATTGCCGCTCAAATTTGTCCACCTCTTGAGGAAAAAGAGATGACAAAGATCTTCTTAAAGACCTTGAGCTCATTTTACTACGACAAAATGGTCGCCAGTGCGCCCAGTGACTTCACCGAGATGGTCGATATAGGAGTACGTCTCGAGGAAGCCGTACGAGAAGGACGTCTAGTCAAAGACAATGGGTCGACAAGCGGTACTAAAAAATACGGTAGTGCTCTCCCTAAGAAAAAAGAGCAAGATATTAGGAATATCTCTCGTGGAAAGCAAAGGCAACGGTACCAACCAGTAGCAGCTATAACTCCTGCTATCAACCCTGCGCTTGTTTCTACGTATCAACATCAGGTTGCTCAAAGCCAACCGTATTCGCAGCAATTTCAGCAAAGAACACAACAGCCTCTTCAGCAGGCTCATCCTCCATACAACAACAACCGTACAACGCAGCCACCAGGATTTGATCCTATACCCGTATCGTACGCAGAACTGTTTCCGTTACTACTGGCCAAGGGGCATGTCCAGACTAAGTCTCCTCTTACAGTACCGGAAAATCCGCCTTTTTGGTTTAAGGTGGATCAGACTTGCCCTTACCATCAAGGAGGACTAGGGCATAACATAGAGAACTGTCTCAGTTTCAAATCCGACGTGCAAAAGCTTGTTAGGAGCGGGGTCTTATCATTCAAAGATACGAATCCGGATGTCCTCACAAACCCGCGGCCTCGACACGAGAAAGCTGCCGTCAATCTGATAGAGGAAGAGTCTAATAATGTCTATCAAATTCGGGATGTACTCTTGTTGAGGACCAATCTGGTCAAGATGCATTGTAGACAGAGTGGATATGGCCATGTGCCACCTCATAATTATCACCAGTGTGATGTCTGCTCCAAAAGTAATCGGGGATGTTCTATGGTGCAAACAGCTCTACAGGAACATATGGATCTCGGATGGATCCAAGAGCACCGAGTTCGTGGAGTTAACATGGTTTATACGAATTCCAACATCATTCAAAACCACGACATCCGCGCGATGAATGTCAACTTGGTGGCGATATACTCAAGGCAAAGCCAGTACCATAATCTGCCGCGGCATGAGTACAATTGCTGTCTGACTTACTCAGTAAACAAACAGGGATTCTCTTTTGTACAAGAGGCCTTCCAGCGCCAGATGGATCTTGGATGGATCTAAGACTACCATGATAGGAATCATTATCAAATCAACACGATTCAAATCTTTGATATTCACTTGATAAATAGCAGCCTGGTGGAGTTACATGCTACACAAGTCCAACTCGATTTTCTCACTTCACATGATTATCAGAGCTGCAAAGCGAGTTGTGAAAACGATCAAGGTTGTGCCCTTGTCCAGGAAACACTTCAGCACTTGTTGAACCACTGGTGGCTTCCAATCTATATGGACGAAGACACCTAGCAAATTAGTATCACTAACGAGAATCCTACTAGATATCAAAGTCAGGATGTTCGGTCGATGGAAACAGACCTCGTAAGGTTACACTGTATTCAAAGTGAACGAGGCTAGGTTCCACTACACAACTATGAGTGGTGTGGAGTTTGCTCAGTGGATAATCAAGGATGCTACTTCGTGCGAGCAGCCCTTCAAAGTCAGTTGGACCGCAAAGAAATTCAACCGTGGTCAAGTTCTGGATCAGTCAACTATTTTTCTTATCAAATCGAGGACATTATCATAATCTCTGATCATCAGAGGGCTGGGGATGTTTGTGCCATCATCCCTCTACTTGACGAGTCAAGAGTTCCCAACCAGGAACGGATCGAAATTATTTACGATGGTCAGAAAAATCAGAAGGTTCCCATAGTCATCTATCTACCGGGACCACTACCGTATGAATTAACTAAGGCTATCCCTTACAAGTATGGTGCAACAATAATCGAGAGCGGAAAGGAAATTTCATTACCCTCCATCGTGAATATTGCAGAGATCAGTCGAGTAACACGGAGCGATTGAATCTTCAACAGAGGAGTTGGAGAACCCAGCAAAGAAAAGGAACCTCAAACAGAAGTTCCTAATCCACCAGTCGGTCAGTCCTGTAATCCCGACCTTTCAAAAAACGATGATGAGATGCTAAAGCTCATCCAGAAGAGTGAATACAACATTGTTGATCAACTGTTGCAAACTCCTTCAAAGATCTCGATATTATCACTGTTACTCAGTTCAGAAGCGCACGGGGAAGCTCTACAGAAAGTCTTGGAGCAAGCTTTTATGGAACAAGATGTAACAATCAGACAGTTCGATAGCATTGTCTCTAACATCACTTCCTGCAATAACTTGGGATTTAGTGATGAGGAATTACCTGAAGAAGGTCGTCGTCATAACATGGCGCTCAACATTACAGTCAACTTCCAGGACGATGCTTTGGCTAACGTACTGGTAGACACAGGGTCAGCCCTGAATGTTATGCTGAAGTCCACTTTGATGCAATTAACATTCAAAGGACCTCCGATGAGAACCAGCGAAGTCGTCGTCAAAGCATTTGACGGATCAAGAAAAACAATTATCGGCGAAGTCGACCTTCCCATAACTATCAGTCCTCACACTTTCCAAGTCACTTTCCAGGTCATGGACATCTGGGCAACTTACAGTTATTTATTAGGAAGACCTTGGATACATCAGGCAGGGGCGGTCACTTCGACCCTCCACCAAAAGCTAAAGTTCGTCCAGAACGGCCAACTCGTCACAGTCTGTGGAGAACAGGCCTTGCTCGTAAGTAACTTATCGTCATCCACTTGTGTAGAACCGGAGGGGGTAATCGGAACCCAGTTCCAAGTGCTTTCGCTACATAAGGACAACCAATCTGAAGGGGGAACTTCGATTTCCTCGTACAAAGATGCTATCAAAGTGGTCGAGAGTGCCAATACAACAGGATGGGGGCAGCTTATTATTCCTACTGACAATAAGAAAAAGAAAGGTCTTGGTTTTTCCTCAACCTGTACTCAGACGACTGCGAACGATGAAAGTTTTCATCCCATTCATAATTTCTTCCACAGTGGAGGCTTCCTTCAACCAGTGACTCAAGAAGTGCATACCATCAACGAAGGTGAGTCCTCCGATACAGAGGAAGAATGAAAGTCCTATCTCAATGAGGAAGGTTATACATCTCAGGACGAAACGCAGACTCCCTTCTATTTTCCTGCACAAAGCCCGAGATTTATACCCCGGTCAGACGTCAAAATGATGTACGGAGATTGTGATCCAGAAGGATGCCGTGTTCCATAAAATTCATTAGAGGAGGACACTCTGATGAAAGACAACTTTGACCACGACTACTATGGCCCGATGGATGGCCTGCCAATATGGCAGCCTTACCGAGGAGACTTGGGGAAAGAGAGTCGGCCGAACGAGGTATATCAGCTCAACATCATTAGAAAGAATACCCGCGTCCCCACCATGTCATGGGATCAACACCCAGGTTATCCTGAAAACACCCAGCACGACGATGAATTTGCAACATTTGCAGGACTAGAATTCATTAACTATGCTTTTCCTGAGGTCAACGTCATCGAGAGGGATGACTCCTCCAGTTCCAAAGAGGTGTGGGACACCTTGGGACAACCAAGTGGAAAATACGACTTCATGGTCAAATACACCGCTCCTGAAAGCTCTCGTATCAGGCTCGAAGACATCCAACCAACGGGATGGGGAGATACAACTAAGAGTACAAATACTATGCAAAATACAACTGAGGAATCCTCCTACGACAACTAAATCAGCGTCACCAGAGGACAAGCCAAGAAAGAAGGTACTAGACTTTGTGATTCACCGAGGAGTTCGTCACCAATGGGTTGATGTCGATGTTCCGAAGATTGTGCATAAGTCAAAGTAATTTCCATCTTTACTTTAACCCTTCACCCTGCCCAGGTGACACAGATGTTTTGATAAGGCTCTATTTCTGTAAATTTCCCTCTTCGCTTTGCCCAAAGCGACAGAGTTTTGTTTTATAGGGCTAGAGTTTCAAGAATCGACTTGTTCATTAATAAAATAACGTCGTTCTGTAATTTTCGCATTTATTGCTGTTTTCTCTTTTCACTTTTTCAGAAAATGGTAATCCTAAAAAACAAAACAAATAATAAAAACAAGCAGTAACAAAAAATACACTGCACATACTCTTGCATTCTCTCTATCTCTTCTAAACACAAATCATCACGTCATGCAGATTGCTTGTTTTAAACCCAGTTAAAACATACGATCCGATGCCTTCTCCCAACTTTGAATTCCTGATATTTGAGGCTGAAGAAGAAAATGACGACGAAGTTCCAGAGGAGATCTCCCGACTACTCAGACAGGAGGAAAGGTCCATTAAACCTCACAAAGAGCCATTGGAAACGGTAAACTTGGGTTCAGAAAAAGAGAGAAAAGAAATTAGGATCGGGGCATTGCTCAATCCAACTGCCAAGGAGAGTTTAACGAAACTTCTCAGAGGGTTTCGCGATGTATTCGCTTGGTCCTATCAGGATATGCCAGGGTTGGATACCAGCATCATGGAACATCATCTACCGTTAAGGTCAGAATGTCCGCCAGTAAAGCAAAGGTTGAGACAGACTCATCCAGACATGGCCATCAAAATCAAAGAGGAAGTCCAGAAACAGATTGACGCTGGTTTCCTCGCCACATCAGAATTTCCTCAATGGTTAGCCAACATCGTACCAGTTTCAAAAAAGGACGGAAAGGTCATAATGTGTATAGATTATAGAGATCTAAACAAGGCTAGTCCAAAGGATGACTTTCCTTTACCACACATTGACATGCTGGTAGACAGTACAACAAAGTTCCAAGTTTTCTCCTTCATGGATGGATTTTTGGGCTATAATCAAATCAAAATGGCGCCGAAAGACATGGAGAAAACCTCATTTATTACCCCATGGGGTACCTTTTGTTACAAGGTAATGCCGTTCAGTTTGAAAAACGCCGGGGCAACCTATCAAAGGGCCATGACTACTCTGTTTCATGACATGATACACAAAGAAATCGAGGTATATGTCGATGATATGATTGCAAAATCCAAATCAGAAAAGGAGCATGTGACCCACTTGTCAAAACTATTCGAGCGGCTGAGAAAGTATAAACTTCGCTTGAATCTCAGCAAGTGCACATTCGGTGTCCGCTCAGGGAAACTCTTAGGATTCATTATCAGCCAGAAAGGAATTGAGGTTGATCCTGACAAGGTCAAGGCCATTTAAGAAATGCCTGCTCCGAAAACTGAAAAACAAGTCAAGGGATTCTTGGGACGTTTGGACTACATCTCCAGATTCATATTCCTCATGACCGCGACATGTGCGCCAATTTTCAAATTACTCAAAAAGAATCAGGACTGCGTTTGGACAAAAGACTGTCAAATCGCCTTCGACAGTATTAAGGAATACTTGTTGAATCCACCGATTCTTTCACCTCCAGTGGAAGGAAGACCACTGATCATCTACCTCACAGTCCTAGAGGACTCAATGGGTTATGTACTTGGCCAACAAGATGAAACAAAAAGAAAAGAGTCTTCCATTTACTATCTGAGCAAGAAATTCATCGACTGCGAGACTCAGTACACTATGCTTGAGAAAACTTGATGCGCTCTGGCTTGGGCAGCCAAACGTCTTCTCCAGTACATGATTCGTCACACTACTTAGTTAATCTCTCAAATGGATCCAATCAAGTATGTCTTTGAAAAACCTGTTCTCACAGGAAGGATTGCCCGTTGGCAGATGTTGCTATCAGAATATGACATAGAATACCATGCTCAGAAAGTCGTTAAAGGAAGTGTTTTAGCCAATCATTTGGCTCATCAATCGATTGACGATCAGGAATCAGTCGGATTTGACTTCCCAGACGAAGATGTCATGTATCTAAAAATGAAAGACTGCGATGAACCGCTACCCAGTGAAGGGCCAGAACAAGGTTCCCAATGGGGACTAATCTTTGACAAAACTGTCAATCATTATGGAAACGGAATTGGGGCAATCATTGTTACCCCTCAGGGTACCCACATTCCTTTCACCGCCATACTTACGATCAAGTGCATGAACAACAAGGCCGAATACGAAGCTTGTATCATGGGTCTCGAAGAAGCAATCGACTTAAGGATCAAAAACTTGGATGTTTATGGCGACTCAGCCCTGGTCATCAACCAGATCAAAGGAGATTGGAACACATACCAATCAGGACCGATTCCTTACAAAGATTACACAAGAAGGTTGTTACCCTTCTTCAACAGAATCGAGTTTCATCACATCCCTCGTGAAGAGAATCACATGGCTGATGCTTTAGCCACTCTCTCTTCCATGATTAGTGTAGGTCAATGGAGTGACTTACCTAAGATCGACATATTGTGCCTTGAACGGCCCGCTTACATCTTCACAATTGAAGCAGTCATAAATGACAAACCTTGCTATCACGATATCAAATGCTTCCTTCAGAAACAAGAGTACCCACCTGGGGCATCCAGAAACTATGACCCTAAGAAGGTTGGCAGGCAGCTTCTTCCTGAGCAGTGATACACTCTATAAGAGGAACTTTGACATGGTCTTGCTTCGATGCGTCGATAAACTAGAAGCAAACATGTTGATGAAAGAAATTCACGAAGGATCTTTTGGCACTCATGCCAACGGACATACAATGGCGAGAAAAATTCTGAGAGCAGGGTACTACTGGTTGACAATGGAATCCGACTGCTACAAGTACATGAGGAAGTGTCACAAGTGTCAGATATACTCCGACAAAATCCATGTACCGCCAACGCATCTCAAATTTCTTTCTTCCCCATGGCCTTTTTCCATATGGGGAATCGACATGATTGGCATGATTGAGCCCAAGGATTCGAACGTACATCAGTTCATCCTAGTAGCCATTGACTACTTCACCAAGTGGGTCGAAGCAGCGTCGTACGCTAATGTAACCCGACAAGTCGTGGTCCGATTTATCAAAAATAATCTCATCTGCCGTTATGGTGTTCCAAGCCAGATCATTACTGATAATGGATCTAACTTGAACAATAAGATGATAAAAGAGTTATGCATATAGTTTAAGATCGAACACCATAACTCATCTCCCTACCGACCCAAGATGAATGGAGCGGTAGAAGCGGATAACAAGAACATCAAGAAGATCATTCAAAAGATGGTTGTAACCTATAAAGATTGGCACGAGATGTTTCCTTTTGCTCTTCACGGTTACCTCACATCTGTCCGTACTTCAATCGGGGAAACCTATTTCTCTCTAGTATATGGCATGGAAGCAGTGCTCCCCATAGAAGTAGAGATCCCATCAATCCGGGTATTGATGGAAGCTAAGCTTACAGAAGCTGAGTGGTGTCAAAGTCGACATGATGAATTGAACCTGATCGAAGAAAAGCGAATAACGGCTCTATGCCACGGTCAGTTGTATCAACAGAGAATAAAGAAGGCCTTCAACAAAAAGGTCTGACCCCGTGTCTTCAAAAAAGGGGACCTCGTTCTCAAGAAGATACAATAATTTCTCACTGATTCCCGGGGCAAATGGACTCCGAATTATGACGGCCCTATGTGGTTAAGAAAGCTTTCTCAGGCGGCGCCTTGAGACTTGCAACCCTGGAAGGAGAAGAATTTGCCTACCCCACAAATGTTGATGTAGTCAAGAAATACTTCACCTAAATTAAGAGGAAAAAACGTCTCGGTGCATTGAAAACCCGAAAGGGCGGTCCAGGAAAAAGTTAGAGACATAAAAAAAAATCATCCGATTGGAAATCTCAAAGTACGATCCAGAAAAAAATTAGGGATTCATGGCAAGTAACTACGTCTGATCAGTTCAACTCCTTAGCGGTAATGCCATCCATCAGAAGAAAAACTCCAGTCAGGGTCATTCTCGACAGAAGCTCGGGATGCCCAGAATTCAAAGTTGGTAGGAGGATAGTGGTCATTATGTTTCAACGTAGCCCTTTTCCCTATAAATTACCATTTTCTAACTTTGTATATACTCTATGGAATCACGCGTTTGGCTTATTTCCCTCGTATCAATAAAATTTGAGCCCTAGTGCTTTTGTTTGCAATTCTCATTTGTTTTAGCTTTATAGAATGACATTTTAACATGATTAACGATTCTTGAAACAAAACAAAAATGAATTTACTTGTTAAACTTTTTCTGCTTTAAAATAAAGATGGCAATTTCTTTTGACTGTTGAACATCAGAAGAACATCAGTCGCTTCTCCAGAAGTAATCGAGCTTCAAAGTGCCAAATCAAAGTGCTTCTTCTAAACCAGTACGCCTAAACGAAGGATTAACTGTGTCAGAGACCTTGTTTCGTCTGACACCCTCGGCAGAGTACTTATATCCTAAGCCCGACCAACGGTTGTCCACGTAGGGACTATCTCTCCTAAACAAGGCAGAATTGCTATCGTGAACCAGTGATACTTTTCATCTCCCGCTGTGGCCGAGTATCCAGTCGTGTTCATCTATTAGTTTGTATGTCGTGTCAGTTTTGTCAGCATATACATACATGCATCATGCGTTATTATTTTACATGCATATTCATATCAATATCACTCTGGTCGGTCTTGTCCCCCCCAGTGGTAAAGTCCTCTTATCAATCGAATTGTCAGTTCTTCCCTCGTCAAGAAGTGACACATCTGAGAAATCTCTCTCCAGTAGAGACGGTCTTCGACCACTTTGATAACTTGAATCTCTGAAAAGGCAAGAGAACCCTCAGCCAATGCCACTCTTCGCCATTGAAGATGATATCTTCGCTTTCCCGGATTAAGGAAAATCCCTAGAGAAAGCCTCTCGACTAAAGACTTTCGGCAGCACATTGGTTCTTCTCTCCAGAAAATCAATGTTGGTGAAGTCATCGGCAACTCAAAATTGGGGTACATCATATGGCATTTCTCTGAGAAGATCTCGAGAAAAGTATGATGTAATATCCCAGAATGGAAGCAGTCTCTCAAGAGACTCATTTTCCCAGTAGAGTCAACAAATGGCGTCTCCAACAGAGAAGTTTGTGCCTCTCTACAATCAATTTTTTTTCCCTCAAATGGCATCTCCCCAGGAAAATTTGGCGAGAAGTTTGAGGAAAACCGCTACGCATAGCGTCCCTTGTCAAGAAGTTTATTGACAAAAGAAACTGAGACCAGTTCCTTGGTAGGAAACCAGGATCGAGGGGAAGTTTGCATCAGAAACTAAGACCAGTTCCTTGGTAGGAAACCAGGATCGAGGGGAAGTTTGTATCAGAAATTGAGACCAGTTCCTTGGTAGGAAACCAGGATCGAGGGGAAGTTTGCATCAGAAACTGAGACCAGTTCCTTGGTAGGAAACCAAGATCTAGGGGACGTTTATTTCAGAAACTGAGACCAGAAGATGGACGAGCAAACTACCATTCATCACTGCTTAGCTAAAGGAGATGGACGAGCAAACTACCATTCATAACAAACCATCAAAATTTCGGGTATTCCGATATTTAATCCTCTTGCACCTCGAATGCCCGAATACCTTCGCCATTCACACCTTCGGGTCCAAGAAGATTAAATAGGGGCATCTGTCATACCCCAAATTTTGACTACTAAGATTTCCCATCATTGTGCAATTTATCATCACAATATGGATGAACCATCATACCTCATTAGTCTCCTTAAAGATGGGTGAGCATCCACTACAATCAAAATTAGGGTTTCAAGCCCTCTCAGAGCTCTTAGACAAAGTATCAATCAAGGAATGACATGATCTTCAACTTGTCTAAACCTCTCAAACACCTACAAAGGATCAAGAGGACTCCCACCTCAAGAATCAAGCACAAGGCTGCAACCTTCCAAGTGGATTAAGCCTCAAGATCGCCAGTGTCACCAAATTAGGGTTTTGGTCGACCAGGGCCTCCAGATGGAAATTTCCCTCTGGGCATGAGCCAATGCTTCAAAGCCTAACCTAAGATGCTCCAAGGGACATCATGAACCCTATCATCAAGTGAATTTAGCATCAAGGGAAGCATTCATCAAAAATCAGGAATTAGGGTTTCTTGACCTAATTCACCCCTAAGTTGACTTTTGGGACAAAACATGAGCCAAGACCTCAAAACATGATTTGAGGGTCTCTAATACACCATACTTATCCATTTGTAATAATGGATTGATCCAATAAGCTTGAGCAACAAGTTTCAATTTCATCAGAACCACAGTTAGGGTTTTGCGGGAAAAGTCAACTATAGCTTTGACTTTTGACTAGGACATGCTCCCAAACCCTGGGACATGATTCAATACACCCTATAACACCTATGAAATCAATCCATCAAGTTTTAGTTAGGTCAAGGACTTGATTTCATAGAGGGTTGCACAGTTTGGGATTCATATGATAAAAAGTCAACTATGCACAAAAGTCAAACTTTGACTTGTAAAAGGGGTAACCATAAAAAACTTAGAAATTTTCTAAGTTATGGAACAAAGTGGCTAGGGTACCAACTTTGAAGGATCATAACTCCTAAACCACAAGGCCATTTTTTCCCATCCAAAGCTGGATTTGTAGCCTTCATGGCCCTCTACAAAAGCTTAAACTACACCTCATTCCAATTCATCATGGATCTTGAGTTATGGAATGATCAAAATGACTGAAAACATGAAATGTCACTTTTTCCAACACTTAGTGAAATTTTCACTAAGTCAGAATCTGCCTTCACTTTTTTCCAAATGTAGGGGAATTTTTAACTTGGATCCAAAAAGTATCAAAACCAATTATGATCAAACTGTTGTTGTATCATATGAGGGCTTTCCAAAATGGCCAAGAACATCACCAAACTCAACTTGAGTCATGAGATATGACAATGGCAATATGCCTTACTGAAAACTGCCAAGGCTAGGCAGAATTTTGCACTTTTACTCGATTTGGAAAAATCAGATAATTTCAAGCCTTGTCATCACTTTGGACACATCTGAGGATCAAATCTAAAGGGAACAAACACTGATCCAAGCCTCCAAAGTCTTTGGAACAAGAAGTAGCATGCCAAACCAAGAAATCCCTAAAAGAGGGACAAGGCTCCAATTTTGGATTGGAGCATTTAATGGATGCTTAGAGGTGGCATGGACTGACACATTTGCAACTGAATTTAGTTAAGAATGATCCAACAACTAGGGAACGAAATGCCTGTGCTCTAACCTCTAGTCAATGGCTAGAGGAGACTTGGCTTCCCATAGATCAACATTGGCCAAACCTCTGCTGTGGTTGCCATTCACTATTGATAAAAAAACAATCTTGCTCTACTATAAATAGAGCTCATTTGTGCTCAGTTTGAGTACACCAAAGCCATCAAACAGATGCTTTCCTCAAAATCTCTTTCTCTTGGCAAAAATGCATTCTTTAGCAAGGTAACTCTGAGTTTTTGAGTTAGAGAGCAATTCCACCATAGTTCATGATCCAAACACATCCAATATGTCATATCTAAGCTGTCCAAACTCTCACAAGTGACCTGTAATCCTTAAATCACAAAGTCACCTCTCAAAACCTCAAAATAGGACTTTTGTGCACTTTTCAAGCCATGTCTTGAATCAGTCACTTTCTAAACCAGATAAAACCTCAAACACACTCCAAATATCATCCTTAAACAGTCCCAAATGGTTCCCCCAGTTGCAACACCATTTGAGGGAGTTGATATTTTGGCCATTTTAACCCTTTTTGCAAGAAAGGGCCAGTTTGTGTTTTTGCAGGTTCCAACTGATTCCACTCATCCTAAAAGCTTCTAAGGGATCATTTGAGAGTGTCCAAAGCATCAAACCATTTCTGGAACAAGAAATTTGGCAGATTGCACAGAAAACTCCAAAAGCTCCAAAAGAGGTGAGGATCATGACTTGAACTTCCCAAAATATGCATTGCTTTGAGGTCCACTGATTATGCACATCTTATACATGTTATATATGTTGTGTTTGAACCAATTCATCATGTAATTCGTGCCAATACCAAAGTGTAGCCTGGAAAATGCAATTATAGGCCTATTTCAAAACCACTATCAGATTTTGAGGAGGGAGCATGATCTGGAAAAAATACCACCACCATTGGATTCCTTGTGAAATTCTAGGTCAGATGCATATAAATTTTGTCCCCAACCATGGAGAAATGAGAAATTTATGGACCTTCCTGTTTCTTGCCAAAACTTGCCTTGCCTTGCCTTGGCCAGGCCTAGAAAACAAGGCAAGCCTTGTGTATTTGTTGGTTTGTTTTAATCAATGAATGTATCACCACCCCAGTGGTAAGGCACGCGCCCTATAACCTTGAGGTCATGGGTTCAAACCCTACCCATGCCATTTTGTGTTTTTTTCACATTTTGCTGTGATCCTTGTTCAAAAACGAGCAAGATTGGTATTTGAATCGTGCAAAACCATTGAGTAAATCAGAGAGAAAAGTGAGAAAACACAAATCTAGGCAAAACAGGGCACGCGGGCAAGAACTCTTGTTCTTGGCGCCCTTTTTCAAAATTTTAAAATATTAGAATTTTTGATATTTTATTTAATTGATTTCAAAAATTAATTTCTCTCTCATTTTTTATCATTTTTTATTGGTTCTTTTTTTAAAAAGTCACAAAAATGATAAATTATTTTATTTTAACAAAAAATCAAATTTATATTATTTATTTAATATAGTTAGAATTTTTGCAATTTATTTCATTTTATTTGTTTTTCAACATTTTAAAAATGAAATTCCCACTTTGATCTTTTCATTCCAAATTAATTTCAATCTTTCATGTGATTAAACATGATTTTTCAAAACATTTTTCAAAGTTGATAACTTGTTTTTGAATATATTTGATATTTTATATAATTTCTTATTTAATTTTCTTTCCATATTTTCATGTTTTGTTAATTAATTGGAAAATTAATAACTCTTTCAATTTTAATTATTTTTTATTGGTTCTTTTTGAAAAAAATCACAAAAATGGTAAAATATTTTATTCCGCAAATAAAATTAAGTTTATATTAGTTATTTAATATAATTAGTATTTTTGTGAATAAATTTCTTTTTTATTATTTTTAAACATTTAAAAGTGAATATTTACTTTGAAAATCAAAACCAAATAGGTTTTAATTCATCTTGTGATTAAAGCCTCATTTTCCAAAACAAAAACCAAAATCACAAGTTGTTTATTCAAATTTATTTGGCATTTTTATCATTTTTATTAATTTTCTTTGAATAATTATAATAAAGAATGATGAAATTAGGGTTTTAATTGATTTTCACCCTCACAAACTTTTCCAAACACTCATGAGCCTCTAATAGAGTGTAAGACCCAAGCCTTTATGTAAAATAAACCCATTGTGGGCCTCAATTATTGTATAAGTCCCTCTGTGTATTTTCAAAAACTTCGGCGCGATCGTCGCTTTCAAACAAATAACCATGGGCCTACCCTCGAGTAGTAAGACCCATTTCTTTTCTTAAAACTCGCTTGGGCCTCTATTAGAGTGTAAGACCCAATCCCCTTTTGCAACCAAAAACTTTTGGGCCTTAGTCATTGTATAAGACCCACGGTGTTTTCAAAACCTCGGCGCAATCGTCGCCCTTTTCAAAATTAAACATTGGGCTTCTCCTTGAGCTACAAGACTTATCTTTGTTCACTTTCAATCATTTTAGGCCTCTTGAGAGAGTGTAAGATCCATCCCCTTGTACAGAAAACCTTTCCTGGGCCTCAGTCACTTGTATAAGTCCCTGTACAAAATGACAGTGCGATCACTGATAAAACTCTGGGCCTCTCCTTGAGCTGTAAGCCCCAATTTTCCTTTCAAAGTACTTTCTCCTTTGATTTTGTAATATACTGTTTTCAACTTGTCTTTGTTGAACAACTAACAATACAGCATGAAAGCTCTACAACCGAGTAAGTGTTTACCTGCTTTCATTTATCGCTTTCATATGTATATAACTGTACTGTGGGGCTGTTTTACTGTAAGTCTTCTTTCATAAACTCATATCAACTGTGTAATACTAGTATAGATATTTAGAGTTTCCCCGGCAACTACGTCTAGAACTAGACAAAACCTCGTCTCCTTACATCAATTTTAGATAACTAGATCTAAGAAATTTCCCCCTTGAACAGTTCATATACAGAAGGCCAATGTTCCAAGTGAAACCCCTTCTGGAATTGTTCATCAGCCTCCTCTTGGACTAAGTACATGGACCCACAGGCTTCCTAAAAGCATCCCCGCCTCCTCTTGGGCATTGTACAAGGACCCGTCGGCTTCTTAGAAGTTTTCACAGCTTCCTCTTAGGCTTCGTATACTGATTCTTCCTCCGGGAAGATAGCCTCCTCTTGGGCTTCGTACAAATTATCCCTCGGCTTCTTAAAAGTTTCCAGCCTCCTTTTGGGCTTCGTACAAATTGTCCCGACGACCACCTAAAGGTATAGGAACATAAATTAGTCATCTTAATAGAACAGGCTTTCAAAGAGTCTAGATCTCACTACTACTATTTCTTAAGCATAATACAAAAGATAAAACCCGTAGACTCTGACAGTCTCAATACCCTTTGGATTTCCTAGGAGATAACACTGATCCTCTGATCAAATCCATGAGTACCACATTACCCATATAAGAACTAATTTTCTCTTTATCCATACTGGACCTATCACTCGACTGAAACAGTCACCAGCACCATAGCCTCCTCTTGGGCTTTGTACAAATGATTCTCCGCAGTGGAGCTAACCTTTTCACACTCTCTTGTTGAGTATAAAAGACTCTCTTGTTGAGTCACCCATCCTTTAGCCTCCATCTCGGGCTTCGTACAAGATACAAAAACACTCTCTTATTGAGTATAAAAGACTCTCTTATTGAGTCAAACACCTTTAGCCTCCATCTCGGGCTTTGTATGAGATACAAAAATACTCTCTGGTTGAGTATAAAAGATTCTCTTGTTAAATCCCCCTTTTCGTATCCATCCCGGGCTTCGTACGAGATACAAAATCACTCTCTTGTTGAGTATAAAAGACTCTCTTGTTGAGTCAAACAACTTTTAGTCCCGGTCTCAGGCTTCATACGAGACACCAAAACACTCTCTTGTTGAGTATAAAAGACTCTCTTGTTGAGTCACCAAACTTTTAGCCTCCATCTCGGGCTTCGTACGAGATACAAAATCACTCTCTTGTTGAGTATAAAAGACTCTGTTGTTGAGTCAAACCCTTTTAGCCTCAATCTTGGGCTTTGTACAAGACAGAAAGAACATTTTCCCTGGAAAAGTCAACCTTTTAGCCTCCTCTTAGGCTTTGTATAAGGAAACCCCGGTTGAGACAATCAAACTTTTAGCATCAGATCATGCTTTGGTCACAACATATAAACATCAACAACTCCCCCTTTAGAGATGACAAATTCTCTCTAAAGTCAAAACCCTTTAGCTTCATATCTTGGTCTTTGAACAAGATACAAATAGACCCTTCAGCTTCACATCTTGGGCTTTGAAAAAGATACAAACCAACATTTAGCTTCACTTCTTGGGCTTTGAACAAGACACCAAAACACCATTTCCTCCCATTGAATACGAGGAACTACGATCGCTCTGATTTCCCTATCCCGGGAATACGTAGGCATAAGATTGAAAAATCATAGCGAGCACACTAATCAAAAACCCAAACTTTCGTACCTTCATACATCAATCGAAAAGCATCAATCCTAACATCCCACCAATAGCATAGTCCCGTCATTTCAGCCTTAACAAAATATGAAGAAAGAGGCCCCACTTCCATATAGCATCCGTAACCTAACAGACCGCTGTTTAAACTCAGTATGAAAGCAAGGTTAGATGGAGACATCTATCTCCCTTCCTTCATCAGCTTCAATAGGATAAAAAATGAATCGACCTATAGTCCCCCAAAGAGCGACAATGCTTAAGAATGACGTACAAAATCGCTCGCTACAGGTCCCAGCGTATTTGACATAGTTTTAATCATTTGTCCCCAATAGCTGGGGGGTGCTGCCAACGGCGCTGCCATAATTTAGTTTCGTGCCCATGTTTTTGAAGTTGGGTCATAGATGTTGGGTTAGGTGAGGACAGTATGGTTGGCCAAATTAGTACATTGAATCATTTTGGAAACGGTGCAATGACTATTGTGGGGTAAGGAAATCAAATAGTGGTTAGGTGTTTTGGTGGTGGGATGTCTCTGTGTTTATTTGTTGAGGGCTATGGTGGGCTAGGGTGGAGTTGAATGAGTCATCAAGGCTATAGGCAGATGTGGTGTCGGTGTGTGGATGTTGGCGATAAGGGTCAGACTCTTGTTGTTGTGTTTGGGTGGGTGACATGAATGCGTTTCGGGTTTGGATGTTTGATGGTTGGGTGTAAATGGGACGTCGATGGTGTGAGGTGGGTAGTTAGGATTGGGTGGGTAGATATTGTTTTTGGGTGTGGTAATGGTGTGGGGTTGGTTGTTAGGCAGGTGTTTGTTGTTGGATGTATGACGACGAAGCACGTTGGCACGGGTCGATCAAATATGTCGGCTCAGATACAAATTGTTGCGTTGTTATCGACCTAAACCCATTCATATAGTGATGACTTGGTCTAGCAGCTTCCACGACAGGCTCGTTTAAGATGTGGCGACGTCGATTCTTCCAATATCGACACATCTCTCTAGCAAAGTCTCTCCAATCTTCGTAACCCCATTGTGCATCTACTCTCAATTGATGCTAGTCTCCCAAACATGTCGGAGGGACATGAATATCTTATTGCATGTCGATTTTGCAGTTTCACTTGATCACTTTGGTGCATCGCCACTGTTGTCCATACTGCAAGATCATCGGGGTTAGGTAGATGGTCGAGACCCAAATATGACCTCCAGACAAACTGAATAATAAAAATACATAATGAGAAGAATTGCAGTATGTTAATTTTATAGTCAAATTTATAGTAGTTTAGAATAAAATACATCGTTTGGCCCAATGTGGTCTAAAAGATTGCGGTACACGATTATTGCATTTCTGGGACATCGGTTGTAATTCATCCCCACAACTGACCACCTAAAACAAAAAATGATAAAAGTAACTAGCTACAAATAAACTTTTTATCACAGTAGACATTTGAAAATTTAAAATAAACTGATTTGTTTGCGTAGGGGAATGTGAATGGATTTGTGTTGACCGAGGCGAATGTCGACATTCTTGACCAACCCCATGCTTGTAGTAGAAAGGCGCAAGCATAAAACGTACAAGTATCTTTTTTGCATTTTTACACAAGGAACTATATAAATGGGCCAAAACAGCTGAACCCCAACTATATGTTCCTACTTTATTAATGTTCCGTAACAACGACAAATACATAATATTTACCGTATTTCCAGTACTTTCAAGAAATAAAAAAGACCAAATAAAATCATAATATAACACCGAGTTTTAATTATTTTTTCATACTTAGTGGATTCATCGTCTAATGTTAAACATGAATAACGTTCTTTAAGGTATTTTAAATTAATACATTGACCCCTGGGTCGACCTCAATATTGTGTCGGATTTGTGTCTTCACAAAGAGGGGCACCCAACAAATCTTCGCATATTTTGTTATCCAGGTTAACTTTACCATTAACAGCCTTACCATCGATATGTAGGCCTAACAACATATACACATACTTCAGTGTGATGGTGCAATCACGTAATGGAAGGAGAAATGTGTGGGTCTCGGGTCTCCGTCATTCTAGCAAAGAAAGAATAAATTTGCAATCAATCGAGTACGAGACTATGTTTAGCATATTACCGAAACCGCATGATCATAGGTATGGTTCTATGATAGGGTCGTGTGGTACATAGTCAAGCACATGACAAAAGATATAAAGAAATTAAGTTAGCAAGAATAATAAACCATACTCTTAAAGAAACTATATCTTTAGGTAAATAAGTAAGCAAAACTAGTAAACTTTAAAACTAACAAATATTGCAATATTGTCAATTGTTCCTCTATGTTCATCACCTATAGTAAGGAGAGACATTTTTTTATTAAACTTGAGAGGTTGAGTGTTGAGATATTAAGAATGTGGGTAGATTAAGAATGTTGAGAGATGGCGCATATGTTGTGTGAAAGACATGGCTATTTATAGAAGGATTAGAGCTTGTTCACGTGAATTGTTTTTTGCATGGTGTAGCGCAATTTTTGTGGTCCTGAGTCACGATCGCTTGGGCACTACAGTTCGATTCATTTTTTATCCTATTGAGCTAATTAAGGAAGGGAAATAGATGTCTCCAATTAACCCTGCTTGCATATTGAGTTTAAACAGATGACTGTTGGTTTACAGATGTTATTAAGATGTGGGCCTCTCTTCGGTTATTTTTTTAATATTAGAATATCTGGACTATTGGTAGGATGTTAGGGCTGATGCTTTTCGATTGATGTATGAAGGTATGGGATTTTGGGTTTTTTGGTTTTTTGGTTAGTATGCTCGCTAAGATTTTTCAATCTTATTCCTACATATTCCCGTTTAATGAAACAAGGAAATTAAAGCGATCGTAGCTCCTCCTATTCTATGGGAGGAAAAAGTTGTTTTGGTGTCTTGTTCAAAGCCCAAGACGTGAAGCTAAAGGGAGTATATGTATCTTATTCAAAGCCCAAGATGTGAAGCTGAAGGGTTTTGGCTTGAGAGAGAATTTGTCATCTCTAAAGAAAAGTTGTTGATGTTTGTATCCTGTGAGCAATGCATATATTTGAAGCTAAAAGGTTGATTGACTCAACTGGGGTTTTCCTTATACAAATCCTAAGAGGAGGCTATTGACCCAACAAGAGGGTGCTTTTATATGTGTCTGGTACGAAGCCCAAGATGGAGGCTAAAAGGTTTGTGACCCAACAAGAGGGTCTTTTATACTCAACAAGAGAGTGTTTTGTATCTCGTACGAAGCCCGAGATGGAGGCTGAAAGGTTTGTGACCCAACAAGAGGGTCTTTTATACTCAACAAGAGAGTGTTTTGTATCTCGTACGAAGCCTGAGATGGAGGCTGAAAGGTTTGTGACCCAACAAAAGGGTCTTTTATACTCAACAAGAGAGTGTTTTGTATCTTGTACGAAGCCCGTGATGGAGGCTGAAAGGTTTGTGACCCAACAAGAGGGTCTTTTATACTCAACAAGAGAGTGTTTTGTATCTCGTATGAAGCCCGAGATGGAGGCTGAATGTGGTTGACTCAACAAGAGAGTCTGAAAAGGTTAGCTCCGCTGGGGAGAATCATTTGTACAAAGCCTAAGAGGAGGCTGACTGTGCGGGTTACTGTTTCAGTTGAGTGAAAGGTCCAGTATGTTGGATAAAAGAGAAAATCAGTTCTTATAAAGGGACTGATTAAAGGTAAGGCTGTGTTTTGGTATTGATCAGAGGATCAGGGTTATTTCCTGGGAAATCCAAAGGGTATTGTGACAGTCCAAGTCTACTGGCATTTTGAGAAGTCGATTCTCAGATAGGCGAATGATCTTTGTATGATGCCCAAGAGAAGGTTGGTATGTTAAGGGATGAGGGTCAACCCATTAACTAGTCTGACACTTGACTCAGAAAGACAGCTCTAGCAAATTGATGACTAGGTTCTGTTCCTATACCTGTAGAGGCCTCTGGGTCCTTGTACTAAGCCCAAGAGAAGGCGTGAGAACTTCTAAGAAGCCGGCGTGTCCTTGTACAACGCCCAAGAGGAGGCGGGGATGCTTTTAGGAAGCCTGTGGGTCCCCAAACCCCGAGAAGTTCAAGACATGCCATTCACCGAGAATAAATTGAGCCAGGAAAGTTTGAGAATTCGGAAGAAAATCAAGAGATGCCATTCACGGAGAAAAGATCATCTCTGGGGAGTTAGAGTTTCTTTGAAAATTTCTAATGTTGACAGTCTGAGAAATGGTTCACCGAGAATGCTACCTTTCATGTCTCCATATTGTTTAACCCCAAGAGGAGGGAAGACTGTATCTGGAAATCCTATGGGGATCTAGTTTTGTTTGTATTTAAGAGTGACCAACAGGCTTTACCTAGTGCTAGACGTAGTTGGCGGGGAAAACTCTAAATAACTATACTAGTATTACACAGTATATATTTGACAAGTATATAAATGTTTGTGAAAGAAAACTTACAGTGAGCAGCCCCACAATATATATATATATATATATATATATATATATATATATATATATATATATATATATATATATATATATATATATATATATATGAAAGCGGATAAAGAAAACGGATAAACACTTACTCGGTTGTAGAGCTTCCATGTTGTTTTGTTAGTTGTAAAACAAAGAAAGCTTTGATAACGATATTATATTCTAAATCAAAGGATAAAGTGCTTTGAAAAGATTGTTGAGGCTTACAGCTCAAGGAGAGGCCTGGGGCTTTATCAGTGATTGCACTGTTGTTTTGAATTTGTACAGAGGGGCTTATACAAGTGACTGAGGCCCAAAAAGGTTTTCTGTACAAAGGGATGGGTCTTACACTCTCTCAAGAGGCCCAAAGAGTTTTAAAGAAAAGGAATGGGGCTTATAACACGAGGGTTGGCCCAGATGATATGATTTTTGAACTGGCGATCGCGCCGAGATTTTCTTTTAATGCAGAGGGACTTATTCAATATCTGAGGCCCAAAAAAGTTTTGGTTAAAAGGGGGTGGGTCTTACACTCTATTAGAGGCCCAAAGGTGATTTTGTATAAGTTAATGGGGCTTACAGCTCAAGGAGAGGCCCAATTGATTTTGTTAAAAAGGCGACGATCGCGCCATTGTTTTTGCAAATACAGTGGGACTTATACAATGATTGAGGCCCAAAAAGTGGTGTACTTACAAAGTGATTGGGTCTTACACTCTAATAGAGGCCCATGAGTGTTTGAAAATGATTTGTGAGGGTGAAAATCAAAGAAACCCTAATTTTTGTTTTCATTTAAAAGTAAATATTTAAAGAAAATCAAATAAAATGATAAAAATACTAAATAAGTTTGAATAAACCATTTGTGATTTTTGTTTAAGGTTTGAAAAATGAGGTTTTAATCACAAGATGATTTAGAACTCATTTGGTTTTGATTTTCAAAGTAAATATTCACTTTTAAATGTTTAAAAACAATTAAAAATGAATTTATTCACAAAAATACTAATTATATTAAATAACTAATATAAGTTTAATTTTTTTGTATAATAAAATATTTCAACATTTTTGTGATTTTTTGCAAAAAGAACCAATAAAAAATAATTAAAATTGAGGGAGTTATTAATTTTTCAAATCATTAAAAATAATAAGAAAAACAATAAAAAGTGAAAAAATAACAAAAAGAGGATCTGGGGCGAGGGGGATTCGAACCCCAGACCTCTTGTGTATAGGGTGCACGCCTTACCACTGGGGTGGTGATACATCCGTTGATTGAAACACAACCACAAATATACAAGGCTTGCCTTGTTTTTGGCCTGGCCTAAGGCAAGGCAAGGCAAGATTTTGGTTGAAAACGTGAAGGCCATAACTTTCTCATTTCTCCATGGATTGGGACAAAATTTAGGTTTATCCTGCGTAGAATTTCCCAAAGAATCCAATGGTGGTGGTATTTTTTCCAGATCATGCTCCTATTGAAAAACCCGATAGTGGTTTTGATATAGGCCATGATTTGCATTTTCTGTGCCATCTCTTGGTACAAGCATGAATTACATGATAAATTAGTGCAAACACAACACATATAACATGGATCAATGGACATCAAAAGAAAGCATGATTCAAAGAATCCAAGTTGTGATGCTTACCTCTTTTTGGAGCTTTTGTGCAATCTGCCAAGAGCTTTGTTCCAGAAATTCTTTGATGCTTTAGACACCCTCAAATGATCTCTTAGAAGCTTTTAGGATGGTTGGAATCAGCTGGAAACCTCATGAACAAGTTTGAGCTCTTTCTTGCCGAAGGGGTAAAAGTGGCCAAAATAACAACTCTCTCAAATGGTGTTCCAGATGTGTGGCACCATTTGGGACAGTTCAAGGAAGATATTTGGAGTGTGTTTGAGTTTTTATCTGGTTTGGAAAGTGACTGAATCAAGACATTGCTTGAAAAATGCACAAAAAGACCTATTTTGAGGTTTTGAGAGGTGACTTGGTGATTTTGGTGTTACAGGTCACTTGTGAGAGTTTGGACAGCTTAGATATGACATCTTGGATGTGTTTGGATTATGAGCTATGGTGGAATTGCTCTCTAACTCAAAAAATCAGAGTTACCTTGCTAAAGAAGGTATTTTGACTAGAGAAAGAGATTTTGAGGAAAACAAGTGTTGTAGTGCTTTGGTGTACTCAAACTGAACACAATTGAGCTCTATTTATAGTAGAGCAAGTTTGTTTTGGCTACAATAGTGAATGGCAACTGCAGCAGAGGTTTGGCCAATGTTGAGAAATGAGAATCCAAGTCTCCTCTAGCCATTGACTAGAGGTTAGGGCACAGGCTGCTGGTTCCCTTGGTTTTGGATAAGTCTTGACTGAATTCAGTTGGGAATGGCTCAGTCCATGCCACCTTGGTGCATCCATTAAATGCTCCAATCCAAAATTGGAGTCTTGTCCCTCTTTTAGGCATTTCTAGGTTTGGCATGCTACTTTTGGTTCCAAAGACTTGGGAGGCTGATGGATCAGGGTTTGTCTCTCGGTCTCCCCTTGAGGTGTTCAGATGGATAGATTTGTTTGCCCTTTGCAAAATTTGAGCAAATCGAGCAAAACTCCCAAATCTGCCTTGCCATGACAGTTTACAGCAAAGCATATTGGCATTGTCATATCTCATGGCTCAAGTGGACTTTGATGAAGTTCTTGGCCATTTTGGAAAGCCTTCATATGATACAATAACTGTTTGATCATAGTTGGTTTTGATACCTTTTGGATCCAAGTGAAAAATGCCCCTACATTTGGACAAAAGTGAAGGCAAATTCTGACTTAGTGAAAATTTCACTAAATGTTGGAAAAAAGTCACATTTTCACTTTTTATGATTTTGATCATTCCATAACTTAAAATCCATGAGGAATTGGAATGTGTTGTGTTTGAAGCTTTTGTAGAGGGCCATGAGAGCTACAAATCCAACTTTGGATGGGAAAAAATGGCCTTGTGGTTTAGGAGTTATGATCCTCCAAAGTTGGTACCCTTCCCACTTTATTCCATAACTTAGAAAAATTTCTAAGTTTTTTATGGTTTCCCCTTTTACAAGTTATCCCACTTTTCTTGATTTTTCTTGATGAATGATGATTCCAATCATACATTAACATCATTTTAGGATAAAAGAACCATAATTGTGAAAAATCTCAAAAAGTCAAAGTTGACTTTTGTGCACAGTTGACTTTTTGTCAGATGAATTCCAAACTGTGTGATCCTCTATGAAATCAAGTCCTTGACCTAAATCAAACTTGATGGACATATTCCATGGGTGTTATAGGGTGTATTGAATCATTTCCCAAGGTTTGGGAGCATGCCTGGGTCAAAAGTCAAAGGTACAGTTGACTTTTCCCTTAAAATCCTAATTGTGGTTCTGATGAATTTGAAACATGTTGAAAAAGCTTCTTGGGTCAATCCATTACTGTAAATTGATCAATGTGGTGTGGTAGGGACCCTCAAATCCTCTCTTGAGGTCTTGGCTCATGTTTTGTCCCAAAAGTCAACTTAGGGGTGACTTAGGTCAAGAAACCCTAATTCCTGATCTTTTATTATATGCATCCCCTGAGGCAAAATTGACTTGATGATTGGGTACATGATGTTCCATGGAGAATTTTAGGTTATGCTTTGAAGCATTGGCTCATGCCCAAATAAAATTTTCCATCTGGAGGCCTTGGTCGACCAAAACAGTAATTTGGTGACATTGGCGATCTTGAGGCTTAATCCACTTGGACTGTTGCAGCCTTGTGGTTAATCCTTGATGTGGGAGTCCTCTTGATCCATTGTATGTTTGAGAGGTTAGACAAGTTGAAGATCATGTCATTTCTTGATTGATCATTTGTCTAAGAGCTCTGAGAGGGCTTGAAACCCTAAGTTTGATTGTAGTGGATGCTCACCCATCTTTGGGGAGACTAGTGAGGCATAATGATACACCCATATTGTGATGATGATTTGCCCAATGATGGGAAATCTTAGCGGTCAAAATTTGGGGTATGACACATGCCCCTATTTAATCTTCTTGGACCTGAAGGTGTGAATGGTGAAGGTATTTGGGCATTCGGGGTGCAAGAGGATTAAATATCGAAATACCCGAAATTTTGATGGTGGTTATGAATGGTAGCTGACGCATTCATCTTCTTTTGCTAAGCGATGAAGCCTAGAGAAGGTAAAAACTTCCCCTCGATCCTGGACTTCAGCCAAGGAACTGGTCTCAGTTTCTGAAATAAACTCCCCCTTGATCTTGGTTTCCTACCAAGGAACTGGTCTTAGTTTCTGAAATAAACTTCCCCTCGATCCTGATTTCCTACCAAGGAACTGGTCTTAGTTTCTAATATAAACTTCCCCTCGATCCTGGTTTCCTACCAAAGAACTGGTCTAAGTTTCTGAAATAAACTTCCCCTCGATCCTGGTTTTCAACCAAGGAACTGGTCTTAGTTTCTGAAATAAACTTTCCCTCGATCCTGGTTTCCTACCTAGGAACTGGTCTTAGTTTCTTTTGTCAATAAACTTTCTTGACAAGGGACGCTATGCGTAGCGGTTTTCCTCAAACTTCTCGCCAAATTTTCCTGGGGAGATTCCATTTGATGGGAAAAAAATTGATGTCAGAGTTGTTGGGAAACCCAATCGTCTGAATTGTAGAGGTATACAAACTTCTCTATTTGGAGACTCCATTTTTCGAATCTACTAGGGAGAGAAAGTCTCTTGAGAGACTCCTGTCGCTTGGGGAAATTACATCATACTTTCCTGGGAGATCTTCTTGGAGAAATGCAATATGACATGATCCAATTTTTGAGGTGTCGATGACCTTTTCGTCAGCGGATTTTTCGAAGAAAAACTGCCGTATTGTCGAATTTCTGATTAAGAGGCTTTCTCTGGGGATTTTCCTTAATCCTGGAAAGCGAGACATCATCTTCAATGGCGAAGAGTGACGTTGGCTGAAGGTTCTCTTGTTCTTCAGAGGTTCAAGTTATCAAAGTGGTTGAGGACCAATTCTAATCCAGAAATAAACTGGAGGAGAAGGATTGTTCAGACGCAACAATTCCTGATGAGGAAAGGACTGACAACTCGATTGAGAGGACTTCTATCACTAGGGGATAAGACCGACTAGAGAGATAGTGATGCCATATGAATATGAATGTAAATCAATAATGCATGATGTATGTATATATATGCTGACAAAACTGACGCGACATACAGACTAGTGGATGAACACGCCTGGATACTCGGCCATAGTGGGAGATGAAAAGTATCACTGGTTCACGATAGCAATTCTGCCTTGCCTAGGAGAAGTAGTCCCTGCGGGGAACAACCGTTGGTCGGGCTTAGGAGGTAAGAACTCTGTCGGGGATGCCAGATGGAGTATTCACATCTGACATAGCTGATCCTTCATTCAGGCGCACTGGTTTAAAAGGAGTACTTCAATTATGCACTTTGAGGTTCGATTACTTATGGAGAAGTGATCGATGTTCTTTCGATGTTCAACAGTCAAAAGAAATTGCCATCTTTATTTTAAAAGCAAAAAAAAGTTTGACAAGTAAATTCGCTTTTGTTTTATTTCAAGAATCGTTGATCATATTAAAATGTCGTTCTATAAAGCTAAAACAAATGAGAATTATAAACAAAAGCACAAGGGCTCAAATTTTATTGATAGGATGGAAATCAGCCAAACGCGTGATCCCATAGAGTATTTACAAAGTTAGAAAATGGTAATTTTAAGGGAAAAGGGCTACTTTGAAAGATACCGACCGCTATCCTTCTACCAACTTTGAATTCTGGACATCCTGGGCTTCTGTCGAAGATGACCATGACTGGAGTTTTTCCTGATGGTGTAACGGCTGTTGAGGATTTGCCCCTGTTGAACATAGTTACTTGTCATTATCCCTAACTTTTGCCTGGATTGTACTTTGAGATTTCCAATCCACCTGGATGATTTTTTATTATGTCTCTAATTTTTGCGTGAACCGTCCATTCGGGTTTTCAATCCAACGAGACGTTTCTTTTTTCTTCTTATTTCCTTTTTTTTAGTTTAGGTGAAGTATTTCTTGACTACGTCAACATTCGTGGGGTAGGAAAAATCCTCTCCATCCATGGTTTCAAGTCTCAAGGCGCCGCTTGAGAAAGCTTTCTTGACCACATAGGGGCCATCATAATTCGGGTCTATTTGCCCCGAGATTCAGTGAGAAAAGATTGTATCTTTTTTAGCACAAGGACTCCTTTCCTGAAGACACAGGGTCGGACCTTTTTGTCAAACGCCTTCTTCATCCTTTGCTGATACAACTGACCATGGCATAAAGTTTTCATTCATTTTTCTTCGATCAGATTCAGTTCGTCGTGTCGACTTTGACACCATTCAGCTTCCGTTAGCTTAGCTTCCATCAATATCCACATTGATGGGATCTCTACTTCTATGGGGAGCACTGCTTCCATGCCATATACTAGAGAGAAAAAGGTTGCCCCTGTTGAAGTGCGGATAGATGTTCGATAACCGTGAAGAGCAAAGGGTAGCATCTCGTGCCAGTCTTTGTAGGTTACAACCATCTTTTGAACAATCTTCTTAATGTTCTTGTTAGCCGCTTCTACCGCTTCGTTCATCTTAGGTCGGTAGGGAGATGAGTTATGGTGTTCGATCTTGAACTATGCGCACAACTATTTTATCATCTTATTGTTCAAGTTAGATCCATTATCAGTAATGATCTGGCTCGGAACACCATAACGGCAGATGAGATTATTTTTGATAAATCGGATCACCACTTGTTGGGTTACATTGGCATATGACGCTGCTTCGACCCATTTGGTGAAGTAGTCAATGGCTACTAGAATGAACCGATGTCCGTTTGAAGCCTTGGGTTCGATCATGCCAATCATGTCGATTCCCCATATGGAAAAAGGCCATGGGGAAGAGAGAATTTTGAGATGCGTTGGCGGTACATGGATTTTGTCCGAGTGTTTCTGACACTTGTGACATCTCCTTATGTACTTGTAGCAGTCGGATTCCATGGTTAACCAATAGTACCCTGCTTTGAGAATTTTTCTCGCCATTGTGTGTCTGTTGGATGAGTGCCAAAGGATCCTTCGTGAATTTCTTTTATCAGCACGTTTGCTTCTGGTCTGTCTACACATCGGAGCAAGACCATGTCAAAATTTCTCTTATAGAGTGTATCACCGCTCAGAAAGAAACTACCTGCTAGCCTTCTGAGGGTCTTTCTGTCCTTCCTTAGTGCCCCAGGTGGGTACTCTTGTTTCTAAACGAAGCATTTGATATCGGGATACCAAGGTTTGTCGTCTATGACCGCTTCAATCGTGAAGATGTAAGCGGCCCTTTCAAGGCGCATTATGTCGATTTTAGGTAGGTCATTCCATTGACCTATGCTAATCATGGAAAAGAGGGTGGCTAATGCATCAGCCATGTGATTCTCATCACGAGGGATGTGATGAAACTCGATTCTGTTGAAGAAGGGTAGCAACCTTCTTGCGTAATCTTTGTAAGGAATCAATCCTGATTGGTATGTGTTCCAATCTCATTTGATCTGATTGATAACCAGGGTTGAGTCACCATATACATCCAATTTTTGATCCTTAAGTCGATCGCTTCCTCAAGACCTACGATACAAGCTTCGTATTCAGCCTCGTTGTTTGTACACTTGAATGTAAGTTTGGCGGTGAAAGGAATATGGGTACCCTGAGGGGTAACAATGATTGCCCCAATTCCATTTTAGTAATGATTGACAGCTCCGTCAAATATTAGTCCTCATTGGGAACCTGGTTCTCGCCCTTCACTAGGTAGCGGATCATCGCAGTCTTTCATTTTTAAATACATGACATCTTCGTCTGGGAAGTTAAATCTGACTGATTCTTGATCGTCGATCGGTTGATGAGCCAAATGATCGGCTAACACTTCCCTTAACGGCTTTCTGAGCGTGGTACTCAATGTCATATTCTGATAACAACATCTGCCAACGGGCAATCCTTCCCGTAAGAGCAGGTTTTTCAAAGACGTACTTGATTGGATCCATTTCTGAGATTAACCAAGTAGTGTGACGAATCATATACTGGCGAAGACGTTTGGCTGCCAAAACCAGAGCACAACAAGTTTTCTCAAGCATAGTGTACCGAGTCTCACCGTCGGTGAATTTCTTGCTCAAATAGTAAATGGCAGACTCTTTCCTTTTTGTTTCATCTAGCTGGCCAAGTACACAACCCATTGAGTCTTCCAAGTCTGTTATGTAGATGATCAATGATCTTCCTTCCACTGGAGGTGACATAATCGGTGGGTTCAACAGATATTCCTTGATATTGTCGAAGGTGGTTTGGCAGTCTTCTGTCCAAATGCAGTCCTGATTCTTTTTGAGTAATTTGAAAATTGGCGCGCACTCGCGGTCATGAGGAATATAAATATGGAGATGTAATTCAAACATCCCAGGAATCCCCTGACTTGTTTTTCAGTCTTTGGAGAAGGCATTTCTTGAATTGCCTTGACCTTGTCAGGATCAACCTCAATTCCTTTCTGGCAGACGATGAACCCTAAAAGTTTCCCTGAACGGACACCGAATGTGCACCTATTGGGATTCAAGCGGAGTCTGTACTTTCTTAACCGCTCGAATAGTTTTGACAGGTAGGTCACATGATCCTCATCTGTTTTAGATTTGGCAATTATATCATCGACATATACCTTGATTTCCTTGTGTATCATGTCATGAAACAGAGTACCCCATGGGGTGATGAAGGAAGTTTTCTCCATGTCTTTCGGCACCATTTTGATTTGATTATAGCCTGAGAATCCATCCATGAAGGAGAAGACTTTGAACTTTGTTGTACTGTCAACCAACATGTCAATGTGTGGTAAAGGAAAGTCGTCATTTAGACTAGCCTTGTTTAGATCTCTGTAATCCACACACATTCTGACTTTTCCATCCTTTTTCGGAACTGGTACGATATTGGCTAACCATTGAGGATATTCTGATGTAGCGAGGAAACCCGCGTCAGTTTGTTTATGTACTTCCTCTTTGATTTTGATGGCCATGTCCGGATGAGTCCGTCTCAACCTCTGTTTTACTGGCAGACATTCTGACCGTAACGGTAGATGATATTCCACGATGCTGGTATCCAACCCTGGCATGTCCTGGTAGGACCAAGAGAATACATCGGGAAACTTTTTGAGAAGCTTTATCAAACTTTCTTTGACAGTTGGACTGAGCAGTGCCCCAATCTTGATCTCTTTTCTTTCTTCCTCTGAGCCTAAGTTGACCGTTTCCAACGGCTCTTTGTGAGGTTTGATAGACCTTTCCTCTTGCCTGAGTAATCGGGAGATCTCCTCTGGAATTTCTTCGTCATCTTCTTCTTCAGCCTCAAATACCAGGAATTCAAAGTTGAGAGAAGACATCGGATCATATGTTTCAATGGGGTTTAAAACAAGCAATCTGCATGACGTGATGATTTGTGTTTAGAAGAGAGAGAGAAAATGCAAGAGTGTGGGCAGTGTATTTTTCTTACTGCTTGTTTTTATTATTTGAATTGTGTTTTAGGATTACCATTTTCTGAAAAACGAAAAGAGAAAACAACAATTAATGCGGAAATTACAGAACGACGTTATTTTATTTATGATTTTGTTGATTTGGGCGAAGCGAAGGGGATATATACAGAAAGTGAGCCCTATCAAAACATCCGTTTAACCTGGGCAGGGTGAAAGGTTAAAGACTGAAATGAACTTGACTTATGAACAATCTTCAGAACATCGACAGCAACCCATTGGCGGCGAACTCCTCGGTGAATCACAAAGTCTGGTACTTTCCTTGATTTGTCTTCAAAAATAACACTGATTTCTGGTGGAGCAGGATCATTGGAATCTGTCTCCCAGGCAGAGTTGTCGTAGGAGGATTCCTCAGTGGTATTTTGCATAGTATTTGTGCTCTCAGGAAAATCTCCCCATCCAGTTGGCTGGATGTCTTCGAACCTGATACGAGAGCTTTCGGGAGCGGTGTATTTGACCAAGTAGTCGAACTTGCCACTCGGTTGTCCTAAGGTGTCCCACACCTCTTTGGGACTGGAGGGGTCATCTCTCTCGATGACGTTGACCTAGGAAAAGCATAGTTAATGAATTCTAGTCCTGTAAACTTTGCAAATTCATCGTCGTGTTGGATATTTTTTAAATGCCCTAAGTGTTGATCCCGAGATTCAGTGGGGACGCAGGTATTTGTTTCAATGATGCTTAGCTGATTTTCATTGTTCGGCTGATTCTCTTGCCCCGAGTCTCCTAGGTACGGCTGCCAGATAGGCAGTCCATCCATCGGGCCATAGTAGTCGTGGTCAAAATTGTACTCTGTACTCCTTTCGGATCACAATCTTCGTATATCACTTTGACATATGACCTCGGTATAAATCTCGGACTCTGTGCGGGATAGCAAAATGGCGTAGGCACCTCTTCCTGAGACATATAACCATCCTTGTTAAGATAGGACTTCCATTCCTCATCTGCGTCGGAGGAATCTTCCTCATTGATAGTGTGTACTTCTTGGCACACTGGGTGAAGGAAACCTCCATTGTGGAAGAAGTCCTGAATGGGATGAAAACTTTCATCGTTAGCAGCTGTCGGGGTGCAGGTCGCAGTAAAACCAAGACCCTTCTTTGTGTTAGTATTATTAGGAATGACAACCTGTCTCCATCCTTTCGTATTGTTGCTTTCAATTGCCTCGAGGGCATCTTTGTATGAGAAAATTGAGGTTCCTTTCTCTGATTTATTCTCATTGCTCACCGAAAGTGCTTGGAATTGAGTTCCGACAACCTCCTCGGGTTCTACACAAGTAGATAATGCCAGGTTACTCACGATCAGGGCTTGCTCTCCACGGACCGTGACGAGTTGGTCGTTCTTGACAAACTTCAGCTTCTGGTGAAGTGACGAAGTTACTGCCCCAGCTTGGTGTATCCAAGGTCTTCCTAATAAACAACTGTAGGTTGCCCGGATGTCCATGACCTGGAAAGTGACTAGGAAAGTGTGAGGGCTGATAGTTATGGGAAGGTCAACTGCGCCAATAACTGTTTTTTTTGGACCCATCAAATGCTTTGACGACGACCTCACTGCCTCTCATCGGAGGTCCTTTGAATGATAGTTGCATCAGAGTGGACTTCGGCATGACGTTGAGAGCCGATCTGGTGTCTACCAGTATGCTGGCATCGTCCTGGCAGTTAACTGTGATATTGAGCGCCATGTTGTGGATTTTTCCTTCTTCTGGCAATTCCTCATCACTAAACCCCAAGTTGTTGCAGGAAGTGATTTTAGAGACGATGCTATCAAACTGTCGTATTGACATATCCTGTTCCACAAAGGCCTGCTCTAAGACTTTCTGTAAAACCTCTCTGTGGGCTTCGGAACTGAGTAAAAGCGATAGCACAGAGATCTTTGAAGGAGTTTGTAACAGCTGATCAACAATCTTGTATTCACTCCTTTGGATGAGCTTCAGCATCTATCATCGTTCTTTGAAAGGTCGGGATTACTGGATTGACCGATTGGTGGATTGGGAACTTCCGTTTGAGGTTCCTTTTCTTTGTTAGGTTCTCCAACTCCTCGGTTAAAGACTCGACCGCTCCATGTTACTCGATTGATGTCTGCGATATTCACGACGAAGGGTAATGGAATTTCCTTTCCATTCTCAATTATTGTTGCACCGAATTTGTAAGGGATTGCCTTAGCTGATTCATTGGGTAGCGGTCCTGGCAAATAAATAACTACAGGAGCCTTCTGATTTTTCTGACTGTCATAGGTAACTTCAATCAGCTCTTGGCTAGGAACCTTTGATTCGTCCAGTAGAGGGATGATGGTACAAACATCCTTGTTCTATTTATGATTAGAGATTATGACAACATCTCTGATCTGATCAGTGAAATAGTCCGGTGTCCAGTTGATTGGCTCGGAACCCGGATATGGGTGAATCTCTTTACGATCCAACTGACCTTGAAGAGCTACTCACACAAGGTAGCATCCTTGGTTATTCTCTGAGCAGACTCTGCAGCGTTCGTAATTATGTGGTGGCACTTGGCCATGCCCGTTTTGGATGTAGTGTAACCACACTAGGTCAGTTTCCATTGATCGGACATCCTGACTTTGACGCCGAGTAGGGTTCCCATTAAGCACACCGATTTGTTGCGTGTCTTCATCCATATAGATTGGAAGCCACCAGTGGTTTAACAAGTGTTGCAAAGTTCTTTGAACGAGAGCGCACCCTTGGTTACTCTCACAACATCCTTTACAGCTTAGATAATCGTGAGAAGTGAGGAAACCGAGTTGGACTTGCCTGACGTGTAACTCCACCAAGCTGGTATTCATCAAAAAAATATCAAAGATTTGGATCATGTTAATCTGATAAGAATTTCTAATATGGTAGTCCTGGATCCACCCAAGATCCATCTGACGCTGGAGGGCCTCTTGTATGAAAGAGCATCCCTGTTTATTTACTGAGCAAGTCAGACAGGAATTGTAATGATGTCACGGCAAATTATGGTACTGGCTTTGGCTTGAGTGCATCGCCACCAAGTTGACATTCATTGCAAGGATGTCGTGGTTATGAATGATGTTGGAACTTATATAAGTCATGTTAACTCCACGAACTCGATGCTCTTGGATCCATCCGAGATCCAACTGTTCCTGTAGAGCTGCTTGCACCACAGAACATCCCTGATTGTTTTTAGAGCAGATATCACACTGGTGATAATGATGAGGTGGGACATGGCCGTATCCACTCTGTCTACAATGCATCTTGACCAAGTTGGCCCTTAATATGATTACATCATGATTTTGATAGCTGTCGTTAAACTCTCCCTCTATCAAATTGACTGTAGCTTTCTCGTGTTGAGGCAACGGGTTCGTAAGAACATTCAGATTCGTATCTTTGAAAGATAAGACCTCGCTCCTAACAAGCTTTTGTACGTCGGATTTGAAACTGAGACAGTTTTCTATGTTATGCTCTGGTCCTCCTTGATGATAAGGACAAGTCTGATCTGTTTTGAACCAGAAAGGCGGATTTTCCAGTACTGTAAGATGAGACTTGGTTTGGACATGCCCCTTGACCAGTAATAATGGGAATAGCTCTGCGTACAACATGGGTATAGGATCAAACCCTGGAGGTCATGTAGTACGGTTGTTGTTGTATAGAGGACGAGCCTGCTGAAGAGGCGGTTGTGCCCTTTGCTGATATTGCTGTTGATTAGGTTGGCTCTGCGCAACCTGTGCTTGATACGTAGGAATAAACACAGGGTTAATAGCAGGAGTTACAGCTGATATTGGCTGGTAACGTCGCCTTTGCTTTCTGAGAGAGATATTCCCAATATCCTGCTCTTTTTTCTTAGGGAGAGCACTACTGTATCATTTTGTACTACTTGATGATCCAACATCTTTAACTAAACGTCTTTCTCGGACGGCTTCCCCAAGACGAATTCCCATGCTCACCATCTCGGTGAAGTCACTGGGCGCACTGGCAACCATTCTGTCGTAGTAAAATGAGCTTAAAGTCTTCAAAAAGATCTTTGTCATCTCTTTTTCCTCCAGAGGTGGAGAAATCTTAGCGGCAATTTCTCGCCATCTCTGAGCATATTCTTTAAAGGTTTCCTTGTCCTTTTGTGACATCGATCTGAGTTGATCTCTGTCTGGTGCCGTGTCCAGATTGTATTTATATTGTTGAACGAAGGCAGCGCCAAGATCTCTGAATGTGCCGATCGTGGCGCAGTTTAAACCCATGTACCATTTTAATGCGGCACCGATTAAACTATCCTAAAAATATTGGAACAGTAGCTCCTGGTTCTTTGTATGAGCTGACATTCGCCGAGCGTACATCACTAAGTGGCTTTGAGGGCAAGAGTTACCCATGTACTTTTCGAAGTCGGGCACCTGGAACTTGTGCGGCACTTTCACATTAGTGACCAAACAAAGGTATGCGGCATCCTTTCCAAATAAATCCTGACCGCGAAGGGTTTGCAGCTCTTTCTGCATCTCCAGGAATTGTTCCTGGAACTCATTCATTCTGTTGAACATACTGTCGTTTCCACCAGAAGGTATCTGTGGAATCTGTCCTTCCGGGACAGTGTGTACCATGGGCGGTGGTATAGTTATTATGGTCGAGACTCTAGGTGTTTCCCGAAGTTTTCAACCTTCAGGAGTTGCTGTCATGCCCCTGGCATCTTCGCTTTCCCGAAGTTTGTAACCTTCAGGCCCAGCGGCTCCTACTGTGTTCCCTGATCCTCAGCGATCAGCGAAACATATCCTTCCGGGATATAGTTGAGTGGCATGGCCTAGGGATGATCTTTCGGCATTTTGTACCTAGGATCATACTTCTCCAATATGGGCGTAGATGTGATCTCTGAGATCACAGTCCGTTGTTGTTGCATCTGAGCTTCTGCTAGAGCTTGCATGTGTTATGAAGTTTTCTCAGATCCTCTTTCAGAGTGTCGATCTCTTCTCTCAACTCTCTGTTCTCTTCCTCGAGATCATCCATCTTTTTTGACGATTGGCCCGAGTATTGTAAGAATGAGACAGTTTGACTCTAGAATCGAGACACCAACGTGAGATCGTAGGTAAGAAGAATGCGTTAGGCGAGAATGATGGATGATATGCAATGATTATATTAATTGTATGTTTTTGTTTATTCAAAGTAAACTTCGACAATTAGATTGCAAGTATCAAAACAGTGGGGAAACCCTGTTTTATTGAATTCAAAGGATTGCGGAAATGGAAATACAGTAGATTACAAAGTGCTAAAAAAGGAAATCTAAACTAATGGATCCTGAGTTCTCTCTGAGGAGATCTCAAGTACTGGTTCGGGGGCTTTCCTTTTCTTTGACCGGGGCTCTTTAGCCGTTGTCGTGCTGTCATTCCTTTGCCAAGTGAAAGGAGCGAGCAAATTCCTCTGGACATCCTGATTTTCTACAGCATGTTGCTCTAAAATTTCAATTAGAGCATCCTTTTCTCTTAACAGTTGCTGTATTTTCTTGCACTCCACATTGAGAATACGGTACTTATTCCTCCAAGACCTCTTCTCCTGTTGAACTTTGCTGAGAGTAACCTGAAGCTTTTCCGTCTCAGACATAAAATAAAGGGCAGAGTCCCTTAATGGAAGAACTTCCTGATGAGGGTAAGGCATCCTCAGCTTGAGAGCTCTAGTATGTACCCAGTGGAGATAAGGCTCCACCGAGACGCAGTCTGGTTTTCCTAGAGACTCTCTTCCTTTCCTATGAATGTGTTTCCAAGCATGCACTATTTCTGTCTTTAGTGCCCTGTCATTTTCTCCTTCCTTGAAGAAAAGACCTTCCAGACGAGCGTTACGCGGGACATGCCTCATTGGGTATCCAAATTGACGACGAACTAAAATTGGGTGATAGTTGATTCCTCCCTTAGTTCGTATAAAGGGTACATTTATGAAATTTCCACAACGGTCAATGATCTTGATCCCGTCGTAGATTCGATTGTACCAATCGATGTCCGTGTTGGTAAGAGACATGATTCTCTGCGACCAACGTAAATTATTCTTTTGATCCCAAAATGCAGCTGACTTGGGCAAATGGGAAGTGAACCATTTGTAAAGCAAGGGTACACAACACGTGATCATTCCTCCGCTATATAAATTCCTTAGGTGTACCGAATGATACACATCTGCAAGTAAGGTTGGCATAGGGTTTCCAATTAGGAAAATCTTAATCGCGTTGATATCTACGAAGTTATCAATGTTGGGAAACAAAAATAACCCGTAGGTTAGAAAAACAAAGATGCTCTAGAAAGCGGTCACGTTCCCTATACTGGCAAAGGACAGGGCTTTCTTTGTCAAGAATTGGGCTGGAAAACCCTGGATGCCACCCTTAGTGATCATGTGAGTCCTGACCTCTGACTCGTCCAAATAAATTGCTCGTGCAATGGTTTGATCCTTTGGAATTTCTTCCAGTCCAGAAAAGGGAGCTTGGTCAGTGATATGCAGATCAGTCAAGTGAGAATACTCCTCCAGCGTTGGTGCTAGCTGATAATCTGGGAATGTGAAACAGTGATAGACCGGATCGTAGAACTGGATTAGCATAGACAAGATTCCTTCGATTACATGAACCCTTAATAGAGACAGTAGCCCTCCATACTGGGCTCTGAAAGCCTCGTGGTTGGTGATCACTCTCGCTAAACCTCTCAAATCCTCTAACTTTGGAACCTTGAAGGTGTACCTATGATTTTTCCTTCTACCGAAATCCATTAACGTAATCCCTTTATCTGACATTTGCAATCATTGTCTCAGTTTAATTTGAAAAAGAGAGACTAGAAGAGAAGATTTTTCTTTGGTTTAGTGTTTTTTAAATGAATGTATGAATGCAGCACACAAAAACATAGAAAAAACATGGGGTCAAAGGGTCGGTGTCATGAAGTCAAGGCTCTGCCCCCCGCCCCCCCAAAGGTTTATACTGGTGATATTTGTACCTGTCCGCAAAATCATTGACCCCTCTTGGGATAACAACAGCAAGCGAATCGCCAGCAAACTGATGTATCCTATAGTGATCTCAAATGAGGGTAGTATCGAGTGCCAACTATTTCCGATAGCTTCCGCACTACAAAATGGTTTAATCCTACTAAAAACCTCAGCTTCTCAGATAACCCAGTCGACCACACTACTTTCAACAACCGGAGTCGTATAGGCAATGTATCTACAAAGGGAGTCTTCACTGAGTTTGATGGTCGATCGGGGGCTCTTAACTGGGATTCACTCCCCGCAAGATTACCCGCATTGCCATCACCTATCTTAGGTGTATACTCAATCTTTCCACATGCGACATCACACGCATTTCCATTAGGAAAAAAATAAACACAAATATCAATTAGGAAATGCAGTATATATATTTGTCTTAATCATCCTAGACCTCTAGTCTTATGATCCTATACAGATAATGACTCCCCAACAGAGTCACCATTTTTGTGACACTTTGAGAACTTAAGGTTTTCACCGAAGATTGTAAGAAAGAGAAGAAAGCCCCATGGTGGGCGCCATTTTTCTGTAGCGCAATTTTTGTGGTCCTGAGTCACGATCGCTTGGGTAGTACAGTTCGATTCATTTTTTATCCTATTGAACTGATTAAGGAAGGGAAATAGATGTCTCCAATTAACCCTGCTTGCATACTGAGTTTAAACAGATGACCGTTGATTTACAGATGCTATTAAGATGTGGGCCTCTCTTCGGTTATTTTGTTAAGATTAGAATGTCTGGACTTTTGGTAGGATGTTAGGACTGATACTTTTCGTTTGATGTATGAAGGTATGGGATTTTGGGCTTTTTGGTTAGTATGCTCGCTAAGATTTTTCAATCTTATGCCTACGTATTCCCGTTTAATGAAACAGGGAAATCAGAGCGATCGTAGTTCCTCCTATTCTATGGGAGGAAAAAGTTGTTTTGGTGTCTTGTTCAAAGCCCAAGACATGAAGCTAAAGGGGGTATATGTATCTTGTTCAAAGCCCAAGATGTGAAGCTAAAGAGTTTTGGCTTGAGAGAGAATTTGCCATCTCTAAAGATTTGATGCTATAAGGTTGATTGACTCAACCGGGGTTTTCCTTATACAAAGCCTAAGAGGAGGCTATTGACCCAACAAGAGGGTGCTTTTATATGTGTCTGGTACGAAGCCCAAGACAGAGGCTAAAAGGTTGGTGACCCAACAATAGGGTCTTTTATACTCAACAAGAGAGTGTTTTGTATCTCGTACGAAGCCCGAGATGGAGGCTGAAAGGTTTGTGACCCAACAAGAGGGTCTTTTATACTTAACAAGAGAGTGTTTTGTATCTCGTACGAAGCCCGAGATGGAGGCTGAAAGGTTTATGACCCGACAAGAGGGTCTTTTATACTCAACAAGAGAGTGTTTTGTATCTCGTACGAAGCCCGAGATGGAGGCTGAAAGTGGTTGACTCAACAAAAGAGTCTGAAAAGGTTAGCTCCGCTGGGGAGAATCATTTGTACAAAGCCCAAGAGGTGGATGACTGTGCGGGTGACTGTTTCAGTTGAGTGACAGATCCAGTATGTTGGATAAAAGAGAAAATCAGTTCTTATAAAGGGACTGATTAAAGGTAAGGTTGTGCTTTGGTATTGATCATAGGATCAGGGTTATTTCCTGGGAAATCCAATGGGTATTATGACTATCCAAGTCTACTGGCGTTTTGAGATGTTGATTCTCAGATAGGCGAATGATCTTTGTATGATGCCCAAGAGAAGGCTGGTATGTTAAGGGATGAAGGTCAACCCATTAACTAGTCTGACACTTGACTCAGAAAGACAGCTCTAGCAAATTGATGACTAGGTTCTGTTCCTATACCTGTAAAAGCCTCTGGGTCCTTGTACTAAGCCCAAGAGAAGGCGTGAGAACTTTTAAGAAGCCGACGGGTCCCTGTACAACGCCTAAGAGGAGGCAGGGATGCCTTTAGGAAGCCCGTGGGTCCCTAAACCCCGAGAAGTTCAAGACATGCCATTCACCGAGAATAGATCAAGCTAGGAAAGTCCGAGAATTTGGAAGAAACTCAAGAGATGCCATTCACAGAGAAAAGATCATCTCTTGGAGTTAGAGTTTCTTTGACAATTTCTAAGGATGACAGTCTGAGAAAGGGTTCACCGAGAATGCTTCCTTTCACGTCTCCATATTGTTTAACCCCAAGAGGAGGGAAGACTGTATCTGGAAATCCTATGGGAATCTAGTTTTGTTTGTATTTAAGAGTGACCAACAGGCTTTACCTAGTGTTAGACGTAGTTGCCAGGGAAAATTCTAAATAACTATACTAGTATTACATAGTTGATATTTGACAAGTATATAAAAGTTTGTGAAATAAGACTTACAATGAGCAGCCTCACAATATAGATATATATATGAAAGCGGATAAAGAAAGCGGATAAACACTTACTCGGTTGTAGAGCTTCCATGCTGTTTTGTTAGTTGTTCAACAAAGAAAGCTTTGATAACAATATTATATTCTAAATCAAAGGAGAAAGTGCTTTGAAAAGATTGTTGGGGCTTACAGCTCAAGGAGAGGCCCAGGGTTTTATCAGTGATTGCACTGTTGTTTTGAATTTGTACAGAGGGGCTTATACAAGTGACTGAGGCCCAAAAAGGTTTTTTGTACAAAGGGACGGGTCTTACACTCTCTCAAGAGGCCCAAAGAGTTTTAAAGAAAAGGAATGGGGCTTATAACACGAGGGTAGGCCCAGATGATTTAATTTTTGAACTGGCGATCGCGCCGAGATTTTCTTTTAACGCGGAGGGACTTATACAATATCTGAGGCCCAAAAAGGTTTTGGTTAAAAGGGGGTGGGTCTTACACTCTATTATAGGTCCAAAGGTGTTTTTGTACAAGTGAATGGGGCTTATAGCTCAAGGAGAGGCCCAATTAATTTTGTTAAAAAGGCGACGATTGCGCCGTTGTTTTTGAAAATACAGTGGGACTTATACAATGACTGAGACCCAAAAAGTGGTGTACTTATAAAGGGATTGGGTCTTACACTCTAATAGAGGCCCATGAGTGTTTGAAAATGATTTGTGAGGGTGAAAACCAAAGAAACCCTAATTTTTGTTTTCCTTTAAAAGTAAATATTTAAAAAAATCAAATAAAATGATAAAAATACCAAATAAGTTTGAATAAACCATTTGTGATTTTTGTTTAAGGTTTGGAAAATGAGGTTTTAATCACAAGATGATTTAGAACTCATTTGGTTTTGATTTTCAAAGTAAATATTCACTTTTAAATGTTTAAAAACAATTAAAAATGAATTTATTCACAAAAATACTAATTATATTAAATAACTAATATAAATTTGATTTTTTTGTGGAATAAAATATTTAAACATTTTTGTGATTTTTTCAAAAAGAACCAATCAAAAATAATTAAAATTGAGGGAGTTATTAATTTTTCAAATCATTAAAAATAATAAGAAAAACAATAAAAAGTGAAAAAATAACAAAAAGAGGATCTGGGGCGATGTGGATTCGAACCCCAGACCTCTTGTGTATAGGGCGCATGCCTTACCGCTGAGGTGGTGATACATCCGCTGATTGAAACACAACCACAAATATACAAGGCTTGCCTTGTTTTTGGCCTAGCCCAAGGCAAGGCAAGGCAAGATTTTGGTTGAAAATGTGAAGGCCATAACTTTCTCATTTCTCCATGGATTGGGACAAAATTTAGGTCTATCCTGCCTAGAATTTCACAACGAATCCAATGGTGGTGGTGTTTTTTTTTTCAGATCATGCTCTTATTGAAAAACCTGATAGTGGTTTTGAAATAGGCCATGATTTGCATTTTCTGTGCCATCTCTTGGTACAAGCATGAATTACATGATAAATTGGTGCAAACACAACACATATAACATGTATAAGAGATGCATGATCAATAGACATCAAAAGAAAGCATGATTCAAAGAATCCAAGTTGTGATGCTTACCTCTTTTTGGAGCTTTTGTGCAATCTGTCAAGAGCTTTGTTCCAGAAATGATTTGATGCTTTGGACACCCTCAAATGATCTCTTAGAAGCTTTTAGGATGGTTGGAATCAACTGGAAACCTCAGGAACAAGTTTGAGCTCTTTCTTGCAAAAGTGGGCAAAATAGCAACTCTCTCAAATAGTGTTCCAGATGTGTGGCACCATTTGGGACAGTTCAAGGATGATATTTGGAGTGTGTTTGAGGTTTTATCTGGTTTGGAAAGTGGCTGAATCAAGACATGGCTTGAAAAATGCACAAAAGTCCTATTTTGAGGTTTTGAGAGGTGACTTTGTGATTTTGGTGTTACAGGTCACTTATGAGAGTTTAGACAACTTAGATATGACATATTGGATGTGTTTGGATCGTGAGTTGTGGTGGAATTGCTCTCTAACTCAAAAACTCAGAGTTACCTTGCTAAAGAAGGTATTTTTGCCTAGAGAAAGATATTTTGAGGAAAGAAAGTGTTATAGCGCTTTGGTGTACTCAAACTGAACACAATTGAGCTCTATTTATAGTAGAACAAGTTTGTTTTGGCTGCAATAGTGAATGGCAAAAGCGGCAGAGGTTTGGCCAATGTTGAGCAATGAGAATCCAAGTCTCCTCTAGCCATTGACTAGAGGTTAGGGCACAGGCTGCTGGTTCCCTTGGTCTTGGATAAGTCTTGACTGAATTCAGTTGGGAATGGCTCAGTCCATGCCACCATGGTGCATCCATTAAATGCTCCAATCCAAAATTAGAGTCTTGTCCCTCTTTTAGACATTTCTAGGTTTGGCATGCTACTTTTGGTTCCAAAGACTTGGAAGGCTGATGGATCAGGGTTTGTCTCTCCTTGGTCTCCCCTTGAGGTGTTCAGATGGATAGATTTGTTTGCCCTTTGCAAAATTTGAGCAAATCGAGCAAAACTCCCAAATCTGCCTTGCCATGATAGTTTACAGCAAGGCATATTTGCATTATCATATCTCATGGCTCAAGTGGACTTTGATGGAGTTCTTGGCCATTTTGGAAAGCCCTCATATGATACAATAACTATTTGATCATAGTTGGTTTTGATACCTTTTGGATCCAAGTGAAAAATGCCCCTACATTTGAACAAAAGTGAAGGAAGATTTTGACTTAGTGAAAACTTCACTAAGTGTTGGAAAAAAAGTGACATTTTCACTTTTTGTGATATTGATCATTCCATAACTTAAAATCCATGAGGAATTGGAATGAGTTGTGTTTGAAGCTTTTGTAGAGGTCCATGAGAGCTACAAATCCAACTTTGTATGGGGAAAAATGGCCTTGTGGTTTAGGAGTTATGATCCTCCAAAGTTGGTACCCTTGCCACTTTATTCCATAACTTAGAAAAATTTCTAAGTTTTTTATGGTTACCCCTTTTACAAGTTATCCCACTTTTCTTGATTTTTCTTGATGAATGATGATTCCAATCATACATTAACATCATTTTAGGGTCAAAGAACAATAATCGTGAAAAATCTCAAAAAGTCAAAGTTGACTTTTGTGCACAGTTGACTTTTTGTTAGATGAACTCCAAATTGTGCGATCCTCTATGAAATCAAGTCCTTGACCTAAATCAAACTTGATGGACATGTTCCATGGGTGTTATAGGGTGTATTGAAACATGTTCCAAGGTTTGGGAGCATGCCTGGGTCAAAAGTTAAAGGTACAGTTGACTTTTCCCTTAAAACCCTAATTGTGGTTCTGATGAATTTGAAACTTGTTGATCAAGCTTCTTGGGTAAATCCATTATTGCAAATGGATATATGTGGTGTGTTAGGGACCCTCAAATCCTCTCTTGCGGTCTTGGCCCATGTTTTGTCCCAAAAGTCAACTTAGGGGTGAATTAGGTCAAGAAACCCTAATTCCTGATTTTTATTGTATGCATCCCCTGAGGCAAAATTGACTTGGTGATTGCGTTCATGATGTTCCATGGAGAATTTTAGGTTATGCTTTGAAGCATTGGCTCATGCCCAGAGAAAAATTTCCATCTAGAGGCCCTGGTCGACCAAAACCCTAATTTGGTGACATTGGCGATCTTGAGGCTTAATCCGCTTGGACTGTTGCAGCCTTGTACTTAATCCTTGATGTGGGAGTCCTCTTGATCCATTGTATGTTTGAGAGGTCAGACAAGTTGAAGATCATGTCATTCTTTGATTTATCCTTTGTCTAAGAGCTCTGAGAGGGTTTGAAACCCTAAGTTTGATTGTAGTGGTTGCTCACCCATCTTTAGGGAGACTAGTGAGGCATAATGATACACCCATATTGTGATGATGATTTGCACAATGATGGGAAATCTTAGTGGTCAAAATTTGGGGTATGACACATGGCAATGTGAATACATACGCCATATGAAATGGCGCATATATATGTATGATAAAGCACACGCCATTTGATATGGTGCATATGTGTTGCTTCCAATGGATTCACCATTTGGTATGGCGCATTCTTTAATGGAGGAATCTTATTGTAAGAGAATCATGTAAGGTGTAAGGCATCTTACATGCATGCAGAAGATAAAAGAATCATGTAAGGTGTAAGGCATCTTGTAAGAGAAACTTGTAAAGCATGCCATTAAAAAACAAAATTGAAGACCTGCCATAAAGTGAAGGATTCATGGAATGCATACAAAATGAAGACAAGAATAGGGTTTTACTAGGAAAGAGTGCATTAAGAAGACAAAAATAGGGTCTTAGTAGGCATAAAAAGTTAAGAAGATAAGAAGATAAGAAGATAAGAAGATATAATTGAGACAAGACTAATGCATGTATAGTCTGAACAAGCATGCATGTATAATTGAGACAAGACTAATGCATGTATAGTATAAACAATAATATATAAAAAAAATCTATTGCATGAAACTAGAATTCTAGTAATACGCATGAAACTATATTTTTATTGCACCACAATTCTATCAAACACCAGTACACTAAAATATTGCACATATGGCTCAAACACGACAATACATGATCAATCCACATATCAATGGTGAGATATTTGATTGTACCATAAACCGGTTCCAATTTTCGTAATACCGATGTTACTGGGTTTTCAATTAACAGTCGATCAAATTTTTTCCATTTGAAAGAGAAATTAGAAAATAAATTGCAGTGTGGTCCAGTGGGCTAGATCATCTACAAGAATCCAATGTTCTTTTCCAACAACTAAGTCAAATTTTTCCAGTTAAAGGTTTGAGATGATGAAGATGTTCATAATATGTTTCTCATTCATGAGTATTCCGGTTTCAATGATATTGAGCTTTATATTATACTACAACAACATCAAATGTCTCAACTCATTGATCCTTCTCAAGTTTTTTGCAAATCTGACGATGAACAAGCCGAAGTCATTGTTGTTGATGAAGAAGAAAAAGAAGCTGAGGTCCTGGTTGATGAAATGGCAAACGATTACACTGCCAACCACGAGGAAGACCCATTACCGGCCAGTCATGTTTATTGTCCACCTCAACACATGACAAACCTGAACTTGGGTGCAGATGAACTATCTTCAGATATTTTTTACAATCCATATATGCAAACACAAGGAGTATTAAAAGAGGGAGACAATTTTCAAACAAAAGAAGAGTGTGTCTGAGCTATAAAACAGTATCACATGGAATTATCAGCTCATTATAGGGTCGATCGAACACATGTGACTCTGTATAAGATCTATTATTGTAATGAGGTATGCCCTTTCCGATTGACAAGATCTTACTGGAAGAGAAGCGATTCTTCAAAGATAGGGTCTATGGGTCTAGAGCACACTTGTATAATCACCAATCCAATGTAGGATCATCGCAAACTCATCTCTTAGTTAATATGCAATAAAATTTTGTCTGTCATTAATGACAATTCGTCGTTGAAGGTGAGTACAATAATCTGACATATAGTTCAAAGATACAATTATACTCCGTCGTACAGGAAATCATGGATAGCTAGGACTAAGGCGGTTGAAACAATGTTTGGAAATTGGGAGGAGTAGTACAAAGAACTTCCAAAATATTTGGTGGCACTTAAACAATATGCTCAAAGGACTATTGCCATTTTGGAGACCTTGCCGCCATATACACCAGACGAGACTTGTGTTAGTGGAAATGGCATATTCCACTGACTCTTCTGGGCGTTTGAACCATGTATTAAAGGTTTTTTCTACTGTAAACCTATTATACAAATTGATGAACAATGGTTATACCGAAAATATAAAGGAACGCTACTCATGGTAGTGGCACAAGATGGCAACAACAACATTTTTCCTATCGCCTTCGCGCTAGTTAAAGGGAAGATTGCTGGGGGTTGGAGTTTTTTCCTAAAAAATCTCCGATTACACGTGGCTTTTCAACCTAACTTATGTTTGATTTTGGACAGACATGCATCAATTGAGAGTACATATAAGAATTTTGATAACGGCTGGCAGGATCCTCTTTCAACGCATGTCTATTTCATTTGACACATCGCTCAAAATTTCATGCGGGAGATCAAAGACAAGATGTTTCGGAAGAAGGTTTTGAACGCAGGGTATGCATTAACAGAACCTTCCTTCAAACACTACATGAAGAAATCAGATTAACAAATGCAGATGCATTAAGGTGGATCAACAATATTCAATTGGAAAAGTTGACCAGGGCATACGACAATGGACAACGATGGTGCCACATGACAACAAATCTCATGGAATCAACAAACTCTGTATTTAAAGGCATCCAAAACCTACCAATAACCGCTTTGGTAAGGGAAACCTATTTTAGGCTTGGGGCTCTTTTTGATATCAGACGTTCAAAATTGTTGGTTCAGTGTTGATGAGTCATAGTTTTTGACCGTAATAAAGGTTAGTTCAGTGTTGATGAGTCAATGGATCACAACGAAGGGAGGCCGGGAGGATCATACTGAGTGGAACTAGATAGAAGTTGGTGCGATTGCGGAAAGTTTCAAGCCTTTCATATGCCTTGCTCCCATGTCATAGCGGCATGTTCATAGGCTTTCCAGGACCCTTCCAACTTACTGTCCGTTGTTTACCAAGTCATATATCTATGCAATGTCTACATCACTAGCTTTTCGGTGGTAGCAAAAGAGGACTATTGACCTGTATATGAAGCGGAAATAGTCTGGCATAATAAAATTATGGAAAGAAAGAAAAAGGGTCGCCCTAATAGCACGCGTATTCAAATGGAAATGGATACGGCGAACAAAATGGTGAGATTATGTAGTTCATGTCGTCAGCCCGGGCACAATCGTATAAAATATCCCAATGTTGGACCAAGCACAACAACATAATTTTAAACATAACCATTTCTCTTTATATCAACAACAACTTTCATTTCATAAATATTATAAAATTTAATAACAATAATTTAAAAATAACAAGTAATAATAATTTAAACAATTAAACAACAAAACAAACAACTACAACGACTAAAAACATAACAAAGTGATCACAACCATCAGGACAATTTCCTGAGAACTATACATCAACATCTTAACATCTCTGTCAGTTGTAACATTCTCCCAGAAACAAACTTCTCCATTTTGGTTGAACGTGGTAACAAGCCTTTCAATTCTTCTGATCTTTTCACCCTCTGGAGTGTCTCCATCTAACCAACGGTTCAGGCTCCTATTAAGATGTTCGAACATCACTATATTCCAAAGGCGGATCTTCATCGAAGGTTTGACTGGTGAAAAAATTAAATCGGCGTTTCTTTTGTGGATATAGGGAACCTTATAAAGATATGAAGAGGAAGAAGAGGAAGCCATTTTGAAAGAAAAATGGAAAGAGATTATTGTAGCGGGGAAATTTGTGAGTGTAAGTTATTGATTAACTTAACTCAAAAATTGCAAGAGTCGCCACCGCACATTTATTTTATCCAAAAAGGAAAGGAAAAAGAGCGAACAAAACCTAAAGAGTTCTAAAACAAGAACAAACAGAGAATGGGTAAGGGGGTTGGTTACGCTAAGGGAAGGTGTTAGCACCCAAAACGTCTATAGTACTCTATAGGAGCCCTTTGAAATATCTACGCTTTTTGGTTTGAAAAGGTTTTTTTGGAATGAGATTGGGGAGATGAGAAGAGAAGTATTTTTTAGGATTTTTGTGTTTGGGGAGACTTATCGCCTCATGCCTACGTACCCACAAAGTTAAATATAGGATCAAAACCTCGTAGCTTGTGGTACAAATAACAAAAATTTGTTGGTTATGATTCATTTTATCTTGAAAACACAAGTTGTCATTCTCAAGAGAGAATACTCAACTAATTACCTAATGGTATGTGAAAGAGGCATTTGCATCACATTAAGATGGAGGGTTTGCTTGGATAAAAATCAACAAGACTAATCACTTCAACATCATAGTGGAAAATGACCATACTTTGAACAAAAAGCCATGGTTAGGAGCTTTACATCTCATCAAAGAAAATGACTCATGTCTAATCCTTTTGAAAAGTTTAAAAGAAAAAGTGCACAAAAGCACAAAAAGTTTGAATGAGTTTTTTGTATTTTTTGTCTATTTTTTTGAAATGGTCAAAGTATGATTAACATTGATTGACATTTATTTAAGAAAAAAAAGTTTTAAAATCACTTGACAAAAGTCAAGGTTTTATTACGAAAGTGGTTTTGAGTTTCGAAAACAAGAAGGTTTTGAAAAAGGGAGGAGATTTTGAAAATTAAAGAAGGGGTGGAGAAGAAGGGACTATCCTATTGTATAAAGATAAAAGCCAAGGATAAGAACGGTCTAACCACACAAGCAAGCTTCATAGCATAAGCATTCTTTCCTTTAGATTAGGCCTTGATCAAAATAAGTCTTCAAAAGAGAACTCCAAGTACCCAAAATCCAAGGTTTTCCATCACAAGCTTCCAAGCATAGGTTAAGATCCTAATTCTAAGTCCAAAAGTTCCAAGTCCAATGCAAAGGATAGTAACCATAGTCCACCATTAAGAGAACAAAGTTTTTAGGGGTTTAAGCCTTTACTAATGTTTTTGGTCCAAATGGACAAAAGAAAAAGAGCATAAACATAAACAAATGGTCAAAGTGGAAAAAGGAAAAATAGCGGAAGCATAAACAAATGGTCCAAGTTGACAAAGGAAAAATAGCGGAAACATAAACAAATGGTATGATATGATATGATAACATAAAGTATACAAAATAAAGAGAGATAGGGATCAAGAAGGAAGCATAAACATAACACAATTAATATAACAATAGAGAGCAATTGTGATCCAAATTGAGAAAACAAAGCTTTGTTGTGTTTTTGGAAATGCTCGACTAGACATCCATGAGAATGAAAACATGGTCTTATACATTACCATGGGGAGGGCTCCAACTCGGATAAAATCAACGAGTATGCCAAATAATCCCCACGGGTAACAAGAGAATGCCAATCTATTTCAAACTACGCCATGGATGAATAGGAGACTGATAATTCGCTTACAAGTCACAACGGTTTTTCCGATTTAGGGACAATTTAGCGCTATGTTAAGCAATCACAATTGGGTTTATGTAGAAACCACGATTATCTGAGGCTAGTCAATAACAATGTTAGTGCTAATGCATGCTAGAGAAGTGATATGTATATCACTTTCTGAAAGCAATACCGCACGAAAAGAAAAGTGGTAACAATCTCATCTTTATCAAGAACTTAAAATAGGTTCCAATGATATCAAAGATTTTCATCGATCAAAAGAAAAAGAAGAAGAAGGGAGGGGAAAACCAAATTGAATTACAATTTCAAGATCATTCCATCTTTAAGTTCTTCCGCTCATCTTGGTGGATTAAAGCATTAAACATGTCATTAACTCAAAGCACCTAAAATGAATTGAAAAATTCACTTTATAGATAGATTTGAATTAGTGAATGTTTATCCAACTTCATCTACACCCTAAGTCCAATGAATTTAAAGAGGAATACGATCTTTAAAAGTGCAAACCAAGGCAAAAATCAAAAGGAAATGGAAGAAGAAGTGAAAGGAATCAAAACAGTCCCAAAACAGAACCAAAAACTCAATTCTGCTACTGGTTAACTGATTAACCAAAATGAACTGCATTTGGTTAATCGATTAACCCTGACAGAACAGCAAAAAAAATTGAAAAAATCAGCATTCATGATCCAATCATTTCTTCAAACACGTCTTGGTCTTGGATGCAAATTAGCACGAAAATTCAAGTGAAACGACAGCAAATAACACCAATAAAACACAATTTGCAAGATCCAAAGATCAAGCAACAAGAATCAATAATATATCACATTGTGAAGGATGTAATCAATAACAGCAATGGTGGATCAAGGGTTTACCACTTCAAATTTGAAAATTCTTCAAATCAACTCCATGAAACACATTCCAATGCCTTGAACTACAGAAATTGATGATGAAAAAGTGTTTGGATGGAGGTTTAGCTCAAAGATTAGTAAGTTCTAATGATGAACTTACTAACTTTAAATGGATGAAAGAGCTTTGGTGAATTTGGGTAGATGATGAATTGAGAGAAATTTTTGCAAGGTGAATTTGGCTATCAAAAGCTTGTGAAATGAATGAAATGAGGCCTCTATTTATAGAATTTAGGCTTGGAAATTTTTGTGGGTTGGAGTTTGGCTTGGAACCAAAATTATGCTCGGGATTTGAATTTGGAGGGAAAATCAAAATGAAGTGGTGATTAGTGAAGGTGTATGGTGTGAATTAATTATGATGAGGTAGGGGAATTAAAATGAAGTGATCTAGAATATTCTCATGATGAAACATTTGAATTTGGTGCTAAAATGCTGCAGAATTTGAATTTGGCTCATTTTTCACAAAAATGCATTCGTTAATCAATTAACCATTTAGCGTTAGCCGATTAACACAACAAAAAATGTGAAAATTTGCTTTTTGATGTGCTGTCTTGGCTCTGGCTCGATTCTTTTTGCTTGTCAAAGAAGGTATGGAAATAAACACATGAACCTTAGAGTCTCTTGAATAATAATAAATTAAATCTTGGAAACTCTTGATCAAATGATTTTGAATTATTTGCATATCAACTTTGACTTTGTTCAGATGAAATTCATTCGAGCTGAGGTACTGGTATTTGACAGTCTTGATTCCAACTTCTTCCTGAAAAAGTTAGTAAAGGGAAAAACAAACATATTTTTGGATTTTAATTAGGGTTATTAAACATAAGCAATAAAAAATAAAAGAAAGCAAGAAACAAGAGGTATGCGGTGATCTTGCTTGTGGTATGAGATGCAAATGATATATGGGATCTTAGGGATAAAATTAGGGTATTACAGTTGTATTTATTTAAGTTTATCCTATCCGGAGATACGAAGATGGGCATCTTTGTCTTGACGAGATAGAAGAGACTTAAATACAGAAATAAACCCAATGTTTTGGCCCTAAGAGACCACAAAATGATATAATTATACGGATGATATGCATACACAAGACCTCTGTGTGGAGAAAATGCCACAGGAGACAACAAAGGTTGAGGAGCAAAAGAAAAGAGAACAGACTCTGCATGGGAAAACAAAAGAGGGAAAACACATCCCAACAGGGGAGGAAACAATCTCCTCTAGGGAAGATAAAAGAGTAAGATTCCACCGAGGGAAAATTACCAACACCGGAACAAGAGGAAAACACATCCCAACAGGAGAGGAAACAACCTCAGCTGGGGAAAAGATCATCCACTACCAGGCAACCAGTAATAACATGATCGAAAGGAAAGATTACCAACTACCAACAAAGTGGCAGATGCGACAAGCTAATCAACTAAAAGGATATGAGAAATATTACCTACTACCAACAAAGGGCAGGACGACAAAGGTAATATCCTCAAAAGATATGAGAAATATCACCTACTACCAACTAAATGGGTAGGACGACAAAGGTGATAAACTCGAACAGGGAGAGATTACCAACTCTCAAATAAGTGATAGCTACAACAAGGTAACCAAACCCGACTATATTACCTACTACCAACTATCTGGGCAGGACGACAAAGGTAATAAGCCAGCTACATCATCTACTACCAACTAAATGGACAGGACGACAAATGTGATAAGCTCAAAAAGAAGGATTACCAACTATCAAACAAGTGATAATTACGACGAGGTAATCAACCAAAAGGTAACAAGCCTTTGTTGTCAGAGAAAAGGACCAAAGTTCAATTCGGGAATAAACCGAAGAAAAACAGTCAAACAAGACTCATCCTGAAGAGGAAATATCTCAACTGGGGATTAATTCCATCCAGATAATGCACTGGGGAGGAAACTGAAATAAATATCTTCCACGAGGCATAAACTCAGTGGGGAATCAACAAAGATAGGCATTTTCTACTTACAGGTTGACACTCTGATGGAGAGAGGACACACACGCTCTGCGGGGAAAACAACACCAGAGAGCAAAGAAGCACCATCACATATACAAAATGCACAATGCAACAACAATATTCTATGCACAACAAATGAATGTGCATGAAATGAATATGAGTATGAATATGCTGACAAAACAGACATAAGGATGAACTGAGGGTGAATAAACATCACAACATCACTGAATACTCGGCTAATCTCATCAAGACGGAGATATCATAAGAAACTCTGCTAGGGATTTAGATGAAGAAATCCTGCAAGAGATAAACAAAAGCCAACAAAGGAAAATAAATCCTACTACAAGGCTCAAATCTTGCTGGAGAAAAGAAGATACTCCTTGGGGAGAAACCCAAATATTAACCCAAATCTTCTGACTCGTCCTGGGGATAATAAAAATTCACAAGAACTTCCAATTCAAAAGGAAGAAGAGATCTACTGTAGAAAAGTAATGAATCCGCTGGGGATTGTAAACATATAAACATTTACACAAAATCCACTGGAAAAATAAGGCAAATTTGCTGGAAATACAAGAGAAAAACTCCCTGAGGATTAACCAATTCTGAGTAAAGCACCCTAGACTTGTTGGGGAAAACTACAAAAGGTCAAACTGTGGGGGATTTTAGATCAATACTCAACATAAATGAGAGAAAACCCAACATGTGACTAATATATTAATACTCCTTAAATAGAAACATCATCAGCGACTTCAGTGGGGAATATCCGCAATAGTGATGCACAATCTTCACTGGATAAATCTATGAATCAAGCAAACTGGAGAGAAGTACATCATGGACTTGTCAAAAAAAAAAGTTAACATCATTGCTCTATCCTTGGGAAAAATTTGAAACAATAATGCACTGCCTCCGCTGGGGAATCATCAAGGATAAATCTCTAGGTAGAACAACCTGGAGAGAAAAACATCCATAAGACAAAATAAAACCCGACAAACAGCCACTATATCGATACTCTTTAGAGGGAAATACCATTGCTCTCTGCTTGGGGACATCCAAAGCAACAACAACACATCTAGAGGGTAAAACCCGGAGCAAGGATTCCTCATATGACTTCTGCTGGGTATAGCAAAAGATGAATCTCTGTGTGGGGATTGACACCAGGGAGAGGTGGTCCTCAAAACTGATCAACTGCCTGACCATAACATAATCAGCTGTGGAAGATCCGAATCGAGACTTAGCTGGGGGAAAAACTGAACAGAAATCGTCTGGAGAAAAATTCAAAACGATATTCAGCTAAGAAAAACTAGATCTTATGAGTCCAACACGTCATAACAAATCTCTGAAGGAAACCATCATCTTGTCAACAACTGGTTATATTCACAGGAACAAACTCTGCCAAGGAAATATCAACAAACTCTACTGGGGAAGTATCAACAAACTCTACTGGGGAGCTGTCAATAAATTCTACCAGAGGAGTAAGAACAAACCCTGCTAAGGAAAACATTGATCTTTCCATTCTTGGAATAACCATTGACATTCCTTTTGGTATTCAAAAATCAAAGGAAAATGTTTTTATAATTTTCAAAAATTTAAATCAATTATTCACATTTTGTTTCAAAAATCATCATCAACAATAAATGAAATTTAACAAACAGAAACAAAGTAAGAATTGCAAATAAAGGGACAAAGGCCCAAATTTTATTAATAGAATGGTAGTCTGCAAATGGCGTAACTCCATGGACCATTACAAAGTTTGAAAAATGGTAAATACATGGTAGTCCGCAAATGACCACTATTCTCCCTAACAACTTTGAATTCCACTGTGCTCTAAACTTCAGTTGAGGATGATTGAAGCAAACTCCTTCATAGACAATGTTGCTTCCAATGATCAAGACTAGCCATATGCAGTAACTTGCCATAATCCTTAACTTTTGCCTAGATTTCCCTTCTGGGTTTTCAATTTAACAGGATGATTATTTCTGTTTTTGTCTCTAATTTTTGCCTAGACCGCCCTTTCGGATTTTCAGCCCACCGAGACGCTCATTTTTACCTAAGCTGCCCTTTCGGGTTTTCAACTTAGCGAGTTGTTCTTTTGATTTTTTTTGGCGAAGTATTTCTTGATTGCATCGGCATTCACGTGACGAGTGAACTCTTGACCATCCATATTTGTAAGGATTAATGCACCGCAAGAGAAGGCTCTCTTAACAACATATGGGCCTTCATAATTAGGAGTCCACTTGCCCCTAGAATCAGTGGTAAAAGTCGATATATTTTTGAGCACGAGGTCGCCTTCTCTGAACACACGAGGCCGAACCTTCTTGTCAAAAGATTTATGCATTCTCTGCTGATACAATTGGCCATGATACAAGGTCGTCATTCTTTTTTCTTCAATCAAATTCAACTCATCATATATGCTCTGACACCATTCAGCCTCAGACAAATTAGCTTCCATCAACACTCTCATAGAAAGGGTTTCAACTTCTACCGGGAGCACTGCTTCCATGCCATAAACAAGAGAGAAAGGGGTCGCCCCTATTGAAGTGCGGACGGATGTACGACACCCATGAAAAGCAAAAGGGAGCATCTTATGGCAATCCTTCTATAAGACAACCAACTTCTAAATGATCTTCTAAATGTTCTTGTTAGCAGCTTCAATAACTCTATTCATCTTAGGTCTGTAAGGAGAAGAATTATGATGCTTAATATTAAACTAATCACATAATACCTTCATCATCTTGTTATTCAGATTCGACACATTATCAGTGATAATCTTGCTCAGAACACTATACCGACAAATGATTTGGTTCTTGATAAACTGGGCCACTACTTGCTTAGTCACATTGGCATATGATGCCGCTTCAACCCACTTAGTAAACTAATTAATAGCCACCAATATGAAATAATGTTCGTTCGATGCTTTAGGCTCAATTATTCCAATCATATCAATGCCCCACATGGAGAAAGGCCATGGAGAAGAGATAACATTGAGAGGATTTGGTGACACATGAATTTTGTCAGCATAAATCTGGCACTTATGGCACTTCTTCACATATTTGTAACAGTCAGATTCCATTGTCAGTCAATAGTAACCTGCTCTTAACATCTTTTTAGCCATTACATGTCCATTGGCATGAGTGTAGCGAGCGATTTTTGGACGTGGTTGCGAAGCACTACTGCTCTTTGGTATCTACAGCTCGATTCATTTTTTATCCTATTAAAGCTGATGAAGGAAGGAAAATAGATGTCTCAAATTAACCCTGCTTGCAAACTGAGGTTAAACAGTCAAAACTGTTGGTTTACAGATGCTACAAAGATTCGGGGTCTCTGTTAGGTTTATTTTTTTAAAAGTGGTGTTCGGTTGATTGGTGGGAGGTTTAGATGTTAGGACGGATATATGAAAGTATGGGATTTAGGGTTTTTGTTTAGTGTGCTCGCTAAGATTTTTCTTTCAATCTTATGCCTACGTATTCCCGTTTACCGAAACAGGGAAATCAGAGTGTTCGTAGTTCCTCCTATTCTAAGGGAGGAAATGGGGTTTTGGTGTCTTGTTCAAAGCCCAAGACGTGAAGCTAAAAGGGTGTTGACTTTAGAGAGAATTTGTCATCTCTAAAGAGGGGGTTGTATGTCACAACTGTTTATAAAGGAGAATTACTTTAACTGGGATGTGTGAATCCGGCAATGCCATAATTTCCTTTATAGGAGATTTTTAACCTGAAGGAGAAGACTATAACTCAGTGTAGATCAATGCTATCTTTCCTTAGGAATTTCTCATGCTAAAAGAGGGACAGTGGCATGGATGTAGATGATCCAGAGGCTTGCCGCTTACAGCGATTAGATGAAGGGGAAGGAGTTGTTGATGTTTGTGTACTGTGAACGAGGCACAGCTTTGATGCTAAAAGGTTGATTGGATCAACCAGTGGTTTTCTTATACAAACCCTAAGAAGAGGCTATGGGCCCAACAATAGGGTGTTTTTGTGTCTCGTACAAAGCCCGAGAGAGAGGCCAAAAGGGGTTGATCCTATAAGAGGATCTTTTATACTCAACAAGAGAGTGCTTTTGTATCTCGTACAAAGCCCGAGATGGAGGCCAAAATTTGTTTGGCTCAATAAGAACCTTTTTGTATCTCGTATAAGGCCCGAGATGGAGGCGAAAATGGTGATTGACTCAACGAGGGAGTCCCTTTATGTGTCTCGTACAAAGCCCGAGAGAGAGGCTAAATGTTGTTTGACTCAACGAGGGAGTCTTTTATATCTCGTATGAAGCCCGAGAGAGAGGCTAAACTTTTGCTTCGTTGGGAAGAATCATTGTACAAAGCCCAAGAGGAGGCTATTGTAACTGTTTCAGTTGAGTGACAAATCCAATATACTGATTTTAAAAGAGAAAATCAGTTCTTATATGAGTAACACTGTACTCAAGGATTTGATTCGAGGATCAGGGTTATTCCCTTTTCTTTGAGGAAACGGGAAATCCAAAGGGTATTGAGACTGTCCGAGTCTACGGGTTTCCTTCCTATTTAACGAAGGGGTCACTTGAGAATGTCTTTGAGACTCAAGGATATTAGACTGTCCGTGTCTAGAGTTTCATCTTTTGTACTATGCTTTGAGAAACAGTAGTAGACTCTTTGAAAGGACTATTCAATGAAGATGACTAGGTTCTGTTCCTATACCTCTAGGAGGTCGTCAGGACAATTTGTACGAAGCCCAAGAGGAGGCTGGAAACTTTTAAGAAGCCGAGAGGTCCTTGTACTAAGCCCAAGAGGAGGCTATCATTCTCAGAGGAAGAGATCATTATACAAAGCCTAAAAGGAGGCTGTGAATACTTCTAAGAAGCCGACAGGTCCTTGTACTAAGCCCAAGAGGAGGAGAGGATGCTTTTAGGAAGCTGACGGGTCCTTGTACTAAGCCCAAGAGGAGGCAGATGCTTTTAAGAAGCCCGTGGGTCCCAAACCCCGAGAAATTCAAGACAGGCTATTCACAAGGAATAGATCAAGCCAGGAAAGTTCGAGAATTTGGAAGAAACTCAAAGATGCCATTCACGGAGAATACATTCATCTCTGGGAGTAGAGTTTCTTGACAATTCCTAATGAGGACAGCCGAAGAGAAGACTGTATCTGGTGATCCTATTGGGGATCTAGCTGTCTATTTTTACGAATAAACGAAACGGCTTTACCTAGTTCTAGACGTAGTTGCCGGGGAAACTCTAAATATCTATACTATTATTACACAGTTGATATGAGTTTATGAAAGAAGACTTACAGCGAAACAGTCCCACAATACAGTTATATGTATATGAAAGCGGTAAATGAAAGCGTATAAACACTTACGCGGTTGTAGTGCTTCCATGCTGTTTGGTTAGTTGTTCAACAAAGAAAGATTGAAAACAACAGTATATTCAAAATCAAAGGAGAAAGTGCTTTGAAAAAGAAATATTTGGGGCTTACAACTCAAGGAGAGGCCCAGGGTTTTATCAATGATTGCACTGTTGAATTTGTACAAAGGGAATTATACAAGTGACAGAGGCCCAAAAAGGTTTTATGTACAAAGGGATGGTTCTTACACTCTCTCAAGAGGCCCAAAAGGTTTAAAGAAAAAGAGTGGGGCTTATAACACGAGGGTAGGCCCAAATGATTTTTCCGTTTAAAAATGGTGATCGCGCCGAGGTTTTCTTTTAACGCAAAGGGACTTATACAATAAGTGATGCCCAAAATTGTTTTGGTTTAAAGGGGATTGGGTCTTACACTCTATTAGAGGCCCAAAAGTTTTGAATGGGTCTTATAGCTCAAGGAGAGGCCCAGATGGTTTATTTTTAAACTGGCGACGATCGTGCCGAATTTAAAAATGTACAGAAGGACTTATACAATAAGTGAGGCCCAAAATTTTTCTGTACAAGTGGGTTGGGTCTTACACTCTAATAGAGGCACAAAAAGTGTTTGAAAATGATTTGTGAGGGTTGAATTAATCAATAACCCTAATTTATTTCCAAAATGTATTTTAATTGAATAAAAATTCAATTAAAATGATAAAAAATTGTTTAACATTTGGGAAACAAATTATGATCTTGGATTAATGCTTCAAAAATCAAGTATTGACCTACAAAATAATTAGAAGTCATTAATCTTTACAAAATCAAGAGGGAAAAAATATTTTAAATGTCAAAAACAATTAAAATATTAATTCTTTGCAAAAATAACAATTATATGAAATAAATAATATTTTTGGGATTTTTTGGGAAAATAAAATATTTTAACATTTTTGTGAATTATTAAAAAAAGAATCAACTCAAAATCATTAAAACTCAGAGAGAAATTAATTTTTGAATCAATTAAATAAAAATCACAAAATTCAAATATTAAAATGTTGGAAAATGGCGCCAAGAACAAGGGCAAGAACACGCGCGTGTTCTGAGTTTCCCAGATTTGCATTTTCTATCCAATCTCACTGAATACTTAATCATATCATGCAATCCACACACCAACCAACTCGTTTCAACCTCACGATCATGTATTTGACAATTAATTTCATTTAAATTAAACATAAAATAAGAAATCATGAACAATCTTCAAGAACCCTAGATTCTGCATGAAGGCTGGGATTTTTGATACACGATTCAAACAATGCAATTAATTGAGGGGAAACATTCCATGCATGATTATGAACATATGGCCAAATTATTGTGCAGCAAAAAATTGCATGGATCATAGAGTTAGAAGAGCTCATGCTTACCACTTGCAGCTGGTGATCGTGATTTGTGTTGGAGGTATTACAGATGAGTTGTGATGATCTGAACAGCTTCCCTACACCCTATGGAGTATGTTTGAATGCTTGGACTTGATTGAAACTGGCTGGATCACTTCATGGCATCTCAACTGCAACTTGGTTAAAACCTTGAGCAATTGACTGGTGATTCTGAGAAATCAGTGTTCCAGTTGTTGTTTAAGTGTTTGATCAGCTCATATGTGATGTATATGAGGTGTGTGTGTGATTGGTTTGATTGGAAAAGCTCTCAAACTCAAAACCCGATAGTGACTTGCCTTAGAAGGCAAAATTGGAGTGAAAGAAGAGATTTTGAGGAAAGCATCTGTTTGATGGCTTTGGTGTACTCAAACTGATCACAATTGAGCTCTATTTATAGTAGAGCAAGTTTGTATTGCAAGGAATAGTGAATGGCAACTGCTGAGTAGGTTTGGCCAATGTTGGCAAATGAAAATCCAAGTCTCCTCTAGCCATTGACTAGAGGTTAGGGCACAGGCTGCTGGTACCCTTGGTCTTGGATAAGTCTTGACTGAATTCAGTTGATAAGAGCTCAGTCCATGCCACCTTGATGCTTTCATTGAATTCTCCAATCCAAAATTGGAGTCTTGTCCCTATTTTGGCAATTCTATGTTCAACATGTTATTTCTTGTTCCAAAGACTTTGGAGGCTTGGCTCAGTGATTGTCCCCTTTAGATTCAATCCTCAGAGGTGTCCAAGTGGATAGGAGTGTTTGGATTTGGCTGATTTTGGCAAATCGACCAAAAGTGCAAAAATCTGCCTTGCCTTGGCAGATTTCAGCAAGGCATCTTGCCAATGTCATATCTCATAGCTCAAATTGAATTTGGTAATGTTCTTGGCCATTATGGAAAGCCCTTACATGATACAACAACTGTTTAAACATGTTTGGTTTTGATATATTTTGAATCCAAGTGAAAAATCCCCCTACATTTGGAAAAAAGTAAAGGCAGATTCTGACTTAGTGAAATTTTCACTAAGTGTTGGAACAAAATGACTTTTCTTGATTTTGATCACTCCATAACTCAAAATCCATGAGGAATTTGGACATAGGTCAGTATGAAGCTTTTGTAGAGGGCAATGTGATCTACAAATCAAGCTTTGAATGGGGGAACAATGGCCTTGTGGTTTAGGAGTTATGGTCCTCCAAAGTTGGCAAATTAGTGTCACTTTTTCCATAACTTAGAAATTTTTCTAAGTTTTTATGGTTACCCCTTTTACAAGTTATCCCACTTTCTTTGATTTTTCTTGATGAATGATGATTCAAATCATACATTAACATCATTTTAGGGTTAAAAATCCATTTTGGTGAAAAATCTCAAAAGGTCAAAGTTGACTTTTGTGCACAATTGACTTTTTATCAGATGAATTCCAAACTGTACAATTCTTCAGGAAATCATGTCCTTGACCTAAATCAAACTTGACGGACATGTTCCATGGGTGTCATAGGGTATATTGAATCATGTCTTAGGGTTTGGGAGTATGTCCTGGTCAAAAGTCAAAGTTACAGTTGACTTTCCTCGCGAAACCCTAATTGTGGTACAGATGAAATTGAGACTTGTTGCTCAAGCTTCTTGGATTAATCCATTGTTGCAAATGGATCAATATAGCATATTAGAGACCCTCAAATCCTCTCTTGAGGTCTTGGTTCATAATTGGTCCCAAAAGTCAACTTAGGGGTGAATTAGGTCAAGAAACCCTAATTCCTGATTTTTGATGAATGTATCCCCTGAGGCAAAATTGACTTGATGATTGGGTTTATGAGGTTCCATGGAGTATATTAGGTTATGTTTTGGATCATTAGCTTGTTCCCAGATGAAAAATTTCCATATGGGGGCCCTGGTCGACCAAAACCCTAATTTGGTGACACTGTCGATCTTGAGACTTGATCCACCTATAAGGGAGCAGCCTTGTGCTTAATCCTTGAAGTGGGAGTCCTCTTGATCCATTATGGATGTTTAAGAGGTTAGACAAGTTAAAGATCATGTCATTCCTTGATTGATCCTTTGTCTAAGGCTCTGAGAGGGCTTAAAACCCTAATTTTGATTGTAGTGAATGCTCAACAACCCTTGAGGCATTTGATGAGGCACAAAGGTACATCCATATTGTGATGATGATTTACACAATGATGGAAAATCTTAGTGGTAAAAATTTGGGGTATGACAATGAGTACCAAAGGATCCTTCATGAATTTCTTTCATCAACATGTCTGCCTCGTGTCCATCCACGCATCTGAGCAAGACCATGTCATAATTTCTCTTATAGAACACATCATCATTCAAAAAGAAACTACCAGCCAGTCTTCTCAAAGTCTTCTTATCTTTCTTGGATGCCTCAAATGGGTACTCTTGATTCTGAAGAAATCACATAATATCATAATACCATAGTTTATCATCAACAACCTCTTCAACCGCAAACACATGATCTGGTCTATCAAGACGCATGACATTGATTCTCGGCACATCATTCCACCGATTCACCACAATCATGGAGGATAAAGTTGCCAGACCATATGTCATTCGATTCTCTACTCTAGGTTTAGCTCTGGTTTTTGTGACGCGACCACTACCGCTTTTAGTGCTACTTTCTGATTTCTATATTTATCCTATGAAGCTTAAAAGGAAGGGGAAAATGTCTTAAACTAAACCTACATGCAAATGTTTTCCTTTACAAATGCAAAGAGATATGGAATCACTAAGGGAAGCTATTAACACCTAGGGTATCTATAGTAATATATAGGAACCTTTATTTGCATATATTTCTACTGTTGAATTGCCCGGTTGCTTAAATCCATTTACTGTTGAATAGGGAAAGTTTCTCCTTTGTGAAGGTTGAGGAGATGTTTTTGTTGTTTTAGGGTTTTCTATTGTTTTTGGGAAGGTACTTGACCTAAGATTTTTGATTAGTACGCTCGCTAAGATTTCACAATCTTATGCCTACGTATTCCCATAAAGAGATTTGGGGAAATCAGAGCGTTTGTAGTTCCTCCTATTCTATGGGAGGAAATTGTTTGGTGTCTTGTTCAAAGCCCAATATTGAAGCTAAAAGAGTATTTGTGTCTTGTTCAAAGCCCAATATTGAAGCTAAAAGAGTATTTGTGTCTTGTTTAAAGCCCAAGATTGAAGCTAAAAGAGTATTTGTGTCTTGTTTAAAGCTCAAGATTGAAGCTAAAAGAGTGACTGAGAGAGAAATTAGTCATCTCTAAAGGGAGATATCTTACCTATTCGTCATAAATATTGAAGAATTGATTTATAAAGGGAAGTTGCTTTAACTGGGATGTGTGAAATCCAGCAATGCCATATCTTCTTTATAGGAGAATTGAAATATCATAAAGGAGAAAGCTTTAACTCAATGTAGAGCAATGCCACTTTTTCCTTTATGAATATTTCATACTAAGAGAGGGACATTGACTTGGATATGTAGAATCCAGAGGTTTTCCACTTACATCACTTAGATGAAAGAGAACTTCAGCTCTGATAAGGGAGGGACACCAGCTTGGATTTTGAATCAACAAGTGTGCCACTTACATCAGTTATTGGGAGAAGGTTTTATTTGTTTGTTTGAAATGTGATGTATAGAGGAAATATCCTCCTACAGAGAGGACTCAGAGTCTCATATGTGGGGATGTTAAATTTTGTGCATTGATCAAAGCCCAAGTTTGAAGCTGAAAAAGAAGTTGAAAACTGACTCAACTAGGGGAGTATTATATCTGTCTTGTATAAAGCCCAAGATTGAGGCTTACTAGGGAAATCATTATATGAAGCCTAAGAGGAGGCTGAGGGAAATCATTATACGAAGCCTAAGAGGAGGCTAAGGGAAATCATTATATGAAGCCTAAGAGGAGGCTGAGGGAATTTAAGTGGAGATTGACTCTTGCTGAGGAAACTTAAATACAAGAGAAGTTTCAAACTTCTCTGAGGAATCAAAACGGAAACTAACTCTTTCTTAAGAGAGATGAATTATTAAATGACACAAAGGCTTTGATTCTTTTGGGGCATTTGTTGATTGTAACCTGACCCTGGCTGGGGATTTTAAAATGAAAACCAAACCTTTTTGAGGATCAGAAGAGACTTAAAGGATGAGTTTGAATACCCTAGAGGTTTTGATTCCCCTGGGAATTGGTGTATTGACAAAGATGACTAGGATCTATCCTATGCTTTTAGGAAGCCTGAGGGTCCTTGTACGAAGCACAAGAGGAGGTTGAGGATGCTTCTAGAAAGCCTGTGGGTCCTTCTATGAAGCCCAGGAGGAAGCTAGGGATGCTTCTAGGAAGCCTGTGGGTCCTTGTGTGAAGCCCAAGAGGAGGTTGGGGATTGAGACTTTCCAAGTCTAGGAAGAGTTCAAGAAAAGTTTCACCGGGAAATAATCATTTCTTTGTTCAACTATTCCAGGATTAAAGGGGTTAAAGAAGAGGTTTCACCGAAAATAATCCTCTCTTTATTGAAGTGTTTCAAGGTTAAGTAAATTGAACAAAGCCCAAGTGGAGGCTGACTGTATTGGGAAGAAGAATTCCTTTGTACAAGAGGGAACTAGTTGTTTGAACTAAGTTATACTGATTGAAAGGATCCTATTGTTTGAACTAATCTGAACTGAGGATTATTTAAATGCTAAGAGAAACTTAACAAAATATGTACAAGTATATATACAGATATATGAACAAGTATATAAACAAGTATGAATTGAATTGAGAAAGGTGGTGGGTCTTATTCTCTGGATAGAGGCCCAAGTTTATTAAGATTGATTAGATGCCTGCTTCAAGATTGAATTAGTGTTTTGAAGAAATTGAAGAAAGTTTTGACTTTGAAGATGACTTGGTCTAAAGTAAGAGAGAAACAAAGGTGTTGGGTCATACACTTTAAATAGAGGCCCAGATGATTGTTTGTATCCTGTACAAAGCGCAGGATGAATGAGGCTAAAATATTTTCTATTTACAATAGAGGGTGTTGGGTCTTACACTCTATAAGAGGCCTAAATAGCTATTTAAAACACAGTTTATGTACAGAGAGATGGGACTGACACTCCCAACAGAGGCCCAAAATTATTGTGAAAACAGTGATTGCACCGTGATTTTGAAAAGCGTGATGGGACTTATACTATAGCAAAGGCCCAAGAAGTGGTTTATTTACAAAGAGGGTTAGGTCTTACACTCTACTAGCGGCCCAGATGATTTGAAATGAAGTTTGAAAGATTGAATTAAAGAAAAAACCCTAATTTTGAAATGTTTGATTAAAGATGCTTTTTAAGTAAATTTAATCATGATATAATGGATGTGCAAGTTAAAATAACCATGTTGTAATCTTAAAACAAAGTTAAAAATATTAGTTTATATTCATATCAAGATCAAAATGTGATAGGTTTAAAAATATTCAAGGAGAAAACCATTTTTTAGGGTTTTTAATCATTTAATAACAATTAATTACAACTTAACAAAAGGTGATTAAAATTAAATATTTTTTGAATTTTTGTGTGGATTAAATTAATAAAATGTGTGAATGACAAGTGTGCAAAAAATCATTCAAAAATAATTAAATTTAAGTGTAAAAATAATTATTTGAAAATAGTATATAAAAATATTAAAAATAATGTGAAAATATGAAGAAAAACAAAAAAAACACATTTTGCAAAAGGGGGGAATCGAACCCACGCCCTTAATTGATAAGGGTGGAAAGGGGGTAATCGAACCCACTGGGGTGGCGATACATCCGTGTATCAAACCACACCCAATAATTGATAAGGGTGGAAAGGACCTGAGGCCAAACCAAGCCAAAGGCACCATGGCGGGTTCTTGCCCAAGGTTTTTAAGTTTGCAAGAAGGATCATATCTCCCTCATTTCTCCATGAAATTGGATGAAATAAAAATAAAACCTGCCTAGAATTTCATGACGAATCTATTGGCGGTGTTAGACTTTTCTAAAAGTGCCTACATTTTAAACCAGATAGTGGTTTCAAATAGGCCATGATTTTACAAGTTTTATGCTACATGTTTATACAGCCAACAATAACACTTAATTATAGTTCAAACACAACAAATATGACATATATGACATCTTTATGACATATACAACTGGAACAGAATGTGGTAACCTTCTAACAAAAATGGCAAAAGTGACTAAAATGCAACTTCAACCAAACGGAGTTACAGTTGATAAACTATGGTTTGAACGATTTAGGAATGTTATTTAGAGTGTGTTTGGAGTGTTGTTTGTCTTTGAAATGGACAGTATCAAGACATGGCTTGAAAAATGTAGAAAAGTCAAAATATGAGGTATTGATGGTTGACTTTCTGATTTTGGTAGTTTGGGATGAAGATGAGGGTTTGGACACCTCCAATGGATGATTTTTGATGTGTTTGGATGGTTATTTGAGTGGTTTAGGCTCTGGTTTTGGAAATTCCAAGTTTACTTTTTGGAACTTTGAAAATTGAAGTAAAAGAGGGTGAATGAGAAAACAAGTCTTTGGTATTGTTTTCGTGTGATTTGAATTATTAGAAGTGAGCTCTATTTATAGGTGAATGAGCTTGTCTTGGCTGAATAGTGATAGCTTGAAGGGTAAGAGCTCATTCAATGATTTTGGTAAGATATCATTACTTCCATGCCAAGGTACATTGTCACTTATAAGTAGCATAGCCAACTTTTGACCAATTCCACATTCCTTAGATGTTTTTATTGTTGTTTATGCATGAATCTTGACTGAAAGAGTACCTTTGTTGAATGTACACTATTGCACATAAATGCACTTTGAATTCAAGGCATATGTGACAAAGCTTCATTATTCCAAATGTGATTCTTCTTGACTCATCACTTGATCTTGCAGGTTTGTGGTGACTCATTCTAATCCATGTTGAATTGGTATGATCATGATCATTTCTCATGACTTCAAAATCGTGTAGTGCAAGAAATGACCAAAGCTGATATTGCAAAATAGTTTGCAGCAAGGTGTATTGCGCCCTCCATAACCCTTTGCTCAAGTGGAGTTATCTCATTCTCTTGGGCTCTTTGGAAAGCTGGGATGATGTACTTCAACATTGATGTTCACCATTGGACTTGATTGATCTTGGATCATGGTGAAAAATCCCTCCACATTTTTATGTTTTGACTGATCTCAACTTAGGCAGATTTTCACTAAGTGTTGAAATTCATTTCATACTTTTCTTGATTTTGATCACTTCGGAACTTAAAATCCAAGAATTTTTTGACCATGGATCAGTTTTACACTTTTGTAGTATCTGATGAGATCTATCATTTGAGCTTTGGATCCAACAAAATGGTTGCTTGGTTTGGAAGTTATGGCTTTTGGAAGTTGGGTACCTAAACACTTTTTTTCATAACTTGGTGAAATTTTCACTTTCTCAACATTGCCCCTTTTACAAGTTACCTTGATTTATTGATCAAGTCTTGTTAAAATGCAACAATGGATCATGTTTTCTTGTACAATGGTTCATGATGAACATTTTTGGTCAAAGTGTCAAACTTTGACTTTGGGTCTTAGATGAATTTTGTGTAGAGATACCCTAATTCCTGATTTTTAATGAATGGATGTCCCAAGGTGATTTTAAACTTATGAATGGACATCAAGGGTACATTTGAGTGTCTTGAATCATATCCTAAGGTTTGAGATCATGTCTTGGCCATAAGTCAAAGGTATGGTTGACTTTTCATCATAACCCTAGTTTGTGGCTCAGATGGATTAGAATTCTTGCATTATTTATGAATCAAGTTCGTTGAATCATTCCAATCATATGAATGGACTAATATGACATATTTCAGGTCCTTGAAAACATATCTTGATGTCTTGGCTCATACCCAGATGAGAATTTCCCTCTCGAAGCCTTGGTCGACCAAAACCCTAATTTGGTGACACTGATGGTCTTGAGGCTTCATCAACTTGAAATGATGCAATATTGTGCTTGATTCTTGATGTTGAGGATATCTTGACCTCCAAGAATGATTGAGAGGCTTGATAAGTTGAATATCATGTCAATTCTTGATTGACCATTTGCCTGAATCCTCTAAGAGGGCATGAAACCCAAATAATTTATAAGGGTGGAAAGGACCTGAGGCCAGACCAAGCCAAAGGTGCCATGGTTGGTTCTTGCCCAAGGTTTTTAAGTTTGCAAGAAGGATCATATCTTCCTCATTTCTCTATGAAATTGGATGAAATAAAAATAAAACCTGCCTAGAATGTCATGAGGAATCTATTGGCGGTGTTAGACTTTTCTAAAAGTGCCTATATTTTAAACCCGATAGTGGTTTTAAATAGGCCATGATTTTACAAGTTTTATGCTACATGTTTATACAGCCAACAATAACATTTAATTATAGTTCAAACACAACAGATATGACATATATAACATGTTCATGATCAATGTACATCAAAGTAAAGCATATTTTGGCAAGTTCAAGTTTTTAGGAAACTTACCTCTTGAAGCAAATTTGGATCTTTCAAGATAGTTGTTACAGATGTGTCTTGATGCTTTGGCACCTTCAATATACCTCAAATGATCCTTTTGAATGCTTGGAGCCTAAAAAAACCAGCTGGAACAGAATGTGGTAACCTTCTAGCAAAAATGGCAAAAGTGACCAAAATGCAACTTCAACCAAACGGAGTTACAGTTGATAAACTATGGTTGGAACGATTTAGGAATGTTATTTAGAGTGTGTTTGGAGTGTTGTTTGGCTTTGAAATGGACAGTAACAAGACATGGCTTGAAAAATGTAGAAAAGTCAAAATATGAGGTTTTGATGGTTGACTTTCCGATTTTGGTGGTTTGGGATGAAGATGAGGGTTTGGACACCTCCAATGGATGATTTTTGATGTGTTTGGATTGTTATTTGAGTGGTTTAGGCTCTGGTTTTGGAAATTCCAAGTTTACTTTTTGGAACTTTGAAACTTGATGTAAAAGAGGGTGAATGAGAAAACAAGTCTTTGGTATTGTTTTCGCGTGATTTGAATTATCAGAAGTGAGCTCTATTTATAGGTGAATGAGCTTGTCTTGGCTGAATAGTGATAGCTCATTCAATGATTTTGGCAAGATACCATTACTTCCATGCCAAGGTACATTGTCACTTATAAGTAGCATAGCCAACTTTTGACCAATTCCACATTGCTTAGATGTTTTTATTATTGTTTATGCATGAATCTTGACTGAAAGAGTACCATTGTTGAATGTGCACTATTGCCCATAAATTCACTTTTAATTCAAGGCATATGTGACAAAGCTTTATTATTCCAAATGTGATTCTTCTTAATTCATCACTTGATCTTGCAGGTTTGTGGTGACTCATTCTGATCCATGTTGAATTGGTATGATCATGATCATTTCTAATGACTTCAAAATCGTGTAGTGTAATAAATGACCAAAGTTAAGTTTGCAAAATAGTTTGCAGCAAGGTGTATTGCGCCCTCTATAACCCTTTGCTCAAGCGGAGTTATCTCATTCTCTTGGGCTCTTTGGAAAGCTGGGATGATGTACTTCAACTTTGATGTTCACCATTGGACTTGATTCATCTTGGATCATGGTGAAAAATCCCTCCACATTTTGATGTTTTGACTGATCTCAACTTAGGCAGATTTTCACTAACTGTTGAAATTCATTTCATACTTTTCTTGATTTTGATCACTTCAGAATTTAAAATCGAATCATTTTTTGACCATGGATCAGTTTTACATCTTTTGTAGTATGTGATGAGATCTATCATTTTAGCTTTGGATCCAAGAAAATGGTTGCTTGGTTTGGAAGTTATGGCTTTTGGAAGTTGGGTACCTAAACACTTTTTTTCATAACTTAGTGAAATTTTCACTTTCTCAACATTACCCCTTTTACAAGTTACCTTGATTTCTTGGTCAAGTCTTGTTAAAAGGCAAAAATGGATCATGTTTTCTTGTATAATGGTTCATGATGAACATTTTTGGTCAAAGAGTCAAACTTTGACTTTGGGTCTCAAATGAATTTTGTGTAGAGATACCCTAATTCCTGATTATTAATGAATGGATGTCCCAAGGTGATTTAAACTTATGAATGGACATCAAGGGTACATTTGAGTGTCTTGAATCATATCCTAAGGTTTGAGATCATGTCTTGGCCAAAAGTCAAAGGTATGGTTGACTTTTCATCAAAACCCTAGTTTGTGGCTCAGATGGATTTGAATTCTTGCATTGTTTATGAATCAAGTTCTTTGAATCAATCCAATCATATGAATGGACTAATATGACATATTTGAGGTCCTTGAAAACATATCTTGAGGTCTTGGCTCATACCCAGATGAGAATTTCCCTCTCGAAGCCTTGGTCGACCAAAACCCTAATTTGGTGACACAGATGGTCTTGCGGCTTGATCAACTTGAAATGATGCAATATTGTGCTTGATTCTTGATGTTGAGGATATATTTACCTCCATGAATGATTGAGAGGCTTGATAAGTTGAAGATTATGTCAATTCTTGATTGATCGTTTGCATGAATCCTCTAAGAAGGCATGAAACCCTAATAATTGATAAGGGTGGAAGGACCTGAGGCCAGACCAAGCCAAAGGCGCCATGGTTGGTTCTTGCCCAAGGTTTTTAAGTTTGCAAGAAGGATCATATCTCCCTCATTTCTCTATGAAATTGGATGAAATAAAAATAAAACCTGCCTAGAATTCCATTAGGAATCTATTGGCGGTGTTAGACTTTTCTAAAAGTGCCTATATTTTAAACCCGATAGTGGTTTTAAATAGGCCATGATTTTACAAGTTTTATGCTACATGTTTACACAGCCAACAATAGCACTTAATTATAGTTCAAACACAACAAATATGATATATATAACATGTTTATGTTCAATGTACATCAAAGTAAAGCATATTTTGGCAAGTTCAAGTTTTTAGGAAACTTACCTCTTGAAGTAAATTTGGATTTTTCAAGATAGTTATTACAGATGTGTCTTGATGCTTTGGACACCTTAAATATACCTCAAATGATCCTTTTGAATGCTTGGAGCCAAAGAAAACCAGCTGAAATGGAATGTGGTAACCTTCTAGCAAAAATGGTAAAAGTGACCAAAATGCAACTTCAACCTAACGGAGTTACAGTTGAGAAACTATGGTTGGAACGATTTAGGAATGTTATTTAGAGTGTGTTTGGAGTGTTGTTTGTCTTTTAAATGGACAGTATCAAGACATGGCTTGAAAAATGTAGAAAAGTCAAAATATGAGGTTTTGATGGTTGACTTTCCGATTTTGGTGGTTTGGGATGAAGATGAGGGTTTGGACACCTCCAATGGATGATTTTTGATGTGTTTGGATTGTTATTTGAGTGGCTTAGGCTCTGGTTTTGGAAATTCCAAGTTTACTTTTTGTAACTTTGAAACTTGAAGTAAAAGAGGGTGTATGAGAAAACAAGTCTTTGGTACAGTTTTCGTGTGATTTGAATTATCAGAAGTGAGCTCTATTTATAGGTGAATGAGCTTGTCTTGGCTGAATAGTGATAGCTTGAAGGGTAAGAACTCATTCAATGATTTTGGCAAGATACCATTACTTCCATGCCGAGGTGCATTGTCACTTATGATTAGCATAACCAACTTTTGACCAATTCCACATTCCTTAGATGTTTTTATTGTTGTTTATGCATGAATCTTGACTGAAAGACTACCTTTGTTGAATGTGCACTATTACACATAAATGCACTTTTAATTCAAGGCATATGTGACAAAGCTTTATTATTCCAAATGTGATTCTTCTTGACTTATCACTTGATCTTGCAGGTTTGTGGTGATTCATTCTGATCCATGTTGAATTGGTATGATCATGATCATTTCTCATGACTTCAAAATCGTGTAGTACAAGAAATGACCAAAGTTGAGTTTGCAAAATAGTTTGCAGCAAGGTGTATTGCACCCTCCATAACCCTTTGCTCAAGTGGAGTTATCTTATTCTCTTGGTCTCTTTGGAAAGCTGGGTTGATGTACTTCATCTTTTATGTTCACCATTGGACTTGATTCATCTTGGATCATGGTGAAAAATCCCTCCACATTTTGATGTTTTGACTGATCTCAACTTAGGCTGATTTTCACTAAGTGTTGAAATTCATTTAATACTTTTCTTGATTTTGATCAAATTGAACTTAAAATCCAAGCATTTTTTGACCATGGATCAGTTTTACACTTTAGTAGTATGTGATGAGATCTATCATTTGAGCTTTTGATCCAAGAAAATGTTTGCTTGGTTTGGAAGTTATGGCTTTTGGAAGTTGGCTACCTAAACACTTTTTTTCATAACTTAGTGAAATTTTCAATTTCTCAACATTGCCCCTTTTACAAGTTACCTTGATTTCTTGATCAAATCTTGTTAAAATGCAACAATGGATCCTGTTTTCTTGTATAATGGTTCATGATGAACATTATTGGTCAAAGAGTCAAACTTTGACTTTGGGTCTCAGATGAATTTGGTGTAGAGATACCCTAATTCCTGATTTTTAATGAATGGAAGTCCCAAGGTGATTTTAAACTTATGAATGGACATTAAGGGTACATTTGAGTGTCTTGAATCATATCCTAAGGTTTGAGATCATGTCTTGGCCAAAAGTCAAAGGTATGGTTGACTTTTCATCAAAACCCTAGTTTGTGGCTTAGATGGATTTGAATTCTTGCATGGTTTGTGAATCAAGTTCTTTGAATCAATCCAATCTTATGAATGGACTAATATGATATATTTGAGGTCCTTGAAAACATATCTTGAGGTCTTGGCTCATACCCAGACGAGAATTTCCCTCTGGAAGCCTTGGTCGACCAAAACCCTAATTTGGTGACATAGATGGTTTTGAGGCTTTATCAACTTGAAATGATGCAATATTGTGCTTGATTCTTGATGTTGAGGATATCTTGACCTCCATGAATGATTTAGAGGCTCTATTAGTTGAAGATCATGTCAATTCTTGATTGATCATATGGTTGAATCCTCTAAGAGGGCATGAAACCCTAATAATTGATAAGGGTGGAAAGGACCTGAGGCCAGACCAAGCCAAAGGCGCCATGGTTGGTTCTTGCCCAAGGTTTTTAAGTTTGCAAGAAGGATCATATCTCCCTCATTTCTCTAGGAAATTGGATGAAATAAAAACAAAACCTGCCTAGAATTTCATGAGGAATCTATTGGCGGTGTTAGACTTTGCTAAAAGTGCCTATATTTTAAACCCGATAGTGGTTTTAAATAAGCCATGATTTTACAAGTTTTATGCTACATGTTTTCACAGCCAACAATAACACTTAATTATAGTTCAAACACAACAGATATGACATATATAACATGTTTATGTTCAATGTACATCAAAGTAAAGCATATTTTGGCAAGTTCAAGTTTTTAGGAAACTTACCTCTTGAAGTAAATTTGGATCTTTCAAGATAGTTGTTACAGATGTGTCTTGTTGCTTTGGACACCTTCAATATACCTCAAATGATCCTTTTGAATGCTTGGAGCCAAAGAAAACCAGCTGGAACAGAATGTGGTAACCTTCTAGCAAAAATGGCAAAGGTGACCAAAATGCAACTTCAACCTAACGGAGTTACAGTTGAGAAACTATGGTTGGAACGATTTAGGAATGTTATTTAGAGTGTGTTTGGAGTGTTGTTTGTATTTTAAATGGACAGTATCAAGACATGGCTTGCAAAATGTAGAAAAGTCAAAATATGAGGTTTTGATGGTTGACTTTCCGATTTTGGTGGTTTGGGATGAAGATGAGGGTTTGGACACCTCCAATGGATGATTTTTGATGTGTTTGGATGGTTATTTGAGTGGTTTAGGCTCTGGTTTTGGAAATTCCAAGTTTACTTTTTGGAACTTTGAAACTTGAAGTAAAAGAGGGTGTATGAGAAAACAAGTCTTTGGTACAGTTTTCGTGTGATTTGAATTATCAGAAGTGAGCTCTATTTATAGGTGAATGAGCTTGTCTTGGCTGAATAGTGATAGCTCATTCAATGATTTTGGCAAGATACCGTTACTTCCATGCCAAGGTACATTGTCACTTATAAGTAGCATAGCCAACTTTTGACCAATTCCACGTTCCTTAGATGTTTTTATTGTTGTTTATGCATGAATCTTGACTGAAAGAGTACCTTTGTTGAATGTGCACTATTGTACATAAATGCACTTTTAATTCAAGGCATATGTGACAAAGATTTATTATTCCAAATGTGATTCTTCTTGACTCATCACTTGATCTTGCAGGTTTGTGGTGACTCATTCTAATCCATGTTGAATTGGTATGATCATGATCATTTCTCATGACTTCAAAATCGTGTAGTGTAATAAATGACCAAAGTTAAGTTTGCAAAATAGTTTGCAGCAAGGTGTATTGCGCCCTCTATAACCCTTTGCTCAAGCGGAGTTATCTCATTCTCTTGGGCTCTTTGGAAAGCTGGGATGATGTACTTCAACTTTGATGTTCACCATTGGACTTGATTCATCTTGGATCATGGTGAAAAATCCCTCCACATTTTGATGTTTTGACTGATCTCAACTTAGGCAGATTTTCACTAACTGTTGAAATTCATTTCATACTTTTCTTGATTTTGATCACTTCAGAATTTAAAATCGAATCATTTTTTGACCATGGATCAGTTTTACATCTTTTGTAGTATGTGATGAGATCTATCATTTTAGCTTTGGATCCAAGAAAATGGTTGCTTGGTTTGGAAGTTATGGCTTTTGGAAGTTGGGTACCTAAACACTTTTTTTCATAACTTAGTGAAATTTTCACTTTCTCAACATTACCCCTTTTACAAGTTACCTTGATTTCTTGGTCAAGTCTTGTTAAAAGGCAAAAATGGATCATGTTTTCTTGTATAATGGTTCATGATGAACATTTTTGGTCAAAGAGTCAAACTTTGACTTTGGGTCTCAAATGAATTTTGTGTAGAGATACCCTAATTCCTGATTATTAATGAATGGATGTCCCAAGGTGATTTAAACTTATGAATGGACATCAAGGGTACATTTGAGTGTCTTGAATCATATCCTAAGGTTTGAGATCATGTCTTGGCCAAAAGTCAAAGGTATGGTTGACTTTTCATCAAAACCCTAGTTTGTGGCTCAGATGGATTTGAATTCTTGCATTGTTTATGAATCAAGTTCTTTGAATCAATCCAATCATATGAATGGACTAATATGACATATTTGAGGTCCTTGAAAACATATCTTGAGGTCTTGGCTCATACCCAGATGAGAATTTCCCTCTCGAAGCCTTGGTCGACCAAAACCCTAATTTGGTGACACAGATGGTCTTGCGGCTTGATCAACTTGAAATGATGCAATATTGTGCTTGATTCTTGATGTTGAGGATATATTTACCTCCATGAATGATTGAGAGGCTTGATAAGTTGAAGATTATGTCAATTCTTGATTGATCGTTTGCATGAATCCTCTAAGAAGGCATGAAACCCTAATAATTGATAAGGGTGGAAGGACCTGAGGCCAGACCAAGCCAAAGGCGCCATGGTTGGTTCTTGCCCAAGGTTTTTAAGTTTGCAAGAAGGATCATATCTCCCTCATTTCTCTATGAAATTGGATGAAATAAAAATAAAACCTGCCTAGAATTCCATTAGGAATCTATTGGCGGTGTTAGACTTTTCTAAAAGTGCCTATATTTTAAACCCGATAGTGGTTTTAAATAGGCCATGATTTTACAAGTTTTATGCTACATGTTTACACAGCCAACAATAGCACTTAATTATAGTTCAAACACAACAAATATGACATATATAACATGTTTATGTTCAATGTACATCAAAGTAAAGCATATTTTGGCAAGTTCAAGTTTTTAGGAAACTTACCTCTTGAAGTAAATTTGGATTTTTCAAGATAGTTATTACAGATGTGTCTTGATGCTTTGGACACCTTAAATATACCTCAAATGATCCTTTTGAATGCTTGGAGCCAAAGAAAACCAGCTAAAATGGAATGTGGTAACCTTCTAGCAAAAATCGTAAAAGTGACCAAAATGCAACTTCAACCTAACGGAGTTACAGTTGAGAAACTATGGTTGGAACGATTTAGGAATGTTATTTAGAGTGTGTTTGGAGTGTTGTTTGTCTTTTAAATGGACAGTATCAAGACATGGCTTGAAAAATGTAGAAAAGTCAAAATATGAGGTTTTGATGGTTGACTTTCCGATTTTGGTGGTTTGGGATGAAGATGAGGGTTTGGACACCTCCAATGGATGATTTTTGATGTGTTTGGATTGTTATTTGAGTGGCTTAGGCTCTGGTTTTGGAAATTCCAAGTTTACTTTTTGTAACTTTGAAACTTGAAGTAAAAGAGGGTGTATGAGAAAACAAGTCTTTGGTACAGTTTTCGTGTGATTTGAATTATCAGAAGTGAGCTCTATTTATAGGTGAATGAGCTTGTCTTGGCTGAATAGTGATAGCTTGAAGGGTAAGAACTCATTCAATGATTTTGGCAAGATACCATTACTTCCATGCCGAGGTGCATTGTCACTTATGATTAGCATAACCAACTTTTGACCAATTCCACATTCCTTAGATGTTTTTATTGTTGTTTATGCATGAATCTTGACTGAAAGACTACCTTTGTTGAATGTGCACTATTACACATAAATGCGCTTTTAATTCAAGGCATATGTGACAAAGCTTTATTATTCCAAATGTGATTCTTCTTGACTTATCACTTGATCTTGCAGGTTTGTGGTGATTCATTCTGATCCATGTTGAATTGGTATGATCATGATCATTTCTCATGACTTCAAAATCGTGTAGTACAAGAAATGACCAAAGCTGATTTTGCAAAATAGTTTGCAGCAAGGTGTATTGCGCCCTCCATAACCCTTTGCTCAAGTGGAGTTATCTCATTCTCTTGGGCTCTTTGGAAAGCTGGGATGATGTACTTCAACATTGATGTTCACCATTGGACTTGATTGATCTTGGATCATGGTAAAAAATCCCTCCACATTTTTATGTTTTGACTGATCTCAACTTAGGCAGATTTTCACTAAGTGTTGAAATTCATTTCATACTTTTCTTGATTTTGATCACTTCGGAACTTAAAATCCAAGAATTTTTTGACCATGGATCAGTTTTACACTTTTGTAGTATCTGATGAGATCTATCATTTGAGCTTTGGATCCAAGAAAATGGTTGCTTGGTTTGGAAGTTATGGCTTTTGGAAGTTGGGTACCTAAACACTTTTTTTCATAATTGGTGAAATTTTCACTTTCTCAACATTGCCCCTTTTACAAGTTACCTTGATTTCTTGATCAAGTCTTGTTAAAATGCAACAATGGATCATGTTTTCTTGTACAATGGTTCATGATGAACATTTTTGGTCAAAGTGTCAAACTTTGACTTTGGGTCTTAGATGAATTTTGTGTAGAGATACCCTAATTCCTGATTTTTAATGAATGGATGTCCCAAGGTGATTTTAAACTTATGAATGGACATCAAGGGTACATTTGAGTGTCTTGAATCATATCCTAAGGTTTGAGATCATGTCTTGGCCATAAGTCAAAGGTATGGTTGACTTTTCATCATAACCCTAGTTTGTGGCTCAGATGGATTTGAATTCTTGCATTATTTATGAATCAAGTTCGTTGAATCATTCCAATCATATGAATGGACTAATATGACATATTTCAGGTCCTTGAAAACATATCTTGAGGTCTTGGCTCATACCCAGATGAGAATTTCCCTCTCGAAGCCTTGGTCGACCAAAACCCTAATTTGGTGACACTGATGGTCTTGAGGCTTCATCAACTTGAAATGATGCAATATTGTGCTTGATTCTTGATGTTGAGGATATCTTGACCTCCAAGAATGATTGAGAGGCTTGATAAGTTGAATATCATGTCAATTCTTGATTGACCATTTGCCTGAATCCTCTAAGAGGGCATGAAACCCAAATAATTGATAAGGGTGGAAAGGACCTGAGGCCAGACCAAGCCAAAGGTGCCATGGTTGGTTCTTGCCCAAGGTTTTTAAGTTTGCAAGAAGGATCATATCTTCCTCATTTCTCTATGAAATTGGATGAAATAAAAATAAAACCTGCCTAGAATGTCATGAGGAATCTATTGGCGGTGTTAGACTTTTCTAAAAGTGCCTATATTTTAAACCCGATAGTGGTTTTAAATAGGCCATGATTTTACAAGTTTTATGCTACATGTTTATACAGCCAACAATAACATTTAATTATAGTTCAAACACAACAGATATGACATATATAACATAACAGATATGACATATATAGCATATTTTGGCAAGTTCATGTTTTTAGGAAACTTACCTCTTGAAGCAAATTTGGATCTTTCAAGATAGTTGTTACAGATGTGTCTTGATGCTTTGGCACCTTCAATATACCTCAAATGATCCTTTTGAATGCTTGGAGCCGCAGAAAACCAGCTGGAACAGAATGTGGTAACCTTCTAGCAAAAATGGCAAAAGTGACCAAAATGCAACTTCAACCAAACAGAGTTACAGTTGATAAACTATGGTTGGAACGATTTAGGAATGTTATTTAGAGTGTGTTTGGAGTGTTGTTTGGCTTTGAAATGGACAGTAACAAGACATGGCTTGAAAAATGTAGAAAAGTCAAAATATGAGGTTTTGATGGTTGACTTTCCGATTTTGGTGGTTTGGGATGAAGATGAGGGTTTGGACACCTCCAATGGATGATTTTTGATGTGTTTGGATTGTTATTTGAGTGGTTTAGGCTCTGGTTTTGGAAATTCCAAGTTTACTTTTTGGAACTTTGAAACTTGATGTAAAAGAGGGTGAATGAGAAAACAAGTCTTTGGTATTGTTTTCGCGTGATTTGAATTATCAGAAGTGAGCTCTATTTATAGGTGAATGAGCTTGTCTTGGCTGAATAGTGATAGCTCATTCAATGATTTTGGCAAGATACCATTACTTCCATGCCAAGGTACATTGTCACTTATAAGTAGCATAGCCAACTTTTGACCAATTCCACATTGCTTAGATGTTTTTATTATTGTTTATGCATGAATCTTGACTGAAAGAGTACCATTGTTGAATGTGCACTATTGCCCATAAATTCACTTTTAATTCAAGGCATATGTGACAAAGCTTTATTATTCCAAATGTGATTCTTCTTAATTCATCACTTGATCTTGCAGGTTTGTGGTGACTCATTCTGATCCATGTTGAATTGGTATGATCATGATCATTTCTCATGACTTCAAAATCGTGTAGTGCAATAAATGACCAAAGTTAAGTTTGCAAAATAGTTTGCAGCAAGGTGTATTGCGCCCTCCATAACCCTTTGCTCAAGCGGAGTTATCTCATTCTCTTGGGCTCTTTGGAAAGCTGGGATGATGTACTTCAAATTTGATGTTCACCATTGGACTTGATTCATCTTGGATCATGGTGAAAAATCCCTCCACATTTTGATGTTTTGACTGATCTCAACTTAGGCAGATTTTCACTAACTGTTGAAATTCATTTCATACTTTTCTTGATTTTGATCACTTCAGAATTTAAAATCGAATCATTTTTTGACCATGGATCAGTTTTACATCTTTTGTAGTATGTGATGAGATCTATCATTTTAGCTTTGGATCCAAGAAAATGGTTGCTTGGTTTGGAAGTTATGGCTTTTGCAAGTTGGGTACCTAAACACTTTTTTTCATAACTTAGTGAAATTTTCACTTTCTCAACATTACCCCTTTTACAAGTTACCTTGATTTCTTGGTCAAGTCTTGTTAAAAGGCAAAAATGGATCATGTTTTCTGGTATAATGGTTCATGATGAACATTTTTGGTCAAAGAGTCAAACTTTGACTTTGGGTCTCAGATGAATTTTGTGTAGAGATACCCTAATTCCCGATTTTTAATGAATGGATGTCCCAAGGTGATTTTAAACTTATGAATGGACATCAAGGGTACATTTGAGTGTCTTGAATCATATCCTAAGGTTTGAGATCATGTCTTGGCCAAAAGTCAAAGGTATGGTTGACTTTTCATCAAAACCCTAGTTTGTGGCTCAGATGGATTTGAATTCTTGCATTGTTTATGAATCAAGTTCTTTGAATCAATCCAATCATATGAATGGACTAATATGACATATTTGAGGTCCTTGAAAACATATCTTGAGGTCTTGGCTCATACCCAGATGATAATTTCCCTCTCGAAGCCTTGGTCGACCAAAACCCTAATTTGGTGACACAGATGGTCTTGAGGCTTGATCAACTTGAAATGATGCAATATTGTGCTTGATTCTTGATGTTGAGGATATATTGACCTCCATGAATGATTGAGAGGCTTGATAAGTTGAAGATTATGTCAATTCTTGATTGATCGTTTGCATGAATCCTCTAAGAAGGCATGATACCCTAATAATTGATAAGGCTGGAAGGACCTGAGGCCAGACCAAGCCAAAGGCGCCATGGTTGGTTCTTGCCCAAGGTTTTTAAGTTTGCAAGAAGGATCATATCTCCCTCATTTCTCTATGAAATTGAATGAAATAAAAATAAAACCTGCCTAGAATTTCATGAGGAATCTATTGGTGGTGTTAGACTTTTCTAAAAGTGCCTACATTTAAAACCCGATAGTGGTTTTAAATAGGCCATGATTTTAGAAGTTTCATGCTACATGTTTATACAGCCAACAATAGCACTTAATTATAGTTCAAACACAACAGATATGACATATATAACATGGTTATGATCAATGTACATCAAAGTAAAGCATATTTTGGCAAGTTCAAGTTTTTAGGAAGCTTACCTCTTGAAGTAAATTTGGATCTTTCAAGATAGTTGTTACAGATGTGTCTTGATGCTTTAAACACCTTCAATATACCTCAAATGATCCTTTTGAATGCTTGGAGCCAAAGAAAACCAGCTGGAACAGAATGTGGAAACCTTCTAGCAAAAATGGCAAAAGTGACCAAAATGCAACTTCAACCAAATGGAGTTACAGTTGAGAAACTATGGTTGGAACGATTTAGGAATGTTATTTAGAGTGTGTTTGGAGTGTTGTTTGTCTTTGAAAGGGACAGTATCAAGACATGGCTTGAAAATTTTAGAAAAGTCAAAATATGAGGTTTTGATGGTTGACTTTCTGATTTTGGTGGTTTGGGATGAATATGAGGGTTTGGACACCTCCAATGGATGATTTTTGATGTGTTTGGATGGTTATTTGAGTGGTTTAGGTTCTGGTTTTGGAAATTCCAAGTTTACTTTTTGTAACTTTGAAACTTGAAGTAAAAGAGGGTGAATGAGAAAACAAGTCTTTGGTATTGTTTTCGTGTGATTTGAATTATCAGAAGTGAGCTCTATTTACAGGTGAATGAGCTTGTCTTGGCTGAATAGTGATAGCTTGAAGCGTAAGAACTCATTCAATGATTTTGGCAAGATACCATTACTTCCATGCCAAGGTGCATTGTCACTTATAATTAGCATAACCAACTTTTGACCAATTCCACATTCCATAGATGTTTTTATTGTTGTTTATGCATGAATCTTGACTGAAAGAGTACCTTTGTTGAATGTGAACTATTGCACATAAATGCACTTTTAATTCAAGGCATATGTGACAAAGCTTCATTATTCCAAATGTGATTCTTCTTGACTCATCACTTGATCTTGCAGGTTTGTGGTGACTCATTCTGATCCATGTTGAATTGGTATGATCATGATCATTTCTCATGACTTCAAAATCGTGTAGTGCAAGAAATGACCAAAGTTGAGTTTGCAAAATAGTTTGCAGCAAGGTGTATTGCGCCCTCCATAACCATTTGCTCAAGTGGAGTTATCTTATTCTCTTGGGCTTTTTGGAAAGCTGGGATGATGTACTTCAACTTGGATGTTCACCATTGGACTTGATTCATCTTGAATCATGGTGAAAAATCCCTCCACATTTTGATGTTTTGACTGATCTCAACTTAGGCAGATTTTCACTAAGAGTTGAAATTCATTTCATACTTTTCTTGAATTTGATCACTTTAGAACTTAAAATCCAAGTATTTTTTGACCATGGATCAGTTTTACACTTTTGTAGTATGTGATGAGATCTATCATTTGAGCTTTGGATCCAAGAAAATGGTTGCTTGGTTTGGAAGTTATGGCTTTTGGAAGTTGGGTACCTAAACACTTTTTTTCATAACTTAGTGAAATTTTTACTTTCTCAACATTGCCCCTTTTACAAGTTACCTTGATTTCTTGATCAAGTCTTGTTAAAATGCAACAATGGATCATGTTTTCTTGTATAATGGTTCATGATGAACATTATTGGTCAAAGAGTCAAACTCTGACCTTGGGTCTCAGATGAATTTGGTGTAGAGATACCCTAATTCCTGATTTTTATTGAATGGATGTCCCAAGGTGATTTTAATCTTATGAATGGAAATCAAGGCTACATTTGAGTGTCTTGAATCATATCCTAAGGTTTGAGATCATGTCTTGGCCAAAAGTCAAAGGTATGGTTGACTTTTCATCAAAACCCTAGTTAGTGGCTCAGATGGATTTGAATTCTTGCATTGTTTGTGAATCAAGTTCTTTGAATCAATCCAATAATATGAATGGACTAATATGAAATATTTGAGGTTCTTGAAAACATATCTTGAGGTCTTGGCTCATACCCAGATGAGAATTTCCCTCTGGAAGCCTTGGTCGACCAAAACCCTAATTTGGTGACACTGATGGTCTTGAGGCTTGATCAACTTGAAATGATGCAATATTGTGCTTGATTCTTGATGTTGAGGATATCTTGGCCTCCATGAATGATTGAGAGGCTTGATAAGTTGAAGATCTTGTCAATTCTTGATTGATCATTTGCCTGAATTCTCTAAGAGGGCATGAAACCCTAATAATTGATAAGGGTGGAAAGGACCTGAGGCCAGACCAAGCCAAAGGCGCCATGGTTGGTTCTTGGCCAAGGTTTTTAAGTTTACAAGAAGGATCATATCTCCCTCATTTCTCTATGAAATTGGATGAATTAAAAATAAAACCTGCCTAGAATTTCATGAGGAATCTATTGGTGGTGTTAGACTTTTCTAAAAGTGCCTACATTTTAAACCCGCTAGTGGTTTTAAATAGGCCATGATTTTACAAGTTTTATGCTACAAGTTTATACAGCCAGCAATAGCACTTAATTTTAGTTCAAACACAACAGATATGACTTATATAACATGTTTATGATTAATGTACATCAAAGTAAAGCATATTTTGGCAAGTTCAAGTATTTAGGAAACTTACCTCTTGAAGCAAATTTGGATCTTTCAATATAGTTGTTACAAATATGTCTTGATGCTTTGGACACCTTCAATATACCTCAAATGATCCTTTTGAATGCTTGGAGCTAAAGAAAACCAGCTGGAACAGAATGTGGTAACCTTCTTGCAAAAATGGCAAAAGTGACCAAAATGCAACTTCAACCAAATGGAGTTACAGTTGAGAAACTCTGGTTGGAACGATTTAGGAATGTTATTTAGAGTGTGTTTGGAGTGTTGTTTGTCTTTGAAATGGACAGTATCAAGACATGACTTGAAAAATATAGAAAAGTCAAAATATGAGGTTTTGATGGTTGACTTTCTGATTTTGGTGGTTTGGGATGAAGATGAGGGTTTGGACACCTCCAATTGATGATTTTGGATGTGTTTGGATGGTTATTTGAGTGGTTTAGGCTCTGGTTTTGGAAATTCCAAGTTTACTTTTTGTAACTTTGAAACTTGAAGTAAAAGAGGGTGAATGAGAAAACAAGTCTTTGGTATTGTTTTTGGGTGATTTGAATTATCAGAAGTGAGCTCTATTTATAGGTGAATGAGCTTGTCTTGGCTTAATAGTAATAGCTTGAAGGGTAAGAACTCATTCAATGATTTTGGCAAGATACCATTACTTCCATGCCGAGGTGCATTGTCACTTATAATTAGCATAACCAACTTTTGACCAATTCCACATTCCTTAGATGTTTTTATTGTTGTTTATGCATGAATCTTGACTGAAAGAGTACCTTTGTTGAATGTGAACTATTGCACATAAATGCACTTTTAATTCAAGGCATATGTGACGAAGCTTCATTATTCCAAATGTGATTCTTCTTGACTCATCACTTGATCTTGCAGGTTTGTGGTGACTCATTCTGATCCATGTTGAATTGGTATGATCATGATCATTTCTCATGACTTCAAAATCATGTAGTGCAAGAAATGACCAAAGTTGAGTTTGAAAAATAGTTTGCAGCAAGGTGTATTGCGCCCTCCATAACCCTTTGCTCAAGTGGAGTTATCTCATTCTCTTGGGCTTTTTGGAAAGCTGGGATGATGTACTTCAACTTGGATGTTCACCATTGGACTTGATTCATCTTGGATCATGGTGAAAAATTCCTCCACATTTTGATGTTTTGACTGATCTCAACTTAGGCAGATTTTCACTAATTGTTGAAATTCATTTCATACTTTTCTTGATTTTGATCACCTCAGAACTTAAAATCCAAGCATTTTTTGACCATGGATCAGTTTTACACTTTTGTAGTATGTGATGAGATCTATCATTTGAGCTTTGGATCCAAGAAAATGGTTGCTTGGTTTGGAAGTTATGGCTTTTGGAAGTTGGGTACCTAAACACTTTTTTTCATAACTTAGTGAAATTTTTACTTTCTCAACATTGCCCCTTTGACAAGTTACCTTGATTTCTTGATCAAGTCTTGTTAAAATGAAACAATGGATCATGTTTTCTTGTATAATGGTTCATGATGAACATTATTGGTCAAAGAGTCAAACTTTGACTTTGGGTCTCAGATGAATTTGGTGTAGAGATACCCTAATTCCTGATTTTTATTGAATGGATGTCCCGAGGTGATTTTAAACTTATGAAGGGAAATCAAGGCTACATTTGAGTGTCTTGAATCATATCCTAAGGTTTGAGATCATGTCTTGGCCAAAAGTCAAAGGTATGGTTGACTTTTCATCAAAACCCTAGTTAGTGGCTCAGATGGATTTGAATTCTTGCATTGTTTGTGAATCAAGTTCTTTGAATCAATCCAATAATATGAATGCACTAATATGAAATATTTGAGGTTCTTGAAAACATATCTTGAGGTCTTGGCTCATACCCTGATGAGAATTTCCCTCTGGAAGCCTTGGTCGACCAAAACCCTAATTTGGTGACACTGATGGTCTTGAGGCTTGATCAACTTGAAATGATGCAATATTGTGCTTTATTCTTGATGTTGAGGATATCTTGGCCTCCATGAATGATTGAGAGGCTTGATAAGTTGAAGATCATGTCAATTCTTTATTGATCATTTGCCTGAATCCTCTTAGAGGGCATGAAACCCTAATAATTGATAAGGGTGGAAAGGACCTGAGGCCAGACCAAGCCAATGGCGCCATGGTTGGTTCTTGCCCAAGGGTTTTAAGTTTACAAGAAGGATCATATCTCCCTCATTTTTCTATGAAATTGGATGAAATAAAAATAAAACCTGCCTAGAATTTCATGAGGAATCTATTGGTGGTGTTAGACTTTTCTAAAAGTGCCTACATTTTAAACCCGATAGTGGTTTTAAATAGGCCATGATTTTACAAGTTTTATGCTACAAGTTTATACAGCCAGCAATAGCACTTAATTATAGTTCAAACACAACAGATATGACATATATAACATGTTTATTATTAATGTACATCAAAGTAAAGCATATTTTGGCAAGTTCAAGTATTTAGGAAACTTACCTCTTGAAGCAAATTTGGATCTTTCAAGATAGTTGTTACAGATGTGTCTTGATGCTTTGGACACCTTCAATATACCTCAAATGATCCTTTTGAATGCTTGGAGCTTAAGAAAACCAACTGGAACAGAATGTGGTAACCTTCTTGCAAAAATGGCAAAAGTGACCAAAATGCAACTTCAACCAAATGGAGTTACAGTTGAGAAACTATGGTTGGAACGATTTAGGAATGTTATTTAGAGTGTGTTTGGAGTGTTGTTTGTCTTTGAAATGGACAGTATCAAGACATGGCTTGAAAAATATAGAAAAGTTAAAATATGAGGTTTTGATGGTTGACTTTCTGATTTTGGTGGTTTGGGATGAAGATGAGGGTTTGGACACCTCCAATTGATGATTTTGGATGTGTTTGGATGGTTATTTGAGTGGTTTAGGCTATGGTTTTGGAAATTCCAAGTTTACTTTTTGTAACTTTGAAACTTGAAGTAAAAGAGGGTGAATGAGAAAACAAGTCTTTGGTATTGTTTTCGTGTGATTTGAATTATCAGAAGTGAGCTCAATTTATAGGTGAACGAGCTTGTCTTGGCTGAATAGTGATAGCTTGAAGGGTAAGAACTCATTCAATGATTTTGGCAAGATACCATTACTTCCATGCCGAGGTGCATTGTCACTTATAATTAGCATAACCAACTTTTGACCAATTCCACATTCCTTTGATGTTTTTATTGTTGTTTATGCATGAATCTTGACTGAAAGAGTACCTTTGTTGAATGTGAACTATTGCACATAAATGCACTTTTAATTCAAGGCATATGTGACGAAGCTTCATTATTCCAAATGTGATTCTTCTTGACTCATCACTTGATCTTGCAGGTTTGTGGTGACTCATTCTGATCCATGTTGAATTGGTATGATCATGATCATTTCTCATGACTTCAAAATTGTGTAGTGCAAGAAATTACCAAAGTTGAGTTTGCAAAATAGTTTGCAGCAAGGTGTATTACGCCCTCCATAACCCTTTGCTCAAGTGTTGTTATCTCATTATCTTGGGCTTTTCGGAAAGCTGGGATGATGTACTTCAACTTTGATGTTCACCATTGGACTTGATTCATCTTGGATCATGGTGAAAAATCCCTCCACATTTTGATGTTTTGACTGATCTCAACTTAGGCAGATTTTCACTAAGTGTTGAAATTCATTTCATACTTTTCTTGATTTTGATCACTTCAGAACTTAAAATCCAAGCATTTTTTGACCATGGATCAGTTTTACACTTTTGTAGTATGTGATGAGATCTATCATTTGAGCTTTGGATCCAAGAAAATGGTTGCTTGCTTTGGAAATTATGGCTTTTGGAAGTTGGGTACCTAAATACTTTTTTTCATAACTTAGTGAAATTTTCACTTTCTCAACATTGCCCCTTTTACAAGTTACCTTGATTTCTTGATCAAGTCTTGTTAAAATGCAACAATGGATCATGTTTTCTTGTATAATGGTTCATGATGAACATTATTGGTCAAAGAGTCAAACTTTGACTTTGGGTCTCAGATGAATTTGGTGTAGAGATACCCTAATTCCTGATTTTTATTGAATGGATGTCCCAAGGTGATTTTAAACTTATGAATGGACATCAAGGGTACATTTGAGTGTCTTGAATCATATCCTAAGGTTTGAGATCATGTCTTGGCCAAAAGTCAAAGGTATGGTTGACTTTTCTTCAAAACCCTAGTTAGTGGCTCTGATGGATTTGAATTCTTGCATTGTTTGTGAATCAAGTTCTTTGAATCAATCCAATCATATGAATGGACTAATATGATATATTTGAGGTCCTTGAAAACATATCTTGAGGTCTTGGCTCATACCTAGATGAGAATTTCCCTCTGGAAGCCTTGGTCGACCAAAACCCTAATTTGGTGACACTGATGGTCTTGAGGCTTGATCAACTTGAAATGATGCAATATTGTGCTTGATTCTTGATGTTGATGATATCTTGGCCTCCATGAATGATTGAGAGGCTTGATAAGTTGAAGATCATGTCAATTCTTGATTGATCATTTGCCTGAATCCTCTAAGAGGGCATGAAACCCTAATAATTGATAAGGGTGGAAAGGACCTGAGGCCAGACCAAGCCAAAGGCGCCATGGTTGGTTCTTTCCCAAGGTTTTTAAGTTTACAAGAAGGATCATATCTCCCTCATTTCTCTATGAAATTGGATGAAATAAAAATAAAACTTGCCTAGAATTTCATGAGGAATCTATTGGTGGTGTTAGACTTTTCTAAAATTGCCTACATTTTAGACCCGTTAGTGGTTTTAAATAGGCCATGATTTTACAAGTTTTATGCTACATGTTTATACAGCCAGCAATAACACTTAATTATAGTTCAAACACAACAGATATGACATATATAACATGTTTATGATTAATGTACATCAAAGTAAAGCATATTTTGGCAAGTTCAAGTATTTAGGAAACTTACCTCTTGAAGCAAATTTGGACCTTTCAAGATATTTGTTACAGATGTGTCTTGATGCTTTGGACACCTTCAATATACCTCAAATGATCCTTTTGAATGCTTGGAGCCAAAGAAAACCAGCTGGAACAGAATGTGGTAACCTTCTAGCAAAAATGGCAAAAGTGACCAAAATGCAACTTCAACCAAATGGAGTTACAGTTGAGAAACTATGGTTGGAACGATTTAGGAATGCTATTTAGAGTGTGTTTGGAGTGTTGTTTGTCTTTGAAATGGACAATATCAAGACATGGCTTTAATAATGTAGAAAAGTCAAAATTTAAGGTTTTGATGGTTGACTTTCTGATTTTGGTAGTTTGGGATGAAGATGAGGGTTTGGACACCTCCAATGGATGATTTTTGATGTGTTTGGATGGTTATTTGAGTGGTTTAGGCTCTAGTTTTGGAAATTCCAAGTTTACTTTTTGTAACTTTGAAACTTGAAGTAAAAGAGGGTGAATGAGAACACAAGTCTTTGGTATTGTTTTCGTGTGATTTGAATTATCAGAAGTGAGCTCTATTTATAGGTGAATGAGCTTGTCTTGGCTGAATAGTGATAGCTTGAAGGGGAAGAACTCATTCAGTGATTTTGGCAAGATACCATTACTTCCATGCCGAGGTGCATTGTCACTTATAATTAGCATAACCAACTTTTGACCAATTCCACATTCCTTAGATGTTTTTATTGTTGTTTATGCATGAATCTTGACTGAAAGAGTACCTTTGTTGAATGTGAACTATTGCACATAAATGCACTTTTAATTCAAGGCATATGTTGTAACGCCCCGTTTTGCCAATTTTATTTTATTGAGTCGTTTTTGATTATTTGATTATTATTTTATTGTAATTTCAACTTTTGTGTGAAAATATGTTATTTTTCGTCGTGATTATATTTTATCGCGTTTTAGGAACGTTTGCGAGATATTTGAGTGTGGGGGTATTTTGGACATTTTATAGATATTTTTACTAAGTTAGTAAGAAAAGAAAATAGAAAATAAAAAAGAAAGAAAAATAGAGAGAAAGAAAGAAGAAAGAACGAAAAAGAGAAGAAAAGAGGAGAAGAGAGAAAAATTGGGATAGTGTGGAAAAATCATCAAGATCAATTCCTAGAATCGAATTTAATCGGGTAAGGGTGCGAAACTCGATTATACTATGCTTGTATATGATTATGTATGTATGTGTTTGGATGATTCTCTTGCTTTCTATGTTTTTCACTTTTAGGTCGAAAACGATAAAATGAGTAGAATCGATGGTTTAACGGTTGGAAATCGATGTAAAGGTGGTAGTTTGCTTGTTGACATGATTAGAATAGGTTCTGATTGAAATATGTTGATTGGGAAATGTTTTGGTTGGGAAATATCACTTTTGGGGTTTCAAACAGCGCAGAAAAATTCTGGGTTTTCCTTGGTTCGCCTAGCGAACCTGGGGCGAAGGTGGCAGCGGGTGAGGTTTTCGCGGGTTCGCCTAGCGAACCATTCAGCGAAGGGTAGCGAAGGTTCGCTACGGGTATTCGCCTAGCGAAGGCATGAGCGAAGGTTCGCTAGAGTGTTCACCTAGCGAACTTTGGGTGTTTTTGGCTCTGTTTGGTTCTGACTTGGTTCGCCAAGTGCTCGCCTAGCGAACTATGTGTCTGTTTTTAGCTAACAGTTGGTTCGCTGGAACATTCGCCTAGCGAAGGAGCTAGCGAATGCTCGCGAGGGATGTTCTCCTAGCGAAGCAGCTAGCGAATGCTCGCGAGGGAGATTCGCCCAGCGAACAGTGCTGTTCGTGTAATTTTGTTTTCTGCATAACTTTTGATCTGTGTATCGGTTTGAGGTGTGGTTTGATGCGTTGGAAAGCCATTGAGTTGTACTTTCTTATTATGATGGTTTAGAATTTGTTGGCCGATTTTATTTTGTCGGTAAATGTGAATAGTGTCAATGGTCGACTTTTGTCGTTTCAATGGTGCATAATTGTCATGTATTATGCTATATGTTTGTGCTTTGGATATGTATGCCTTATATGCTGTTGTGAGGATAAGTTGTGGCCGAAAGGCAAGAAATGCTAAGTGTTGTATTTGATGATTTATGCATGATTATGAATGTGTGCATGGATGCAATGTGAGTGTCATGAGTCATTGTATGCCAAGCATCATAATGTGCATTGTGGAAACGTCCTGAGAGACGGTTTGATTCCTGAGGGAATATACTATACCATCGTGTGCCTCGAAAATATGAGGTGATGCCTGAGGACATAAAGCGATGGGTATAGACGATTGTGGGCTCCTTTGGAGACTTAAAGCAATCCTTAATGTCGTGTGCCTCGAAAATATGAGGCGATGCCTGAGGACCTAAAGCGACGGGTGAACATCATAGGCCCGACGGGGAGTTACTTGACTAAGTCTCAGTAATGAGCGATGGTTCCAATAGTTCCTGAGTGAACTGATGATGAGACATGAGACAATGGAAGTCGGTACCGCATGGCATGTGCATAGAGTCGTTGTGTCGATCTATGTGCATTTGCATTCATCATGAGTCATTTGTGCATGGAATTGTGAATGTGATTAATGAAATGGAATATGTGTGATTGTATTGTGAATGATTGATGTGCAGTGGTAATTGATACTTGTGAATTGTCCTGTGTGTTGTTATAATTTATCTGTGTGCTTTGGCGGTGAGAATACGTTACTTGTGCATTTTTGGTGTTAATATATAATCTTATGCAATTATATTATGGTTGTTTTTCTCACCCTTCTGCTGTTTTATAACGCTCTATGAGGCGTTGCAGAATAGAGTTGCTGGAGGTATTCTTTTGTGAAGCGTTGCGTCTTCATTATTTTGGTCGGTCGGCTCTGATATGTGACTCCGGGTAGCATAGGGTGGCCGTTTGTGATTGTTTTGTATATCTGATGATTATATTTTGGTTGTACAGTTATAACTTGATGTATGACAGCCAAGTTTATATGTATATATGTATATGTGTTATTCAGATTTTAGATCTTTCCGCTTTAATTCTAATTTCTGAAAAGTGGGTGTAAGGAACGAAGTTTCCTCTGTATGATTGTTACCCCGCGTTGCATATCTAAATGAGCAGGTGTTGCATGTTATGTGTTTGGTTACTTTGATGTGATTCCCCCTCTCTATGCCATGATGTTTCAAATATACTCTGGTCAATTTTCGAATTTTCTTTTTACCGCTTTAATTGCGTGTTAATTGGGGGTATAGATTGGGGGCCACATTAAGTGGTATCAGAGCAAGTCTGTGTCAGTTGTGTTTGTTGTGTCGGTTGTGTCTGGCATATGGGGCGAGTTGTGTTGAGCAAGTTGTTGTTTAACCATAGTTTCTGTGTTTAGACGAACATAATATGGCTGGTCGTAATGATGCTGCTTTGGCTGCTGCGATGGAAGCGATGGTACAAGCTGTGCAGGGTGCACCGAATGCTGCCGGAAATGATGAGTTTAGAAAGAATAAGCCGCCGGTCTTTAAAGGGAAACATGATCCGGATGGTGCGCAGTTGTGGTTGAAAGAGATTGAGAGGATTTTTAGGGTAATGGATGGTGATGACGATGATGATAAGGTGAGGCTGGGCACTCATATGTTACACGAAGAGGCTGATGACTGGTGGGTTAGTACTCGTCAGGTGTTGGAAGCTGAGGAGGAGGAAGAAGAGATTACTTGTGAGGTGTTGAGCCGAGAGTTTCTAAGGAAGTATTTTCCCGAGGATGTCCGAGGAAAGAAGGAGATTGAGTTTTTAGAGCTAAAACTAGGTTATATGTCAGTTATTGAGTATACTACTAAGTTTGTGGAACTTGTGCAGTTTTATCCTCATTATGTGGAAGCGACAGCTGAATTTTCAAAGTGTGTAAAGTATGAAAGTGGCCTGCGTCCTGAGATAAAGCAGGCGATTGGTTATCAGAGGATCCGAAGGTTTGCTGATTTGGTGGAATGCTGTAGGATTTATGATGAAGATAGTAAGGCTCGTTCAGCTCACTATAAAAGTGTAAGTGACAGGAAAGGGAAACAACAGTTCCGTGGTGGTCCGTATGTGTCACCGGCTGATAAAGGTAAACAAAGGGGTAATTTTGATCGAAGGTCAAGTGGAGGAGGTATGTCTAATGCTCCTAGGTGTTTTAAATGTGGTGAATTGGGTCATCGCCAGATGGAATGTAGGAAGAAAGTGGATAAGTGTTCTAATTGTGGTGGTATCGGACATGTTTTAGCTGATTGTAAAAGGAAGAATGTGGTGAAATGTTACAATTGTGGAGAACCTGGTCACATTAGTTCGAAGTGTCCTAATCCGAAGAAGGCTCAAACTAGTGGGAAAGTGTTTTCATTGGCGGGAACTCAGACTTCAAGTGTTGATCGTCTGATAAGAGGTACTTGCTTTATTAATAATATGCCTTTAATTGCTATTATTGATACTGGAGCGACTCATTCGTTTATTTCGTCTGAGTGCGCGGAACGTTTGAATCTTGGGTTATCTTCGATGGATGGTGAGATGGTTATTGATACTCCAGCGATGGGGTCAGTAACTACTTCTTTGGTGTGTTTGAGTTGTCCTTTAGCCATTTATGGTAAAGACTTTGTGATGGATTTGGTGTGTTTACCGTTGGAAGATTTAGATGTGGTGTTGGGAATGAATTGGTTGCAATTCAATCGGGTGCACATTGATTGTTATCATAAGCTTGTAAGGTTTCCTTCTCTTGAGGAAGATGAAGACTCGAGTTTCTTGTCTACTAAAGAGTTGAAGAGACTTTTAGCGGATGAAGCTCAGTTGTTTGGTTTGTTTGCTTCATTGACTGTGGATAGTCAAGTTTCTCTTGATGTGTTTCCTGTTGTGTGCGAATTTCCTGAGGTGTTTCCTGATGATATTCCAGATGTGCCGCCGGTGAGAGAGGTTGAATTTTCTATAGATCTAGTTCCTGGTACTAGACCTGTTTCTGTGGCACCTTATAGAATGTCGGCATCTGAATTGGTGGAGTTGAAAAAGCAGTTAAGTGAGTTGTTGGAAAAGAGGTTCGTGAGGCCAAGTGTTTCTCCTTGGGGTGCTCCAGTTTTGTTAGTGAAAAAGAAAGATGGGAGTATGCGATTATGTATTGATTATCGCCAGTAGAACAAAGTGACGATTAAGAACAAATATCCGCTTCCAAGGATTGATGATCTGATGGATCAGTTGGTTGGTGCTGGTGTGTTTAGTAAGATTGATTTGAGATCGGGGTATCATCAGATAAGGGTGAAGGAAGAGGATATTCAGAAGACGACCTTTAGAACACGTTACGGTCATTATGAATATTCAGTGATGCAGTTCGGGGTTTCTAATGCGCCTGGTGTGTTTATGGAATACATGAATCGGATTTTCCACGAGCATTTGGATCGTTTTGTGGTGGCGTTTATTGATGATATTTTAATCTATTCTAAGTCTCGTGAAGAACATGCAGAGCATTTACGTATTGTTTTGCAAGTTTTGAAGGAAAGGAAGCTTTTTACCAAATTGTCCAAGTGTGAATTCTGGTTGTCTGAGGTGAGTTTTCTTGGCACGTAATTTTAGGTAATGGTATTGCTGTGGATCCATCTAAAGTAGAAGCAGTTCTACAATGGGAGGCTCCTAGATCCGTTACTGGAATTCGAAGCTTTTTGGGTTTGGCTGGTTATTATCGGAGGTTCATTGAAGGTTTTTCTAAGCTTGCACTTCCTTTGACGCAGTTGACTTGTAAGGGCAAAGCATTCATTTGGGATATTCAATGTGAAGAGAGTTTTTGTGAGCTGAAGAGAAGATTGACGACAGCTCCGATTCTTATTTTACCTAATCCTAATGAACCATTTGTTGTGTATTGCGATGCTTCTTTAATTGGTTTGGGTGGTGTTCTGATGCAGGAAGGTAAAGTTGTAGCTTATGCTTCAAGGCAGTTAAGAGTTCATGAGAAAAACTATCCTACTCATGATCTTGAGTTAGCGGCTGTAGTTTTTGTGTTGAAGATTTGGAGGCACTATCTCTATGGTGCAAGGTTCGAAGTCTTTAGTGACCATAAAAGCTTGAAATATTTATTTGATCAGAAAGAGTTGAACATGAGGCAGCGGAGATGGTTGGAATTCTTGAAAGACTACGACTTTGGCTTGAATTACCATCCTGGTAAAGCTAATGTGGTAGCCGATGCATTGAGCCGGAAATCGTTGCATATGTCCGCATTGATGGTGAAAGAGTGGGAACTTTTGGAGTCGTTTAGAGACTTGAGTTTGGTATGTGAAGTGACTTCGGTTAGTGTAAGGCTTGGAATGTTGAAAGTTACTAATGAATTTTTGTTGTCGGTTAGTGAGAAACAAAAGCTGGATTTGAAATTCGTTGATTTGATGAGGAATGAGAATGTGGATTTCAAGGTGGATAATTTTGGTGTTTTGAGATTTCGTGGTCGTATTTGTATTCCTGATGATGCGGAGTTGAAAAGAATGATTTTGGAGGAAGGACACCGGAGTAATTTAAGTATTCATCCAGGTGCGAATAAGATGTACCAAGATTTGAAGAAGATTTTCTGGTGGTCTGGTTTGAAAAGAGATGTGGCTCAGTTTGTGTATGCATGTTTGACTTGTCAGAAATCGAAAGTGGAACATTTGAGGCCTAGTGGTTTGTTGCAATCGTTGGATATTCCTGAGTGGAAGTGGGATAACATTTCGATGGATTTTGTAACGGGATTGCCGAATACGCAAAGAGGTCATAATGCTATTTGGGTGATTGTGGACAGGCTGACTAAATCGGTGCATTTTATTCCGATTGACATCAGTTTTTCTTTGGAGAGGTTGGCTGAGTTTTATATCAGTGTGGTTGTGAAATGGCATGGGATTCCTTTGAGTATTGTTTCGGATCCAGATCCTAGGTTTACATCTAGATTTTGGGAAAGTTTACAGAAGGCTTTGGGTTCTAGATTGAGGTTGAGTTCGGCTTATCATCCGCAGACGGATGGTCAGACCGAAAGAACTATTCAGTCGTTGGAGGATTTGTTGAGGGCGTGTGTTTTGGAACAAGGTGGTGCGTAGGACGGTTATCTTGCTTTGGTTGAGTTCACGTATAATAACAGTTTCCATTCTAGTATCGGAATGGCACCTTTTGAGGCTTTATATGGACAAAGATGTCGAACGCCGTTGTGTTGGCACGAAACTGGTGAGAGTTCTGTGGTTGGACCGGAATTGGTGCAACAGACGACGGAAAAGGTAAAGTTTATTCGTGAGAAAATGAAGGCTTCTCAGGATAGACAAAAGAGTTATCATGATCGGAGACGTAAGAATCTTGAGTTTCAAGAGGGTGATCACGTATTTCTGAGAGTTACGCCGGTAATGGGTGTTGGTCGTGCTTTGAAATCTAAGAAGCTTACTTCTCGATTTATTGGTCCTTACCAGATATCTGCGAGAGTTGGTGCTGTAGCGTATCCTGTGGCGTTACCGCCGAATCTGTCGAATTTGCATGATGTTTTTCATGTTTCACAGCTACGGAAGTATGTTCCGGACCCTTCACATGTGATTCCTATGGACGAGGTTGAGGTAAGAGATAACCTTACGATCGAGGCATTACCAGTTAGGATTTTGGATCGCGGGGTGAAGCGGTTGAGGGGCAAAGAGATTGGACTTGTGAAAGTGGCGTGGGGAGGCGCTGCTGAGGCTAATTTGACGTGGGAATTGGAGAGTAGGATGCAGGAGTCGTATCCGGAGTTGTTTGTATCAGGTAAGATTTTCGAGGACGAAAATTTCTAAGTGGGGGAGAATTGTAATGCCCCGTTTTGCCAATTTTATTTTATTGAGTCGTTTTTGATTATTTTATTATTATTTTATTGTAATTTCAACTTTTGTGTGAAAATATGTTATTTTTCGTCGTGATTATATTTTATCGCGTTTTGGGAACGTTTGCGAGATATTTGAGTGTGGGGGTATTTTGGACATTTCATAGATATTTTTACTAAGTTAATAAGAAAAGAAAATAGAAAAGAAAAGAGAAAGAAAAATAGAGAGAAAGAAAGAAGAAAGAAGGAAAAAGAGAAGAAAAGAGGAGAAGAGAGAAAAATTGGGATAGTGTGGAAAAATCATCAAGATCAATTCCTAGAATCGAATTTAATCGGGTAAGGGTGCGAAACTCGATTATACTATGCTTGTATATGATTATGTATGTATGTGTTTGGATGATTCTCTTGCTTTCTATGTTTTTCACTTTTAGGTCGAAAACGATAAAATGAGTAGAATCGATGGTTTAACGGTTGGAAATCGATGTAAAGGTGGTAGTTTGCTTGTTGACATGATTAGAATAGGTTCTGATTGAAATATGTTGATTGGGAAATGTTTTGGTTGGGAAATATCACTTTTGGGGTTTTAAACAGCGCAGAAAAATTCTGGGTTTTCCTTGGTTCGCCTAGCGAACCTGGGGCGAAGGTGGCAGCGAGTGAGGTTTTCGCGGGTTCGCCTAGCGAACCATTCAGCGAAGGGTAGCGAAGGTTCGCTACGGGTATTCGCCTAGCGAAGGCATGAGCGAAGGTTCGCTAGAGTGTTCGCCTAGCGAACTTTGGGTGTTTTTGGCTCTGTTTGGTTCTGACTTGGTTCGCCAAGTGCTCGCCTAGCGAACTTTGTGTCTGTTTTTAGCTAACAGTTGGTTCGCTGGAACATTCGCCTAGCGAAGGAGCTATCGAATGCTCGCGAGGGATGTTCGCCTAGCGAAGCAGCTAGCGAATGCTCGCGAGGGAGATTCGCCCAGCGAACAGTGCTGTTCGTGTAATTTTGTTTTCTGCATAACTTTTGATCTGTGTTTCGGTTTGAGGTGTGGTTTGATGCGTTGGAAAGCCATTGAGTTTTACTTTCTTATTATGATGGTTTAGAATTTGTTGGCCGATTTTATTTTGTCGGTAAATGTGAGTAGTGTCAATGGTCGACTTTTGTCGTTTCAATGGTGCATAATTGTCATGTATTATGCTATATGTTTGTGCTTTGGATATGTATGCCTTATATGCTGTTGTGAGGATAAGTTGTGGCCGAAAGGCAAGAAATGCTAAGTGTTGTATATGATGATTTATGCATGATTATGAATGTGTGCATGGATGCAATGTGAGTGTCATGAGTCATTGTATGCCAAGCATCATAATGTACATTGTGGAAACATCCTGAGAGACGGTTTGATTCCTGAGGGAATATGCTATACCATCGTGTGCCTCGAAAATATGAGGCGATGCCTGAGGACTTAAAGCGATGGGTATAGACGATTGTGGGCTCCTTTGGAGACTTAAAGCAATCCTTAACGTCGTGTGCCTCGAAAATATGAGGCGACGCCTGAGGACCTAAAGCGACGGGTGAACATCGTAGGCCCGACGGGGAGTTACTTGACTAAGTCTCAGTAACGAGCGATGGTTCCAATAGTTCCTGAGTGAACTGATGATGAGACATGAGACAATGGAAGTCGGTACCGCATGGCATGTGCATAGAGTCGTTGTGTCGATCTATGTGCATTTGCATTCATCATGAGTCATTTGTGCATGGAATTGTGAATGTGATTAATGAAATGGAATATGTGTGATTGTATTGTGAATGATTGATGTGCAGTGGTAATTGATACGTGTGAATTGGACTGTGTGTTGTTATAATTTATCTGTGTGCTTTGGTGGTGAGAATACGTTACTTGTGCATTTTTGGTGTTAATATATAATCTTATGCAATTATATTATGGTTGTTTTTCTCACCCTTCTGCTGTTTTATAACGCTTTATGAGGCGTTGCAGATTAGAGTTGCTGGAGGTATTCTTTTGTGAAGCGTTGTGTCTTCATTATTTTGGTCGGTCGGCTCTGATATGTGACTCCGGGTAGCATAGGGTGGCCGTTTGTGATTGTTTCGTATATCTGATTATTATATTTTGGTTGTACAGTTATAACTTGATGTATGACAGCCAAGTTTATATGTATATATGCATATGTGTTATTCAGATTTTAGATCTTTCCGCTTTAATTCTAATTTCGGAAAAGTGGGTGTAAGGAACGAAGTTTCCTCTGTATGATTGTTACCCCACGTTGCATATCTAAATGAGCAGGTGTTGCATGTTATGTGTTTGGTTACTTTGATGTGATTCCCCCTCCCTATGCCATGATGTTTCAAATATACTCTGATCAATTTTCGAATTTTCTTTTTACCGCTTTAATTGCGTGTTAATTGGGGGTATAGATTGGGGGCGTCACATATGTGACAAAGCTTCATTATTCCAAATATGATTCTTATTGACTCATCACTTGATCTTGCAGGTTTGTGGTGACTCATTCTGATCCATGTTGAATTGGTATGATCATGATCATTTCTCATGACTTCAAAATCGTGTAGTGCAAGAAATGACCAAAGTTGAGTTCGCAAAATAGTTTACAGCAAGGTGTATTGCACCCTCCATAACCCTTTGCTCAAGTGGAGTTATCTCATTCTCTTGGGCTCTTTGGAAAGCTGGGATGATGTACTTCAACTTTCATGTTCACCATTGGACTTGATTCATCTTGGATCATGGTGAAAAATCCCTCCACATTTTGATGTTTTGACTGATCTCAACTTAGGCAGATTTTCACTAAGCGTTGAAATTCATTTCATAATTTTCTTGATTTTGATCACTTCAGAACTTAAAATCCAAGCATTTTTTGACCATTGATCAGTTTTACATTTTTGCAGTCTGTGATGAGATCTATCATTTGAGCTTTGGATCCAAGGAAATGGTTGCTTGGTTTGGAAATTATGGCTTTTGGAAGTTGGGTACCTAAACACTTTTTTTCATAACTTAGTGAAATTTTCACTTTCTCAACATTGCCCCTTTTACAAGTTACCTTGATTTCTTGATCAAGTCTTGTTAGAATACAACAATGGATCATGTTTTCTTGTATAATGGTTCATGATGAACATTATTGGTCAAAGAGTCAAACTTTGACTTTGGGTCTCAGATGAATTTGGTGTAGAGATACCCTAATTCCTGATTTTTATTGAATGGATGTCCCAAGGTGATTTTAAACTTATGAATGGACATCAAGGGTACATTTGAGTGTCTTGAATCATATCCTAAGGTTTGAGATCATGTCTTGGCCAAAAGTCAAAGGTATGGTTGACTTTTCATCAAAACCCTAGTTAGTGGCTCAGATGGATTTGAATTCTTGCATTGTTTGTGAATCAAGTTCCTTGAATCAATCCAATCATATGAATGGACTAATATGATATATTTGAGGTCCTTGAAAACATATCTTGAGGTCTTGGCTCATACCCAGATGAGAATTTCCCTTTGGAAGCCTTGGTCGACCAAAACCCTAATTTGGTGACACTGGTGGTCTTGAGGCTTGATCAACTTGAAATGATGCAATATTGTGCTTTATTCTTGATGTTGAGGATATCTTGGCCTCCATGAATGATTGAGAGGCTTGACAAGTTGAAGATCATGTCAATTCTTGATTGATCATTTGCCTGAATCCTCTAAGAGGGCATGAAACCCTAATAATTGATAAGGGTGGAAAGGACCTGAGGCCAGACCAAGCCAAAGGCGCCATGGTTGGTTCTTTCCCAAGGTTTTTAAGTTTACAAGAAGGATCATATCTCCCTCATTTCTCTATGAAATTGGATGAAATAAAAATAAAACTTGCCTAGAATTTCATGAGGAATCTATTGGTGGTGTTAGACTTTTCTAAAATTGCCTACATTTTAAACCCGATAGTGGTTTTAAATAGGCCATGATTTTACAAGTTTTATGCTACATGTTTATACAGCCAACAATAGCACTTAATTATAGTTCAAACACAACAGATATGACATATATAACATGTTTATGATCAATGTACATCAAAGTAAAGCCTATTTTGGCAAGTTCAAGTTTTTAGGAAACTTACCTCTTGAAGCAAATTTGGATCTTTCAAGAAAGTTGTTACACATGTGTCTTGATGCTTTGGACACCTTCAATATACCTCAAATGATCCTTTTGAATGCTTGTAGCCAAAGAAAACCAGCTGGAACAGAATGTGGAAACCTTCTAGCAAAAATGGCAAAAGTGACCAAAATGCAACTTCAACCAAATGGAGTTACAGTTGAGAAAATATGGTTGAAACGATTTAAGAATGTTATTTAGAATGTGTTTGGAGTGTTGTTTGTCTTTGAAATGGACAGTATCAAGACATGGTTTGAAAAATGTAGAAAAGTCAAAATATGAGGTTTTGATGGTTGACTTTCTGATTTTGGTGGTTTGGGATGAAGATGAGGGTTTGGACACCTCCAATGGATGATTTTGGATGTGTTTGGATGGTTATTTGAGTGGTTTAGGCTCTGGTTTTGGAAATTCCAAGTTTACTTTTTGTAACTTTGAAACTTGAAGTAAAAGAGGGTGAATGAGAAAACAAGTCTTTGGTATTGTTTTCGTGTGATTTGAATTATCAGAAGTGAGCTCTATTTATAGGTGAATGAGCTTGTCTTGGCTGAATAGTGATAGCTTGAAGGGTAAGAACTCATTCAATGATTTTGGCAAGATACCATTACTTCCATGCCGAGGTGCATTGTCACTTATAATTAGCATAACCAACTTTTGACCAATTCCACATTCCTTAGATGTTTTTATTGTTGTTTATGCATGAATCTTGACTGAAAGAGTACCTTTGTTAAATGTGCACTATTGCACATAAATGCACTTTTAATTCAAGGCATATGTGACAAAGCTTCATTATTCCAAATGTGATTCTTCTTGACTCATCACTTGATCTTGTGAGTTTGTGGTGACTCATTCTGATCCGTGTTGAATTGGTATGATCATGATCATTTCTCATGACTTCAAAACCGTGTAGTGCAAGAAATGACCAAAGTTGAGTTTGCAAAATAGTTTGCAGCAAGGTGTATTGCGCCCTCCATAACCCTTTGCTCAAGTGGAGTTATCTCATTCTCTTGGGCTCTTAGGAAAGTTGGGATGATGTACTTCAACTTTGATGTTCACCATTGGACTTGATTCATCTTGGATCATGGTGAAAAATCCCTCCACATTTTGATGTTTTGACTGATCTCAACTTAGGCAGATTTTCACTAAGTGTTGAAATTCATTTCATACTTTTCTTGATTTTGATCACTTCAGAACTTAAAATCCAGGCATTTTTTGACCATGGATCAGTTTCACACTTTTGTAGTATGTGATGGGATCTATCATTTGAGCTTTGGATCCAAGAAAATGGTTGCTTGGTTTGGAAGTTATGGCTTTTGGAAGTTGGGTACCTAAACACTTTTTTTCATAACTTAGTGAAATTTTCAGTTTCTCAACATTGCCCCTTTTACAAGTTACCTTGATTACTTGTTCAAGTCTTGTTAAAATGCAACAATGGATCATGTTTTCTTGTATAATGGTTCATGATGAACATTTTTGGTCAAAGAGTCAAACTTTGACTTTGGGTCTCAGATGAATTTTGTGTAGATATACCCTAATTCTTGATTTTTAATGAATGGATGTCCCAAGGTGATTTTAAACTTATGAATGGACATCAAGGGTACATTTGAGTGTCTTGAATCATATCCTAAGGTTTGAGATCATGTCTTGGCCAAAAGTCAAAGGTATGGTTGACTTTTCATCAAAACCCTAGTTTGTGGCTCAGATGGATTTGAATTCTTGCATTGCTTATGAATCAAGTTCTTTGAATCAATCCAATCATATGAATGGACTAATATGACATATTTGAGATCTTTGAAAACATATCTTGAGGTCTTGGCTCATACCCAGATGAGAATTTCCCTCTGGAAGCCTTGGTCGACCAAAACCCTAATTTGGTGACACTGATGGTCTAGAGGCTTGATCAACTTGAAATGATGCAATATTGTGCTTAATTCTTGATGTTCAAGACATCTTGACCTCCATGAATGATTGAGAGGCTTGATAAGTTGAAGATCATGTTAATTCTTGATTGATCATTTGCCTGAATCCTCTTAGAGGGCATGAAACCCTAATAATTGATAAGGGTGGAAAGGACCTGAGGCCAGACCAAACCAAAGGCGCCATGGTTGGTTCTTGCCCAAGGTTTTTAAGTTTAAATAAAGTATCATATCTCCCTAATTTCTCTATGAAATTGGATGAAATAAAAATAAAAACCTGCCTAGAATTTCATGAGGAATCTATTGGTGGTGTTAGACTTTTCTAAAAGTGCCTACATTTTAAACCCGATAGTGGTTTTAAATTGGCCATGATTTTACAAGTTTTATGCTACATGTTTATACAGCCAACAATAGCACTTAATCATAGTTCAAACACAACAGATATGACATATATAACATGTTTATGATCAATGTACATCAAAGTAAAGCATATTTTGGCAAGTTCAAGTTTTTAGGAAACTTACCTCTTGAAGCAAATTTGGATCTTTCAAGATAGTTGTTACAGATGTGTCTTGATGCTTTGGACACCTTCAATATACCTCAAATGATCCTTTTAAATGCTTGGAGCCAAAGAAAACCAGCTGGAACAGAATGTGGTAACCTTCTAGCAAAAATGGCAAAAGTGACCAAAATGCAACTTCAACCAAATGGAGTTACAGTTGAGAAACTATGGTTGGAACGATTTAGGAATGTTATTTAGAGTGTGTTTGGAGTGTTGTTTGTCTTTGAAATGGACACTATCAAGACATGGCTTGAAAAATGTAGAAAAGTCAAAATATGAGGTTTTGATGGTTGACTTTCTGATTTTCGTGGTTTGGGATGAAAATGAGGGTTTGGACACCTCCAATGGATGATTTTTGATGTGTTTGGATGGTTATTTGAGTGGTTTAGGCTCTGGTTTTGGAAATTCCAAGTTTACTTTTTGTAACTTTGAAACTTGAAGTAAAAGAGGGTGAATGAGAAAACAAGTCTTTGGTATTGTTTTCGTGTGATTTGAATTATCAGAAGTGAGCTCTATTAATAGGTGAATGAGCTTGTCTTGGCTGAATAGTGATAGCTTGAAGGGTAAGAACTCATTCAATGATTTTGGCAAGATACCATTACTTCCATGTCGAGGTGCATTGTCACTTATAATTAGCATAACCAACTTTTGACCAATTCCACATTCCTTAGATGTTTTTATTGTTGTTTATGCATGAATCTTGACTGAAAGAGTACCTTTGTTGAATGTGCAATATTGCACATAAATGCACTTTTAATTCAAGGCATATGTGACAAAGCTTCATTATTCCAAATGTGATTCTTCTTGACTCATCACTTGATCTTGTGAGTTTGTGGTGACTCATTCTGATCCGTGTTGAATTGGTATGATCATGATCATTTCTCATGACTTCAAAACCGTGTAGTGCAAGAAATGACCAAAGTTGAGTTTGCAAAATAGTTTGCAGCAAGGTGTATTGCGCCCTCCATAACCCTTTGCTCAAGTGGAGTTATCTCATTCTCTTGGGCTCTTAGGAAAGTTGGGATGATGTACTTCAACTTTGATGTTCACCATTGGACTTGATTCATCTTGGATCATGGTGAAAAATCCCTCCACATTTTGATGTTTTGACTGATCTCAACTTAGGCAGATTTTCACTAAGTGTTGAAATTCATTTCATACTTTTCTTGATTTTGATCACTTCAGAACTTAAAATCCAGGCATTTTTTGACCATGGATCAGTTTCACACTTTTGTAGTATGTGATGGGATCTATCATTTGAGCTTTGGATCCAAGAAAATGGTTGCTTGGTTTGGAAGTTATGGCTTTTGGAAGTTGGGTACCTAAACACTTTTTTTCATAACTTAGTGAAATTTTCAGTTTCTCAACATTGCCCCTTTTACAAGTTACCTTGATTACTTGTTCAAGTCTTGTTAAAATGCAACAATGGATCATGTTTTCTTGTATAATGGTTCATGATGAACATTTTTGGTCAAAGAGTCAAACTTTGACTTTGGGTCTCAGATGAATTTTGTGTAGAGATACCCTAATTCTTGATTTTTAATGAATGGATGTCCCAAGGTGATTTTAAACTTATGAATGGACATCAAGGGTACATTTGAGTGTCTTGAATCATATCCTAAGGTTTGAGATCATGTCTTGGCCAAAAGTCAAAGGTATGGTTGACTTTTCATCAAAACCCTAGTTTGTGGCTCAGATGGATTTGAATTCTTGCATTGCTTATGAATCAAGTTCTTTGAATCAATCCAATCATATGAATGGACTAATATGACATATTTGAGATCTTTGAAAACATATCTTGAGGTCTTGGCTCATACCCAGATGAGAATTTCCCTCTGGAAGCCTTGGTCGACCAAAACCCTAATTTGGTGACACTGATGGTCTAGAGGCTTGATCAACTTGAAATGATGCAATATTGTGCTTAATTCTTGATGTTCAAGACATCTTGACCTCCATGAATGATTGAGAGGCTTGATAAGTTGAAGATCATGTTAATTCTTGATTGATCATTTGCCTGAATCCTCTTAGAGGGCGTGAAACCCTAATAATTGATAAGGGTGGAAAGGACCTGAGGCCAGACCAAACCAAAGGCGCCATGGTTGGTTCTTGCCCAAGGTTTTTAAGTTTAAATAAAGTATCATATCTCCCTCATTTCTCTATGAAATTGGATGAAATAAAAATAAAAACCTGCCTAGAATTTCATGAGGAATCTATTGGTGGTGTTAGACTTTTCTAAAAGTGCCTACATTTTAAACCCGATAGTGGTTTTAAATTGGCCATGATTTTACAAGTTTTATGCTACATGTTTATACAGCCAACAATAGCACTTAATCATAGTTCAAACACAACAGATATGACATATATAACATGTTTATGATCAATGTACATCAAAGTAAAGCATATTTTGGCAAGTTCAAGTTTTTAGGAAACTTACCTCTTGAAGCAAATTTGGATCTTTCAAGATAGTTGTTATAGATGTGTCTTGATGCTTTGGACACCTTCAATATACCTCAAATGATCCTTTTAAATGCTTGGAGCCAAAGAAAACCAGCTGGAACAGAATGTGGTAACCTTCTAGCAAAAATGGCAAAAGTGACCAAAATGCAACTTCAACCAAATGGAGTTACAGTTGAGAAACTATGGTTGGAACGATTTAGGAATGTTATTTAGAGTGTGTTTGGAGTGTTGTTTGTCTTTGAAATGGACACTATCAAGACATGGCTTGAAAAATGTAGAAAAGTCAAAATATGAGGTTTTGATGGTTGACTTTCTGATTTTCGTGGTTTGGGATGAAAATGAGGGTTTGGACACCTCCAATGGATGATTTTTGATGTGTTTGGATGGTTATTTGAGTGGTTTAGGCTCTGGTTTTGGAAATTCCAAGTTTACTTTTTGTAACTTTGAAACTTGAAGTAAAAGAGGGTGAATGAGAAAACAAGTCTTTGGTATTGTTTTCGTGTGATTTGAATTATCAGAAGTGAGCTCTATTAATAGGTGAATGAGCTTGTCTTGGCTGAATAGTGATAGCTTGAAGGGTAAGAACTCATTCAATGATTTTGGCAAGATACCATTACTTCCATGTCGAGGTGCATTGTCACTTATAATTAGCATAACCAACTTTTGACCAATTCCACATTCCTTAGATGTTTTTATTGTTGTTTATGCATGAATCTTGACTGAAAGAGTACCTTTGTTGAATGTGCAATATTGCACATAAATGCACTTTTAATTCAAGGCATATGTGACAAAGCTTCATTATTCCAAATGTGATTCTTCTTGACTCATCACTTGATCTTGTGAGTTTGTGGTGACTCATTCTGATCCGTGTTGAATTGGTATGATCATGATCATTTCTCATGACTTCAAAACCGTGTAGTGCAAGAAATGACCAAAGTTGAGTTTGCAAAATAGTTTGCAGCAAGGTGTATTGCGCCCTCCATAACCCTTTGCTCAAGTGGAGTTATCTCATTCTCTTGGGCTCTTAGGAAAGTTGGGATGATGTACTTCAACTTTGATGTTCACCATTGGACTTGATTCATCTTGGATCATGGTGAAAAATCCCTCCACATTTTGATGTTTTGACTGATCTCAACTTAGGCAGATTTTCACTAAGTGTTGAAATTCATTTCATACTTTTCTTGATTTTGATCACTTCAGAACTTAAAATCCAGGCATTTTTTGACCATGGATCAGTTTCACACTTTTGTAGTATGTGATGGGATCTATCATTTGAGCTTTGGATCCAAGAAAATGGTTGCTTGGTTTGGAAGTTATGGCTTTTGGAAGTTGGGTACCTAAACACTTTTTTTCATAACTTAGTGAAATTTTCAGTTTCTCAACATTGCCCCTTTTACAAGTTACCTTGATTACTTGTTCAAGTCTTGTTAAAATGCAACAATGGATCATGTTTTCTTGTATAATGGTTCATGATGAACATTTTTGGTCAAAGAGTCAAACTTTGACTTTGGGTCTCAGATGAATTTTGTGTAGAGATACCCTAATTCTTGATTTTTAATGAATGGATGTCCCAAGGTGATTTTAAACTTATGAATGGACATCAAGGGTACATTTGAGTGTCTTGAATCATATCCTAAGTTTTGAGATCATGTCTTGGCCAAAAGTCAAAGGTATGGTTGACTTTTCATCAAAACCCTAGTTTGTGGCTCAGATGGATTTGAATTCTTGCATTGCTTATGAATCAAGTTCTTTGAATCAATCCAATCATATGAATGGACTAATATGACATATTTGAGATCTTTGAAAACATATCTTGAGGTCTTGGCTCATACCCAGATGAGAATTTCCCTCTGGAAGCCTTGGTCGACCAAAACCCTAATTTGGTGACACTGATGGTCTAGAGGCTTGATCAACTTGAAATGATGCAATATTGTGCTTAATTCTTGATGTTCAAGACATCTTGACCTCCATGAATGATTGTGAGGCTTGATAAGTTGAAGATCATGTTAATTCTTGATTGATCATTTGCCTGAATCCTCTTAGAGGGCGTGAAACCCTAATAATTGATAAGGGTGGAAAGGACCTGAGGCCAGACCAAACCAAAGGCGCCATGGTTGGTTCTTGCCCAAGGTTTTTAAGTTTAAATAAAGTATCATATCTCCCTCATTTCTCTATGAAATTGGATGAAATAAAAATAAAACCTGCCTAGAATTTCATGAGGAATCTATTGGTGGTGTTAGACTTTTCTAAAAGTGCCTACATTTTAAACCCGATAGTGGTTTTAAATTGGCCATGATTTTACAAGTTTTATGCTACATGTTTATACAGACAACAATAGCACTTAATCATAGTTCAAACACAATAGATATGACATATATAACATGTTTATGATCAATGTACATCAAAGTAAAGCATATTTTGGCAAGTTCAAGTTTTTAGGAAACTTACCTCTTGAAGCAAATTTGGATCTTTCAAGATAGTTGTTATAGATGTGTCTTGATGCTTTGGACACCTTCAATATACCTCAAATGATCCTTTTAAATGCTTGGAGCCAAAGAAAACCAGCTGGAACAGAATGTGGTAACCTTCTAGCAAAAATGGCAAAAGTGACCAAAATGCAACTTCAACCAAATGGAGTTACAGTTGAGAAACTATGGTTGGAACGATTTAGGAATGTTATTTAGAGTGTGTTTGGAGTGTTGTTTGTCTTTGAAATGGACACTATCAAGACATGGCTTGAAAAATGTAGAAAAGTCAAAATATGAGGTTTTGATGGTTGACTTTCTGATTTTCGTGGTTTGGGATGAAAATGAGGGTTTGGACACCTCCAATGGATGATTTTTGATGTGTTTGGATGGTTATTTGAGTGGTTTAGGCTCTGGTTTTGGAAATTCCAAGTTTACTTTTTGTAACTTTGAAACTTGAAGTAAAAGAGGGTGAATGAGAAAACAAGTCTTTGGTATTGTTTTCGTGTGATTTGAATTATCAGAAGTGAGCTCTATTAATAGGTGAATGAGCTTGTCTTGGCTGAATAGTGATAGCTTGAAGGGTAAGAACTCATTCAATGATTTTGGCAAGATACCATTACTTCCATGTCGAGGTGCATTGTCACTTATAATTAGCATAACCAACTTTTGACCAATTCCACATTCCTTAGATGTTTTTATTGTTGTTTATGCATGAATCTTGACTGAAAGAGTACCTTTGTTGAATGTGCAATATTGCACATAAATGCACTTTTAATTCAAGGCATATGTGACAAAGCTTCATTATTCCAAATGTGATTCTTCTTGACTCATCACTTGATCTTGTGAGTTTGTGGTGACTCATTCTGATCCGTGTTGAATTGGTATGATCATGATCATTTCTCATGACTTCAAAACCGTGTAGTGCAAGAAATGACCAAAGTTGAGTTTGCAAAATAGTTTGCAGCAAGGTGTATTGCGCCCTCCATAACCCTTTGCTCAAGTGGAGTTATCTCATTCTCTTGGGCTCTTAGGAAAGTTGGGATGATGTACTTCAACTTTGATGTTCACCATTGGACTTGATTCATCTTGGATCATGGTGAAAAATCCCTCCACATTTTGATGTTTTGACTGATCTCAACTTAGGCAGATTTTCACTAAGTGTTGAAATTCATTTCATACTTTTCTTGATTTTGATCACTTCAGAACTTAAAATCCAGGCATTTTTTTGACCATGGATCAGTTTCACACTTTTGTAGTATGTGATGGGATCTATCATTTGAGCTTTGGATCCAAGAAAATGGTTGCTTGGTTTGGATGTTATGGCTTTTGGAAGTTGGGTACCTAAACACTTTTTTTCATAACTTAGTGAAATTTTCAGTTTCTCAACATTGCCCCTTTTACAAGTTACCTTGATTACTTGTTCAAGTCTTGTTAAAATGCAACAATGGATCATGTTTTCTTGTATAATGGTTCATGATGAACATTTTTGGTCAAAGAGTCAAACTTTGACTTTGGGTCTCAGATGAATTTTGTGTAGAGATACCCTAATTCTTGATTTTTAATGAATGGATGTCCCAAGGTGATTTTAAACTTATGAATGGACATCAAGGGTACATTTTAGTGTCTTGAATCATATCCTAAGGTTTGAGATCATGTCTTGGCCAAAAGTCAAAGGTATGGTTGACTTTTCATCAAAACCCTAGTTTGTGGCTCAGATGGATTTGAATTCTTGCATTGCTTATGAATCAAGTTCTTTGAATCAATCCAATCATATGAATGGACTAATATGACATATTTGAGATCTTTGAAAACATATCTTGAGGTCTTGGCTCATACCCAGATGAGAATTTCCCTCTGGAAGCCTTGGTCGACCAAAACCCTAATTTGGTGACACTGATGGTCTAGAGGCTTGATCAACTTGAAATGATGCAATATTGTGCTTAATTCTTGATGTTCAAGACATCTTGACCTCCATGAATGATTGTGAGGCTTGATAAGTTGAAGATCATGTTAATTCTTGATTGATCATTTGCCTGAATCCTCTTAGAGGGCGTGAAACCCTAATAATTGATAAGGGTGGAAAGGACCTGAGGCCAGACCAAACCAAAGGCGCCATGGTTGGTTCTTGCCCAAGGTTTTTAAGTTTAAATAAAGTATCATATCTCCCTCATTTCTCTATGAAATTGGATGAAATAAAAATAAAACCTGCCTAGAATTTCATGAGGAATCTATTGGTGGTGTTAGACTTTTCTAAAAGTGCCTACATTTTAAACCCGATAGTGGTTTTAAATTGGCCATGATTTTACAAGTTTTATGCTACATGTTTATACAGCCAACAATAGCACTTAATCATAGTTCAAACACAACAGATATGACATATATAACATGTTTATGATCAATGTACATCAAAGTAAAGCATATTTTGGCAAGTTCAAGTTTTTATGAAACTTACCTCTTGAAGCAAATTTGGATCTTTCAAGATAGTTGTTACAGATGTGTCTTGATGCTTTGGACACCTTCAATATACCTCAAATGATCCTTTTAAATGCTTGGAGCCAAAGAAAACCAGCTGGAACAGAATGTGGTAACCTTCTAGCAAAAATGGAAAAAGTGACCAAAATGCAACTTCAACCAAATGGAGTTACAGTTGAGAAACTATGGTTGGAACGATTTAGGAATGTTATTTAGAGTGTGTTTGGAGTGTTGTTTGTCTTTGAAATGGACACTATCAAGACATGGCTTGAAAAATGTAGAAAAGTCAAAATATGAGGTTTTGATGGTTGACTTTCTGATTTTCGTGGTTTGGGATGAAAATGAGGGTTTGGACACCTCCAATGGATGATTTTTGATGTGTTTGGATGGTTATTTGAGTGGTTTAGGCTCTGGTTTTGGAAATTCCAAGTTTACTTTTTGTAACTTTGAAACTTGAAGTAAAAGAGGGTGAATGAGAAAACAAGTCTTTGGTATTGTTTTCGTGTGATTTGAATTATCAGAAGTGAGCTCTATTAATAGGTGAATGAGCTTGTCTTGGCTGAATAGTGATAGCTTGAAGGGTAAGAACTCATTCAATGATTTTGGCAAGATACCATTACTTCCATGTCGAGGTGCATTGTCACTTATAATTAGCATAACCAACTTTTGACCAATTCCACATTCCTTAGATGTTTTTATTGTTGTTTATGCATGAATCTTGACTGAAAGAGTACCTTTGTTGAATGTGCAATATTGCACATAAATGCACTTTTAATTCAAGGCATATGTGACAAAGCTTCATTATTCCAAATGTGATTCTTCTTGACTCATCACTTGATCTTGCGGGTTTGTGGTGACTCATTCTGATCCATGTTGAATTGGTATGATCATGATCATTTCTCATGACTTCAAAACCGTGTAGTCTAAGAAATCACCAAAGTTGAGTTTGCAAAATAGTTTGCAGCAAGGTGTATTGCGCCCTCCATAACCCTTTGCTCAAGTGGAGTTATCTCATTCTCTTGGGCTCTTAGGAAAGCTGGGATGATGTACTTCAACTTTGATGTTCACCATTGGACTTGATTCATCTTGGATCATGGTGAAAAATCCCTCCACATTTTGATGTTTTGACTGATCTCAACTTAGGCAGATTTTCACTAAGTGTTGAAATTCATTTCATACTTTTCTTGATTTTGATCACTTCAGAACTTAAAATCCAAGCATTTTTTGACCATGGATCAGTTTCACACTTTTGTAGTATATGATGGGATCTATCATTTGAGCTTTGGATCCAAGAAAATGGTTGCTTGGTTTGGAAGTTATGGCTTTTGGAAGTTGGGTACCTAAACACTTTTTTTCATAACTTAGTGAAATTTTCAGTTTCTCAACATTGCCCCTTTTACAAGTTACCTTGATTACTTGTTCAAGTCTTGTTAAAATGCAACAATGGATCATGTTTTCTTGTATAATGGTTCATGATGAACATTTTTGGTCAAAGAGTCAAACTTTGACTTTGGGTCTCAGATGAATTTTGTGTAGAGATACCCTAATTCTTGATTTTTAATGAATGGATGTCCCAAGGTGATTTTAAACTTATGAATGGACATCAGGGGTACATTTGAGTGTCTTGAATCATATCCTAAGGTTTGAGATCATGTCTTGGCCAAAAGTCAAAGATATGGGTGACTTTTCATCAAAAACCTAGTTTGTGGCTCAGATGGATTTGAATCCTTGCATTGCTTATGAATCAAGTTCTTTGAATCAATCCAATCATATGAATGGACTAATATGACATATTTGAGATCTTTGAAAACATATCTTGAGGTCTTGGCTCATACCCAGATGAGAATTTCCCTCTGGAAGCCTTGGTCGACCAAAACCCTAATTTGGTGACACTGATGGTCTTGAGGCTTGATCAACTTGAAATGATGCAATATTGTGCTTAATTCTTGATGTTCAAGACATCTTGACCTCCATGAATGATTGAGAGGCTTGATAAGTTGAAGATCATGTTAATTCTTGATTGATCATTTGCCTGAATCCTCTTAGAGGGCGTGAAACCCTAATAATTGATAAGGGTGGAAAGGACCTGAGGCCAGACCAAACCAAAGGCGCCATGGTTGGTTCTTGCCCAAGGTTTTTAAGTTTAAATAAAGTATCATATCTCCCTCATTTCTCTATGAAATTGGATGAAATAAAAATAAAACCTGCCTAGAATTTCATGAGGAATCTATTGGTGGTGTTAGACTTTTCTAAAAGTGCCTACATTTTAAACCCGATAGTGGTTTTAAATTGGCCATGATTTTACAAGTTTTATGCTACATGTTTATACAGCCAACAATAGCACTTAATCATAGTTCAAACACAACAGATATGACATATATAACATGTTTATGATCAATGCACATCAAAGTAAAGCATATTTTGGCAAGTTCAAGTTTTTAGGAAACTTACCTCTTGAAGCAAATTTGGATCTTTCAAGATAGTTGTTACAGATGTGTCTTGATGCTTTGGACACCTTCAATATACCTCAAATGATCCTTTTGAATGCTTGGAGCCAAAGAAAACCAGCTGGAACAGAATGTGGTAACCTTCTTGCAAAAATGGCAAAAGTGACCAAAATGCAACTTCAACCAAATGGAGTTACAGTTGAGAAACTATGGTTGGAACGATTTAGGAATGTTATTTAGAGTGTGTTTGGAGTGTTGTTTGTCTTTGAAATGGACACTATCAAGACATGGCTTGAAAAATGTAGAAAAGTCAAAATATGAGGTTTTGATGGTTGACTTTCTGATTTTCGTGGTTTGGGATGAAAATGAGGGTTTGGACACCTCCAATGGATGATTTTTGATGTGTTTGGATGGTTATTTGAGTGGTTTAGGCTCTGGTTTTGGAAATTCCAAGTTTACTTTTTGTAACTTTGAAACTTGAAGTAAAAGAGGGTGAATGAGAAAACAAGTCTTTGGTATTGTTTTCGTGTGATTTGAATTATCAGAAGTGAGCTCTATTAATAGGTGAATGAGCTTGTCTTGGCTGAATAGTGATAGCTTGAAGGGTAAGAACTCATTCAATGATTTTGGCAAGATACCATTACTTCCATGTCGAGGTGCATTGTCACTTATAATTAGCATAACCAACTTTTGACCAATTCCACATTCCTTAGATGTTTTTATTGTTGTTTATGCATGAATCTTGACTGAAAGAGTACCTTTGTTGAATGTGCAATATTGCACATAAATGCACTTTTAATTCAAGGCATATGTGACAAAGCTTCATTATTCCAAATGTGATTCTTCTTGACTCATCACTTGATCTTGTGAGTTTGTGGTGACTCATTCTGATCCATGTTGAATTGGTATGATCATGATCATTTCTCATGACTTCAAAATCGTGTAGTCTAAGAAATCACCAAAGTTGAGTTTGCAAAATAGTTTGCAGCAAGGTGTATTGCGCCCTCCATAACCCTTTGCTCAAGTGGAGTTATCTCATTCTCTTGGGCTCTTAGGAAAGCTGGGATGATGTACTTCAACTTTGATGTTCACCATTGGACTTGATTCATCTTGGATCATGGTGAAAAATCCCTCCACATTTTGATGTTTTGACTGATCTCAACTTAGGCAGATTTTCAATAAGTGTTGAAATTCATTTCATACTTTTCTTGATTTTGATCACTTCAGAACTTAAAATCCAAGCATTTTTTGACCATGGATCAGTTTCACACTTTTGTAGTATGTGATGGGATCTATCATTTGAGCTTTGGATCCAAGAAAATGGTTGCTTGGTTTGGAAGTTATGGCTTTTGGAAGTTGGGTACCTAAACACTTTTTTTCATAACTTAGTGAAATTTTTAGTTTCTCAACATTGCCCCTTTTACAAGTTACCTTGATTACTTGTTCAAGTCTTGTTAAAATGCAACAATGGATCATGTTTTCTTGTATAATGGTTCATGATGAACATTTTTGGTCAAAGAGTCAAACTTTGACTTTGGGTCTCAGATGAATTTTGTGTAGAGATACCCTAATTCTTGATTTTTAATGAATGGATGTCCCAAGGTGATTTTAAACTTATGAATGGACATCAGGGGTACATTTGAGTGTCTTGAATCATATCCTAAGGTTTGAGATCATGTCTTGGCCAAAAGTCAAAGATATGGGTGACTTTTCATCAAAAACCTAGTTTGTGGCTCAGATGGATTTGAATCCTTGCATTGCTTATGAATCAAGTTCTTTGAATCAATCCAATCATATGAATGGACTAATATGACATATTTGAGATCTTTGAAAACATATCTTGAGGTCTTGGCTCATACCCAGATGACAATTTCCCTCTGGAAGCCTTGGTCGACCAAAACCCTAATTTGGTGACACTGATGGTCTTGAGGCTTAATCAACTTGAAATGATGCAATATTGTGCTTAATTCTTGATGTTCAAGACATCTTGACCTCCATGAATGATTGAGAGGCTTGATAAGTTGAAGATCATGTTAATTCTTGATTGATCATTTGCCTGAATCCTCTTAGAGGGCGTGAAACCCTAATAATTGATAAGGGTGGAAAGGACCTGAGGCCAGACCAAACCAAAGGCGCCATGGTTGGTTCTTGCCCAAGGTTTTTAAGTTTAAATAAAGTATCATATCTCCCTCATTTCTCTATGAAATTGGATGAAATAAAAATAAAACCTGCCTAGAATTTCATGAGAAATCTATTGGTGGTGTTAGACTTTTCTAAAAGTGCCTACATTTTAAACCCGATAGTGGTTTTAAATTGGCCATGATTTTACAAGTTTTATGCTACATGTTTATACAGCCAACAATAGCACTTAATTATAGTTCAAACACAACAGATATGACATATATAACATGTTTATGATCAATGCACATCAAAGTAAAGCATATTTTGGCAAGTTCAAGTTTTTAGGAAACTTACCTCTTGAAGCAAATTTGGATCTTTCAAGATAGTTGTTACAGATGTGTCTTGATGCTTTGGACACCTTCAATATACCTCAAATGATCCTTTTGAATGCTTGGAGCCAAAGAAAACCAGCTGGAACAGAATGTGGTAACCTTCTAGCAAAAATGGCAAAAGTGACCAAAATGCAACTTCAACCAAATGGAGTTACAGTTGAGAAACTATGGTTGGAACGATTTAGGAATGTTATTTAGAGTGTGTTTGGAGTGTTGTTTGTCTTTGAAATGGACACTATCAAGACATGGCTTGAAAAATGTAGAAAAGTCAAAATATGGGGTTTTGATGGTTGACTTTCTGATTTTCGTGGTTTGGGATGAAAATGAGGGTTTGGACACCTCCAATGGATGATTTTTGATGTGTTTGGATGGTTATTTGAGTGGTTTAGGCTCTGGTTTTGGAAATTCCAAGTTTACTTTTTGTAACTTTGAAACTTGAAGTAAAAGAGGGTGAATGAGAAAACAAGTCTTTGGTATTGTTTTCGTGTGATTTGAATTATCAGAAGTTAGCTCTATTAATAGGTGAATGAGCTTGTCTTGGCTGAATAGTGATAGCTTGAAGGGTAAGAACTCATTCAATGATTTTGGCAAGATACCATTACTTCCATGTCGAGGTGCATTGTCACTTATAATTAGCATAACCAACTTTTGACCAATTCCACATTCCTTAGATGTTTTTATTGTTGTTTATGCATGAATCTTGACTGAAAGAGTACCTTTGTTGAATGTGCAATATTGCACATAAATGCACTTTTAATTCAAGGCATATGTGACAAAGCTTCATTATTCCAAATGTGATTCTTCTTGACTCATCACTTGATCTTGCGGGTTTGTGGTGACTCATTCTGATCCATGTTGAATTGGTATGATCATGATCATTTCTCATGACTTCAAAATCGTGTAGTCTAAGAAATCACCAAAGTTGAGTTTGCAAAATAGTTTGCAGCAAGGTGTATTGCGCCCTCCATAACCCTTTGCTCAAGTGGAGTTATCTCATTCTCTTGGGCTCTTAGGAAAGCTGGGATGATGTACTTCAACTTTGATGTTCACCATTGGACTTGATTCATCTTGGATCATGGTGAAAAATCCCTCCACATTTTGATGTTTTGACTGATCTCAACTTAGGCAGATTTTCACTAAGTGTTGAAATTCATTTCATACTTTTCTTGATTTTGATCACTTCAGAACTTAAAATCCAAGCATTTTTTGACCATGGATCAGTTTCACACTTTTGTAGTATGTGATGAGATCTATCATTTGAGCTTTGGATCCAATAAAATGGTTGCTTGGTTTGGAAGTTATGGCTTTTGGAAGTTGGGTACCTAAACACTTTTTTTCATAACTTAGTGAATTTTCAGTTTCTCAACATTGCCCCTTTTACAAGTTACCTTGATTACTTGTTCAAGTCTTGTTAAAATGCAACAATGGATCATGTTTTCTTGTATAATGGTTCATGATGAACATTTTTGGTCAAAGAGTCAAACTTTGACTTTGGGTCTCAGATGAATTTTGTGTAGAGATACCCTAATTCTTGATTTTTAATGAATGGATGTCCCAAGGTGATTTTAAACTTATGAATGGACATCAAGGGTACATTTGAGTGTCTTGAATCATATCCTAAGGTTTGAGATCATGTCTTGGCCAAAAGTCAAAGGTATGGTTGACTTTTCATCAAAACCCTAGTTTGTGGCTCAGATGGATTTGAATTCTTGCATTGCTTATGAATCAAGTTCTTTGAATCAATCCAATCATATGAATGGACTAATATGACATATTTGAGATCTTTGAAAACATATCTTGAGGTCTTGGCTCATACCCAGATGAGAATTTCCCTCTGGAAGCCTTGGTCGACCAAAACCCTAATTTGGTGACACTGATGGTCTTGAGGCTTGATCAACTTGAAATGATGCAATATTGTGCTTAATTCTTGATGTTCAAGACATCTTGACCTCCATGAATGATTGAGAGGCTTGATAAGTTGAAGATCATGTTAATTCTTGATTGATCATTTGCCTGAATCCTCTTAGAGGGCATGAAACCCTAATAATTGATAAGGGTGGAAAGGACCTGAGGCCAGACCAAACCAAAGGCGCCATGGTTGGTTCTTGCCCAAGGTTTTTAAGTTTAAATAAAGTATCATATCTCCCTCATTTCTCTATGAAATTGGATGAAATAAAAATAAAACCTGCCTAGAATTTCATGAGAAATCTATTGGTGGTGTTAGACTTTTCTAAAAGTGCCTACATTTTAAACCCGATAGTGGTTTTAAATTGGCCATGATTTTACAAGTTTTATGCTACATGTTTATACAGCCAACAATAGCACTTAATTATAGTTCAAACACAACAGATATGACATATATAACATGTTTATGATCAATGCACATCAAAGTAAAGCATATTTTGGCAAGTTCAAGTTTTTAGGAAACTTACCTCTTGAAGCAAATTTGGATCTTTCAAGATAGTTGTTACAGATGTGTCTTGATGCTTTGGACACCTTCAATATACCTGAAATGATCCTTTTGAATGCTTAGAGCCAAAGAAAACCAGCTGGAACAGAATGTGGTAACCTTCTAGCAAAAATGGCAAAAGTGACCAAAATGCAACTTCAACCAAATGGAGTTACAGTTGAGAAACTATGGTTGGAACGATTTAGGAATGTTATTTAGAGTGTGTTTGGAGTGTTGTTTGTCTTTGAAATGGACACTATCAAGACATGGCTTGAAAAATGTAGAAAAGTCAAAATATGGGGTTTTGATGGTTGACTTTCTGATTTTTGTGGTATGGGATGAAAATGAGGGTTTGGACACCTCCAATGGATGATTTTTGATGTGTTTGGATGGTTATTTGAGTGGTTTAGGCTCTGGTTTTGGAAATTCCAAGTTTACTTTTTGTAACTTTGAAACTTGAAGTAAAAGAGGGTGAATGAGAAAACAAGTCTTTGGTATTGTTTTCGTGTGATTTGAATTATCAGAAGTTAGCTCTATTAATAGGTGAATGAGCTTGTCTTGGCTGAATAGTGATAGCTTGAAGGGTAAGAACTCATTCAATGATTTTGGCAAGATACCATTACTTCCATGTCGAGGTGCATTGTCACTTATAATTAGCATAACCAACTTTTGACCAATTCCACATTCCTTAGATGTTTTTATTGTTGTTTATGCATGAATCTTGACTGAAAGAGTACCTTTGTTGAATGTGCAATATTGCACATAAATGCACTTTTAATTCAAGGCATATGTGACAAAGCTTCATTATTCCAAATGTGATTCTTCTTGACTCATCACTTGATCTTGCGGGTTTGTGGTGACTCATTCTGATCCATGTTGAATTGGTATGATCATGATCATTTCTCATGACTTCAAAATCGTGTAGTGCAAGAAATGACCAAAGTTGAGTTTGCAAAATAGTTTGCAGCAAGGTGTATTGTGCCCTCCATAACCCTTTGCTCAAGTGGAGTTATCTCATTCTCTTGGGCTCTTAGGAAAGCTGGGATGATGTAATTCAACTTTGATGTTCACCATTGGACTTGATTCATCTTGGATCATGGTGAAAAATCCCTCCACATTTTGATGTTTTGACTGATCTCAACTTAGGCAGATTTTCACTAAGTGTTGAAATTCATTTCATACTTTTCTTGATTTTGATCACTTCAGAACTTAAAATCCAAGCATTTTTTGACCATGGACCAGTTTCACACTTTTGTAGTATGTGATGAGATCTATCATTTGAGCTTTGGATCCAATAAAATGGTTGCTTGGTTTGGAAGTTATGGCTTTTGGAAGTTGGGTACCTAAACACTTTTTTTCATAACTTAGTGAATTTTCAGTTTCTCAACATTGCCCCTTTTACAAGTTACCTTGATTACTTGTTCAAGTCTTGTTAAAATGCAACAATGGATCATGTTTTCTTGTATAATGGTTCATGATGAACATTTTTGGTCAAAGAGTCAAACTTTGACTTTGGGTCTCAGATGAATTTTGTGTAGAGATACCCTAATTCTTGATTTTTAATGAATGGATGTCCCAAGGTGATTTTAAACTTATGAATGGACATCAAGGGTACATTTGAGTGTCTTGAATCATATCCTAAGGTTTGAGATCATGTCTTGGCCAAAAGTCAAAGGTATGGTTGACTTTTCATCAAAACCCTAGTTTGTGGCTCAGATGGATTTGAATTCTTGCATTGCTTATGAATCAAGTTCTTTGAATCAATCCAATCATATGAATGGACTAATATGACATATTTGAGATCTTTGAAAACATATCTTGAGGTCTTGGCTCATACCCAGATGAGAATTTCCCTCTGGAAGCCTTGGTCGACCAAAACCCTAATTTGGTGACACTGATGGTCTAGAGGCTTGATCAACTTGAAATGATGCAATATTGTGCTTAATTCTTGATGTTCAAGACATCTTGACCTCCATGAATGATTGAGAGGCTTGATAAGTTGAAGATCATGTTAATTCTTGATTGATCATTTGCCTGAATCCTCTTAGAGGGCATGAAACCCTAATAATTGATAAGGGTGGAAAGGACCTGAGGCCAGACCAAACCAAAGGCGCCATGGTTGGTTCTTGCCCAAGGTTTTTAAGTTTAAATAAAGTATCATATCTCCCTCATTTCTCTATGAAATTGGATGAAATAAAAATAAAACCTGCCTAGAATTTCATGAGGAATCTATTGGTGGTGTTAGACTTTTCTAAAAGTGCCTACATTTTAAACCCGATAGTGGTTTTAAATTGGCCATGATTTTACAAGTTTTATGCTACATGTTTATACAGCCAACAATAGCACTTAATTATAGTTCAAACACAACAGATATGACATATATAACATGTTTATGATCAATGCACATCAAAGTAAAGCATATTTTGGCAAGTTCAAGTTTTTAGGAAACTTACCTCTTGAAGCAAATTTGGATCTTTCAAGATAGTTGTTACAGATGTGTCTTGATGCTTTGGACACCTTCAATATACCTGAAATGATCCTTTTGAATGCTTAGAGCCAAAGAAAACCAGCTGGAACAGAATGTGGTAACCTTCTAGCAAAAATGGCAAAAGTGACCAAAATGCAACTTCAACCAAATGGAGTTACAGTTGAGAAACTATGGTTGGAACGATTTAGGAATGTTATTTAGAGTGTGTTTGGAGTGTTGTTTGTCTTTGAAATGGACACTATCAAGACATGGCTTGAAAAATGTAGAAAAGTCAAAATATGGGGTTTTGATGGTTGACTTTCTGATTTTTGTGGTTTGGGATGAAAATGAGGGTTTGGACACCTCCAATGGATGATTTTTGATGTGTTTGGATGGTTATTTGAGTGGTTTAGGCTCTGGTTTTGGAAATTCCAAGTTTACTTTTTGTAACTTTGAAACTTGAAGTAAAAGAGGGTGAATGAGAAAACAAGTCTTTGGTATTGTTTTCGTGTGATTTGAATTATCAGAAGTTAGCTCTATTAATAGGTGAATGAGCTTGTCTTGGCTGAATAGTGATAGCTTGAAGGGTAAGAACTCATTCAATGATTTTGGCAAGATACCATTACTTCCATGTCGAGGTGCATTGTCACTTATAATTAGCATAACCAACTTTTGACCAATTCCACATTCCTTAGATGTTTTTATTGTTGTTTATGCATGAATCTTGACTGAAAGAGTACCTTTGTTGAATGTGCAATATTGCACATAAATGCACTTTTAATTCAAGGCATATGTGACAAAGCTTCATTATTCCAAATGTGATTCTTCTTGACTCATCACTTGATCTTGCGGGTTTGTGGTGACTCATTCTGATCCATGTTGAATTGGTATGATCATGATCATTTCTCATGACTTCAAAATCGTGTAGTGCAAGAAATGACCAAAGTTGAGTTTGCAAAATAGTTTGCAGCAAGGTGTATTGTGCCCTCCATAACCCTTTGCTCAAGTGGAGTTATCTCATTCTCTTGGGCTCTTAGGAAAGCTGGGATGATGTACTTCAACTTTGATGTTCACCATTGGACTTGATTCATCTTGGATCATGGTGAAAAATCCCTCCACATTTTGATGTTTTGACTGATCTCAACTTAGGCAGATTTTCACTAAGTGTTGAAATTCATTTCATACGTTTCTTGATTTTGATCACTTCAGAACTTAAAATCCAAGCATTTTTTGACCATGGACCAGTTTCACACTTTTGTAGTATGTGATGAGATCTATCATTTGAGCTTTGGATCCAATAAAATGGTTGCTTGGTTTGGAAGTTATGGCTTTTGGAAGTTGGGTACCTAAACACTTTTTTTCATAACTTAGTGAAATTTTCAGTTTCTCAACATTGCCCCTTTTACAAGTTACCTTGATTACTTGTTCAAGTCTTGTTAAAATGCAACAATGGATCATGTTTTCTTGTATAATGGTTCATGATGAACATTTTTGGTCAAAGAGTCAAACTTTGACTTTGGGTCTCAGATGAATTTTGTGTAGAGATACCCTAATTCTTGATTTTTAATGAATGGATGTCCCAAGGTGATTTTAAACTTATGAATGGACATCAAGGGTACATTTGAGTGTCTTGAATCATATCCTAAGGTTTGAGATCATGTCTTGGCCAAAAGTCAAAGGTATGGTTGACTTTTCATCAAAACCCTAGTTTGTGGCTCAGATGGATTTGAATTCTTGCATTGCTTATGAATCAAGTTCTTTGAATCAATCCAATCATATGAATGGACTAATATGACATATTTGAGATCTTTGAAAACATATCTTGAGGTCTTGGCTCATACCCAGATGAGAATTTCCCTCTGGAAGCCTTGGTCGACCAAAACCCTAATTTGGTGACACTGATGGTCTAGAGGCTTGATCAACTTGAAATGATGCAATATTGTGCTTAATTCTTGATGTTCAAGACATCTTGACCTCCATGAATGATTGAGAGGCTTGATAAGTTGAAGATCATGTTAATTCTTGATTGATCATTTGCCTGAATCCTCTTAGAGGGCGTGAAACCCTAATAATTGATAAGGGTGGAAAGGACCTGAGGCCAGACCAAACCAAAGGCGCCATGGTTGGTTCTTGCCCAAGGTTTTTAAGTTTAAATAAAGTATCATATCTCCCTCATTTCTCTATGAAATTGGATGAAATAAAAATAAAACCTGCCTAGAATTTCATGAGGAATCTATTGGTGGTGTTAGACTTTTCTAAAAGTGCCTACATTTTAAACCCGATAGTGGTTTTAAATTGGCCATGATTTTACAAGTTTTATGCTACATGTTTATACAGCCAACAATAGCACTTAATTATAGTTCAAACACAACAGATATGACATATATAACATGTTTATGATCAATGCACATCAAAGTAAAGCATATTTTGGCAAGTTCAAGTTTTTAGGAAACTTACCTCTTGAAGCAAATTTGGATCTTTCAAGATAGTTGTTACAGATGTGTCTTGATGCTTTGGACACCTTCAATATACCTCAAATGATCCTTTTGAATGCTTAGAGCCAAAGAAAACCAGCTGGAACAGAATGTGGTAACCTTCTAGCAAAAATGGCAAAAGTGACCAAAATGCAACTTCAACCAAATGGAGTTACAGTTGAGAAACTATGGTTGGAACGATTGAGGAATGTTATTAAGAGTGTGTTTGGAGTGTTGTTTGTCTTTGAAATGGACAGTATCAAGACATGGCTTGAAAAATGTAGAAAAGTCAAAATATGAGGTTTTGATGGTTGACTTTCTGATTTTCGTGGCTTGGGATGAAAATGAGGGTTTGGACACCTCCAATGGATGATTTTTTATGTGTTTGGATGGTTATTTGAGTGGTTTAGGCTCTGGTTTTGGAAATTCCAAGTTTACTTTTTGTAACTTTGAAACTTGAAGTAAAAGAGGGTGAATGAGAAAACAAGTCTTTGGTATTGTTTTCGTGTGATTTGAATTATCAGAAGTGAGCTCTATTAATAGGTGAATGAGCTTGTCTTGGCTGAATAGTGATAGCTTGAAGGGTAAGAACTCATTCAATGATTTTGGCAAGATACCATTACTTCCATGTCGAGGTGCATTGTCACTTATAATTAGCATAACCAACTTTTGACCAATTCCACATTCCTTAGATGTTTTTATTGTTGTTTATGCATGAATCTTGACTGAAAGAGTACCTTTGTTGAATGTGCAATATTGCACATAAATGCACTTTTAATTCAAGGCATATGTGACAAAGCTTCATTATTCCAAATGTGATTCTTCTTGACTCATCACTTGATCTTGCGGGTTTGTGGTGACTCATTCTGATCCATGTTGAATTGGTATGTTCATGATCATTTCTCATGACTTCAAAATCGTGTAGTGCAAGAAATCACCAAAGTTGAGTTTGCAAAATAGTTTGCAGCAAGGTGTATTGCGCCCTCCATAACCCTTTGCTCAAGTGGAGTTATCTCATTCTCTTGGGCTCTTAGGAAAGCTGGGATGATGTACTTCAACTTTGATGTTCACCATTGGACTTGATTCATCTTGGATCATGGTGAAAAATCCCTCCACATTTTGATGTTTTGACTGATCTCAACTTAGGCAGACTTTCACTAAGTGTTGAAATTCATTTCATACTTTTCTTGATTTTGATCACTTCAGAACTTAAAATCCAAGCATTTTTTGACCATGGACCAGTTTCACACTTTTGTAGTATGTGATGAGATCTATCATTTGAGCTTTGGATCCAATAAAATGGTTGCTTGGTTTGGAAGTTATGGCTTTTGGAAGTTGGGTACCTAAACACTTTTTTTCATAACTTAGTGAAATTTTCAGTTTCTCAACATTGCCCCTTTTACAAGTTACCTTGATTACTTGTTCAAGTCTTGTTAAAATGCAACAATGGATCATGTTTTCTTGTATAATGGTTCATGATGAACATTTTTGGTCAAAGAGTCAAACTTTGACTTTGGGTCTCAGATGAATTTTGTGTAGAGATACCCTAATTCTTGATTTTTAATGAATGGATGTCCCAAGGTGATTTTAAACTTATGAATGGACATCAAGGGTACATTTGAGTGTCTTGAATCATATCCTAAGGTTTGAGATCATGTCTTGGCCAAAAGTCAAAGGTATGGTTGACTTTTCATCAAAACCCTAGTTTGTGGCTCAGATGGATTTGAATTCTTGCATTGCTTATGAATCAAGTTCTTTGAATCAATCCAATCATATGAATGGACTAATATGACATATTTGAGATCTTTGAAAACATATCTTGAGGTCTTGGCTCATACCCAGATGAGAATTTCCCTCTGGAAGCCTTGGTCGACCAAAACCCTAATTTGGTGACACTGATGGTCTTGAGGCTTAATCAACTTGAAATGATGCAATATTGTGCTTAATTCTTGATGTTCAAGACATCTTGACCTCCATGAATGATTGAGAGGCTTGATAAGTTGAAGATCATGTTAATTCTTGATTGATCATTTGCCTGAATCCTCTTAGAGGGCGTGAAACCCTAATAATTGATAAGGGTGGAAAGGACCTGAGGCCAGACCAAACCAAAGGCGCCATGGTTGGTTCTTGCCCAAGGTTTTTAAGTTTAAATAAAGTATCATATCTCCCTCATTTCTCTATGAAATTGGATGAAATAAAAATAAAACCTGCCTAGAATTTCATGAGGAATCTATTGGTGGTGTTAGACTTTTCTAAAAGTGCCTACATTTTAAACCCGATAGTGGTTTTAAATTGGCCATGATTTTACAAGTTTTATGCTACATGTTTATACAGCCAACAATAGCACTTAATTATAGTTCAAACACAACAGATATGACATATATAACATGTTTATGATCAATGCACATCAAAGTAAAGCATATTTTGGCAAGTTCAAGTTTTTAGGAAACTTACCTCTTGAAGCAAATTTGGATCTTTCAAGATAGTTGTTACAGATGTGTCTTGATGCTTTGGACACCTTCAATATACCTCAAATGATCCTTTTGAATGCTTGGAGCCAAAGAAAACCAGCTGGAACAGAATGTGGTAACCTTCTAGCAAAAATGGCAAAAGTGACCAAAATGCAACTTCAACCAAATGGAGTTACAGTTGAGAAACTATGGTTGGAACGATTTAGGAATGTTATTTAGAGTGTGTTTGGAGTGTTGTTTGTCTTTGAAATGGACACTATCAAGACATGGCTTGAAAAATGTAGAAAAGTCAAAATATGAGGTTTTGATGGTTGACTTTCTGATTTTCGTGGTTTGGGATGAAGATGAGGGTTTGGACACCTCCAATGGATGATTTTTGATGTGTTTGGATGGTTATTTGAGTGGTTTAGGCTCTGGTTTTGGAAATTCCAAGTTTACTTTTTGTAACTTTGAAACTTGAAGTAAAAGAGGGTGAATGAGAAAACAAGTCTTTGGTATTGTTTTCGTGTGATTTGAATTATCAGAAGTGAGCTCTATTAATAGGTGAATGAGCTTGTCTTGGCTGAATAGTGATAGCTTGAAGGGTAAGAACTCATTCAATGATTTTGGCAAGATACCATTACTTCCATGTCGAGGTGCATTGTCACTTATAATTAGCATAACCAACTTTTGACCAATTCCACATTCCTTAGATGTTTTTATTGTTGTTTATGCATGAATCTTGACTGAAAGAGTACCTTTGTTGAATGTGCACTATTGCACATAAATTCACTTTTAATTCAAGGCACATGTGACAAAGCTTCATTATTCCAAATGTGATTCTTCTTGACTCATCACTTGATCTTGCGGGTTTGTGGTGACTCATTTTGATCCATGTTGAATTGGTATGATCATGATCATTTCTCATGACTTTAAAATCGTGTAGTGCAAGAAATGACCAAAGTTGAGTTTGCAAAATAGTTTGCAGCAAGGTGTATTGCGCCCTCCATAACCCTTTGCTCAAGTGGAGTTATCTCATTCTCTTGGGCTCTTAGGAAAGCTGGGATAATGTACTTCAACTTTGATGTTCACCATTGGACTTGATTCATCTTGGATCATGGTGAAAAATCCCTCCACATTTTGATGTTTTGACTGATCTCAACTTAGGCAGATTTTCACTAAGTGTTGAAATTCATTTCATACTTTTCTTGATTTTGATCACTTCAGAACTTAAAATCCAAGCATTTTTTGACCATGGATCAGTTTCACACTTTTGTAGTATGTGATGAGATCTCTCATTTGAGCTTTGGATCCAAGAAAATGGTTGCTTGGTTTGGAAGTTATGGCTTTTGGAAGTTGGGTACCTAAACACTTTTTTTCATAACTTAGTGAAATTTTCAGTTTCTCAACATTGCCCCTTTTACAAGTTACCTTGATTACTTATTCAAGTCTTGTTAAAATGCAACAATGGATCATGTTTTCTTGTATAATGGTTCATGATGAACATTTTTGGTCAAAGAGTCAAACTTTGACTTTGGGTCTCAGATGAATTTTGTGTAGAGATACCCTAATTCTTGATTTTTAATGAATGGATGTCCCAAGGTGATTTTAAACTTATGAATGGACATCAAGGGTACATTTGAGTGTCTTGAATCATATCCTAAGGTTTGAGATCATGTCTTGGCCAAAAGTCAAAGGTATGGTTGACTTTTCATCAAAACCCTAGTTTGTGGCTCAGATGGATTTGAATTCTTGCATTGCTTATGAATCAAGTTCTTTGAATCAATCCAATCATATGAATGGACTAATATGACATATTTGAGATCTTTGAAAACATATCTTGAGGTCTTGGCTCATACCCAGATGAGAATTTCCCTCTGGAAGCCTTGGTCGACCAAAACCCTAATTTGGTGACACTGATGGTCTAGAGGCTTGATCAACTTGAAATGATGCAATATTGTGCTTAATTCTTGATGTTCAAGACATCTTGACCTCCATGAATGATTGAGAGGCTTGATAAGTTGAAGATCATGTTAATTCTTGATTGATCATTTGCCTGAATCCTCTTAGAGGGCGTGAAACCCTAATAATTGATAAGGGTGGAAAGGACCTGAGGCCAGACCAAACCAAAGGCGCCATGGTTGGTTCTTGCCCAAGGTTTTTAAGTTTAAATAAAGTATCATATCTCCCTCATTTCTCTATGAAATTGGATGAAATAAAAATAAAACCTGCCTAGAATTTCATGAGGAATCTATTGGTGGTGTTAGACTTTTCTAAAAGTGCCTACATTTTAAACCCGATAGTGGTTTTAAATTGGCCATGATTTTACAAGTTTTATGCTACATGTTTATACAGCCAACAATAGCACTTAATTATAGTTCAAACACAACAGATATGACATATATAACATGTTTATGATCAATGCACATCAAAGTAAAGCATATTTTGGCAAGTTCAAGTTTTTAGGAAACTTACCTCTTGAAGCAAATTTGGATCTTTCAAGATAGTTGTTACAGATGTGTCTTGATGCTTTGGACACCTTCAATATACCTCAAATGATCCTTTTGAATGCTTGGAGCCAAAGAAAACCAGCTGGAACAGAATGTGGTAACCTTCTAGCAAAAATGGCAAAAGTGACCAAAATGCAACTTCAACCAAATGGAGTTACAGTTGAGAAACTATGGTTGGAACGATTTAGGAATGTTATTTAGAGTGTGTTTGGAGTGTTGTTTGTCTTTGAAATGGACACTATCAAGACATGGCTTGAAAAATGTAGAAAAGTCAAAATATGAGGTTTTGATGGTTGACTTTCTGATTTTCGTGGTTTGGGATGAAGATGAGGGTTTGGACACCTCCAATGGATGATTTTTGATGTGTTTGGATGGTTATTTGAGTGGTTTAGGCTCTGGTTTTGGAAATTCCAAGTTTACTTTTTGTAACTTTGAAACTTGAAGTAAAAGAGGGTGAATGAGAAAACAAGTCTTTGGTATTGTTTTCGTGTGATTTGAATTATCAGAAGTGAGCTCTATTAATAGGTGAATGAGCTTGTCTTGGCTGAATAGTGATAGCTTGAAGGGTAAGAACTCATTCAATGATTTTGGCAAGATACCATTACTTCCATGTCGAGGTGCATTGTCACTTATAATTAGCATAACCAACTTTTGACCAATTCCACATTCCTTAGATGTTTTTATTGTTGTTTATGCATGAATCTTGACTGAAAGAGTACCTTTGTTGAATGTGCACTATTGCACATAACTGCACTTTTAATTCAAGGCATATGTGACAAAGCTTCATTATTCCAAATGTGATTCTTCTTGACTCATCACTTGATCTTGCGGGTTTGTGGTGACTCATTCTGATCCATGTTGAATTGGTATGATCATGATCATTTCTCATGACTTCAAAATCGTGTAGTGCAAGAAATGACCAAAGTTGAGTTTGCAAAATAGTTTGCAGCAAGGTGTATTGCGCCCTCCATAACCCTTTGCTCAAGTGGAGTTATCTCATTCTCTTGGGCTCTTAGGAAAGCTGGGATAATGTACTTCAACTTTGATGTTCACCATTGGACTTGATTCATCTTGGATCATGGTGAAAAATCCCTCCACATTTTGATGTTTTGACTGATCTCAACTTAGGCAGATTTTCACTAAGTGTTGAAATTCATTTCATACTTTTCTTGATTTTGATCACTTCAGAACTTAAAATCCAAGCATTTTTTGACCATGGATCAGTTTCACACTTTTGTAGTATGTGATGAGATCTCTCATTTGAGCTTTGGATCCAAGAAAATGGTTGCTTGGTTTGGAAGTTATGGCTTTTGGAAGTTGGGTACCTAAACACTTTTTTTCATAACTTAGTGAAATTTTCAGTTTCTCAACATTGCCCCTTTTACAAGTTACCTTGATTACTTGTTCAAGTCTTGTTAAAATGCAACAATGGATCATGTTTTCTTGTATAATGGTTCATGATGAACATTTTTGGTCAAAGAGTCAAACTTTGACTTTGGGTCTCAGATGAATTTTGTGTAGAGATACCCTAATTCTTGATTTTTAATGAATGGATATCCCAAGGTGATTTTAAACTTATGAATGGACATCAAGGGTACATTTGAGTGTCTTGAATCATATCCTAAGGTTTGAGATCATGTCTTGGCCAAAAGTCAAAGGTATGGTTGACTTTTCATCAAAACCCTAGTTTGTGGCTCAGATGGATTTGAATTCTTGCATTGCTTATGAATCAAGTTCTTTGAATCAATCCAATCATATGAATGGACTAATATGACATATTTGAGATCTTTGAAAACATATCTTGAGGTCTTGGCTCATACCCAGATGAGAATTTCCCTCTGGAAGCCTTGGTCGACCAAAACCCTAATTTGGTGACACTGATGGTCTAGAGGCTTGATCAACTTGAAATGATGCAATATTGTGCTTAATTCTTGATGTTCAAGACATCTTGACCTCCATGAATGATTGAGAGGCTTGATAATTTGAAGATCATGTTAATTCTTGATTGATCATTTGCCTGAATCCTCTTAGAGGGCGTGAAACCCTAATAATTGATAAGGGTGGAAAGGACCTGAGGCCAGACCAAACCAAAGGCGCCATGGTTGGTTCTTGCCCAAGGTTTTTAAGTTTAAATAAAGTATCATATCTCCCTCATTTCTCTATGAAATTGGATGAAATAAAAATAAAACCTGCCTAGAATTTCATGAGGAATCTATTGGTGGTGTTAGACTTTTCTAAAAGTGCCTACATTTTAAACCCGATAGTGGTTTTAAATTGGCCATGATTTTACAAGTTTTATGCTACATGTTTATACAGCCAACAATAGCACTTAATTATAGTTCAAACACAACAGATATGACATATATAACATGTTTATGATCAATGCACATCAAAGTAAAGCATATTTTGGCAAGTTCAAGTTTTTAGGAAACTTACCTCTTGAAGCAAATTTGGATCTTTCAAGATAGTTGTTACAGATGTGTCTTGATGCTTTGGACACCTTCAATATACCTCAAATGATCCTTTTGAATGCTTGGAGCCAAAGAAAACCAGCTGGAACAGAATGTGGTAACCTTCTAGCAAAAATGGCAAAAGTGACCAAAATGCAACTTCAACCAAATGGAGTTACAGTTGAGAAACTATGGTTGGAACGATTTAGGAATGTTATTTAGAGTGTGTTTGGAGTGTTGTTTGTCTTTGAAATGGACACTATCAAGACATGGCTTGAAAAATGTAGAAAAGTCAAAATATGAGGTTTTGATGGTTGACTTTCTGATTTTCGTGGTTTGGGATGAAGATGAGGGTTTGGACACCTCCAATGGATGATTTTTGATGTGTTTGGATGGTTATTTGAGTGGTTTAGGCTCTGGTTTTGGAAATTCCAAGTTTACTTTTTGTAACTTTGAAACTTGAAGTAAAAGAGGGTGAATGAGAAAACAAGTCTTTGGTATTGTTTTCGTGTGATTTGAATTATCAGAAGTGAGCTCTATTAATAGGTGAATGAGCTTGTCTTGGCTGAATAGTGATAGCTTGAAGGGTAAGAACTCATTCAATGATTTTGGCAAGATACCATTACTTCCATGTCGAGGTGCATTGTCACTTATAATTAGCATAACCAACTTTTGACCAATTCCACATTCCTTAGATGTTTTTATTGTTGTTTATGCATGAATCTTGACTGAAAGAGTACCTTTGTTGAATGTGCACTATTGCACATAACTGCACTTTTAATTCAAGGCATATGTGACAAAGCTTCATTATTCCAAATGTGATTCTTCTTGACTCATCACTTGATCTTGCGGGTTTGTGGTGACTCATTCTGATCCATGTTGAATTGGTATGATCATGATCATTTCTCATGACTTCAAAATCGTGTAGTGCAAGAAATGACCAAAGTTGAGTTTGCAAAATAGTTTGCAGCAAGGTGTATTGCGCCCTCCATAACCCTTTGCTCAAGTGGAGTTATCTCATTCTCTTGGGCTCTTAGGAAAGCTGGGATGATGTACTTCAACTTTGATGTTCACCATTGGACTTGATTCATCTTGGATCATGGTGAAAAATCCCTCCACATTTTGATGTTTTGACTGATCTCAACTTAGGCAGATTTTCACTAAGTGTTGAAATTCATTTCATACTTTTCTTGATTTTGATCACTTCAGAACTTAAAATCCAAGCATTTTTTGACCATGGATCAGTTTCACACTTTTGTAGTATGTGATGAGATCTCTCATTTGAGCTTTGGATCCAAGAAAATGGTTGCTTGGTTTGGAAGTTATGGCTTTTGGAAGTTGGGTACCTAAACACTTTTTTTCATAACTTAGTGAAATTTTCACTTTCTCAACATTGCCCCTTTTACAAGTTACCTTGATTACTTGTTCAAGTCTTGTTAAAATGCAACAATGGATCATGTTTTCTTGTATAATGGTTCATGATGAACATTTTTGGTCAAAGAGTCAAACTTTGACTTTGGGTCTCAGATGAATTTTGTGTAGAGATACCCTAATTCTTGATTTTTAATGAATGGATATCCCAAGGTGATTTTAAACTTATGAATGGACATCAAGGGTACATTTGAGTGTCTTGAATCATATCCTAAGGTTTGAGATCATGTCTTGGCCAAAAGTCAAAGGTATGGTTGACTTTTCATCAAAACCCTAGTTTGTGGCTCAGATGGATTTGAATTCTTGCATTGCTTATGAATCAAGTTCTTTGAATCAATCCAATCATATGAATGGACTAATATGACATATTTGAGATCTTTGAAAACATATCTTGAGGTCTTGGCTCATACCCAGATGAGAATTTCCCTCTGGAAGCCTTGGTCGACCAAAACCCTAATTTGGTGACACTGATGGTCTAGAGGCTTGATCAACTTGAAATGATGCAATATTGTGCTTAATTCTTGATGTTCAAGACATCTTGACCTCCATGAATGATTGAGAGGCTTGATAATTTGAAGATCATGTTAATTCTTGATTGATCATTTGCCTGAATCCTCTTAGAGGGTGTGAAACCCTAATAATTGATAAGGGTGGAAAGGACCTGAGGCCAGACCAAACCAAAGGCGCCATGGTTGGTTCTTGCCCAAGGTTTTTAAGTTTAAATAAAGTATCATATCTCCCTCATTTCTCTATGAAATTGGATGAAATAAAAATAAAACCTGCCTAGAATTTCATGAGGAATCTATTGGTGGTGTTAGACTTTTCTAAAAGTGCCTACATTTTAAACCCGATAGTGGTTTTAAATTGGCCATGATTTTACAAGTTTTATGCTACATGTTTATACAGCCAACAATAGCACTTAATTATAGTTCAAACACAACAGATATGACATATATAACATGTTTATGATCAATGCACATCAAAGTAAAGCATATTTTGGCAAGTTCAAGTTTTTAGGAAACTTACCTCTTGAAGCAAATTTGGATCTTTCAAGATAGTTGTTACAGATGTGTCTTGATGCTTTGGACACCTTCAATATACCTCAAATGATCCTTTTGAATGCTTAGAGCCAAAGAAAACCAGCTGGAACAGAATGTGGTAACCTTCTAGCAAAAATGGCAAAAGTGACCAAAATGCAACTTCAACCAAATGGAGTTACAGTTGAGAAACTATGGTTGGAACGATTTAGGAATGTTATTTAGAGTGTGTTTGGAGTGTTGTTTGTCTTTGAAATGGACACTATCAAGACATGGCTTGAAAAATGTAGAAAAGTCAAAATATGAGGTTTTGATGGTTGACTTTCTGATTTTCGTGGTTTGGGATGAAGATGAGGGTTTGGACACCTCCAATGGATGATTTTTGATGTGTTTGGATGGTTATTTGAGTGGTTTAGGCTCTGGTTTTGGAAATTCCAAGTTTACTTTTTGTAACTTTGAAACTTGAAGTAAAAGAGGGTGAATGAGAAAACAAGTCTTTGGTATTGTTTTCGTGTGATTTGAATTATCAGAAGTGAGCTCTATTAATAGGTGAATGAGCTTGTCTTGGCTGAATAGTGATAGCTTGAAGGGTAAGAACTCATTCAATGATTTTGGCAAGATACCATTACTTCCATGTCGAGGTGCATTGTCACTTATAATTAGCATAACCAACTTTTGACCAATTCCACATTCCTTAGATGTTTTTATTATTGTTTATGCATGAATCTTGACTGAAAGAGTACCTTTGTTGAATGTGCACTATTGCACATAACTGCACTTTTAATTCAAGGCATATGTGACAAAGCTTCATTATTCCAAATGTGATTCTTCTTGACTCATCACTTGATCTTGCGGGTTTATGGTGACTCATTCTGATCCATGTTGAATTGGTATGATCATGATCATTTCTCATGACTTCAAAATCGTGTAGTGCAAGAAATGACCAAAGTTGAGTTTGCAAAATAGTTTGCAGCAAGGTGTATTGCGCCCTCCATAACCCTTTGCTCAAGTGGAGTTATCTCATTCTCTTGGGCTCTTAGGAAAGCTGGGATGATATACTTCAACTTTGATGTTCACCATTGGACTTGATTCATCTTGGATCATGGTGAAAAATCCCTCCACATTTTGATGTTTTGACTGATCTCAACTTAGGCAGATTTTCACTAAGTGTTGAAATTCATTTCATACTTTTCTTGATTTTGATCACTTCAGAACTTAAAATCCAAGCATTTTTTGACCATGGATCAGTTTCACACTTTTGTAGTATGTGATGAGATCTATCATTTGAGCTTTGGATCCAAGAAAATGGTTGCTTGGTTTGGAAGTTATGGCTTTTGGAAGTTGGGTACCTAAACACTTTTTTTCATAACTTAGTGAAATTTTCAGTTTCTCAACATTGCCCCTTTTACAAGTTACCTTGATTACTTGTTCAAGTCTTGTTAAAATGCAACAATGGATCATGTTTTCTTGTATAATGGTTCATGATGAACATTTTTGGTCAAAGAGTCAAACTTTGACTTTGGGTCTCAGATGAATTTTGTGTAGAGATACCCTAATTCTTGATTTTTAATGAATGGATATCCCAAGGTGATTTTAAACTTATGAACGGACATCAAGGGTACATTTGAGTGTCTTGAATCATATCCTAAGGTTTGAGATCATGTCTTGGCCAAAAGTCAAAGGTATGGTTGACTTTTCATCAAAACCCTAGTTTGTGGCTCAGATGGATTTGAATTCTTGCATTGCTTATGAATCAAGTTCTTTGAATCAATCCAATCATATGAATGGACTAATATGACATATTTGAGATCTTTGAAAACATATCTTGAGGTCTTGGCTCATACCCAGATGAGAATTTCCCTCTGGAAGCCTTGGTCGACCAAAACCCTAATTTGGTGACACTGATGGTCTAGAGGCTTGATCAACTTGAAATGATGCAATATTGTGCTTAATTCTTGATGTTCAAGACATCTTGACCTCCATGAATGATTGAGAGGCTTGATAAGTTGAAGATCATGTTAATTCTTGATTGATCATTTGCCTGAATCCTCTTAGAGGGCGTGAAACCCTAATAATTGATAAGGGTGGAAAGGACCTGAGGCCAGACCAAACCAAAGGCGCCATGGTTGGTTCTTGCCCAAGGTTTTTAAGTTTAAATAAAGTATCATATCTCCCTCATTTCTCTATGAAATTGGATGAAATAAAAATAAAACCTGCCTAGAATTTCATGAGGAATCTATTGGTGGTGTTAGACTTTTCTAAAAGTGCCTACATTTTAAACCCGATAGTGGTTTTAAATTGGCCATGATTTTACAAGTTTTATGCTACATGTTTATACAGCCAACAATAGCACTTAATTATAGTTCAAACACAACAGATATGACATATATAACATGTTTATGATCAATGCACATCAAAGTAAAGCATATTTTGGCAAGTTCAAGTTTTTAGGAAACTTACCTCTTGAAGCAAATTTGGATCTTTCAAGATAGTTGTTACAGATGTGTCTTGATGCTTTGGACACCTTCAATATACCTCAAATGATCTTTTTGAATGCTTGGAGCCAAAGAAAACCAGCTGGAACAGAATGTGGTAACCTTCTAGCAAAAATGGCAAAAGTGACCAAAATGCAACTTCAACCAAATGGAGTTACAGTTGAGAAACTATGGTTGGAACGATTTAGGAATGTTATTTAGAGTGTGTTTGGAGTGTTGTTTGTCTTTGAAATGGACACTATCAAGACATGGCTTGAAAAATGTAGAAAAGTCAAAATATGAGGTTTTGATGGTTGACTTTCTGATTTTCGTGGTTTGGGATGAAGATGAGGGTTTGGACACCTCCAATGGATGATTTTTGATGTGTTTGGATGGTTATTTGAGTGGTTTAGGCTCTGGTTTTGGAAATTCCAAGTTTACTTTTTGTAACTTTGAAACTTGAAGTAAAAGAGGGTGAATGAGAAAACAAGTCTTTGGTATTGTTTTCGTGTGATTTGAATTATCAGAAGTGAGCTCTATTAATAGGTGAATGAGCTTGTCTTGGCTGAATAGTGATAGCTTGAAGGGTAAGAACTCATTCAATGATTTTGGCAAGATACCATTACTTCCATGTCGAGGTGCATTGTCACTTATAATTAGCATAACCAACTTTTGACCAATTCCACATTCCTTAGATGTTTTTATTATTGTTTATGCATGAATCTTGACTGAAAGAGTACCTTTGTTGAATGTGCACTATTGCACATAACTGCACTTTTAATTCAAGGCATATGTGACAAAGCTTCATTATTCCAAATGTGATTCTTCTTGACTCATCACTTGATCTTGCGGGTTTGTGGTGACTCATTCTGATCCATGTTGAATTGGTATGATCATGATCATTTCTCATGACTTCAAAATCGTGTAGTGCAAGAAATGACCAAAGTTGAGTTTGCAAAATAGTTTGCAGCAAGGTGTATTGCGCCCTCCATAACCCTTTGCTCAAGTGGAGTTATCTCATTCTCTTGGGCTCTTAGGAAAGCTGGGATGATGTACTTCAACTTTGATGTTCACCATTGGACTTGATTCATCTTGGATCATGGTGAAAAATCCCTCCACATTTTGATGTTTTGACTGATCTCAACTTAGGCAGATTTTCACTAAGTGTTGAAATTCATTTCATACTTTTCTTGATTTTGATCACTTCAGAACTTAAAATCCAAGCATTTTTTGACCATGGATCAGTTTCACACTTTTGTAGTATGTGATGAGATCTATCATTTGAGCTTTGGATCCAAGAAAATGGTTGCTTGGTTTGGAAGTTATGGCTTTTGGAAGTTGGGTACCTAAACACTTTTTTTCATAACTTAGTGAAATTTTCAGTTTCTCAACATTGCCCCTTTTACAAGTTACCTTGATTACTTGTTCAAGTCTTGTTAAAATGCAACAATGGATCATGTTTTCTTGTATAATGGTTCATGATGAACATTTTTGGTCAAAGAGTCAAACTTTGACTTTGGGTCTCAGATGAATTTTGTGTAGAGATACCCTAATTCTTGATTTTTAATGAATGGATATCCCAAGGTGATTTTAAACTTATGAACGGACATCAAGGGTACATTTGAGTGTCTTGAATCATATCCTAAGGTTTGAGATCATGTCTTGGCCAAAAGTCAAAGGTATGGTTGACTTTTCATCAAAACCCTAGTTTGTGGCTCAGATGGATTTGAATTCTTGCATTGCTTATGAATCAAGTTCTTTGAATCAATCCAATCATATGAATGGACTAATATGACATATTTGAGATCTTTGAAAACATATCTTGAGGTCTTGGCTCATACCCAGATGAGAATTTCCCTCTGGAAGCCTTGGTCGACCAAAACCCTAATTTGGTGACACTGATGGTCTAGAGGCTTGATCAACTTGAAATGATGCAATATTGTGCTTAATTCTTGATGTTCAAGACATCTTGACCTCCATGAATGATTGAGAGGCTTGATAAGTTGAAGATCATGTTAATTCTTGATTGATCATTTGCCTGAATCCTCTTAGAGGGCGTGAAACCCTAATAATTGATAAGGGTGGAAAGGACCTGAGGCCAGACCAAACCAAAGGCGCCATGGTTGGTTCTTGCCCAAGGTTTTTCAATTTAAATAAAGTATCATATCTCCCTCATTTCTCTATGAAATTGGATGAAATAAAAATAAAACCTGCCTAGAATTTCATGAGGAATCTATTGGTGGTGTTAGACTTTTCTAAAAGTGCCTACATTTTAAACCCGATAGTGGTTTTAAATTGGCCATGATTTTACAAGTTTTATGCTACATGTTTATACAGCCAACAATAGCACTTAATTATAGTTCAAACACAACAGATATGACATATATAACATGTTTATGATCAATGCACATCAAAGTAAAGCATATTTTGGCAAGTTCAAGTTTTTAGGAAACTTACCTCTTGAAGCAAATTTGGATCTTTCAAGATAGTTGTTACAGATGTGTCTTGATGCTTTGGACACCTTCAATATACCTCAAATGATCCTTTTGAATGCTTGGAGCCAAAGAAAACCAGCTGGAACAGAATGTGGTAACCTTCTAGCAAAAATGGCAAAAGTGACCAAAATGCAACTTCAACCAAATGGAGTTACAGTTGAGAAACTATGGTTGGAACGATTTAGGAATGTTATTTAGAGTGTGTTTGGAGTGTTGTTTGTCTTTGAAATGGACACTATCAAGACATGGCTTGAAGAATGTAGAAAAGTCAAAATATGAGGTTTTGATGGTTGACTTTCTGATTTTCGTGGTTTGGGATGAAGATGAGGGTTTGGACACCTCCAATGGATGATTTTTGATGTGTATGGATGGTTATTTGAGTGGTTTAGGCTCTGGTTTTGGAAATTCCAAGTTTACTTTTTGTAACTTTGAAACTTGAAGTAAAAGAGGGTGAATGAGAAAACAAGTCTTTGGTATTGTTTTCGTGTGATTTGAATTATCAGAAGTGAGCTCTATTAATAGGTGAATGAGCTTGTCTTGGCTGAATAGTGATAGCTTGAAGGGTAAGAACTCATTCAATGATTTTGGCAAGATACCATTACTTCCATGTCGAGGTGCATTGTCACTTATAATTAGCATAACCAACTTTTGACCAATTCCACATTCCTTAGATGTTTTTATTGTTGTTTATGCATGAATCTTGACTGAAAGGGTACCTTTGTTAAATGTGCACTATTGCACATAAATGCACTTTTAATTCAAGGCATATGTGACAAAGCTTCATTATTCCAAATGTGATTCTTCTTGACTCATCACTTGATCTTGCGGGTTTGTGGTGACTCATTCTGATCCATGTTGAATTGGTATGATCATGATCATTTCTCATGACTTCAAAATCGTGTAGTGCAAGAAATGACCAAAGTTGAGTTTGCAAAATAGTTTGCAGCAAGGTGTATTGCGCCCTCCATAACCCTTTGCTCAAGTGGAGTTATCTCATTCTCTTGGGCTCTTAGGAAAGCTGGGATGATGTAATTCAACTTTGATGTTCACCATTGGACTTGATTCATCTTGGATCATGGTGAAAAATCCCTCCACATTTTGATGTTTTGACTGATCTCAACTTAGGCAGATTTTCACTAAGTGTTGAAATTCATTTCATACTTTTCTTGATTTTGATCACTTCAGAACTTAAAATCCAAGCATTTTTTGACCATGGATCAGTTTCACACTTTTGTAGTATGTGATGAGATCTATCATTTGAGCTTTGGATCCAAGAAAATGGTTGCTTGGTTTGGAAGTTATGGCTTTTGCAAGTTGGGTACCTAAACACTTTTTTTCATAACTTAGTGAAATTTTCAGTTTCTCAACATTGCCCCTTTTACAAGTTACCTTGATTACTTGTTCAAGTCTTGTTAAAATGCAACAATGGATCATGTTTTCTTGTATAATGGTTCATGATGAACATTTTTGGTCAAAGAGTCAAACTTTGACTTTGGGTCTCAGATGAATTTTGTGTAGAGATACCCTAATTCTTGATTTTTAATGAATGGATGTCCCAAGGTGATTTTAAACTTATGAACGGACATCAAGGGTACATTTGAGTGTCTTGAATCATATCCTAAGGTTTGAGATCATGTCTTGGCCAAAAGTCAAAGGTATGGTTGACTTTTCATCAAAACCCTAGTTTGTGGCTCAGATGGATTTGAATTCTTGCATTGCTTATGAATCAAGTTCTTTGAATCAATCCAATCATATGAATGGACTAATATGACATATTTGAGATCTTTGAAAACATATCTTGAGGTCTTGGCTCATACCCAGATGAGAATTTCCCTCTGGAAGCCTTGGTCGACCAAAACCCTAATTTGGTGACACTGATGGTCTAGAGGCTTGATCAACTTGAAATGATGCAATATTGTGCTTAATTCTTGATGTTCAAGACATCTTGACCTCCATGAATGATTGAGAGGCTTGATAATTTGAAGATCATGTTAATTCTTGATTGATCATTTGCCTGAATCCTCTTAGAGGGCGTGAAACCCTAATAATTGATAAGGGTGGAAAGGACCTGTGGCCAGACGAAACCAAAGGCGCCATGGTTGGTTCTTGCCCAAGGTTTTTAAGTTTAAATAAAGTATCATATCTCCATCATTTCTCTATGAAATTGGATGAAATAAAAATAAAACCTGCCTAGAATTTCATGAGGAATCTATTGGTTGTGTTAGACTTTTCTAAAAGTGCCTACATTTTAAACCCGATAGTGGTTTTAAATTGGCCATGATTTTACAAGTTTTATGCTACATGTTTATACAGCCAACAATAGCACTTAATTATAGTTCAAACACAACAGATATGACATATATAACATGTTTATGATCAATGTACATCAAAGTAAAGCATATTTTGGCAAGTTCAAGTTTTTAGGAAACTTACCTCTTGAAGCAAATTTGGATCTTTCAAGATAGTTGTTACAGATGTGTCTTGATGCTTTGGACACCTTCAATATACCTCAAATGATCCTTTTGAATGCTTGGAGCCAAAGAAAACCAGCTGGAACAGAATGTGGTAACCTTCTAGCAAAAATGGCAAAAGTGACCAAAATGCAACTTCAACCAAATGGAGTTACAGTTGAGAAACTATGGTTGGAACGATTTAGGAATGTTATTTAGAGTGTGTTTGGAGTGTTGTTTGTCTTTGAAATGGACACTATCAAGACATGGCTTGAAAAATGTAGAAAAGTCAAAATATGAGGTTTTGATGGTTGACTTTCTGATTTTCGTGGTTTGGGATGAAGATGAGGGTTTGGACACCTCCAATGGATGATTTTTGATGTGTTTGGATGGTTATTTGAGTGGTTTAGGCTCTGGTTTTGGAAATTCCAAGTTTACTTTTTGTAACTTTGAAACTTGAAGTAAAAGAGTGTGAATGAGAAAACAAGTCTTTGGTATTGTTTTCGTGTGATTTGAATTATCAGAAGTGAGCTCTATTAATAGGTGAATGAGCTTGTCTTGGCTGAATAGTGATAGCTTGAAGGGTAAGAACTCATTCAATGATTTTGGCAAGATACCATTACTTCCATGTCGAGGTGCATTGTCACTTATAATTAGCATAACCAACTTTTGACCAATTCCACATTCCTTAGATGTTTTTATTATTGTTTATGCATGAATCTTGACTGAAAGAGTACCTTTGTTGAATGTGCACTATTGCACATAACTGCACTTTTAATTCAAGGCATATGTGACAAAGCTTCATTATTCCAAATGTGATTCTTCTTGACTCATCACTTGATCTTGCGGGTTTGTGGTGACTCATTCTGATCCATGTTGAATTGGTATGATCATGATCATTTCTCATGACTTCAAAATCGTGTAGTGCAAGAAATGACCAAAGTTGAGTTTGCAAAATAGTTTGCAGCAAGGTGTATTGCGCCCTCCATAACCCTTTGCTCAAGTGGAGTTATCTCATTCTCTTGGGCTCTTAGGAAAGCTGGGATGATGTACTTCAACTTTGATGTTCACCATTGGACTTGATTCATCTTGGATCATGGTGAAAAATCCCTCCACATTTTGATGTTTTGACTGATCTCAACTTAGGCAGATTTTCACTAAGTGTTGAAATTCATTTCATACTTTTCTTGATTTTGATCACTTCAGAACTTAAAATCCAAGCATTTTTTGACCATGGATCAGTTTCACACTTTTGTAGTATGTGATGAGATCTATCATTTGAGCTTTGGATCCAAGAAAATGGTTGCTTGGTTTGGAAGTTATGGCTTTTGGAAGTTGGGTACCTAAACACTTTTTTTCATAACTTAGTGAAATTTTCAGTTTCTCAACATTGCCCCTTTTACAAGTTACCTTGATTACTTGTTCAAGTCTTGTTAAAATGCAACAATGGATCATGTTTTCTTGTATAATGGTTCATGATGAACATTTTTGGTCAAAGAGTCAAACTTTGACTTTGGGTCTCAGATGAATTTTGTGTAGAGATACCCTAATTCTTGATTTTTAATGAATGGATATCCCAAGGTGATTTTAAACTTATGAACGGACATCAAGGGTACATTTGAGTGTCTTGAATCATATCCTAAGGTTTGAGATCATGTCTTGGCCAAAAGTCAAAGGTATGGTTGACTTTTCATCAAAACCCTAGTTTGTGGCTCAGATGGATTTGAATTCTTGCATTGCTTATGAATCAAGTTCTTTGAATCAATCCAATCATATGAATGGACTAATATGACATATTTGAGATCTTTGAAAACATATCTTGAGGTCTTGGCTCATACCCAGATGAGAATTTCCCTCTGGAAGCCTTGGTCGACCAAAACCCTAATTTGTTGACACTGATGGTCTAGAGGCTTGATCAACTTGAAATGATGCAATATTGTGCTTAATTCTTGATGTTCAAGACATCTTGACCTCCATGAATGATTGAGAGGCTTGATAAGTTGAAGATCATGTTAATTCTTGATTGATCATTTGCCTGAATCCTCTTAGAGGGCGTGAAACCCTAATAATTGATAAGGGTGGAAAGGACCTGAGGCCAGACCAAACCAAAGGCGCCATGGTTGGTTCTTGCCCAAGGTTTTTAAGTTTAAATAAAGTATCATATCTCCCTCATTTCTCTATGAAATTGGATGAAATAAAAATAAAACCTGCCTAGAATTTCATGAGGAATCTATTGGTTGTGTTAGACTTTTCTAAAAGTGCCTACATTTTAAACCCGATAGTGGTTTTAAATTGGCCATGATTTTACAAGTTTTATGCTACATGTTTATACTGCCAACAATAGCACTTAATTATAGTTCAAACACAACAGATATGACATATATAACATGTTTATGATCAATGTACATCAAAGTAAAGCATATTTTGGCAAGTTCAAGTTTTTAGGAAACTTACCTCTTGAAGCAAATTTGGATCTTTCAAGATAGTTGTTACAGATGTGTCTTGATGCTTTGGACACCTTCAATATACCTCAAATGATCCTTTTGAATGCTTGGAGCCAAAGAAAACCAGCTGGAACAGAATGTGGTAACCTTCTAGCAAAAATGGCAAAAGTGACCAAAATGCAACTTCAACCAAATGGAGTTACAGTTGAGAAACTATGGTTGGAACGATTTAGGAATGTTATTTAGAGTGTGTTTGGAGTGTTGTTTGTCTTTGAAATGGACACTATCAAGACATGGCTTGAAAAATGTAGAAAAGTCAAAATATGAGGTTTTGATGGTTGACTTTATGATTTTCGTGGTTTGGGATGAAGATGAGGGTTTGGACACCTCCAATGGATGATTTTTGATGTGTTTGGATGGTTATTTGAGTGGTTTAGGCTCTGGTTTTGGAAATTCCAAGTTTACTTTTTGTAACTTTGAAACTTGAAGTAAAAGAGTGTGAATGAGAAAACAAGTCTTTGGTATTGTTTTCGTGTGATTTGAATTATCAGAAGTGAGCTCTATTAATAGGTGAATGAGCTTGTCTTGGCTGAATAGTGATAGCTTGAAGGGTAAGAACTCATTCAATGATTTTGGCAAGATACCATTACTTCCATGTCGAGGTGCATTGTCACTTATAATTAGCATAACCAACTTTTGACCAATTCCACATTCCTTAGATGTTTTTATTATTGTTTATGCATGAATCTTGACTGAAAGAGTACCTTTGTTGAATGTGCACTATTGCACATAACTGCACTTTTAATTCAAGGCATATGTGACAAAGCTTCATTATTCCAAATGTGATTCTTCTTGACTCATCACTTGATCTTGCGGGTTTGTGGTGACTCATTCTGATCCATGTTGAATTGGTATGATCATGATCATTTCTCATGACTTCAAAATCGTGTAGTGCAAGAAATGACCAAAGTTGAGTTTGCAAAATAGTTTGCAGCAAGGTGTATTGCGCCCTCCATAACCCTTTGCTCAAGTGGAGTTATCTCATTCTCTTGGGCTCTTAGGAAAGCTGGGATGATGTACTTCAACTTTGATGTTCACCATTGGACTTGATTCATCTTGGATCATGGTGAAAAATCCCTCCACATTTTGATGTTTTGACTGATCTCAACTTAGGCAGATTTTCACTAAGTGTTGAAATTCATTTCATACTTTTCTTGATTTTGATCACTTCAGAACTTAAAATCCAAGCATTTTTTGACCATGGATCAGTTTCACACTTTTGTAGTATGTGATGAGATCTATCATTTGAGCTTTGGATCCAAGATAATGGTTGCTTGGTTTGGAAGTTATGGCTTTTGGAAGTTGGGTACCTAAACACTTTTTTTCATAACTTAGTGAAATTTTCAGTTTCTCAACATTGCCCCTTTTACAAGTTACCTTGATTACTTGTTCAAGTCTTGTTAAAATGCAACAATGGATCATGTTTTCTTGTATAATGGTTCATGATGAACATTTTTGGTCAAAGAGTCAAACTTTGACTTTGGGTCTCAGATGAATTTTGTGTAGAGCTACCCTAATTCTTGATTTTTAATGAATGGATATCCCAAGGTGATTTTAAACTTATGAACGGACATCAAGGGTACATTTGAGTGTCTTGAATCATATCCTAAGGTTTGAGATCATGTCTTGGCCAAAAGTCAAAGGTATGGTTGACTTTTCATCAAAACCCTAGTTTGTGGCTCAGATGGATTTGAATTCTTGCATTGCTTATGAATCAAGTTCTTTGAATCAATCCAATCATATGAATGGACTAATATGACATATTTGAGATCTTTGAAAACATATCTTGAGGTCTTGGCTCATACCCAGATGAGAATTTCCCTCTGGAAGCCTTGGTCGACCAAAACCCTAATTTGTTGACACTGATGGTCTAGAGGCTTGATCAACTTGAAATGATGCAATATTGTGCTTAATTCTTGATGTTCAAGACATCTTGACCTCCATGAATGATTGAGAGGCTTGATAAGTTGAAGATCATGTTAATTCTTGATTGATCATTTGCCTGAATCCTCTTAGAGGGCGTGAAACCCTAATAATTGATAAGGGTGGAAAGGACCTGAGGCCAGACCAAACCAAAGGCGCCATGGTTGGTTTTTGCCCAAGGTTTTTAAGTTTAAATAAAGTATCATATCTCCCTCATTTCTCTATGAAATTGGATGAAATAAAAATAAAACCTGCCTAGAATTTCATGAGGAATCTATTGGTGGTGTTAGACTTTTCTAAAAGTGCCTACATTTTAAACCCGATAGTGGTTTTAAATTGGCCATGATTTTACAAGTTTTATGCTACATGTTTATACAGCCAACAATAGCACTTAATTATAGTTCAAACACAACAGATATGACATATATAACATGTTTATGATTAATGTACATCAAAGTAAAGCATATTTTGGCAAGTTCAAGTTTTTAGGAAACTTACCTCTTGAAGCAAATTTGGATCTTTCAAGATAGTTGTTACAGATGTGTCTTGATGCTTTGGACACCTTCAATATACCTCAAATGATCCTTTTGAATGCTTGGAGCCAAAGAAAACCAGCTGGAACAGAATGTGGTAACCTTCTAGCAAAAATGGCAAAAGTGACCAAAATGCAACTTCAACCAAATGGAGTTACAGTTGAGAAACTATGGTTGGAACGATTTAGGAATGTTATTTAGAGTGTGTTTGGAGTGTTGTTTGTCTTTGAAATGGACACTATCAAGACATGGCTTGAAAAATGTAGAAAAGTCAAAATATGAGGTTTTGATGGTTGACTTTCTGATTTTCGTGGTTTGGGATGAAGATGAGGGTTTGGACACCTCCAATGGATGATTTTTGATGTGTTTGGATGGTTATTTGAGTGGTTTAGGCTCTGGTTTTGGAAATTCCAAGTTTACTTTTTGTAACTTTGAAACTTGAAGTAAAAGAGGGTGAATGAGAAAACAAGTCTTTGGTATTGTTTTCGTGTGATTTGAATTATCAGAAGTGAGCTCTATTAATAGGTGAATGAGCTTGTCTTGGCTGAATAGTGATAGCTTGAAGGGTAAGAACTCATTCAATGATTTTGGCAAGATACCATTACTTCCATGTCGAGGTGCATTGTCACTTATAATTAGCATAACCAACTTTTGACCAATTCCACATTCCTTAGATGTTTTTATTATTGTTTATGCATGAATCTTGACTGAAAGAGTACCTTTGTTGAATGTGCACTATTGCACATAACTGCACTTTTAATTCAAGGCATATGTGACAAAGCTTCATTATTCCAAATGTGATTCTTCTTGACTCATCACTTGATCTTGCGGGTTTATGGTGACTCATTCTGATCCATGTTGAATTGGTATGATCATGATCATTTCTCATGACTTCAAAATCGTGTAGTGCAAGAAATGACCAAAGTTGAGTTTGCAAAATAGTTTGCAGCAAGGTGTATTGCGCCCTCCATAACCCTTTGCTCAAGTGGAGTTATCTCATTCTCTTGGGCTCTTAGGAAAGCTGGGATGATGTACTTCAACTTTGATGTTCACCATTGGACTTGATTCATCTTGGATCATGGTGAAAAATCCCTCCACATTTTGATGTTTTGACTGATCTCAACTTAGGCAGATTTTCACTAAGTGTTGAAATTCATTTCATACTTTTCTTGATTTTGATCACTTCAGAACTTAAAATCCAAGAATTTTTTGACCATGGATCAGTTTCACACTTTTGTAGTATGTGATGAGATCTATCATTTGAGCTTTGGATCCAAGATAATGGTTGCTTGGTTTGGAAGTTATGGCTTTTGGAAGTTGGATACCTAAACACTTTTTTTCATAACTTAGTGAAATTTTCAGTTTCTCAACATTGCCCCTTTTACAAGTTACCTTGATTACTTGTTCAAGTCTTGTTAAAATGCAACAATGGATCATGTTTTCTTGTATAATGGTTCATGATGAACATTTTTGGTCAAAGAGTCAAACTTTGACTTTGGGTCTCAGATGAATTTTGTGTAGAGATACCCTAATTCTTGATTTTTAATGAATGGATATCCCAAGGTGATTTTAAACTTATGAACGGACATCAAGGGTACATTTGAGTGTCTTGAATCATATCCTAAGGTTTGAGATCATGTCTTGGCCAAAAGTCAAAGGTATGGTTGACTTTTCATCAAAACCCTAGTTTGTGGCTCAGATGGATTTGAATTCTTGCATTGCTTATGAATCAAGTTCTTTGAATCAATCCAATCATATGAATGGACTAATATGACATATTTGAGATCTTTGAAAACATATCTTGAGGTCTTGGCTCATACCCAGATGAGAATTTCCCTCTGGAAGCCTTGGTCGACCAAAACCCTAATTTGTTGACACTGATGGTCTAGAGGCTTGATCAACTTGAAATGATGCAATATTGTGCTTAATTCTTGATGTTCAAGACATCTTGACCTCCATGAATGATTGAGAGGCTTGATAAGTTGAAGATCATGTTAATTCTTGATTGATCATTTGCCTGAATCCTCTTAGAGGGCGTGAAACCCTAATAATTGATAAGGGTGGAAAGGACCTGAGGCCAGACCAAACCAAAGGCGCCATGGTTGGTTCTTGCCCAAGGTTTTTAAGTTTAAATAAAGTATCATATCTCCCTCATTTCTCTATGAAATTGGATGAAATAAAAATAAAACCTGCCTAGAATTTCATGAGGAATCTATTGGTGGTGTTAGACTTTTCTAAAAGTGCCTACATTTTAAACCCGATAGTGGTTTTAAATTGGCCATGATTTTACAAGTTTTATGCTACATGTTTATACAGCCAACAATAGCACTTAATTATAGTTCAAACACAACAGATATGACATATATAACATGTTTATGATCAATGTACATCAAAGTAAAGCATATTTTGGCAAGTTCAAGTTTTTAGGAAACTTACCTCTTGAAGCAAATTTGGATCTTTCAAGATAGTTGTTACAGATGTGTCTTGATGCTTTGGACACCTTCAATATACCTCAAATGATCCTTTTGAATGCTTGGAGCCAAAGAAAACCAGCTGGAACAGAATGTGGTAACCTTCTAGCAAAAATGGCAAAAGTGACCAAAATGCAACTTCAACCAAATGGAGTTACAGTTGAGAAACTATGGTTGGAACGATTTAGGAATGTTATTTAGAGTGTGTTTGGAGTGTTGTTTGTCTTTGAAATGGACACTATCAAGACATGGCTTGAAAAATGTAGAAAAGTCAAAATATGAGGTTTTGATGGTTGACTTTCTGATTTTCGTGGTTTGGGATGAAGATGAGGGTTTGGACACCTCCAATGGATGATTTTTGATGTGTTTGGATGGTTATTTGAGTGGTTTAGGCTCTGGTTTTGGAAATTCCAAGTTTACTTTTTGTAACTTTGAAACTTGAAGTAAAAGAGGGTGAATGAGAAAACAAGTCTTTGGTATTGTTTTCGTGTGATTTGAATTATCAGAAGTGAGCTCTATTAATAGGTGAATGAGCTTGTCTTGGCTGAATAGTGATAGCTTGAAGGGTAAGAACTCATTCAATGATTTTGGCAAGATACCATTACTTCCATGTCGAGGTGCATTGTCACTTATAATTAGCATAACCAACTTTTGACCAATTCCACATTCCTTAGATGTTTTTATTATTGTTTATGCATGAATCTTGACTGAAAGAGTACCTTTGTTGAATGTGCACTATTGCACATAACTGCACTTTTAATTCAAGGCATATGTGACAAAGCTTCATTATTCCAAATGTGATTCTTCTTGACTCATCACTTGATCTTGCGGGTTTATGGTGACTCATTCTGATCCATGTTGAATTGGTATGATCATGATCATTTCTCATGACTTCAAAATCGTGTAGTGCAAGAAATGACCAAAGTTGAGTTTGCAAAATAGTTTGCAGCAAGGTGTATTGCGCCCTCCATAACCCTTTGCTCAAGTGGAGTTATCTCATTCTCTTGGGCTCTTAGGAAAGCTGGGATGATGTACTTCAACTTTGATGTTCACCATTGGACTTGATTCATCTTGGATCATGGTGAAAAATCCCTCCACATTTTGATGTTTTGAATGATCTCAACTTAGGCAGATTTTCACTAAGTGTTGAAATTCATTTCATACTTTTCTTGATTTTGATCACTTCAGAACTTAAAATCCAAGCATTTTTTGACCATGGATCAGTTTCACACTTTTGTAGTATGTGATGAGATCTATCATTTGAGCTTTGGATCCAAGATAATGGTTGCTTGGTTTGGAAGTTATGGCTTTTGGAAGTTGGGTACCTAAACACTTTTTTTCATAACTTAGTGAAATTTTCAGTTTCTCAACATTGCCCCTTTTACAAGTTACCTTGATTACTTGTTCAAGTCTTGTTAAAATGCAACAATGGATCATGTTTTCTTGTATAATGGTTCATGATGAACATTTTTGGTCAAAGAGTCAAACTTTGACTTTGGGTCTCAGATGAATTTTGTGTAGAGATACCCTAATTCTTGATTTTTAATGAATGGATATCCCAAGGTGATTTTAAACTTATGAACGGACATCAAGGGTACATTTGAGTGTCTTGAATCATATCCTAAGGTTTGAGATCATGTCTTGGCCAAAAGTCAAAGGTATGGTTGACTTTTCATCAAAACCCTAGTTTGTGGCTCAGATGGATTTGAATTCTTGCATTGCTTATGAATCAAGTTCTTTGAATCAATCCAATCATATGAATGGACTAATATGACATATTTGAGATCTTTGAAAACATATCTTGAGGTCTTGGCTCATACCCAGATGAGAATTTCCCTCTGGAAGCCTTGGTCGACCAAAACCCTAATTTGGTGACACTGATGGTCTAGAGGCTTGATCAACTTGAAATGATGCAATATTGTGCTTAATTCTTGATGTTCAAGACATCTTGACCTCCATGAATGATTGAGAGGCTTGATAAGTTGAAGATCATGTTAATTCTTGATTGATCATTTGCCTGAATCCTCTTAGAGGGCGTGAAACCCTAATAATTGATAAGGGTGGAAAGGACCTGAGGCCAGACCAAACCAAAGGCGCCATGGTTGGTTCTTGCCCAAGGTTTTTAAGTTTAAATAAAGTATCATATCTCCCTCATTTCTCTATGAAATTGGATGAAATAAAAATAAAACCTGCCTAGAATTTCATGAGGAATCTATTGGTGGTGTTAGACTTTTCTAAAAGTGCCTACATTTTAAACCCGATAGTGGTTTTAAATTGGCCATGATTTTACAAGTTTTATGCTACATGTTTATACAGCCAACAATAGCACTTAATTATAGTTCAAACACAACAGATATGACATATATAACATGTTTATGATCAATGTACATCAAAGTAAAGCATATTTTGGCAAGTTCAAGTTTTTAGGAAACTTACCTCTTGAAGCAAATTTGGATCTTTCAAGATAGTTGTTACAGATGTGTCTTGATGCTTTGGACACCTTCAATATACCTCAAATGATCCTTTTGAATGCTTGGAGCCAAAGAAAACCAGCTGGAACAGAATGTGGTAACCTTCTAGCAAAAATGGCAAAAGTGACCAAAATGCAACTTCAACCAAATGGAGTTACAGTTGAGAAACTATGGTTGGAACGATTTAGGAATGTTATTTAGAGTGTGTTTGGAGTGTTGTTTGTCTTTGAAATGGACACTATCAAGACATGGCTTGAAAAATGTAGAAAAGTCAAAATATGAGGTTTTGATGGTTGACTTTCTGATTTTCGTGGTTTGGGATGAAGATGAGGGTTTGGACACCTCCAATGGATGATTTTTGATGTGTTTGGATGGTTATTTGAGTGGTTTAGGCTCTGGTTTTGGAAATTCCAAGTTTACTTTTTGTAACTTTGAAACTTGAAGTAAAAGAGGGTGAATGAGAAAACAAGTCTTTGGTATTGTTTTCGTGTGATTTGAATTATCAGAAGTGAGCTCTATTAATAGGTGAATGAGCTTGTCTTGGCTGAATAGTGATAGCTTGAAGGGTAAGAACTCATTCAATGATTTTGGCAAGATACCATTACTTCCATGTCGAGGTGCATTGTCACTTATAATTAGCATAACCAACTTTTGACCAATTCCACATTCCTTAGATGTTTTTATTATTGTTTATGCATGAATCTTGACTGAAAGAGTACCTTTGTTGAATGTGCACTATTGCACATAACTGCACTTTTAATTCAAGGCATATGTGACAAAGCTTCATTATTCCAAATGTGATTCTTCTTGACTCATCACTTGATCTTGCGGGTTTATGGTGACTCATTCTGATCCATGTTGAATTGGTATGATCATGATCATTTCTCATGACTTCAAAATCGTGTAGTGCAAGAAATGACCAAAGTTGAGTTTGCAAAATAGTTTGCAGCAAGGTGTATTGCGCCCTCCATAACCCTTTGCTCAAGTGGAGTTATCTCATTCTCTTGGGCTCTTAGGAAAGCTGGGATGATGTACTTCAACTTTGATGTTCACCATTGGACTTGATTCATCTTGGATCATGGTGAAAAATCCCTCCACATTTTGATGTTTTGAATGATCTCAACTTAGGCAGATTTTCACTAAGTGTTGAAATTCATTTCATACTTTTCTTGATTTTGATCACTTCAGAACTTAAAATCCAAGCATTTTTTGACCATGGATCAGTTTCACACTTTTGTAGTATGTGATGAGATCTATCATTTGAGCTTTGGATCCAAGATAATGGTTGCTTGGTTTGGAAGTTATGGCTTTTGGAAGTTGGGTACCTAAACACTTTTTTTCATAACTTAGTGAAATTTTCAGTTTCTCAACATTGCCCCTTTTACAAGTTACCTTGATTACTTGTTCAAGTCTTGTTAAAATGCAACAATGGATCATGTTTTCTTGTATAATGGTTCATGATGAACATTTTTGGTCAAAGAGTCAAACTTTGACTTTGGGTCTCAGATGAATTTTGTGTAGAGATACCCTAATTCTTGATTTTTAATGAATGGATATCCCAAGGTGATTTTAAACTTATGAACGGACATCAAGGGTACATTTGAGTGTCTTGAATCATATCCTAAGGTTTGAGATCATGTCTTGGCCAAAAGTCAAAGGTATGGTTGACTTTTCATCAAAACCCTAGTTTGTGGCTCAGATGGATTTGAATTCTTGCATTGCTTATGAATCAAGTTCTTTGAATCAATCCAATCATATGAATGGACTAATATGACATATTTGAGATCTTTGAAAACATATCTTGAGGTCTTGGCTCATACCCAGATGAGAATTTCCCTCTGGAAGCCTTGGTCGACCAAAACCCTAATTTGGTGACACTGATGGTCTAGAGGCTTGATCAACTTGAAATGATGCAATATTGTGCTTAATTCTTGATGTTCAAGACATCTTGACCTCCATGAATGATTGAGAGGCTTGATAAGTTGAAGATCATGTTAATTCTTGATTGATCATTTGCCTGAATCCTCTTAGAGGGCGTGAAACCCTAATAATTGATAAGGGTGGAAAGGACCTGAGGCCAGACCAAACCAAAGGCGCCATGGTTGGTTCTTGCCCAAGGTTTTTAAGTTTAAATAAAGTATCATATCTCCCTCATTTCTCTATGAAATTGGATGAAATAAAAATAAAACCTGCCTAGAATTTCATGAGGAATCTATTGGTGGTGTTAGACTTTTCTAAAAGTGCCTACATTTTAAACCCGATAGTGGTTTTAAATTGGCCATGATTTTACAAGTTTTATGCTACATGTTTATACAGCCAACAATAGCACTTAATTATAGTTCAAACACAACAGATATGACATATATAACATGTTTATGATCAATGTACATCAAAGTAAAGCATATTTTGGCAAGTTCAAGTTTTTAGGAAACTTACCTCTTGAAGCAAATTTGGATCTTTCAAGATAGTTGTTACAGATGTGTCTTGATGCTTTGGACACCTTCAATATACCTCAAATGATCCTTTTGAATGCTTGGAGCCAAAGAAAACCAGCTGGAACAGAATGTGGTAACCTTCTAGCAAAAATGGCAAAAGTGACCAAAATGCAACTTCAACCAAATGGAGTTACAGTTGAGAAACTATGGTTGGAACGATTTAGGAATGTTATTTAGAGTGTGTTTGGAGTGTTGTTTGTCTTTGAAATGGACACTATCAAGACATGGCTTGAAAAATGTAGAAAAGTCAAAATATGAGGTTTTGATGGTTGACTTTCTGATTTTCGTGGTTTGGGATGAAGATGAGGGTTTGGACACCTCCAATGGATGATTTTTGATGTGTTTGGATGGTTATTTGAGTGGTTTAGGCTCTGGTTTTGGAAATTCCAAGTTTACTTTTTGTAACTTTGAAACTTGAAGTAAAAGAGGGTGAATGAGAAAACAAGTCTTTGGTATTGTTTTCGTGTGATTTGAATTATCAGAAGTGAGCTCTATTAATAGGTGAATGAGCTTGTCTTGGCTGAATAGTGATAGCTTGAAGGGTAAGAACTCATTCAATGATTTTGGCAAGATACCATTACTTCCATGTCGAGGTGCATTGTCACTTATAATTAGCATAACCAACTTTTGACCAATTCCACATTCCTTAGATGTTTTTATTATTGTTTATGCATGAATCTTGACTGAAAGAGTACCTTTGTTGAATGTGCACTATTGCACATAACTGCACTTTTAATTCAAGGCATATGTGACAAAGCTTCATTATTCCAAATGTGATTCTTCTTGACTCATCACTTGATCTTGCGGGTTTATGGTGACTCATTCTGATCCATGTTGAATTGGTATGATCATGATCATTTCTCATGACTTCAAAATCGTGTAGTGCAAGAAATGACCAAAGTTGAGTTTGCAAAATAGTTTGCAGCAAGGTGTATTGCGCCCTCCATAACCCTTTGCTCAAGTGGAGTTATCTCATTCTCTTGGGCTCTTAGGAAAGCTGGGATGATGTACTTCAACTTTGATGTTCACCATTGGACTTGATTCATCTTGGATCATGGTGAAAAATCCCTCCACATTTTGATGTTTTGAATGATCTCAACTTAGGCAGATTTTCACTAAGTGTTGAAATTCATTTCATACTTTTCTTGATTTTGATCACTTCAGAACTTAAAATCCAAGCATTTTTTGACCATGGATCAGTTTCACACTTTTGTAGTATGTGATGAGATCTATCATTTGAGCTTTGGATCCAAGATAATGGTTGCTTGGTTTGGAAGTTATGGCTTTTGGAAGTTGGGTACCTAAACACTTTTTTTCATAACTTAGTGAAATTTTCAGTTTCTCAACATTGCCCCTTTTACAAGTTACCTTGATTACTTGTTCAAGTCTTGTTAAAATGCAACAATGGATCATGTTTTCTTGTATAATGGTTCATGATGAACATTTTTGGTCAAAGAGTCAAACTTTGACTTTGGGTCTCAGATGAATTTTGTGTAGAGATACCCTAATTCTTGATTTTTAATGAATGGATATCCCAAGGTGATTTTAAACTTATGAACGGACATCAAGGGTACATTTGAGTGTCTTGAATCATATCCTAAGGTTTGAGATCATGTCTTGGCCAAAAGTCAAAGGTATGGTTGACTTTTCATCAAAACCCTAGTTTGTGGCTCAGATGGATTTGAATTCTTGCATTGCTTATGAATCAAGTTCTTTGAATCAATCCAATCATATGAATGGACTAATATGACATATTTGAGATCTTTGAAAACATATCTTGAGGTCTTGGCTCATACCCAGATGAGAATTTCCCTCTGGAAGCCTTGGTCGACCAAAACCCTAATTTGGTGACACTGATGGTCTAGAGGCTTGATCAACTTGAAATGATGCAATATTGTGCTTAATTCTTGATGTTCAAGACATCTTGACCTCCATGAATGATTGAGAGGCTTGATAAGTTGAAGATCATGTTAATTCTTGATTGATCATTTGCCTGAATCCTCTTAGAGGGCGTGAAACCCTAATAATTGATAAGGGTGGAAAGGACCTGAGGCCAGACCAAACCAAAGGCGCCATGGTTGGTTCTTGCCCAAGGTTTTTAAGTTTAAATAAAGTATCATATCTCCCTCATTTCTCTATGAAATTGGATGAAATAAAAATAAAACCTGCCTAGAATTTCATGAGGAATCTATTGGTGGTGTTAGACTTTTCTAAAAGTGCCTACATTTTAAACCCGATAGTGGTTTTAAATTGGCCATGATTTTACAAGTTTTATGCTACATGTTTATACAGCCAACAATAGCACTTAATTATAGTTCAAACACAACAGATATGACATATATAACATGTTTATGATCAATGTACATCAAAGTAAAGCATATTTTGGCAAGTTCAAGTTTTTAGGAAACTTACCTCTTGAAGCAAATTTGGATCTTTCAAGATAGTTGTTACAGATGTGTCTTGATGCTTTGGACACCTTCAATATACCTCAAATGATCCTTTTGAATGCTTGGAGCCAAAGAAAACCAGCTGGAACAGAATGTGGTAACCTTCTAGCAAAAATGGCAAAAGTGACCAAAATGCAACTTCAACCAAATGGAGTTACAGTTGAGAAACTATGGTTGGAATGATTTAGGAATGTTATTTAGAGTGTGTTTGGAGTGTTGTTTGTCTTTGAAATGGACACTATCAAGACATGGCTTGAAAAATGTAGAAAAGTCAAAATATGAGGTTTTGATGGTTGACTTTCTGATTTTCGTGGTTTGGGATGAAGATGAGGGTTTGGACACCTCCAATGGATGATTTTTGATGTGTTTGGATGGTTATTTGAGTGGTTTAGGCTCTGGTTTTGGAAATTCCAAGTTTACTTTTTGTAACTTTGAAACTTGAAGTAAAAGAGGGTGAATGAGAAAACAAGTCTTTGGTATTGTTTTCGTGTGATTTGAATTATCAAAAGTGAGCTCTATTAATAGGTGAATGAGCTTGTCTTGGCTGAATAGTGATAGCTTGAAGGGTAAGAACTCATTCAATGATTTTGGCAAGATACCATTACTTCCATGTCGAGGTGCATTGTCACTTATAATTAGCATAACCAACTTTTGACCAATTCCACATTCCTTAGATGTTTTTATTATTGTTTATGCATGAATCTTGACTGAAAGAGTACCTTTGTTGAATGTGCACTATTGCACATAACTGCACTTTTAATTCAAGGCATATGTGACAAAGCTTCATTATTCCAAATGTGATTCTTCTTGACTCATCACTTGATCTTGCGGGTTTATGGTGACTCATTCTGATCCATGTTGAATTGGTATGATCATGATCATTTCTCATGACTTCAAAATCGTGTAGTGCAAGAAATGACCAAAGTTGAGTTTGCAAAATAGTTTGCAGCAAGGTGTATTGCGCCCTCCATAACCCTTTGCTCAAGTGGAGTTATCTCATTCTCTTGGGCTCTTAGGAAAGCTGGGATGATGTACTTCAACTTTGATGTTCACCATTGGACTTGATTCATCTTGGATCATGGTGAAAAATCCCTCCACATTTTGATGTTTTGAATGATCTCAACTTAGGCAGATTTTCACTAAGTGTTGAAATTCATTTCATACTTTTCTTGATTTTGATCACTTCAGAACTTAAAATCCAAGCATTTTTTGACCATGGATCAGTTTCACACTTTTGTAGTATGTGATGAGATCTATCATTTGAGCTTTGGATCCAAGATAATGGTTGCTTGGTTTGGAAGTTATGGCTTTTGGAAGTTGGGTACCTAAACACTTTTTTTCATAACTTAGTGAAATTTTCAGTTTCTCAACATTGCCCCTTTTACAAGTTACCTTGATTACTTGTTCAAGTCTTGTTAAAATGCAACAATGGATCATGTTTTCTTGTATAATGGTTCATGATGAACATTTTTGGTCAAAGAGTCAAACTTTGACTTTGGGTCTCAGATGAATTTTGTGTAGAGATACCCTAATTCTTGATTTTTAATGAATGGATATCCCAAGGTGATTTTAAACTTATGAACGGACATCAAGGGTACATTTGAGTGTCTTGAATCATATCCTAAGGTTTGAGATCATGTCTTGGCCAAAAGTCAAAGGTATGGTTGACTTTTCATCAAAACCCTAGTTTGTGGCTCAGATGGATTTGAATTCTTGCATTGCTTATGAATCAAGTTCTTTGAATCAATCCAATCATATGAATGGACTAATATGACATATTTGAGATCTTTGAAAACATATCTTGAGGTCTTGGCTCATACCCAGATGAGAATTTCCCTCTGGAAGCCTTGGTCGACCAAAACCCTAATTTGGTGACACTGATGGTCTAGAGGCTTGATCAACTTGAAATGATGCAATATTGTGCTTAATTCTTGATGTTCAAGACATCTTGACCTCCATGAATGATTGAGAGGCTTGATAAGTTGAAGATCATGTTAATTCTTGATTGATCATTTGCCTGAATCCTCTTAGAGGGCGTGAAACCCTAATAATTGATAAGGGTGGAAAGGACCTGAGGCCAGACCAAACCAAAGGCGCCATGGTTGGTTCTTGCCCAAGGTTTTTAAGTTTAAATAAAGTATCATATCTCCCTCATTTCTCTATGAAATTGGATGAAATAAAAATAAAACCTGCCTAGAATTTCATGAGGAATCTATTGGTGGTGTTAGACTTTTCTAAAAGTGCCTACATTTTAAACCCGATAGTGGTTTTAAATTGGCCATGATTTTACAAGTTTTATGCTACATGTTTATACAGCCAACAATAGCACTTAATTATAGTTCAAACACAACAGATATGACATATATAACATGTTTATGATCAATGTACATCAAAGTAAAGCATATTTTGGCAAGTTCAAGTTTTTAGGAAACTTACCACTTGAAGCAAATTTGGATCTTTCAAGATAGTTGTTACAGATGTGTCTTGATGCTTTGGACACCTTCAATATACCTCAAATGATCCTTTTGAATGCTTGGAGCCAAAGAAAACCAGCTGGAACAGAATGTGGTAACCTTCTAGCAAAAATGGCAAAAGTGACCAAAATGCAACTTCAACCAAATGGAGTTACAGTTGAGAAACTATGGTTGGAACGATTTAGGAATGTTATTTAGAGTGTGTTTGGAGTGTTGTTTGTCTTTGAAATGGACACTATCAAGACATGGCTTGAAAAATGTAGAAAAGTCAAAATATGAGGTTTTGATGGTTGACTTTCTGATTTTCGTGGTTTGGGATGAAGATGAGGGTTTGGACACCTCCAATGGATGATTTTTGATGTGTTTGGATGATTATTTGAGTGGTTTAGGCTCTGGTTTTGGAAATTCCAAGTTTACTTTTTGTAACTTTGAAACTTGAAGTAAAAGAGGGTGAATGAGAAAACAAGTCTTTGGTATTGTTTTCGTGTGATTTGAATTATCAGAAGTGAGCTCTATTAATAGGTGAATGAGCTTGTCTTGGCTGAATAGTGATAGCTTGAAGGGTAAGAACTCATTCAATGATTTTGGCAAGATACCATTACTTCCATGTCGAGGTGCATTGTCACTTATAATTAGCATAACCAACTTTTGACCAATTCCACATTCCTTAGATGTTTTTATTATTGTTTATGCATGAATCTTGACTGAAAGAGTACCTTTGTTGAATGTGCACTATTGCACATAACTGCACTTTTAATTCAAGGCATATGTGACAAAGCTTCATTATTCCAAATGTGATTCTTCTTGACTCATCACTTGATCTTGCGGGTTTATGGTGACTCATTCTGATCCATGTTGAATTGGTATGATCATGATCATTTCTCATGACTTCAAAATCGTGTAGTGCAAGAAATGACCAAAGTTGAGTTTGCAAAATAGTTTGCAGCAAGGTGTATTGCGCCCTCCATAACCCTTTGCTCAAGTGGAGTTATCTCATTCTCTTGGGCTCTTAGGAAAGCTGGGATGATGTACTTCAACTTTGATGTTCACCATTGGACTTGATTCATCTTGGATCATGGTGAAAAATCCCTCCACATTTTGATGTTTTGAATGATCTCAACTTAGGCAGATTTTCACTAAGTGTTGAAATTCATTTCATACTTTTCTTGATTTTGATCACTTCAGAACTTAAAATCCAAGCATTTTTTGACCATGGATCAGTTTCACACTTTTGTAGTATGTGATGAGATCTATCATTTGAGCTTTGGATCCAAGATAATGGTTGCTTGGTTTGGAAGTTATGGCTTTTGGAAGTTGGGTACCTAAACACTTTTTTTCATAACTTAGTGAAATTTTCAGTTTCTCAACATTGCCCCTTTTACAAGTTACCTTGATTACTTGTTCAAGTCTTGTTAAAATGCAACAATGGATCATGTTTTCTTGTATAATGGTTCATGATGAACATTTTTGGTCAAAGAGTCAAACTTTGACTTTGGGTCTCAGATGAATTTTGTGTAGAGATACCCTAATTCTTGATTTTTAATGAATGGATATCCCAAGGTGATTTTAAACTTATGAACGGACATCAAGGGTACATTTGAGTGTCTTGAATCATATCCTAAGGTTTGAGATCATGTCTTGGCCAAAAGTCAAAGGTATGGTTGACTTTTCATCAAAACCCTAGTTTGTGGCTCAGATGGATTTGAATTCTTGCATTGCTTATGAATCAAGTTCTTTGAATCAATCCAATCATATGAATGGACTAATATGACATATTTGAGATCTTTGAAAACATATCTTGAGGTCTTGGCTCATACCCAGATGAGAATTTCCCTCTGGAAGCCTTGGTCGACCAAAACCCTAATTTGGTGACACTGATGGTCTAGAGGCTTGATCAACTTGAAATGATGCAATATTGTGCTTAATTCTTGATGTTCAAGACATCTTGACCTCCATGAATGATTGAGAGGCTTGATAAGTTGAAGATCATGTTAATTCTTGATTGATCATTTGCCTGAATCCTCTTAGAGGGCGTGAAACCCTAATAATTGATAAGGGTGGAAAGGACCTGAGGCCAGACCAAACCAAAGGCGCCATGGTTGGTTCTTGCCCAAGGTTTTTAAGTTTAAATAAAGTATCATATCTCCCTCATTTCTCTATGAAATTGGATGAAATAAAAATAAAACCTGCCTAGAATTTCATGAGGAATCTATTGGTGGTGTTAGACTTTTCTAAAAGTGCCTACATTTTAAACCCGATAGTGGTTTTAAATTGGCCATGATTTTACAAGTTTTATGCTACATGTTTATACAGCCAACTATAGCACTTAATTATAGTTCAAACACAACAGATATGACATATATAACATGTTTATGATCAATGTACATCAAAGTAAAGCATATTTTGGCAAGTTCAAGTTTTTAGGAAACTTACCTCTTGAAGCAAATTTGGATCTTTCAAGATAGTTGTTACAGATGTGTCTTGATGCTTTGGACACCTTCAATATACCTCAAATGATCCTTTTGAATGCTTGGAGCCAAAGAAAACCAGCTGGAACAGAATGTGGTAACCTTCTAGCAAAAATGGCAAAAGTGACCAAAATGCAACTTCAACCAAATGGAGTTACAGTTGAGAAACTATGGTTGGAACGATTTAGGAATGTTATTTAGAGTGTGTTTGGAGTGTTGTTTGTCTTTGAAATGGACACTATCAAGACATGGCTTGAAAAATGTAGAAAAGTCAAAATATGAGGTTTTGATGGTTGACTTTCTGATTTTCGTGGTTTGGGATGAAGATGAGGGTTTGGACACCTCCAATGGATGATTTTTGATGTGTTTGGATGGTTATTTGAGTGGTTTAGGCTCTGGTTTTGGAAATTCCAAGTTTACTTTTTGTAACTTTGAAACTTGAAGTAAAAGAGGGTGAATGAGAAAACAAGTCTTTGGTATTGTTTTCGTGTGATTTGAATTATCAGAAGTGAGCTCTATTAATAGGTGAATGAGCTTGTCTTGGCTGAATAGTGATAGCTTGAAGGGTAAGAACTCATTCAATGATTTTGGCAAGATACCATTACTTCCATGTCGAGGTGCATTGTCACTTATAATTAGCATAACCAACTTTTGACCAATTCCACATTGCTTAGATGTTTTTATTGTTGTTTATGCATGAATCTTGACTGAAAGAGTACCTTTGTTGAATGTGCACTATTGCACATAAATGCACTTTTAATTCAAGGCATATGTGACAAAGCTTCATTATTCCAAATGTGATTCTTCTTGACTCATCACTTGATCTTGCGGGTTTGTGGTGACTCATTCTGATCCATGTTGAATTGGTATGATCATGATCATTTCTCATGACTTCAAAATCGTGTAGTGCAAGAAATTACCAAAGTTGAGTTTGCAAAATAGTTTGCAGCAAGGTGTATTGCGCCCTCCATAACCCTTTGCTCAAGTGGAGTTATCTCATTCTCTTGGGCTCTTAGGAAAGCTGGGATGATGTACTTCAACTTTGATGTTCACCATTGGACTTGATTCATCTTGGATCATGGTGAAAAATCCCTCCACATTTTGATGTTTTGACTGATCTCAACTTAGGCAGATTTTCACTAAGTGTTGAAATTCATTTCATACTTTTCTTGATTTTGATCACTTCAGAACTTAAAATCCAAGCATTTTTTGACCATGGATCAGTTTCACACTTTTGTAGTATGTGATGAGATCTATCATTTGAGCTTTGGATCCAAGAAAATGGTTGCTTGGTTTGGAAGTTATGGCTTTTGGAAGTTGGGTACCTAAACACTTTTTTTCATAACTTAGTGAAATTTTCAGTTTCTCAACATTGCCCCTTTTACAAGTTACCTTGATTACTTGTTCAAGTCTTGTTAAAATACAACAATGGATCATGTTTTCTTGTATAATGGTTCATGATGAACATTTTTGGTCAAAGAGTCAAACTTTGACTTTGGGTCTCAGATGAATTTTGTGTAGAGATACCCTAATTCTTGATTTTTAATGAATGGATGTCCCAAGGTGATTTTAAACTTATGAATGGACATCAAGGGTACATTTGAGTGTCTTGAATCATATCCTAAGGTTTGAGATCATGTCTTGGCCAAAAGTCAAAGGTATGGTTGACTTTTCATCAAAACCCTAGTTTGTGGCTCAGATGGATTTGAATTCTTGCATTGCTTATGAATCAAGTTCTTTGAATCAATCCAATCGTATGAATGGACTAATATGACATATTTGAGATCTTTGAAAACATATCTTGAGGTCTTGGCTATTACCCAGATGAGAATTTCCCTCTGGAAGCCTTGGTCGACCAAAACCCTAATTTGGTGACACTGATGGTCTTGAGGCTTGATCAACTTGAAATGATGCAATATTGTGCTTAATTCTTGATGTTCAAGACATCTTGACCTCCATGAATGATTGAGAGGCTTGATAAGTTGAAGATCATGTTAATTCTTGATTGATCATTTGCCTGAATCCTCTTAGAGGGCGTGAAACCCTAATAATTGATAAGGGTGGAAAGGACCTGAGGCCAGACCAAACCAAAGGCGTCATGGTTGGTTCTTGCCCAAGGTTTTTAAGTTTAAATAAAGTATCATATCTCCCTCATTTCTCTATGAAATTGGATGAAATAAAAATAAAACCTGCCTAGAATTTCATGAGGAATCTATTGGTGGTGTTAGACTTTTCTATAAGTGCCTACATTTTAAACCCGATAGTGGTTTTAAATTGGCCATGATTTTACAAGTTTTATGCTACATGTTTATACAGCCAACAATATCACTTAATTATAGTTCAAACACAACAGATATGACATATATAACATGTTTATGATCAATGTACATCAAAGTAAAGCATATTTTGGCAAGTTCAAGTTTTTAGGAAACTTACCTCTTGAAGCAAATTTGGATCTTTCAAGATAGTTGTTACAGATGTGTCTTGATGCTTTGGACACCTTCAATATACCTCAAATGATCCTTTTGAATGCTTGGAGCCAAAGAAAACCAGCTGGAACAGAATGTGGTAACCTTCTAGCAAAAATGGCAAAAGTGACCAAAATGCAACTTCAACCAAATGGAGTTACAGTTGAGAAACTATGGTTGGAACGATTTAGGAATGTTATTTAGAGTGTGTTTGGAGTGTTGTTTGTCTTTGAAATGGACACTATCAAGACATGGCTTGAAAAATGTAGAAAAGTCAAAATATGAGGTTTTGATGGTTGACTTTCTGATTTTCGTGGTTTGGGATGAAGATGAGGGTTTGGACACCTCCAATGGATGATTTTTGATGTGTTTGGATGGTTATTTAACTGGTTTAGGCTCTGGTTTTGGAAATTCCAAGTTTACTTTTTGTAACTTTGAAACTTGAAGTAAAAGAGGGTGAATGAGAAAACAAGTCTTTGGTATTGTTTTCGTGTGATTTGAATTATCAGAAGTGAGCTCTATTAATAGGTGAATGAGCTTGTCTTGGCTGAATAGTGATAGCTTGAAGGGTAAGAACTCATTCAATGATTTTGGCAAGATACCATTACTTCCATGTCGAGGTGCATTGTCACTTATAATTAGCATAACCAACTTTTGACCAATTCCACATTCCTTAGATGTTTTTATTGTTGTTTATGCATGAATCTTGACTGAAAGAGTACCTTTGTTGAATGTGCACTATTGCACATAAATGCACTTTTAATTCAAGGCATATGTGACAAAGCTTCATTATTCCAAATGTGATTCTTCTTAACTCATCACTTGATCTTGCGGGTTTGTGGTGACTCATTCTGATCCATGTTGAATTGGTATGATCATGATCATTTCTCATGACTTCAAAGTCGTGTAGTGCAAGAAATGACCAAAGTTGAGTTTGCAAAATAGTTTGCAGCAAGGTGTATTGCGCCCTCCATAACCCTTTGCTCAAGTGGAGTTATCTCATTCTCTTGGGCTCTTAGGAAAGCTGGGATGATGTACTTCAACTTTGATGTTCACCATTGGACTTGATTCATCTTGGATCATGGTGAAAAATCCCTCCACATTTTGATGTTTTGACTGATCTCAACTTAGGCAGATTTTCACTAAGTGTTGAAATTCATTTCATACTTTTCTTGATTTTGATCACTTCAGAACTTAAAATCCAAGCATTTTTTGACCATGGATCAGTTTCACACTTTTGTAGTATGTGATGAGATCTATCATTTGAGCTTTGGATCCAAGAAAATGGTTGCTTGGTTTGGAAGTTATGGCTTTTGGAAGTTGGGTACCTAAATACTTTTTTTCATAACTTAGTGAAATTTTCAGTTTCTCAACATTGCCCCTTTTACAAGTTACCTTGATTACTTGTTCAAGTCTTGTTAAAATGCAACAATGGATCATGTTTTCTTGTATAATGGTTCATGATGAACATTTTTGGTCAAAGAGTCAAACTTTGACTTTGGGTCTCAGATGAATTTTGTGTAGAGATACCCTAATTCTTGATTTTTAATGAATGGATGTCCCAAGGTGATTTTAAACTTATGAATGGACATCAAGGGTACATTTGAGTGTCTTGAATCATATCCTAAGGTTTGAGATCATGTCTTGGCCAAAAGTCAAAGGTATGGTTGACTTTTCATCAAAACCCTAGTTTGTGGCTCAGATGGATTTGAATTCTTGCATTGCTTATGAATCAAGTTCTTTGAATCAATCCAATCGTATGAATGGACTAATATGACATATTTGAGATCTTTGAAAACATATCTTGAGGTCTTGGCTCATACCCAGATGAGAATTTCCCTCTGGAAGGCTTGGTCGACCAAAACCCTAATTTGGTGACACTGATGGTCTTGAGGCTTGATCAACTTGAAATGATGCAATATTGTGCTTAATTCTTGATGTTCAAGACATCTTGACCTCCATGAATGATTGAGAGGCTTGATAAGTTGAAGATCATGTTAATTCTTGATTGATCATTTGCCTGAATCCTCTTAGAGGGCGTGAAACCCTAATAATTGATAAGGGTGGAAAGGACCTGAGGCCAGACCAAACCAAAGGCGTCATGGTTGGTTCTTGCCCAAGGTTTTTAAGTTTAAATAAAGTATCATATCTCCCTCATTTCTCTATGAAATTGGATGAAATAAAAATAAAACCTGCCTAGAATTTCATGAGGAATCTATTGGTGGTGTTAGACTTTTCTATAAGTGCCTACATTTTAAACCCGATAGTGGTTTTAAATTGGCCATGATTTTACAAGTTTTATGCTACATGTTTATACAGCCAACAATATCACTTAATTATAGTTCAAACACAACAGATATGACATATATAACATGTTTATGATCAATGTACATCAAAGTAAAGCATATTTTGGCAAGTTCAAGTTTTTAGGAAACTTACCTCTTGAAGCAAATTTGGATCTTTCAAGATAGTTGTTACAGATGTGTCTTGATGCTTTGGACACCTTCAATATACCTCAAATGATCCTTTTGAATGCTTGGAGCCAAAGAAAACCAGCTGGAACAGAATGTGGTAACCTTCTAGCAAAAATGGCAAAAGTGACCAAAATGCAACTTCAACCAAATGGAGTTACAGTTGAGAAACTATGGTTGGAACGATTTAGGAATGTTATTTAGAGTGTGTTTGGAGTGTTGTTTGTCTTTGAAATGGACACTATCAAGACATGGCTTGAAAAATGTAGAAAAGTCAAAATATGAGGTTTTGATGGTTGACTTTCTGATTTTCGTGGTTTGGGATGAAGATGAGGGTTTGGACACCTCCAATGGATGATTTTTGATGTGTTTGGATGGTTATTTAACTGGTTTAGGCTCTGGTTTTGGAAATTCCAAGTTTACTTTTTGTAACTTTGAAACTTGAAGTAAAAGAGGGTGAATGAGAAAACAAGTCTTTGGTATTGTTTTCGTGTGATTTGAATTATCAGAAGTGAGCTCTATTAATAGGTGAATGAGCTTGTCTTGGCTGAATAGTGATAGCTTGAAGGGTAAGAACTCATTCAATGATTTTGGCAAGATACCATTACTTCCATGTCGAGGTGCATTGTCACTTATAATTAGCATAACCAACTTTTGACCAATTCCACATTCCTTAGATGTTTTTATTGTTGTTTATGCATGAATCTTGACTGAAAGAGTACCTTTGTTGAATGTGCACTATTGCACATAAATGCACTTTTAATTCAAGGCATATGTGACAAAGCTTCATTATTCCAAATGTGATTTTTCTTGACTCATCACTTGATCTTGCGGGTTTGTGGTGACTCATTCTGATCCATGTTGAATTGGTATGATCATGATCATTTCTCATGACTTCAAAATCGTGTAGTGCAAGAAATGACCAAAGTTGAGTTTGCAAAATAGTTTGCAGCAAGTTGTATTGCGCCCTCCATAACCCTTTGCTCAAAAGGAGTTATCTCATTCTCTTGGGCTCTTAGGAAAGCTGGGATGATGTACTTCAACTTTGATGTTCACCATTGGACTTGATTCATCTTGGATCATGGTGAAAAATCCCTCCACATTTTGATGTTTTGACTGATCTCAACTTAGGCAGATTTTCACTAAGTGTTGAAATTCATTTCATACTTTTCTTGATTTTGATCACTTCAGAACTTAAAATCCAAGCATTTTTTGACCATGGATCAGTTTCACACTTTTGTAGTATGTGATGAGATCTATCATTTGAGCTTTGGATCCAAGAAAATGGTTGCTTGGTTTGGAAGTTATGGCTTTTGGAAGTTGGGTACCTAAACACTTTTTTTCATAACTTAGTGAAATTTTCAGTTTCTCAACATTGCCCCTTTTATAAGTTACCTTGATTACTTGTTCAAGTCTTGTTAAAATGCAACAATGGATCATGTTTTCTTGTATAATGGTTCATGATGAACATTTTTGGTCAAAGAGTCAAACTTTGACTTTGGGTCTCAGATGAATTTTGTGTAGAGATACCCTAATTCTTGATTTTTAATGAATGGATGTCCCAAGGTGATTTTAAACTTATGAATGGACATCAAGGGTACATTTGAGTGTCTTGAATCATATCCTAAGGTTTGAGATCATGTCTTGGCCCAAAGTCAAAGGTATGGTTGACTTTTCATCAAAACCCTAGTTTGTGGCTCAGATGGATTTGAATTCTTGCATTGCTTATGAATCAAGTTCTTTGAATCAATCCAATCATATGAATGGACTAATATGACATATTTGAGATCTTTGAAAACATATCTTGAGGTCTTGGCTCATACCCATATGACAATTTCCCTCTGGAAGCCTTGGTCGACCAAAACCCTAATTTGGTGACACTGATGGTCTTGAGGCTTAATCAACTTGAAATGATGCAATATTGTGCTTAATTCTTGATGTTCAAGACATCTTGACCTCCATGAATGATTGAGAGGCTTGATAAGTTGAATATCATGTTAATTCTTGATTGATCATTTGCCTGAATCCTCTTAGAGGGCGTGAAACCCTAATAATTGATAAGGGTGGAAAGGACCTGAGGCCAGACCAAGCCAAAGGCGCCATGGTTGGTTCTTGCCCAAGGTTTTTAAGTTTAAATGAAGTATCATATCTCCCTCATTTCTCTATGAAATTGGATGAAATAAAAATAAAACCTGCCTAGAATTTCATGAGGAATCTATTGGTGGTGTTAGACTTTTCTAAAAGTGCCTACATTTTAAACCCGATAGTGGTTTTAAATTGGCCATGATTTTACAAGTTTTATGCTACATGTTTATACAGCCAACAATAGCACTTAATTATAGTTCAAACACAACAGATATGACATATATAACATGTTTATGATCAATGTACATCAAAGTAAAGCATATTTTGGCAAGTTCAAATTTTTAGGAAACTTACCTCTTGAAGCAAATTTGGATCTTTCAAGATAGTTGTTACAGATGTGTCTTGATGCTTTGGTCACCTTCAATATACCTCAAATGATCCTTTTGAATGCTTGGAGCCAAAGAAAACCAGCTGGAACAGAATGTGGTAACCTTCTAGCAAAAATGGCAAAAGTGACCAAAATGCAACTTCAACCAAATGGAGTTACAGTTGAGAAACTATGGTTGGAACGATTTAGGAATGTTATTTAGAGTGTGTTTGGAGTGTTGTTTGTCTTTGAAATGGACAGTATCAAGACATGGCTTGAAAAATGTAGAAAAGTCAAAATATGAGGTTTTGATGGTTGACTTTCTGATTTTCGTGGTTTGGGATGAAGATGAGGGTTTGGACACCTCCAATGGATGATTTTTGATGTGTTTGGATGGTTATTTGAGTGGTTTAGGCTCTGGTTTTGGAAATTCCAAGTTTACTTTTTGTAACTTTGAAACTTGAAGTAAAAGAGGGTGAATGAGAAAACAAGTCTTTGGTATTGTTTTCGTGTGATTTGAATTATCAGATGTGAGCTCTATTAATAGGTGAATGAGCTTGTCTTGGCTGAATAGTGATAGCTTGAAGGGTAAGAACTCATTCAATGATTTTGGCAAGATACCATTACTTCCATGTCGAGGTGCATTGTCACTTATAATTAGCATAACCAACTTTTGACCAATTCCACATTCCTTAGATGTTTTTATTGTTGTTTATGCATGAATCTTGACTGAAAGAGTACCTTTGTTGAATGTGCACTATTGCACATAAATGCACTTTTAATTCAAGGCATATGTGACAAAGCTTCATTATTCCAAATGTGATTCTTCTTGACTCATCACTTGATCTTGCGGGTTTATGGTGACTCATTCTGATCCATGTTGAATTGGTATGATCATGATCATTTCTCATGACTTCAGAATCGTGTAGTGCAAGAAATTACCAAAGTTGAGTTTGCAAAATAGTTTGCAGCAAGGTGTATTGCGCCCTCCATAACCCTTTGCTCAAGTGGAGTTATCTCATTCTCTTGGGCTCTTAGGAAAGCTGGGATGATGTACTTCAACTTTGATGTTCACCATTGGACTTGATTCATCTTGGATCATGGTGAAAAATCCCTCCACATTTTGATGTTTTGACTGATCTCAACTTAGGCAGATTTTCACTAAGTGTTGAAATTCATTTCATACTTTTCTTGATTTTGATCACTTCAGAACTTAAAATCCAAGCATTTTTTGACCATGGATCAGTTTCACACTTTTGTAGTATGTGATGAGATCTATCATTTGAGCTTTGGATCCAAGAAAATGGTTGCTTGGTTTGGAAGTTATGGCTTTTGGAAGTTGGGTACCTAAACACTTTTTTTCATAACTTAGTGAAATTTTCAGTTTCTCAACATTGCCCCTTTTACAAGATACCTTGATTACTTGTTCAAGTCTTGTTAAAATGCAACAATGGATCATGTTTTCTTGTATAATGGTTCATGATGAACATTTTTGGTCAAAGAGTCAAACTTTGACTTTGGGTCTCAGATGAATTTTGTGTAGAGATACCCTAATTCTTGATTTTTAATGAATGGATGTCCCAAGGTGATTTTAAACTTATGAATGGACATCAAGGGTACATTTGAGTGTCTTGAATCATATCCTAAGGTTTGAGATCATGTCTTGGCAAAAAGTCAAAGGTATGGTTGACTTTTCATCAAAACCCTAGTTTGTGGCTCAGATGGATTTGAATTCTTGCATTGCTTATGAATCAAGTTCTTTGAATCAATCCAATCATATGAATGGACTAATATGACATATTTGAGATCTTTGAAAACATATCTTGAGGTCTTGGCTCATACCCAGATGACAGTTTCCCTCTGGAAGCCTTGGTCGACCAAAACCCTAATTTGGTGACACTGATGGTCTTGAGGCTTGATCAACTTGAAATGATGCAATATTGTGCTTAATTCTTGATGTTCAAGACATCTTGACCTCCATGAATGATTGAGAGGCTTGATAAGTTGAATATCATGTTAATTCTTGATTGATCATTTGCCTGAATCCTCTTAGAGGGCGTGAAACCCTAATAATTGATAAGGGTGGAAAGGACCTGAGGCCAGACCAAGCCAAAGGCGCCATGGTTGTTTCTTGCCCAAGGTTTTTAAGTTTAAATGAAGTATCATATCTCCCTCATTTCTCTATGAAATTGGATGAAATAAAAATAAAACCTGCCTAGAATTTCATGAGGAATCTATTGGTGGTGTTAGACTTTTCTAAAAGTGCCTACATTTTAAACCCGATAGTGGTTTTAAATTGGCCATGATTTTACAAGTTTTATGCTACATGTTTATACAGCCAACAATAGCACTTAATTATAGTTCAAACACAACAGATATGACATATATAACATGTTTATGATCAATGTACATCAAAGTAAAGCATATTTTGGCAAGTTCAAATTTTTAGGAAACTTACCTCTTGAAGCAAATTTGGATCTTTCAAGATAGTTGTTACAGATGTGTCTTGATGCTTTGGACACCTTCAATATACCTCAAATGATCCTTTTGAATGCTTGGAGCCAAAGAAAACCAGCTGGAACAGAATGTGGTAACCTTCTAGCAAAAATGGCAAAAGTGACCAAAATGCAACTTCAACCAAATGGAGTTACAGTTGAGAAACTATGGTTGGAACAATTTAGGAATGTTATTTAGAGTGTGTTTGGAGTGTTGTTTGTCTTTGAAATGGACAGTATCAAGACATGGCTTGAAAAATGTAGAAAAGTCAAAATATGAGGTTTTGATGGTTGACTTTCTGATTTTCGTGGTTTGGGATGAAGAGGAGGGTTTGGACACCTCCAATGGATGATTTTTGATGTGTTTGGATGGTTATTTGAGTGGTTTAGGCTCTGGTTTTGGAAATTCCAAGTTTACTTTTTGTAACTTTGAAACTTGAAGTAAAAGAGGGTGAATGAGAAAACAAGTCTTTGGTATTGTTTTCGTGTGATTTGAATTATCAGAAGTGAGCTCTATTAATAGGTGAATGAGCTTGTCTTGGCTGAATAGTGATAGCTTGAAGGGTAAGAACTCATTCAATGATTTTGGCAAGATACCATTACTTCCATGTCGAGGTGCATTGTCACTTATAATTAGCATAACCAACTTTTGACCAATTCCACATTCCTTAGATGTTTTTATTGTTGTTTATGCATGAATCTTGACTGAAAGAGTACCTTTGTTGAATGTGCACTATTGCACATAAATGCACTTTTAATTCAAGGCATATGTGACAAAGCTTCATTATTCCAAATGTGATTCTTCTTGACTCATCACTTGATCTTGCGGGTTTGTGGTGACTCATTCTGATCCATGTTGAATTGGTATGATCATGATCATTTCTCATGACTTCAAAATCGTGTAGTGCAAGAAATGACCAAAGTTGAGTTTGCAAAATAGTTTGCAGCAAGGTGTATTGCGCCCTCCATAACCCTTTGCTCAAGTGGAGTTATCTCATTCTCTTGGGCTCTTAGGAAAGCTGGGATGATGTACTTCAACTTTGATGTTCACCATTGGACTTGATTCATCTTGGATCATGGTGAAAAATCCCTCCACATTTTGATGTTTTGACTGATCTCAACTTAGGCAGATTTTCACTAAGTGTTGAAATTCATTTCATACTTTTCTTGATTTTGATCACTTCAGAACTTAAAATCCAAGCATTTTTTGACCATGGATCAGTTTCACACTTTTGTAGTATGTGATGAGATCTATCATTTGAGCTTTGGATCCAAGAAAATGGTTGCTTGGTTTGGAAGTTATGGCTTTTGGAAGTTGGGTACCTAAACACTTTTTTTCATAACTTAGTGAAATTTTCAGTTTCTCAACATTGCCCCTTTTACAAGTTACCTTGATTACTTGTTCAAGTCTTGTTAAAATGCAACAATGGATCATGTTTTCTTGTATAATGGTTCATGATGAACATTTTTGGTCAAAGAGTCAAACTTTGACTTTGGGTCTCAGATGAATTTTGTGTAGAGATACCCTAATTCTTGATTTTTAATGAATGGATGTCCCAAGGTGATTTTAAACTTATGAATGGACATCAAGGGTACATTTGAGTGTCTTGAATCATATCCTAAGGTTTGAGATCATGTCTTGGCCAAAAGTCAAAGGTATGGTTGACTTTTCATCAAAACCCTAGTTTGTGGCTCAGATGGATTTGAATTCTTGCATTGCTTATGAATCAAGTTCTTTGAATCAATCCAATCATATGAATGGACTAATATGACGTATTTGAGGTCCTTGAAAACATATCCTGAGGTCTTGGCTCATACCCAGATGAGAATTTCCCTCTGGAAGCCTTGGTCGACCAAAACCCTAATTTGGTGACACTGATGGTCTTGAGGCTTGATCAACTTGAAATGATGCAATATTGTGCTTAATTCTTGATGTTCAAGACATCTTGACCTCCATGAATGATTGAGAGGCTTGATAAGTTGAATATCATGTTAATTCTTGATTGATCATTTGCCTGAATCCTCTTAGAGGGCGTGAAACCCTAATAATTGATAAGGGTGGAAAGGACCTGAGGCCAGACCAAGCCAAAGGCGCCATGGTTGTTTCTTGCCCAAGGTTTTTAAGTTTAAATACAGTATCATATCTCCCTCATTTCTCTATGAAATTGGATGAAATAAAAATAAAACCTGCCTAGAATTTCATGAGGAATCTATTGGTGGTGTTAGACTTTTCTAAAAGTGCCTACATTTTAAACCCGATAGTGGTTTTAAATTGGCCATGATTTTACAAGTTTTATGCTACATGTTTATACAGCCAACAATAGCACTTAATTATAGTTCAAACACAACAGATATGACATATATAACATGTTTATGATCAATGTACATCAAAGTAAAGCATATTTTGGCAAGTTCAAATTTTTAGGAAACTTACCTCTTGAAGCAAATTTGGATCTTTCAAGATAGTTGTTACAGATGTGTCTTGATGCTTTGGACACCTTCAATATACCTCAAATGATCCTTTTGAATGCTTGGAGCCAAAGAAAACCAGCTGGAACAGAATGTGGTAACCTTCTAGCAAAAATGGCAAAAGTGACCAAAATGCAACTTCAACCAAATGGAGTTACAGTTGAGAAACTATGGTTGGAACAATTTAGGAATGTTATTTAGAGTGTGTTTGGAGTGTTGTTTGTCTTTGAAATGGACAGTATCAAGACATGGCTTGAAAAATGTAGAAAAGTCAAAATATGAGGTTTTGATGGTTGACTTTCTGATTTTCGTGGTTTGGGATGAAGATGAGGGTTTGGACACCTCCAATGGATGATTTTTGATGTGTTTGGATGGTTATTTGAGTGGTTTAGGCTCTGGTTTTGGAAATTCCAAGTTTACTTTTTGTAACTTTGAAACTTGAAGTAAAAGAGGGTGAATGAGAAAACAAGTCTTTGGTATTGTTTTCGTGTGATTTGAATTATCAGAAGTGAGCTCTATTAATAGGTGAATGAGCTTGTCTTGGCTGAATAGTGATAGCTTGAAGGGTAAGAACTCATTCAATGATTTTGGCAAGATACCATTACTTCCATGTCGAGGTGCATTGTCACTTATAATTAGCATAACCAACTTTTGACCAATTCCACATTCCTTAGATGTTTTTATTGTTGTTTATGCATGAATCTTGACTGAAAGAGTACCTTTGTTGAATGTACACTATTGGACATAAATGCACTTTTAATTCAAGGCATATGTGACAAAGCTTCATTATTCCAAATGTGATTCTTCTTGACTCATCACTTGATCTTGCGGGTTTGTGGTGACTCATTCTGATCCATGTTGAATTGGTATGATCATGATCATTTCTCATGACTTCAAAATCGTGTAGTGCAAGAAATGACCAAAGTTGAGTTTGCAAAATAGTTTGCAGCAAGGTGTATTGCGCCCTCCATAACCCTTTGCTCAAGTGGAGTTATCTCATTCTCTTGGGCTCTTAGGAAAGCTGGGATGATGTACTTCAACTTTGATGTTCACCATTGGACTTGATTCATCTTGGATCATGGTGAAAAATCCCTCCACATTTTGATGTTTTGACTGATCTCAACTTAGGCAGATTTTCACTAAGTGTTGAAATTCATTTCATACTTTTCTTGATTTTGATCACTTCAGAACTTAAAATCCAAGCATTTTTTGACCATGGATCAGTTTCACACTTTTGTAGTATGTGATGAGATCTATCATTTGAGCTTTGGATCCAAGAAAATGGTTGCTTGGTTTGGAAGTTATGGCTTTTGGAAGTTGGGTACCTAAACACTTTTTTTCATAACTTAGTGAAATTTTCAGTTTCTCAACATTGCCCCTTTTACAAGTTACCTTGATTACTTGTTCAAGTCTTGTTAAAATGCAACAATGGATCATGTTTTCTTGTATAATGGTTCATGATGAACATTTTTGGTCAAAGAGTCAAACTTTGACTTTGGGTCTCAGATGAATTTTGTGTAGAGATACCCTAATTCTTGATTTTTAATGAATGGATGTCCCAAGGTGATTTTAAACTTATGAATGGACATCAAGGGTACATTTGAGTGTCTTGAATCATATCCTAAGGTTTGAGATCATGTCTTGGCCAAAAGTCAAAGGTATGGTTGACTTTTCATCAAAACCCTAGTTTGTGGCTCAGATGGATTTGAATTCTTGCATTGCTTATGAATCAAGTTCTTTGAATCAATCCAATCATATGAATGGACTAATATGACATATTTGAGATCTTTGAAAACATATCTTGAGGTCTTGGCTCATACCCAGATGACAATTTCCCTCTGGAAGCCTTGGTCGACCAAAACCCTAATTTGGTGACACTGATGGTCTTGAGGCTTAATCAACTTGAAATGATGCAATATTGTGCTTAATTCTTGATGTTCAAGACATCTTGACCTCCATGAATGATTGAGAGGCTTGATAAGTTGAATATCATGTTAATTCTTGATTGATCATTTGCCTGAATCCTCTTAGAGGGCGTGAAACCCTAATAATTGATAAGGGTGGAAAGGACCTGAGGCCAGACCAAGCCAAAGGCGCCATGGTTGGTTCTTGCCCAAGGTTTTTAAGTTTAAATGAAGTATCATATCTCCCTCATTTCTCTATGAAATTGGATGAAATAAAAATAAAACCTGCCTAGAATTTCATGAGGAATCTATTGGTGGTGTTAGACTTTTCTAAAAGTGCCTACATTTTAAACCCGATAGTGGTTTTAAATTGGCCATGATTTTACAAGTTTTATGCTACATGTTTATACAGCCAACAATAGCACTTAATTATAGTTCAAACACAACAGATATGACATATATAACATGTTTATGATCAATGTACATCAAAGTAAAGCATATTTTGGCAAGTTCAAATTTTTAGGAAACTTACCTCTTGAAGCAAATTTGGATCTTTCAAGATAGTTGTTACAGATGTGTCTTGATGCTTTGGTCACCTTCAATATACCTCAAATGATCCTTTTGAATGCTTGGAGCCAAAGAAAACCAGCTGGAACAGAATGTGGTAACCTTCTAGCAAAAATGGCAAAAGTGACCAAAATGCAACTTCAACCAAATGGAGTTACAGTTGAGAAACTATGGTTGGAACGATTTAGGAATGTCATTTAGAGTGTGTTTGGAGTGTTGTTTGTCTTTGAAATGGACACTATCAAGACATGGCTTGAAAAATGTAGAAAAGTCAAAATATGAGGTTTTGATGGTTGACTTTCTGATTTTCGTGGTTTGGGATGAAGATGAGGGTTTGGACACCTCCAATGGATGATTTTTGATGTGTTTGGATGGTTATTTGAGTGGTTTAGGCTCTGGTTTTGGAAATTCCAAGTTTACTTTTTGTAACTTTGAAACTTGAAGTAAAAGAGGGTGAATGAGAAAACAAGTCTTTGGTATTGTTTTCGTGTGATTTGAATTATCAGAAGTGAGCTCTATTAATAGGTGAATGAGCTTGTCTTGGCTGAATAGTGATAGCTTGAAGGGTAAGAACTCATTCAATGATTTTGGCAAGATACCATTACTTCCATGTCGAGGTGCATTGTCACTTATAATTAGCATAACCAACTTTTGACCAATTCCACATTCCTTAGATGTTTTTATTGTTGTTTATGCATGAATCTTGACTGAAAGAGTACCTTTGTTGAATGTGCACTATTGCACATAAATGCACTTTTAATTCAAGGCATATGTGACAAAGCTTCATTATTCCAAATGTGATTCTTCTTGACTCATCACTTGATCTTGCGGGTTTGTGGTGACTCATTCTGATCCATGTTGAATTGGTATGATCATGATCATTTCTCATGACTTCAAAATCGTGTAGTGCAAGAAATGACCAAAGTTGAGTTTGCAAAATAGTTTGCAGCAAGTTGTATTGCGCCCTCCATAACCCTTTGCTCAAGTGGAGTTATCTCATTCTCTTGGGCTCTTAGGAAAGCTGGGATGATGTACTTCAACTTTGATGTTCACCATTGGACTTGATTCATCTTGGATCATGGTGAAAAATCCCTCCACATTTTGATGTTTTGACTGATCTCAACTTAGGCAGATTTTCACTAAGTGTTGAAATTCATTTCATACTTTTCTTGATTTTGATCACTTCAGAACTTAAAATCCAAGCATTTTTTGACCATGGATCAGTTTCACACTTTTGTAGTATGTGATGAGATCTATCATTTGAGCTTTGGATCCAAGAAAATGGTTGCTTGGTTTGGAAGTCATGGCTTTTGGAAGTTGGGTACCTAAACACTTTTTTTCATAACTTAGTGAAATTTTCAGTTTCTCAACATTGCCCCTTTTACAAGTTACCTTGATTACTTGTTCAAGTCTTGTTAAAATGCAACAATGGATCATGTTTTCTTGTATAATGGTTCATGATGAACATTTTTGGTCAAAGAGTCAAACTTTTACTTTGGGTCTCAGATGAATTTTGTGTAGAGATACCCTAATTCTTGATTTTTAATGAATGGATGTCCCAAGGTGATTTTAAACTTATGAATGGACATCAAGGGTACATTTGAGTGTCTTGAATCATATCCTAAGGTTTGAGATCATGTCTTGGCCAAAAGTCAAAGGTATGGTTGACTTTTCATCAAAACCCTAGTTTGTGGCTCAAATGGATTTGAATTCTTGCATTGCTTATGAATCAAGTTCTTTGAATCAATCCAATCATATGATTGGACTAATATGACGTATTTGAGGTCCTTGAAAACATATCCTGAGGTCTTGGCTCATACCCAGATGAGAATTTCCCTCTGGAAGCCTTGGTCGACCAAAACCCTAATTTGGTGACACTGATGGTCTTGAGGCTTGATCAACTTGAAATGATGCAATATTGTGCTTAATTCTTGATGTTCAAGACATCTTGACCTCCATGAATGATTGAGAGGCTTGATAAGTTGAATATCATGTTAATTCTTGATTGATCATTTGCCTGAATCCTCTTAGAGGGCGTGAAACCCTAATAATTGATAAGGGTGGAAAGGACCTGAGGCCAGACCAAGCCAAAGGCGCCATGGTTGTTTCTTGCCCAAGGTTTTTAAGTTTAAATGAAGTATCATATCTCCCTCATTTCTCTATGAAATTGGATGAAATAAAAATAAAACCTGCCTAGAATTTCATGAGGAATCTATTGGTGGTGTTAGACTTTTCTAAAAGTGCCTACATTTTAAACCCGATAGTGGTTTTAAATTGGCCATGATTTTATAAGTTTTATGCTACATGTTTATACAGCCAACAATAGCACTTAATTATAGTTCAAACACAACAGATATGACATATATAACATGTTTATGATCAATGTACATCAAAGTAAAGCATATTTTGGCAAGTTCAAATTTTTAGGAAACTTACCTCTTGAAGCAAATTTGGATCTTTCAAGATAGTTGTTACAGATGTGTCTTGATGCTTTGGACACCTTCAATATACCTCAAATGATCCTTTTGAATGCTTGGAGCCAAAGAAAACCAGCTGGAACAGAATGTGGTAACCTTCTAGCAAAAATGGCAAAAGTGACCAAAATGCAACTTCAACCAAATGGAGTTACAGTTGAGAAACTATGGTTGGAACAATTTAGGAATGTTATTTAGAGTGTGTTTGGAGTGTTGTTTGTCTTTGAAATGGACAGTATCAAGACATGGCTTAAAAAATGTAGAAAAGTCAAAATATGAGGTTTTGATGGTTGACTTTCTGATTTTCGTGGTTTGGGATGAAGAGGAGGGTTTGGACACCTCTAATGGATGATTTTTGATGTGTTTGGATGGTTATTTGAGTGGTTTAGGCTCTGGTTTTGGAAATTCCAAGTTTACTTTTTGTAACTTTGAAACTTGAAGTAAAAGAGGGTGAATGAGAAAACAAGTCTTTGGTATTGTTTTCGTGTGATTTGAATTATCAGAAGTGAGCTCTATTAATAGGTGAATGAGCTTGTCTTGGCTGAATAGTGATAGCTTGAAGGGTAAGAACTCATTCAATGATTTTGGCAAGATACCATTACTTCCATGTCGAGGTGCATTGTCACTTATAATTAGCATAACCAACTTTTGACCAATTCCACATTCCTTAGATGTTTTTATTGTTGTTTATGCATGAATCTTGACTGAAAGAGTACCTTTGTTGAATGTGCACTATTGCACATAAATGCACTTTTAATTCAAGGCATATGTGACAAAGCTTCATTATTCCAAATGTGATTCTTCTTGACTCATCACTTGATCTTGCGGGTTTGTGGTGACTCATTCTGATCCATGTTGAATTGGTATGATCATGATCATTTCTCATGACTTCAAAATCGTGTAGTGCAAGAAATGACCAAAGTTGAGTTTGCAAAATAGTTTGCAGCAAGGTGTATTGCGCCCTCCATAACCCTTTGCTCAAGTGGAGTTATCTCATTCTCTTGGGCTCTTAGGAAAGCTGGGATGATGTACTTCAACTTTGATGTTCACCATTGGACTTGATTCATCTTGGATCATGGTGAAAAATCCCTCCACATTTTGATGTTTTGACTGATCTCAACTTAGGCAGATTTTCACTAAGTGTTGAAATTCATTTCATACTTTTCTTGATTTTGATCACTTCAGAACTTAAAATCCAAGCATTTTTTGACCATGGATCAGTTTCACACTTTTGTAGTATGTGATGAGATCTATCATTTGAGCTTTGGATCCAAGAAAATGGTTGCTTGGTTTGGAAGTTATGGCTTTTGGAAGTTGGGTACCTAAACACTTTTTTTCATAACTTAGTGAAATTTTCAGTTTCTCAACATTGCCCCTTTTACAAGTTACCTTGATTACTTGTTCAAGTCTTGTTAAAATGCAACAATGGATCATGTTTTCTTGTATAATGGTTCATGATGAACATTTTTGGTCAAAGAGTCAAACTTTGACTTTGGGTCTCAGATGAATTTTGTGTAGAGATACCCTAATTCTTGATTTTTAATGAATGGATGTCCCAAGGTGATTTTAAACTTATGAATGGACATCAAGGGTACATTTGAGTGTCTTGAATCATATCCTAAGGTTTGAGATCATGTCTTGGCCAAAAGTCAAAGGTATGGTTGACTTTTCATCAAAACCCTAGTTTGTGGCTCAGATGGATTTGAATTCTTGCATTGCTTATGAATCAAGTTCTTTGAATCAATCCAATCATATGATTGGACTAATATGACGTATTTGAGGTCCTTGAAAACATATCCTGAGGTCTTGGCTCATACCCAGATGAGAATTTCCCTCTGGAAGCCTTGGTCGACCAAAACCCTAATTTGGTGACACTGATGGTCTTGAGGCTTGATCAACTTGAAATGATGCAATATTGTGCTTAATTCTTGATGTTCAAGACATCTTGACCTCCATGAATGATTGAGAGGCTTGATAAGTTGAATATCATGTTAATTCTTGATTGATCATTTGCCTGAATCCTCTTAGAGGGCGTGAAACCCTAATAATTGATAAGGGTGGAAAGGACCTGAGGCCAGACCAAGCCAAAGGCGCCATGGTTGTTTCTTGCCCAAGGTTTTTAAGTTTAAATGCAGTATCATATCTCCCTCATTTCTCTATGAAATTGGATGAAATAAAAATAAAACCTGCCTAGAATTTCATGAGGAATCTATTGGTGGTGTTAGACTTTTCTAAAAGTGCCTACATTTTAAACCCGATAGTGGTTTTAAATTGGCCATGATTTTACAAGTTTTATGCTACATGTTTATACAGCCAACAATAGCACTTAATTATAGTTCAAACACAACAGATATGACATATATAACATGTTTATGATCAATGTACATCAAAGTAAAGCATATTTTGGCAAGTTCAAATTTTTAGGAAACTTACCTCTTGAAGCAAATTTGGATCTTTCAAGATAGTTGTTACAGATGTGTCTTGATGCTTTGGACACCTTTAATATACCTCAAATGATCCTTTTGAATGCTTGGAGCCAAAGAAAACCAGCTGGAACAGAATGTGGTAACCTTCTAGCAAAAATGGCAAAAGTGACCAAAATGCAACTTCAACCAAATGGAGTTACAGTTGAGAAACTATGGTTGGAACAATTTAGGAATGTTATTTAGAGTGTGTTTGGAGTGTTGTTTGTCTTTGAAATGGACAGTATCAAGACATGGCTTGAAAAATGTAGAAAAGTCAAAATATGAGGTTTTGATGGTTGACTTTCTGATTTTCGTGGTTTGGGATGAAGAGGAGGGTTTGGACACCTCCAATGGATGATTTTTGATGTGTTTGGATGGTTATTTGAGTGGTTTAGGCTCTGGTTTTGGAAATTCCAAGTTTACTTTTTGTAACTTTGAAACTTGAAGTAAAAGAGGGTGAATGAGAAAACAAGTCTTTGGTATTGTTTTCGTGTGATTTGAATTATCAGAAGTGAGCTCTATTAATAGGTGAATGAGCTTGTCTTGGCTGAATAGTGATAGCTTGAAGGGTAAGAACTCATTCAATGATTTTGGCAAGATACCATTACTTCCATGTCGAGGTGCATTGTCACTTATAATTAGCATAACCAACTTTTGACCAATTCCACATTCCTTAGATGTTTTTATTGTTGTTTATGCATGAATCTTGACTGAAAGAGTACCTTTGTTGAATGTGCACTATTGCACATAAATGCACTTTTAATTCAAGGCATATGTGACAAAGCTTCATTATTCCAAATGTGATTCTTCTTGACTCATCACTTGATCTTGCGGGTTTGTGGTGACTCATTCTGATCCATGTTGAATTGGTATGATCATGATCATTTCTCATGACTTCAAAATCGTGTAGTGCAAGAAATGACCAAAGTTGAGTTTGCAAAATAGTTTGCAGCAAGGTGTATTGCGCCCTCCATAACCCTTTGCTCAAGTGGAGTTATCTCATTCTCTTGGGCTCTTAGGAAAGCTGGGATGATGTACTTCAACTTTGATGTTCACCATTGGACTTGATTCATCTTGGATCATGGTGAAAAATCCCTCCACATTTTGATGTTTTGACTGATCTCAACTTAGGCAGATTTTCACTAAGTGTTGAAATTCATTTCATACTTTTCTTGATTTTGATCACTTCAGAACTTAAAATCCAAGCATTTTTTGACCATGGATCAGTTTCACACTTTTGTAGTATGTGATGAGATCTATCATTTGAGCTTTGGATCCAAGAAAATGGTTGCTTGGTTTGGAAGTTATGGCTTTTGGAAGTTGGGTACCTAAACACTTTTTTTCATAACTTAGTGAAATTTTCAGTTTCTCAACATTGCCCCTTTTCCAAGTTACCTTGATTACTTGTTCAAGTCTTGGTAAAATGCAACAATGGATCATGTTTTCTTGTATAATGGTTCATGATGAACATTTTTGGTCAAAGAGTCAAACTTTGACTTTGGGTCTCAGATGAATTTTGTGTAGAGATACCCTAATTCTTGATTTTTAATGAATGGATGTCCCAAGGTGATTTTAAACTTATGAATGGACATCAAGGGTACATTTGAGTGTCTTGAATCATATCCTAAGGTTTGAGATCATGTCTTGGCCAAAAGTCAAAGGTATGGTTGACTTTTCATCAAAACCCTAGTTTGTGGCTCAGATGGATTTGAATTCTTGCATTGCTTATGAATCAAGTTCTTTGAATCAATCCAATCATATTATTGGACTAATATGACGTATTTGAGGTCCTTGAAAACATATCTTGAGGTCTTGGCTCATACCCAGATGAGAATTTCCCTCTGGAAGCCTTGGTCGACCAAAACCCTAATTTGGTGACACTGATGGTCTTGAGGCTTGATCAACTTGAAATGATGCAATATTGTGCTTAATTCTTGATGTTCAAGACATCTTGACCTCCATGAATGATTGAGAGGCTTGATAAGTTGAATATCATGTTAATTCTTGATTGATCATTTGCCTGAATCCTCTTAGAGGGCGTGAAACCCTAATAATTGATAAGGGTGGAAAGGACCTGAGGCCAGACCAAGCCAAAGGCGCCATGGTTGGTTCTTGCCCAAGGTTTTTAAGTTTAAATGAAGTATCTATCTCCCTCATTTCTCTCTGAAATTGGATGAAATAAAAATAAAACCTGCCTAGAATTTCATGAGGAATCTATTGGTGGTGTTAGACTTTTCTAAAAGTGCCTACATTTTAAACCCGATAGTGGTTTTAAATTGGCCATGATTTTACAAGTTTTATGCTACATGTTTATACAGCCAACAATAGCACTTAATTATAGTTCAAACACAACAGATATGACATATATAACATGTTTATGATCAATGTACATCAAAGTAAAGCATATTTTGGCAAGTTCAAATTTTTAGGAAACTTACCTCTTGAAGCAAATTTGGATCTTTCAAGATAGTTGTTACAGATGTGTCTTGATGCTTTGGACACCTTCAATATACCTCAAATGATCCTTTTGAATGCTTGGAGCCAAAGAAAACCAGCTGGAACAGAATGTGGTAACCTTCTAACAAAAATGGCAAAAGTGACCAAAATGCAACTTCAACCAAATGGAGTTACAGTTGAGAAACTATGGTTGGAACAATTTAGGAATGTTATTTAGAGTGTGTTTGGAGTGTTGTTTGTCTTTGAAATGGACAGTATCAAGACATGGCTTGAAAAATGTAGAAAAGTCAAAATATGAGGTTTTGATGGTTGACTTTCTGATTTTGGTGGTTTGGGATGAAGATGAGGGTTTGGACACCTCCAATGGATGATTTTTGATGTGTTTGGATGGTTATTTGAGTGGTTTAGGCTCTGGTTTTGGAAATTCCAAGGTTACTTTTTGTAACTTTGAAACTTGAAGTAAAAGAAGGTGAATGAGAAAACAAGTCTTTGGTATTGTTTTCGTGTGATTTGAATTATCAGAAGTGAGCTCTTTTAATAGGTGAATGAGCTTGTCTTGGCTGAATAGTGATAGCTTGAAGGGTAAGAACTCATTCAATGATTTTGGCAAGATACCATTACTTCCATGTCGAGGTGCATTGTCACTTATAATTAGCATAACCAACTTTTGACCAATTCCACATTCCTTAGATGTTTTTATTGTTGTTTATGCATGAATCTTGACTGAAAGAGTACCTTTGTTGAATGTGCACTATTGCACATAAATGCACTTTTAATTCAAGGCATATGTGACAAAGCTTCATTATTCCAAATGTGATTCTTCTTGACTCATCACTTGATCTTGCGGGTTTGTGGTGACTCATTCTGATCCATGTTGAATTGGTATGATCATGATCATTTCTCATGACTTCAAAATCGTGTAGTGCAAGAAATGACCAAAGTTGAGTTTGCAAAATAGTTTGCAGCAAGGTGTATTGCGCCCTCCATAACCCTTTGCTCAAGTGGAGTTATCTCATTCTCTTGGGCTCTTAGGAAAGCTGGGATGATGTACTTCAACTTTGATGTTCACCATTGGACTTGATTCATCTTGGATCATGGTGAAAAATCCCTCCACATTTTGATGTTTTGACTGATCTCAACTTAGGCAGATTTTCACTAAGTGTTGAAATTCATTTCATACTTTTCTTGATTTTGATCACTTCAGAACTTAAAATCCAAGCATTTTTTGACCATGGATCAGTTTCACACTTTTGTAGTATGTGATGAGATCTATCATTTGAGCTTTGGATCCAAGAAAATGGTTGCTTGGTTTGGAAGTTATGGCTTTTGGAAGTTGGGTACCTAAACACTTTTTTTCATAACTTAGTGAAATTTTCAGTTTCTCAACATTGCCCCTTTTACAAGTTACCTTGATTACTTGTTCAAGTCTTGTTAAAATGCAACAATGGATCATGTTTTCTTGTATAATGGTTCATGATGAACATTTTTGGTCAAAGAGTCAAACTTTGACTTTGGGTCTCAGATGAATTTTGTGTAGAGATACCCTAATTCTTGATTTTTAATGAATGGATGTCCCAAGGTGATTTTAAACTTATGAATGGACATCAAGGGTACATTTGAGTGTCTTGAATCATATCCTAAGGTTTGAGATCATGTCTTGGCCAAAAGTCAAAGGTATGGTTGACTTTTCATCAAAACCCTAGTTTGTGGCTCAGATGGATTTGAATTCTTGCATTGCTTATGAATCAAGTTCTTTGAATCAATCCAATCATATGATTGGACTAATATGACGTATTTGAGGTCCTTGAAAACATATCTTGAGGTCTTGGCTCAAACCCAGATGAGAATTTCCCTCTGGAAGCCTTGGTCGACCAAAACCCTAATTTGGTGACACTGATGGTCTTGAGGCTTGATCAACTTGAAATGATGCAATATTGTGCTTAATTCTTGATGTTCAAGACATATTGACCTCCATGAATGATTGAGAGGCTTGATAAGTTGAATATCATGTTAATTCTTGATTGATCATTTGCCTGAATCCTCTTAGAGGGCGTGAAACCCTAATAATTGATAAGGGTGGAAAGGACCTGAGGCCAGACCAAGCCAAAGGCGCCATGGTTGGTTCTTGCCCAAGGTTTTTAAGTTTAAATGAAGTATCTATCTCCCTCATTTCTCTATGAAATTGGATGAAATAAAAATAAAACCTGCCTAGAATTTCATGAGGAATCTATTGGTGGTGTTAGACTTTTCTAAAAGTGCCTACATTTTAAACCCGATAGTGGTTTTAAATTGGCCATGATTTTACAAGTTTTATGCTACATGTTTATACAGCCAACAATAGCACTTAATTATAGTTCAAACACAACATATATGACATATATAACATGTTTATGATCAATGTACATCAAAGTAAAGCATATTTTGGCAAGTTCAAATTTTTAGGAAACTTACCTCTTGAAGCAAATTTGGATCTTTCAAGATAGTTGTTACAGATGTGTCTTGATGCTTTGGACACCTTCAATATACCTCAAATGATCCTTTTGAATGCTTGGAGCCAAAGAAAACCAGCTGGAACAGAATGTGGTAACCTTCTAACAAAAATGGCAAAAGAGACCAAAATGCAACTTCAACCAAATGGAGTTACAGTTGAGAAACTATGGTTGGAACAATTTAGGAATGTTATTTAGAGTGTGTTTGGAGTGTTGTTTGTCTTTGAAATGGACAGTATCAAGACATGGCTTGAAAAATGTAGAAAAGTCAAAATATGAGGTTTTGATGGTTGACTTTCTGATATTCGTGGTTTGGGATGAAGATGAGGGTTTGGACACCTCCAATGGATGATTTTTGATGTGTTTGGATGGTTATTTGAGTGGTTTAGGCTCTGGTTTTGGAAATTCCAAGTTTACTTTTTGTAACTTTGAAACTTGAAGTAAAAGAGGGTGAATGAGAAAACAAGTCTTTGGTATTGTTTTCGTGTGATTTGAATTATCAGAAGTGAGCTCTATTAATAGGTGAATGAGCTTGTCTTGGCTGAATAGTGATAGCTTGAAGGGTAAGAACTCATTCAATGATTTTGGCAAGATACCATTACTTCCATGTCGAGGTGCATTGTCACTCATAATTAGCATAACCAACTTTTGACCAATTCCACATTCCTTAGATGTTTTTATTGTTGTTTATGCATGAATCTTGACTGAAAGAGTACCTTTGTTGAATGTGCACTATTGCACATAAATGCACTTTTAATTCAAGGCATATGTGACAAAGCTTCATTATTCCAAATGTGATTCTTCTTGACTCATCACTTGATCTTGCGGGTTTGTGGTGACTCATTCTGATCCATGTTGAATTGGTATGATCATGATCATTTCTCATGACTTCAAAATCGTGTAGTGCAAGAAATGACCAAAGTTGAGTTTGCAAAATAGTTTGCAGCAAGGTGTATTGCGCCCTCCATAACCCTTTGCTCAAGTGGAGTTATCTCATTCTCTTGGGCTCTTAGGAAAGCTGGGATGATGTACTTCAACTTTGATGTTCACCATTGGACTTGATTCATCTTGGATCATGGTGAAAAATCCCTCCACATTTTGATGTTTTGACTGATCTCAACTTAGGCAGATTTTCACTAAGTGTTGAAATTCATTTCATACTTTTCTTGATTTTGATCACTTCAGAACTTAAAATCCAAGCATTTTTTGACCATGGATCAGTTTCACACTTTTGTAGTATGTGATGAGATCTATCATTTGAGCTTTGGATCCAAGAAAATGGTTGCTTGGTTTGGAAGTTATGGCTTTTGGAAGTTGGGTACCTAAACACTTTTTTTCATAACTTAGTGAAATTTTCAGTTTCTCAACATTGCCCCTTTTACAAGTTACCTTGATTACTTGTTCAAGTCTTGTTAAAATGCAACAATGGATCATGTTTTCTTGTATAATGGTTCATGATGAACATTTTTGGTCAAAGAGTCAAACTTTGACTTTGGGTCTCAGATGAATTTTGTGTAGAGATACCCTAATTCTTGATTTTTAATGAATGGATGTCCCAAGGTGATTTTAAACTTATGAATGGACATCAAGGGTACATTTGAGTGTCTTGAATCATATCCTAAGGTTTGAGATCATGTCTTGGCCAAAAGTCAAAGGTATGGTTGACTTTTCATCAAAACCCTAGTTTGTGGCTCAGATGGATTTGAATTCTTGCATTGCTTATGAATCAAGTTCTTTGAATCAATCCAATCATATGATTGGACTAATATGACGTATTTGAGGTCCTTGAAAACATATCCTGAGGTCTTGGCTCATACCCAGATGAGAATTTCCCTCTGGAAGCCTTGGTCGACCAAAACCCTAATTTGGTGACACTGATGGTCTTGAGGCTTGATCAACTTGAAATGATGCAATATTGTGCTTAATTCTTGATGTTCAAGACATCTTGACCTCCATGAATGATTGAGAGGCTTGATAAGTTGAATATCATGTTAATTCTTGATTGATCATTTGCCTGAATCCTCTTAGAGGGCGTGAAACCCTAATAATTGATATGGGTGGAAAGGACCTGAGGCCAGACCAAGCCAAAGGCGCCATGGTTGTATCTTGCCCAAGGTTTTTAAGTTTAAATGCAGTATCATATCTCCCTCATTTCTCTATGAAATTGGATGAAATAAAAATAAAACCTGCCTAGAATTTCATGAGGAATCTATTGGTGGTGTTAGACTTTTCTAAAAGTGCCTACATTTTAAACCCGATAGTGGTTTTAAATTGGCCATGATTTTACAAGTTTTATGCTACATGTTTATACAGCCAACAATAGCACTTAATTATAGTTCAAACACAACAGATATGACATATATAACATGTTTATGATCAATGTACATCAAAGTAAAGCATATTTTGGCAAGTTCAAATTTTTAGGAAACTTACCTCTTGAAGCAAATTTGGATCTTTCAAGATAGTTGTTACAGATGTGTCTTGATGCTTTGGACACCTTTAATATACCTCAAATGATCCTTTTGAATGCTTGGAGCCAAAGAAAACCAGCTGGAACAGAATGTGGTAACCTTCTAGCAAAAATGGCAAAAGTGACCAAAATGCAACTTCAACCAAATGGAGTTACAGTTGAGAAACTATGGTTGGAACAATTTAGGAATGTTATTTAGAGTGTGTTTGGAGTGTTGTTTGTCTTTGAAATGAACAGTATCAAGACATGGCTTGAAAAATGTAGAAAAGTCAAAATATGAGGTTTTGATGGTTGACTTTCTGATTTTCGTGGTTTGGGATGAAGAGAAGGGTTTGGACACCTCCAATGGATGATTTTTGATGTGTTTGGATGGTTATTTGAGTGGTTTAGGCTCTGGTTTTGGAAATTCCAAGTTTACTTTTTGTAACTTTGAAACTTGAAGTAAAAGAGGGTGAATGAGAAAACAAGTCTTTGGTATTGTTTTCGTGTGATTTGAATTATCAGAAGTGAGCTCTATTAATAGGTGAATGAGCTTGTCTTGGCTGAATAGTGATAGCTTGAAGGGTAAGAACTCATTCAATGATTTTGGCAAGATACCATTACTTCCATGTCGAGGTGCATTGTCACTTATAATTAGCATAACCAACTTTTGACCAATTCCACATTCCTTAGATGTTTTTATTGTTGTTTATGCATGAATCTTGACTGAAAGAGTACCTTTGTTGAATGTGCACTATTGCACATAAATGCACTTTTAATTCAAGGCATATGTGACAAAGCTTCATTATTCCAAATGTGATTCTTCTTGACTCATCACTTGATCTTGCGGGTTTGTGGTGACTCATTCTGATCCATGTTGAATTGGTATGATCATGATCATTTCTCATGACTTCAAAATCGTGTAGTGCAAGAAATGACCAAAGTTGAGTTTGCAAAATAGTTTGCAGCAAGGTGTATTGCGCCCTCCATAACCCTTTGCTCAAGTGGAGTTATCTCATTCTCTTGGGCTCTTAGGAAAGCTGGGATGATGTACTTCAACTTTGATGTTCACCATTGGACTTGATTCATTTTGGATCATGGTGAAAAATCCCTCCACATTTTGATGTTTTGACTGATCTCAACTTAGGCAGATTTTCACTAAGTGTTGAAATTCATTTCATACTTTTCTTGATTTTGATCACTTCAGAACTTAAAATCCAAGCATTTTTTGACCATGGATCAGTTTCACACTTTTGTAGTATGTGATGAGATCTATCATTTGAGCTTTGGATCCAAGAAAATGGTTGCTTGGTTTGGAAGTTATGGCTTTTGGAAGTTGGGTACCTAAACACTTTTTTTCATAACTTAGTGAAATTTTCAGTTTCTCAACATTGCCCCTTTTCCAAGTTACCTTGATTACTTGTTCAAGTCTTGTTAAAATGCAACAATGGATCATGTTTTCTTGTATAATGGTTCATGATGAACATTTTTGGTCAAAGAGTCAAACTTTGACTTTGGGTCTCAGATGAATTTTGTGTAGAGATACCCTAATTCTTGATTTTTAATGAATGGATGTCCCAAGGTGATTTTAAACTTATGAATGGACATCAAGGGTACATTTGAGTGTCTTGAATCATATCCTAAGGTTTGAGATCATGTCTTGGCCAAAAGTCAAAGGTATGGTTGACTTTTCATCAAAACCCTAGTTTGTGGCTCAGATGGATTTGAATTCTTGCATTGCTTATGAATCAAGTTCTTTGAATCAATCCAATCATATTATTGGACTAATATGACGTATTTGAGGTCCTTGAAAACATATCTTGAGGTCTTGGCTCATACCCAGATGAGAATTTCCCTCTGGAAGCCTTGGTCGACCAAAACCCTAATTTGGTGACACTGATGGTCTTGAGGCTTGATCAACTTGAAATGATGCAATATTGTGCTTAATTCTTGATGTTCAAGACATCTTGACCTCCATGAATGATTGAGAGGCTTGATAAGTTAAATATCATGTTAATTCTTGATTGATCATTTGCCTGAATCCTCTTAGAGGGCGTGAAACCCTAATAATTGATAAGGGTGGAAAGGACCTGAGGCCAGACCAAGCCAAAGGCGCCATGGTTGGTTCTTGCCCAAGGTTTTTAAGTTTAAATGAAGTATCTATCTCCCTCATTTCTCTATGAAATTGGATGAAATAAAAATAAAACCTGCCTAGAATTTCATGAGGAATCTATTGGTGGTGTTAGACTTTTCTAAAAGTGCCTACATTTTAAACCCGATAGTGGTTTTAAATTGGCCATGATTTTACAAGTTTTATGCTACATGTTTATACAGCCAACAATAGCACTTAATTATAGTTCAAACACAACAGATATGACATATATAACATGTTTATGATCAATGTACATCAAAGTAAAGCATATTTTGGCAAGTTCAAATTTTTAGGAAACTTACCTCTTGAAGCAAATTTGGATCTTTCAAGATAGTTGTTACAGATGTGTCTTGATGCTTTGGACACCTTCAATATACCTCAAATGATCCTTTTGAATGCTTGGAGCCAAAGAAAACCAGCTGGAACAGAATGTGGTAACCTTCTAACAAAAATGGCAAAAGTGACCAAAATGCAACTTCAACCAAATGGAGTTACAGTTGAGAAACTATGGTTGGAACAATTTAGGAATGTTATTTAGAGTGTGTTTGGAGTGTTGTTTGTCTTTGAAATGGACAGTATCAAGACATGGCTTGAAAAATGTAGAAAAGTCAAAATATGAGGTTTTGATGGTTGACTTTCTGATTTTGGTGGTTTGGGATGAAGATGAGGGTTTGGACACCTCCAATGGATGATTTTTGATGTGTTTGGATGGTTATTTGAGTGGTTTAGGCTCTGGTTTTGGAAATTCCAAGGTTACTTTTTGTAACTTTGAAACTTGAAGTAAAAGAAGGTGAATGAGAAAACAAGTCTTTGGTATTGTTTTCGTGTGATTTGAATTATCAGAAGTGAGCTCTTTTAATAGGTGAATGAGCTTGTCTTGGCTGAATAGTGATAGCTTGAAGGGTAAGAACTCATTCAATGATTTTGGCAAGATACCATTACTTCCATGTCGAGGTGCATTGTCACTTATAATTAGCATAACTAACTTTTGACCAATTCCACATTCCTTAGATGTTTTTATTGTTGTTTATGCATGAATCTTGACTGAAAGAGTACCTTTGTTGAATGTGCACTATTGCACATAAATGCACTTTTAATTCAAGGCATATGTGACAAAGCTTCATTATTCCAAATGTGATTCTTCTTGACTCATCACTTGATCTTGCGGGTTTGTGGTGACTCATTCTGATCCATGTTGAATTGGTATGATCATGATCATTTCTCATGACTTCAAAATCGTGTAGTGCAAGAAATGACCAAAGTTGAGTTTGCAAAATAGTTTGCAGCAAGGTGTATTGCGCCCTCCATAACCCTTTGCTCAAGTGGAGTTATCTCATTCTCTTGGGCTCTTAGGAAAGCTGGGATGATGTACTTCAACTTTGATGTTCACCATTGGACTTGATTCATCTTGGATCATGGTGAAAAATCCCTCCACATTTTGATGTTTTGACTGATCTCAACTTAGGCAGATTTTCACTAAGTGTTGAAATTCATTTCATACTTTTCTTGATTTTGATCACTTCAGAACTTAAAATCCAAGCATTTTTTGACCATGGATCAGTTTCACACTTTTGTAGTATGTGATGAGATCTATCATTTGAGCTTTGGATCCAAGAAAATGGTTGCTTGGTTTGGAAGTTATGGCTTTTGGAAGTTGGGTACCTAAACACTTTTTTTCATAACTTAGTGAAATTTTCAGTTTCTCAACATTGCCCCTTTTACAAGTTACCTTGATTACTTGTTCAAGTCTTGTTAAAATGCAACAATGGATCATGTTTTCTTGTATAATGGTTCATGATGAACATTTTTGGTCAAAGAGTCAAACTTTGACTTTGGGTCTCAGATGAATTTTGTGTAGAGATACCCTAATTCTTGATTTTTAATGAATGGATGTCCCAAGGTGATTTTAAACTTATGAATGGACATCAAGGGTACATTTGAGTGTCTTGAATCATATCCTAAGGTTTGAGATCATGTCTTGGCCAAAAGTCAAAGGTATGGTTGACTTTTCATCAAAACCCTAGTTTGTGGCTCAGATGGATTTGAATTCTTGCATTGCTTATGAATCAAGTTCTTTGAATCAATCCAATCATATGATTGGACTAATATGACGTATTTGAGGTCCTTGAAAACATATCTTGAGGTCTTGGCTCATACCCAGATGAGAATTTCCCTCTGGAAGCCTTGGTCGACCAAAACCCTAACTTGGTGACACTGATGGTCTTGAGGCTTGATCAACTTGAAATGATGCAATATTGTGCTTAATTCTTGATGTTCAAGACATCTTGACCTCCATGAATGATTGAGAGGCTTGATAAGTTGAATATCATGTTAATTCTTGATTGATCATTTGCCTGAATCCTCTTAGAGGGCGTGAAACCCTAATAATTGATAAGGGTGGAATGGACCTGAGGCCAGACCAAGCCAAAGGCGCCATGGTTGGTTCTTGCCCAAGGTTTTTAAGTTTAAATGAAGTATCTATCTCCCTCATTTCTCTATGAAATTGGATGAAATAAAAATAAAACCTGCCTAGAATTTCATGAGGAATCTATTGGTGGTGTTAGACTTTTCTAAAAGTGCCTACATTTTAAACCCGATAGTGGTTTTAAATTGGCCATGATTTTACAAGTTTTATGCTACATGTTTATACAGCCAACAATAGCACTTAATTATAGTTCAAACACAACAGATATGACATATATAACATGTTTATGATCAATGTACATCAAAGTAAAGCATATTTTGGCAAGTTCAAATTTTTAGGAAACTTACCTCTTGAAGCAAATTTGGATCTTTCAAGATAGTTGTTACAGATGTGTCTTGATGCTTTGGACACCTTCAATATACCTCAAATGATCCTTTTGAATGCTTGGAGCCAAAGAAAACCAGCTGGAACAGAATGTGGTAACCTTCTAACAAAAATGGCAAAAGAGACCAAAATGCAACTTCAACCAAATGGAGTTACAGTTGAGAAACTATGGTTGGAACGATTTCAGAATGTTATTTAGAGTGTGTTTGGAGTGTTGTTTGTCTTTGAAATGGACAGTATCAAGACATGGCTTGAAAAATGTAGAAAAGTCAAAATATGAGATTTTGATGGTTTGGGATTAAGATGAGGGTTTGGACACCACCAATGGATGATTTTTGATGTGTTTGGATGGTTATTTGAGTGGTTTAGGCTCTGGTTTTGGAAATTCCAAGTTTACTTTTTGTAACTTTGAAACTTGAAGTAAAAGAGGGTGAATGAGAAAACAAGTCTTTGGTATTGTTTTCGTGTGATTTGAATTATCAGAAGTGAGCTCTATTAATAGGTGAATGAGCTTGTCTTGGCTGAATAGTGATAGCTTGAAGGGTAAGAACTCATTCAATAATTTTGGCAAGATACCATTACTTCCATGTCGAGGTGCATTGTCACTTATAATTAGCATAACCAACTTTTGACCAATTCCACATTCCTTAGATGTTTTTATTGTTGTTTATGCATGAATCTTGACTGAAAGAGTACCTTTGTTGAATGTGCACTATTGCACATAAATGCACTTTTAATTCAAGGCATATGTGACAAAGCTTCATTATTCCAAATGTGATTCTTCTTGACTCATCACTTGATCTTGCGGGTTTGTGGTGACTCATTCTGATCCATGTTGAATTGGTATGATCATGATCATTTCTCATGACTTCAAAATCGTGTAGTGCAAGAAATTACCAAAGTTGAGTTTGCAAAATAGTTTGCAGTAAGGTGTATTGCACCCTCCATAACCCTTTGCTCAAGTGGAGTTATCTCATTCTCTTGGGCTCTTAGAAAAGCTGGGATGATGTACTTCAACTTTGATGTTCACCATTGGACTTGATTCATCTTGGATCATGGTGAAAAATCCCTCCACATTTTGATGTTTTGACTGATCTCAACTTAGGCAGATTTTCACTAAGTGTTGAAATTCATTTCATACTTTTCTTGATTTTGATCACTTCAGAACTTAAAATCCAAGCATTTTTTTACCATGGATCAGTTTCACACTTTTGTAGTATGTGATGAGATCTATCATTTGAGCTTTGGATCCAAGAAAATGGTTGCTTGGTTTGGAAGTTATGGCTTTTGGAAGTTGGGTACCTAAACACTTTTTTTCATAACTTAGTGAAATTTTCAGTTTCTCAACATTGCCCCTTTTACAAGTTACCTTGATTACTTGTTCAAGTCTTGTTAAAATGCAACAATGGATCATGTTTTCTTGTATAATGGTTCATGATGAACATTTTTGGTCAAAGAGTCAAACTTTGACTTTGGGTCTCAGATGAATTTTGTGTAGAGATACCCTAATTCTTGATTTTTAATGAATGGATGTCCCAAGGTGATTTTAAACTTATGAATGGACATCAAGGGTACATTTGAGTGTCTTGAATCATATCCTAAGGTTTGAGATCATGTCTTGGCCAAAAGTCAAAGGTATGGTTGACTTTTCATCAAAACCCTAGTTTGTGGCTCAGATGGATTTGAATTCTTGCATTGCTTATGAATCAAGTTCTTTGAATCAATCCAATCATATGATTGGACTAATATGACGTATTTGAGGTCCTTGAAAACATATCTTGAGGTCTTGGCTCATACCCAGATGAGAATTTCCCTCTGGAAGCCTTGGTCGACCAAAACCCTAATTTGGTGACACTGATGGTCTTGAGGCTTGATCAACTTGAAATGATGCAATATTGTGCTTAATTCTTGATGTTCAAGACATCTTGACCTCCATGAATGATTGAGAGGCTTGATAAGTTGAATATCATGTTAATTCTTGATTGATCATTTGCCTGAATCCTCTTAGATGGCGTGAAACCCTAATAATTGATAAGGGTGGAAAGGACCTGAGGCCAGACCAAGCCAAAGGCGCCATGGTTGGTTCTTGCCCAAGGTTTTTAAGTTTAAATGAAGTATCATATCTCCCTTATTTCTCTATGAAATTGGATGAAATAAAAACAAAACCTGCCTAGAATTTCATGAGGAATCTATTGGTGGTGTTAGGTTTTTCTAAAAGTGCCTACATTTTAAACCCGATAATGGTTTTAAATAGTCCATGATTTTACAAGTTTTATGCTACATGTTTATACAGCCAACAATAGCACTTAATTATAGTTCAAACACAACAGATATGACATATATAGCATGTTTATGATCAATGTACATCAAAGTAAAGCATATTTTGGCAAGTTTAAGTTTTTAGGAAACTTACCTCTTGAAGCAAATTTGGATCTTTCAAGATAGTTGTTACAGATGTGTCTTGATGCTTTGGACACCTTCAATATACCTCAAATGATCCTTTTGAATGCTTGGAGCCAAAGAAAACCAGCTGGAACAGAATGTGGTAACCTTCTAGCAAAAATGGCAAAAGTGACCAAAATGCAACTTCAACCAAATGGAGTTACAGTTGAGAAACTATGGTTGGAACGATTTAGGAATGTTATTTAGAGTGTGTTTGGAGTGTTGTTTGTCTTTGAAATGGACAGTATCAAGACATGGCTTGAAAAATGTAGAAAAGTCAAAATATGAGATTTTGATGGTTGACTTTCTGATTTTGGTGGTTTGGGATGAAGATGAGGGTTTGGACACCTCCAATGGATGATTTTTGATGTGTTTGGATGGTTATTTGAGTGGTTTAGGCTCTGGTTTTGGAAATTCCAAGTTTACTTTTTGTAACTTTGAAACTTGAAGTAAAAGAGGGTGAATGAGAAAACAAGTCTTTGGTATTGTTTTCGTGTGATTTGAATTATCAGAAGTGAGCTCTATTTATAGGTGAATGAGCTTGTCTTGGCTGAATAGTGATAGCTTGAAGGGTAAGAACTCATTCAATGATTTTGGCAAGATACCATTACTTCCATGTCGAGGTGCATTGTCACTTATAATTAGCATAACCAACTTTTGACCAATTCCACATTCCTTAGATGTTTTTATTGTTGTTTATGCATGAATCTTGACTGAAAGAGTACCTTTGTTGAATGTGCATTATTGCACATAAATGCACTTTTAATTCATGGCATATGTGACAAAGCTTGATTATTCCAAATGTGATTCTTCTTGATTCATCACTTGATCTTGCGGGTTTGTGGGGACTCATTCTGATCCATGTTGAATTGGTATGATCATGATCATTTCTCATGACTTCAAAATCGTGTAGTGCAAGAAATTACCAAAGTTGAGTTTGCAAAATAGTTTGCAGCAAGGTGTATTGCGCCCTCCATAACCCTTTGCTCAAGTGAAGATATCTCATTCTCTTGGGTTCTTTGGAAAGCTGGGATGATGTACTTCAACTTTGATGTTCACCATTGGACTTGATTCATCTTGGATCATGGTGAAAAATCCCTCCACATTTTGATGTTTTGACTGACCTCAACTTAGGCAGATTTTCACTAAGTGTTGAAATTCATTTCATACTTTTCTTGATTTGGATCACTTCAGAACTTAAAATCCAAGCATTTTTTGACCATGGATCAGTTTTACACTTTTGTAGTATGTGATGAGATCTATCATTTGAGCTTTGGATCCAAGAAAATGGTTGTTTGGTTTGGAAGTTATGGCTTTTGGAAGTTGGGTACCTAAACACTTTTTTTCACAACTTAGAGAAATTTTCACTTTCTCAACATTTCCCCTTTTACTAGTTACCTTAATTTCTTGATCAAGTCATGTTAAAATGCAACAATGGATCATGTTTTATTGTATAATGGTTCCTGATGAAAATTTTTGGTCAAAGAGTCAAAGTTTGACTTTGGGTCTCAGATGAATTTTGTGTAGAGATACCCTAATTCTTGATTTTTAATGAATGGATGTCCCAAGGTGATTTTAAACTTATGAATGGACATTAAGGGTACATTTGAGTGTCTTGAATCATATCCTAAGGTTTGAGATCATGTCTTGGCCAAAAGTCAAAGGTATGGTTGACTTTTCATCAACACCCTAGTTTGTGGCTCAGATGGATTTGAATTCTTGCATTGTTTATGAATCAAGTTCTTTGAATCAATCCAATCATATGAATAGACTAATATGACATATTTGAGGTCCTTGAAAACATATCTTGAGGTCTTGGCTCATACCCAGATGAGAATTTCCCTCTGGAAGCCTTGGTCGACCAAAACCCTAATTTGGTGACACTGATGGTCTTGAGGCTTGATCAACTTGAAATGATGCAATATTGTGCTTGATTCTTGATGTTGAGGATATCTTGACCTCCATGAATGATTGAGAGGCTTGATAAGTTGAAGATTATGTCAATTCTTGATTGATCATTTGCCTGAATCCTCTAAGAGGGCATGAAACCCTAATAATTGATAAGGGTGGAAAGGACCTGAGGCCTGACCAAGCCAAAGGCGCCATGGTTGGTTCTTGCCCAAGGTTTTTAAGTTTACAAGAAGGATCATATCTCCCTCATTTCTCTATGAAATTGGATGAAATAAAAATAAAACCTGCCTAGAATTTCATGAGGAATCTATTGGTGGTGTTAGGTTTTTCTAAAAGTGCCTACATTTTAAACCCGATAATGGTTTTAAATAGTCCATGATTTTACAAGTTTTATGCTACATGTTTATACAGCCAACAATAGCACTTAATTATAGTTCAAACACAACAGATATGACATATATAACATGTTTATGATCAATGTACATCAAAGTAAAGCATATTTTGGCAAGTTTAAGTTTTTAGGAAACTTACCTCTTGAAGCAAATTTGGATCTTTCAAGATAGTTGTTACAGATGTGTCTTGATGCTTTGGACACCTTCAATATACCTCAAATGATCCTTTTGAATGCTTGGAGCCAAAGAAAACCAGCTGGAACAGAATGTGGTAACCTTCTAGCAAAAATGGCAAAAGTGACCAAAATGCAACTTCAACCAAATGGAGTTACAGTTGAGAAACTATGGTTGAAACGATTTAGGAATGTTATTTAGAGTGTGTTTGGAGTGTTGTTTGTCTTTGAAATGGAAAGTATCAAGACATGGCTTGAAAAATGTAGAAAAGTCAAAATATGAGATTTTGATGGTTGACTTTCTGATTTTGGTGGTTTGGGATGAAGATGAGGGTTTGGACACCTCCAATGGATGATTTTTGATGTGTTTGGATGGTTATTTGAGTGGTTTAGGCTCTGGTTTTGGAAATTCCAAGTTTACTTTTTGTAACTTTGAAACTTGAAGTAAAAGAGGGTGAATGAGAAAACAAGTCTTTGGTATTGTTTTCGTGTGATTTGAATTATCAGAAGTGAGCTCTATTTATAGGTGAATGAGCTTGTCTTGGCTGAATAGTGATAGCTTGAAGGGTAAGAACTCATTCAATGATTTTGGCAAGATACCATTACTTCCATGTCGAGGTGCATTGTCACTTATAATTAGCATAACCAACTTTTGACCAATTCCACATTCCTTAGATGTTTTTATTGTTGTTTATGCATGAATCTTGACTGAAAGAGTACCTTTGTTGAATGTGCATTATTGCACATAAATGCACTTTTAATTCATGGCATATGTGACAAAGCTTCATTATTCCAAATGTGATTCTTCTTGATTCATCACTTGATCTTGCGGGTTTGTGGGGACTCATTCTGATCCATGTTGAATTGGTATGATCATGATCATTTCTCATGACTTCAAAATCGTGTAGTGCAAGAAATTACCAAAGTTGAGTTTGCAAAATAGTTTGCAGCAAGGTGTATTGCGCCCTCCATAACCCTTTGCTCAAGTGAAGATATCTCATTCTCTTGGGTTCTTTAGAAAGCTGGGATGATGTACTTCAACTTTGATGTTCACCATTGGACTTGATTCATCTTGGATCATGGTGAAAAATCCCTCCACATTTTGATGTTTTGACTGACCTCAACTTAGGCAGATTTTCACTAAGTGTTGAAATTCATTTCATACTTTTCTTGATTTGGATCACTTCAGAACTTAAAATCCAAGCATTTTTTGACCATGGATCAGTTTTACACTTTTGTAGTATGTGATGAGATCTATCATTTGAGCTTTGGATCCAAGAAAATGGTTGTTTGGTTTGGAAGTTATGGCTTTTGGAAGTTGGGTACCTAAACACTTTTTTTCACAACTTAGAGAAATTTTCACTTTCTCAACATTTCCCCTTTTACTAGTTACCTTAATTTCTTGATCAAGTCATGTTAAAATGCAACAATGGATCATGTTTTATTGTATAATGGTTCCTGATGAAAATTTTTGGTCAAAGAGTCAAAGTTTGACTTTGGGTCTCAGATGAATTTTGTGTAGAGATACCCTAATTCTTGATTTTTAATGAATGGATGTCCCAAGGTGATTTTAAACTTATGAATGGACATTAAGGGTACATTTGAGTGTCTTGAATCATATCCTAAGGTTTGAGATCATGTCTTGGCCAAAAGTCAAAGGTATGGTTGACTTTTCATCAACACCCTAGTTTGTGGCTCAGATGGATTTGAATTCTTGCATTGTTTATGAATCAAGTTCTTTGAATCAATCCAATCATATGAATAGACTAATATGACATATTTGAGGTCCTTGAAAACATATCTTGAGGTCTTGGCTCATACCCAGATGAGAATTTCCCTCTGGAAGCCTTGGTCGACCAAAACCCTAATTTGGTGACACTGATGGTCTTGAGGCTTGATCAACTTGAAATGATGCAATATTGTGCTTGATTCTTGATGTTGAGGATATCTTGACCTCCATGAATGATTGAGAGGCTTGATAAGTTGAAGATTATGTCAATTCTTGATTGATCATTTGCCTGAATCCTCTAAGAGGGCATGAAACCCTAATAATTGATAAGGGTGGAAAGGACCTGAGGCCTGACCAAGCCAAAGGCGCCATGGTTGGTTCTTGCCCAAGGTTTTTAAGTTTACAAGAAGGATCATATCTCCCTCATTTCTCTATGAAATTGGATGAAATAAAAATAAAACCTGCCTAGAATTTCATGAGGAATCTATTGGTGGTGTTAGGTTTTTCTAAAAGTGCCTACATTTTAAACCCGATAATGGTTTTAAATAGTCCATGATTTTACAAGTTTTATGCTACATGTTTATACAGCCAACAATAGCACTTAATTATAGTTCAAACACAACAGATATGACATATATAGCATGTTTATGATCAATGTACATCAAAGTAAAGCATATTTTGGCAAGTTTAAGTTTTTAGGAAACTTACCTCTTGAAGCAAATTTGGATCTTTCAAGATAGTTGTTACAGATGTGTCTTGATGCTTTGGACACCTTCAATATACCTCAAATGATCCTTTTGAATGCTTGGAGCCAAAGAAAACCAGCTGGAACAGAATGTGGTAACCTTCTAGCAAAAATGGCAAAAGTGACCAAAATGCAACTTCAACCAAATGGAGTTACAGTTGAGAAACTATGGTTGGAACGATTTAGGAATGTTATTTAGAGTGTGTTTGGAGTGTTGTTTGTCTTTGAAATGGACAGTATCAAGACATGGCTTGAAAAATGTAGAAAAGTCAAAATATGAGATTTTGATGGTTGACTTTCTGATTTTGGTGGTTTGGGATGAAGATGAGGGTTTGGACACCTCCAATGGATGATTTTTGATGTGTTTGGATGGTTATTTGAGTGGTTTAGGCTCTGGTTTTGGAAATTCCAAGTTTACTTTTTGTAACTTTGAAACTTGAAGTAAAAGAGGGTGAATGAGAAAACAAGTCTTTGGTATTGTTTTCGTGTGATTTGAATTATCAGAAGTGAGCTCTATTTATAGGTGAATGAGCTTGTCTTGGCTGAATAGTGATAGCTTGAAGGGTAAGAACTCATTCAATGATTTTGGCAAGATACCATTACTTCCATGTCGAGGTGCATTGTCACTTATAATTAGCATAACCAACTTTTGACCAATTCCACATTCCTTAGATGTTTTTATTGTTGTTTATGCATGAATCTTGACTGAAAGAGTACCTTTGTTGAATGTGCATTATTGCACATAAATGCACTTTTAATTCATGGCATATGTGACAAAGCTTCATTATTCCAAATGTGATTCTTCTTGATTCATCACTTGATCTTGCGGGTTTGTGGGGACTCATTCTGATCCATGTTGAATTGGTATGATCATGATCATTTCTCATGACTTCAAAATCGTGTAGTGCAAGAAATTACCAAAGTTGAGTTTGCAAAATAGTTTGCAGCAAGGTGTATTGCGCCCTCCATAACCCTTTGCTCAAGTGGAGATATCTCATTCTCTTGGGTTCTTTGGAAAGCTGGGATGATGTACTTCAACTTTGATGTTCACCATTGGACTTGATTCATCTTGGATCATGGTGAAAAATCCCTCCACATTTTGATGTTTTGACTGACCTCAACTTAGGCAGATTTTCACTAAGTGTTGAAATTCATTTCATACTTTTCTTGATTTGGATCACTTCAGAACTTAAAATCCAAACATTTTTTGACCATGGATCAGTTTTACACTTTTGTAGTATGTGATGAGATCTATCATTTGAGCTTTGGATCCAAGAAAATGGTTGTTTGGTTTGGAAGTTATGGCTTTTGGAAGTTGGGTACCTAAACACTTTTTTTCACAACTTAGAGAAATTTTCACTTTCTCAACGTTTCCCCTTTTACTAGTTACCTTAATTTCTTGATCAAGTCATGTTAAAATGCAACAATGGATCATGTTTTATTGTATAATGGTTCCTGATGAAAATTTTTGGTCAAAGAGTCAAACTTTGACTTTGGGTCTCAGATGAATTTTGTGTAAAGATACCCTAATTCCTGATTTTTAATGAATGGATGTCCCAAGGTGATTTTAAACTTATGAATTGACATTAAGGGTACATTTGAGTGTCTTGAATCATATCCTAAGGTTTGAGATCATGTCTTGGCCAAAAGTCAAAGGTATGGTTGACTTTTCATCAACACCCTAGTTTCTGGCTCAGATGGATTTGAATTCTTGCATTGTTTATGAATCAAGTTCTTTGAATCAATCCAATCATATGAATAGACTAATATGACATATTTGATGTCCTTGAAAACATATCTTGAGGTCTTGGCTCATACCCAGATGAGAATTTCCCTCTGGAAGCCTTGGTCGACCAAAACCCTAATTTGGTGACACTGATGGTCTTGAGGCTTGATCAACTTGAAATGATGCAATATTGTGCTTGATTCTTGATGTTGAGGATATCTTGACCTCCATGAATGATTGAGAGGCTTGATAAGTTGAAGATTATGTCAATTCTTGATTGATCATTTGCCTGAATCCTCTAAGAGGGCATGAAACCCTAATAATTGATAAGGGTGGAAAGGACCTGAGGCCTGACCAAGCCAAAGGCGCCATGGTTGGTTCTTGCCCAAGGTTTTTAAGTTTACAAGAAGGATCATATCTCCCTCATTTCTCTATGAAATTGGATGAAATAAAAATAAAACCTGCCTAGAATTTCATGAGGAATCTATTGGTGGTGTTAGGTTTTTCTAAAAGTGCCTACATTTTAAACCCGATAATGGTTTTAAATAGTCCATGATTTTACAAGTTTTATGCTACATGTTTATACAGCCAACAATAGCACTTAATTATAGTTCAAACACAACAGATATGACATATATAGCATGTTTATGATCAATGTACATCAAAGTAAAGCATATTTTGGCAAGTTTAAGTTTTTAGGAAACTTACCTCTTGAAGCAAATTTGGATCTTTCAAGATAGTTGTTACAGATGTGTCTTGATGCTTTGGACACCTTCAATATACCTCAAATGATCCTTTTGAATGCTTGGAGCCAAAGAAAACCAGCTGGAACAGAATGTGGTAACCTTCTAGCAAAAATGGCAAAAGTGACCAAAATGCAACTTCAACCAAATGGAGTTACAGTTGAGAAACTATGGTTGGAACGATTTAGGAATGTTATTTAGAGTGTGTTTGGAGTGTTGTTTGTCTTTGAAATGGACAGTATCAAGACATGGCTTGAAAAATGTAGAAAAGTCAAAATATGAGATTTTGATGGTTGACTTTCTGATTTTGGTGGTTTGGGATGAAGATGAGGGTTTGGACACCTCCAATGGATGATTTTTGATGTGTTTGGATGGTTATTTGAGTGGTTTAGGCTCTGGTTTTGGAAATTCCAAGTTTACTTTTTGTAACTTTGAAACTTGAAGTAAAAGAGGGTGAATGAGAAAACAAGTCTTTGGTATTGTTTTCGTGTGATTTGAATTATCAGAAGTGAGCTCTATTTATAGGTGAATGAGCTTGTCTTGGCTGAATAGTGATAGCTTGAAGGGTAAGAACTCATTCAATGATTTTGGCAAGATACCATTACTTCCATGTCGAGGTGCATTGTCACTTATAATTAGCATAACCAACTTTTGACCAATTCCACATTCCTTAGATGTTTTTATTGTTGTTTATGCATGAATCTTGACTGAAAGAGTACCTTTGTTGAATGTGCATTATTGCACATAAATGCACTTTTAATTCATGGCATATGTGACAAAGCTTCATTATTCCAAATGTGATTCTTCTTGATTCATCACTTGATCTTGCGGGTTTGTGGGGACTCATTCTGATCCATGTTGAATTGGTATGATCATGATCATTTCTCATGACTTCAAAATCGTGTAGTGCAAGAAATTACCAAAGTTGAGTTTGCAAAATAGTTTGCAGCAAGGTGTATTGCGCCCTCCATAACCCTTTGCTCAAGTGGAGATATCTCATTCTCTTGGGTTCTTTGGAAAGCTGGGATGATGTACTTCAACTTTGATGTTCACCATTGGACTTGATTCATCTTGGATCATGGTGAAAAATCCCTCCACATTTTGATGTTTTGACTGACCTCAACTTAGGCAGATTTTCACTAAGTGTTGAAATTCATTTCATACTTTTCTTGATTTGGATCACTTCAGAACTTAAAATCCAAACATTTTTTGACCATGGATCAGTTTTACACTTTTGTAGTATGTGATGAGATCTATCATTTGAGCTTTGGATCCAAGAAAATGGTTGTTTGGTTTGGAAGTTATGGCTTTTGGAAGTTGGGTACCTAAACACTTTTTTTCACAACTTAGAGAAATTTTCACTTTCTCAACGTTTCCCCTTTTACTAGTTACCTTAATTTCTTGATCAAGTCATGTTAAAATGCAACAATGGATCATGTTTTATTGTATAATGGTTCCTGATGAAAATTTTTGGTCAAAGAGTCAAACTTTGACTTTGGGTCTTAGATGAATTTTGTGTAAAGATACCCTAATTCCTGATTTTTAATGAATGGATGTCCCAAGGTGATTTTAAACTTATGAATTGACATTAAGGGTACATTTGAGTGTCTTGAATCATATCCTAAGGTTTGAGATCATGTCTTGGCCAAAAGTCAAAGGTATGGTTGACTTTTCATCAACACCCTAGTTTCTGGCTCAGATGGATTTGAATTCTTGCATTGTTTATGAATCAAGTTCTTTGAATCAATCCAATCATATGAATAGACTAATATGACATATTTGATGTCCTTGAAAACATATCTTGAGGTCTTGGCTCATACCCAGATGAGAATTTCCCTCTGGAAGCCTTGGTCGACCAAAACCCTAATTTGGTGACACTGATGGTCTTGAGGCTTGATCAACTTGAAATGATGCAATATTGTGCTTGATTCTTAATGTTGAGGATATCTTGACCTCCATGAATGATTGAGAGGCTTGATAAGTTGAAGATTATGTCAATTCTTGATTGATCATTTGCCTGAATCCTCTAAGAGGGCATGAAACCCTAATAATTGATAAGGGTGGAAAGGACCTGAGGCCTGACCAAGCCAAAGGCGCCATGGTTGGTTCTTGCCCAAGGTTTTTAAGTTTACAAGAAGGATCATATCTCCCTCATTTCTCTATGAAATTGGATGAAATAAAAATAAAACCTGCCTAGAATTTCATGAGGAATCTATTGGTGGTGTTAGGTTTTTCTAAAAGTGCCTACATTTTAAACCCGACAATGGTTTTAAATAGTCCATGATTTTACAAGTTTTATGCTACATGTTTATACAGCCAACAATAGCACTTAATTATAGTTCAAACACAACAGATATGACATATATAGCATGTTTATGATCAATGTACATCAAAGTAAAGCATATTTTGGCAAGTTTAAGTTTCTAGGAAACTTACCTCTTGAAGCAAATTTGGATCTTTCAAGATAGTTGTTACAGATGTGTCTTGATGCTTTGGACACCTTCAATATACCTCAAATGATCCTTTTGAATGCTTGGAGCCAAAGAAAACCAGCTGGAACAGAATGTGGTAACCTTCTAGCAAAAATGGCAAAAGTGACCAAAATGCAACTTCAACCAAATGGAGTTACAGTTGAGAAACTATGGTTGAAACGATTTAGGAATGTTATTTAGAGTGTGTTTGGAGTGTTGTTTGTCTTTGAAATGGACAGTATCAAGACATGGCTTGAAAAATGTAGAAAAGTCAAAATATGAGATTTTGATGGTTGACTTTCTGATTTTGGTGGTTTGGGATGAAGATGAGGGTTTGGACACCTCCAATGGATGATTTTTGATGTGTTTGGATGGTTATTTGAGTGGTTCAGGCTCTGGTTTTGGAAATTCCAAGTTTACTTTTTGTAAATTTGAAACTTGAAGTAAAAGAGGGTGAATGAGAAAACAAGTCTTTGGTATTGTTTTCGTGTGATTTGAATTATCAGAAGTGAGCTCTATTTATAGGTGAATGAGCTTGTCTTGGCTGAATAGTGATAGCTTGAAGGGTAAGAACTCATTCAATGATTTTGGCAAGATACCATTACTTCCATGTCGAGGTGCATTGTCACTTATATTTAGCATAACCAACTTTTGACCAATTCCACATTCCTTAGATGTTTTTATTGTTGTTTATGCATGAATCTTGACTAAAAGAGTACCTTTGTTGAATGTGCACTATTGCACATAAAAGCACTTTTAATTCAAGGCATATGTGACAAAGCTTCATTTTTCCAAATGTGATTCTTCTTGATTCATCACTTGATCTTGCGGGTTTATGGTGACTCATACTGATCCATGTTGAATTGGTATGATCATGATCATTTCTTATGACTTCAAAATCGTGTAGTGCAAGAAATTACCAAAGTTGAGTTTTCAAAATAGTTTGCAGCAAGGTGTATTGCGCCCTCCATAACCCTTTGCTCAAGTGGAGATATCTCATTCTCTTGGGTTCTTTTGAAAGCTGGGATGATGTACTTCAACTTTGATGTTCACCATTGGACTTGATTCATCTTGGATCATGGTGAAAAATCCCTCCACATTTTGATGTTTTGACTGACCTCAACTTAGGCAGATTTTCACTAAGTGTTGAAATTCATTTCATACTTTTCTTGATTTGGATCACTTCAGAACTTAAAATTCAAGCATTTTTGGACCATGGATCAGTTTTACACTTTTGTAGTATATGATGAGATCTATCATTTGAGCTTTGGATCCAAGAAAATGGTTGTTTGGTTTGGAAGTTATGGCTTTTGGAAGTTGGGTACCTAAACACTTTTTTTCACAACTTAGAGAAATTTTCACTTTCTCAACGTTTCCCCTTTTACAAGTTACCTTAATTTCTTGATCAAGTCATGTTAAAATGCAACAATGGATCATGTTTTATTGTATAATGGTTCCTGATGAAAATTTTTGGTCAAAGAGTCAAACTTTGAGTTTGGGTCTCAGATGAATTTTGTGTAGAGATACCCTAATTCCTGATTTTTAATGAATGGATGTCCCAAGGTGATTTTAAACTTATGAATGGACATCAAGGGTACATTTGAGTGTCTTGAATCATATCCTAAGGTTTGAGATCATGTCTTGGCCAAAAGTCAAAGGTATGGTTGACTTTTCATCAACACCCTAGTTTGTGGCTCAGATGGATTTGAATTCTTGCATTGTTTATGAATCAAGTTCTTTGAATCAATCCAATCATATGAATAGACTAATATGACATATCTGAGGTCCTTGAAAACATATCTTGAGGTCTTGGCTCATACCCAGATGAGAATTTCCCTCTGGAAGCCTTGGTCGACCAAAACCCTAATTTGGTGACACTGATGGTCTTGAGGCTTGATCAACTTGAAATGATGCAATATTGTGCTTAATTCTTGATGTTCAAGACATCTTGACCTCCATGAATGATTGAGAGGCTTGATAAGTTGAATATCATGTTAATTCTTGATTGATCATTTGCCTGAATCCTCTTAGAGGGCGTGAAACCCTAATAATTGATAAGGGTGGAAAGGACCTGAGGCCAGACCAAGCCAAAGGCGCCATGGTTGTTTCTTGCCCAAGGTTTTTAAGTTTAAATGAAGTATCATATCTCCCTCATTTCTCTATGAAATTGGATGAAATAAAAATAAAACCTGCCTAGAATTTCATGAGGAATCTATTGGTGGTGTTAGACTTTTCTAAAAGTGCCTACATTTTAAACCCGATAGTGGTTTTAAATAGTCCATGATTTTACAAGTTTTATGCTACATGTTTATACAGCCAACAATAGCACTTAATTATAGTTCAAACACAACAGATATGATATATATAGCATGTTTATGATCAATGTACATCAAAGTAAAGCATATTTTGGCAAGTTTAAGTTTTTAGGAAACTTACCTCTTGAAGCAAATTTGGATCTTTCAAGATAGTTGTTATAGATGTGTCTTGATGCTTTGGACACCTTCAATATACCTCAAATGATCCTTTTGAATGCTTGGAGCCAAAGAAAACCAGCTGGAACAGAATGTGGTAACCTTCTAGCAAAAATGGCAAAAGTGACCAAAATGCAACTTCAACCAAATGGAGTTACAGTTGAGAAACTATGGTTGGAACGATTTAGGAATGTTATTTAGAGTGTGTTTGGAGTGTTGCTTGTCTTTGAAATGGACAGTATCAAGACATGGCTTTAAAAATGTAGAAAAGTCAAAATATGAGATTTTGATGGTTGACTTTCTGATTTTGGTGGTTTGGGATGAAGATGAGGGTTTGGACACCTCCAATGGATGATTTTTGATGTGTTTGGATGGTTATTTGAGTGGTTTAGGCTCTGGTTTTGGAAATTCCAAGTTTACTTTTTGTAACTTTGAAACATGAAGTAAAAGAGGGTGAATGAGAAAACAAGTCTTTGGTATTGTTTTCGTGTGATTTGAATTATCAGAAGTGAGCTCTATTTATAGGTGAATGAGCTTGTCTTGGCTGAATAGTGATAGCTTGAAGGGTAAGAACTCATTCAATGATTTTGGCAAGATACCATTACTTCCATGTCGAGGTGCATTGTCACTTATAATTAGCATAACCAACTTTTGACCAATTCCACATTCCTTAGATGTTTTTATTGTTGTTTATGCATGAATCTTGACTGAAAGAGTACCTTTGTTGAATGTGCACTATTGCACATAAATGCACTTTTAATTCAAGGCATATGTGACAAAGCTTCATTATTCCAAATGTGATTCTTCTTGATTCATCACTTGATCTTGCGGGTTTATGGTGACTCATTCTGATCCATGTTGAATTGGTATGATCATGATCATTTCTCATGACTTCAAAATCGTGTAGTGCAAGAAATTACCAAAGTTGAGTTTGCAAAATAGTTTGCAGCAAGGTGTATTGCGCCCTCCACAACCCTTTGCTCAAGTGGAGATATCTCATTCTCTTGGGTTCTTTGGAAAGCTGGGATGATGTACTTCAACTTTGATGTTCACCATTGGACTTGATTCATCTTGGATCATGGTGAAAAATCCCTCCACATTTTGATGTTTTGACTGACCTCAACTTAGGCAGATTTTCACTAAGTGTTGAAATTCATTTCATACTTTTCTTGATTTGGATCACTTCAGAACTTAAAATCCAAGCATTTTTGGACCATGGATCAGTTTTACACTTTTGTAGTATGTGATGAGATCTATCATTTGAGCTTTGGATCCAAGATAATGGTTGTTTGGTTTGGAAGTTATGGCTTTTGGAAGTTGGGTACCTAAACACTTTTTTTCACAACTTAGAGAAATTTTCACTTTCTCAACATTTCCCCTTTTACAAGTTACCTTAATTTCTTGATCAAGTCATGTTAAAATGCAACAATGGATCATGTTTTATTGTATAATGGTTCCTGATGAAAATTTTTGGTCAAAGAGTCAAACTTTGAGTTTGGGTCTCAGATGAATTTTGTGTAGAGATACCCTAATTCCTGATTTTTAATGAATGGATGTCCCAAGGTGATTTTAAACTTATGAATGGACATCAAGGGTACATTTGAGTATCTTGAATCATATCCTAAGGTTTGAGATCATGTCTTGGCCAAAAGTCAAAGGTATGGTTGACTTTTCATCAACACCCTAGTTTGTGGCTCAGATGGATTTGAATTCTTGCATTGTTTATGAATCAAGTTCTTTGAATCAATCCAATCAAATGAATAGACTAATATGACATATCTGAGGTCCTTGAAAACATATCTTGAGGTCTTGGCTCATACCCAGATGAGAATTTCCCTCTGGAAGCCTTGGTCGACCAAAACCCTAATTTGGTGACACTGATGGTCTTGAGGCTTGATCAACTTGAAATGATGCAATATTGTGCTTGATTCTTGATGTTGAGGATATCTTGACCTCCATGAATGATTGAGAGGCTTGATAAGTTGAAGATTATGTCAATTCTTGATTGATCATTTGCCTGAATCCTCTAAGAGGGCATGAAACCCTAATAATTGATAAGGGTGGAAAGGACCTGAGGCCTGACCAAGCCAAAGGCGCCATGGTTGGTTCTTGCCCAAGGTTTTTAAGTTTACAAGAAGGATCATATCTCCCTCATTTCTCTATGAAATTGGATGAAATAAAAATAAAACCTGCCTAGAATTTCATGAGGAATCTATTGGTGGTGTTAGGTTTTTCTAAAAGTGCCTACATTTTAAACCCGATAATGGTTTTAAATAGTCCATGATTTTACAAGTTTTATGCTACATGTTTATACAGCCAACAATAGCACTTAATTATAGTTCAAACACAACAGATATGACATATATAGCATGTTTATGATCAATGTACATCAAAGTAAAGCATATTTTGGCAAGTTCAAGTTTTTAGGAAACTTACCTCTTGAAGCAAATTTGGATCTTTCAAGATAGTTGTTACAGATGTGTCTTGATGCTTTGGACACCTTCAATATACCTCAAATGATCCTTTTGAATGCTTGGAGCCAAAGAAAACCAGCTGGAACAGAATGTGGTAACCTTCTAGCAAAAATGGCAAAAGTGACCAAAATGCAACTTCAACCAAATGGAGTTACAGTTGAGAAACTATGGTTGGAACGATTTAGGAATGTTATTTAGAGTGTGTTTGGAGTGTTGATTGTCTTTGAAATGGACAGTATCAAGACATGGCTTGAAAAATGTAGAAAAGTCAAAATATGAGATTTTGATGGTTGACTTTCTGATTTTGGTGGTTTGGGATGAAGATGAGGGTTTGGACACCTCCAATGGATGATTTTTGATGTGTTTGGATGGTTATTTGAGTGGTTTAGGCTCTGGTTTTGGAAATTCCAAGTTTACTTTTTGTAACTTTGAAACTTGAAGTAAAAGAGGGTGAATGAGAAAACAAGTCTTTGGTATTGTTTTCGTGTGATTTGAATTATCAGAAGTGAGCTCTATTTATAGGTGAATGAGCTTGTCTTGGCTGAATAGTGATAGCTTGAAGGGTAAGAACTCATTCAATGATTTTGGCAAGATACCATTACTTCCATGTCGAGGTGCATTGTCACTTATAATTAGCATAACCAACTTTTGACCAATTCCACATTCCTTAGATGTTTTTATTGTTGTTTATGCATGAATCTTGACTGAAAGAGTACCTTTGTTGAATGTGCACTATTGCACATAAATGCACTTTTAATTCAAGGCATATGTGACAAAGCTTCATTATTCCAAATGTGATTCTTCTTGATTCATCACTTGATCTTGCGGGTTTATGGTGACTCATTCTGATCCATGTTGAATTGGTATGATCATGATCATTTCTCATGACTTCAAAATCGTGTAGTGCAAGAAATTACCAAAGTTGAGTTTGCAAAATAGTTTGCAGCAAGGTGTATTGCGCCCTCCATAACCCTTTGCTCAAGTGGAGATATCTCATTCTCTTGGGTTCTTTGGAAAGCTGGGATGATGTACTTCAACTTTGATGTTCAGCATTGGACTTGATTCATCTTGGATCATGGTGAAAAATCCCTCCACATTTTGATGTTTTGACTGACCTCAACTTAGGCAGATTTTCACTAAGTGTTGAAATTCATTTCATACTTTTCTTGATTTGGATCACTTCAGAACTTAAAATCCAAGCATTTTTGGACCATGGATCAGTTTTACACTTTTGTAGTATCAGATGAGATTTATCATTTGAGCTTTGGATCCAAGAAAATGGTTGTTTGGTTTGGAAGTTATGGCTTTTGGAAGTTGGGTACCTAAACACTTTTTTTCACAACTTAGAGAAATTTTCACTTTCTCAACATTTCCCCTTTTACAAGTTACCTTAATTTCTTGATCAAGTCATGTTAAAATGCAACAATGGATCATGTTTTATTATATAATGGTTCCTGATGAAATTTTTTGGTCAAAGAGTCAAACTTTGACTTTGGGTCTCAGATGAATTTTGTGTAGAGATACCCTAATTCCTGATTTTTAATGA